>CM060383.1:71846041-72502649 GCA_030545235.1 Helianthus tuberosus
CAGTGCAAATACAACGGCACCCAACTCCAAGTCATGGGTGGTGTAATTCTTTTCATGCACTTTCAATTGACGTGAAGCATAGGCAATAACCTTGCCTTTCTGCATAAGCACACACCCTATGCCAGTGTGCGATGCATCGCAGTAAACCATGAATTCTTCAGTACCTTCAGGCAATGTCAGTACAGGAGCGTTGCTCAACTTCTGCTTCAAAATATCGAAAGATTCTTGCTACTTGGGTCCCCAGTTGAGCCTAATATCCTTCCTAGTCAAGGAAGTTATGGGTGCAGCAATCCTTGAAAAATTTTCAATAAAGCGCCTGTAGTATCCTGCCAATCCCAATAAACTGCGAATTTCTGTGGGCGTCTTTGGCTCTTGCCAATTCGTGACAACTTCAACCTTAGCGGGATCTACTTGCATTCCGAATTCACTAACCATGTGTCCAAGAAATTGGACTTCACGAAGCCAAAAGTCACATTTAGAGAATTTGGCATAGAGCTTCTCCTGCTGGAGTAGTGAAAGAATACATCGAAGATGTTTCTCATGGTCGGCCTGATTCTTTGAATAAATCAGAATGTCGTCAATGAAGACGATAACAAATTTGTCCAAGTAGGGCTTGCAGACGCGATTCATGAGGTCCATGAATGCGGCAGGTGCATTAGTGAGCCCAAAAGGCATCACTAGGAACTCGTAATGACCGTAACGAGTCCTAAATGCAGTCTTGTGTACATCTTCATCTCTAACCTTCAGTTGGTGATAGCCTGACCTTAAGTCAATCTTAGAGAAGTAACTTGCTCCTTGAAGTTGATCGAACAGATCGTCGATCCTGGGCAATGGATACCTATTCTTGATAGTGACCTTATTAAGCTCACGGTAATCGATACACAGATGCATCGATCCATCCTTCTTCTTGACAAATAAGATTGGTGCTCCCCAAGGAGACGAACTAGGTCTAATGAAACCTTTGACTAGCAATTCATCAAGTTGTGTTCTCAATTCCTTCATCTCTGTTGGTGCCAACCTATAAGGTGCTCTAGCAACAGGTGCTGCTCCAGGGATGATGTCGATTCTGAATTCCACTTGCCTATCTGGTGGTAAACCAGGTAGTTCTTCCAGAAAAACTTCAGGGTATTCAGAAATGACAGGGATATCCTCAATCTTGGGTTTCGGCTCATCAATAGTCACTTGTGCCATGTAGATGACACAACCCTTCTTTAAACACTTAGAGGCCTTGAGCATAGTCACTTGCTCAGGCAGTCCATACTGGGTATCTCCCTGAATGGTAAGTGATTCACCAGACGGAGTCTTGATCACTACTTGCTTCTTATTGCAGACAATCTGGGCCTGGTTATGAGATAACCAGTCCATACCCAAAACTATGTCGAAACCGGCTAACTTCAAAGGAAGTAGGGACAAAGGAAAAGAGTGGTTCTTAATGGATATGAAACATCCATCTAATATGGTTGAGGCGGTTTCTAAGGTGCCATCTGCTAATTCCACCTCATACTTCACACTTAGGGTTTTAATAGGTAAGTTCAGCAATTTACAAAACTTATTATCTACGAATGACTTATCAGCGCCTGAATCAAAAAGTACTATTGCATAGACATCATTTATAAGGAAGGTACCTGTGACCACATTGTCGTCCTGCACAGCTTCCTTTGCATCCATCCTGAAGACCCTAGCATTGGTCTTCTTTCCATCATCAGCTTTCTTTGCATACTTTGGGCAATTTGTCTTAATGTGCCCTTTTTCGTTGCAACTATAGCACGTTGCGTCCTTCAGCTTCTTGCACTCTAGGGTTTTATGTTCCGTAGATTTGCAAACACCACAAGGCCTCTGCTGAGATTGGGATTTTGTGTCAAGTCTGCACCTCCCAAAGTGGTGCTTCTGACAAATCTTACACTTGGGCTTATCTCCAGATTGATGCCCATCCTTCCTAGAACCAGACCCTTTCTTGTGGTCATTGTTTCCTCGGTGCTTCTTGTCTGACCTTCGTGAATTGTCATCATCACGTTTCCTTTTCTCGGCATCCGTGTTCCTCAGCGATCTCTGCCTGACCGCATCCAGTGTGAGGGACAAAGATATATCAGGTACAGATCTGAAAGTAGCTGGCCGAGAGGCTTTTACACTTGCCTTGATCTCTGGGGCTAAGCCCCCAATGAAACGAGCTATTCTTTTAGGTTCCGGGGTCACCAGATAAGGAACCAACCTTGACATTGTATTAAAGCTCGTAAGGTAAGCTTGGCAATCCAGATTTTTCATTACCAGAGACAGAAAATCCGACTCAATCTTTTCCACCTCATGCTGAGGACAGTAGTTCTCCCTGATGAGGGCAACGAATTGTTCCCATGTCATATTGTACAGTGGAATCTTCCCTGTAGCTTGAATCAACGATCTCCACCAGGCTAAGGTCTCACCTTTGAACGATTGAGACACAAACTTTACCACATCCTTCTCAGCGCACCCGCTGATATCAACCACGGTATCCATCTCATCCAACCACGTCATGCAGTCTATAGCTCCTTTCTACCCAGTGAAATCCCGGGGCTTGCATGAAACAAAGTATTTGTAGGAGCAACCCTTATCACGGGGTCCTTGATTCAGTACAACCTTTTGAGATGGAACACTTTGCTGATTTGAGGACTGACGATCGTCATCAACTTTCTTGGGTTCTTCCTTCTTGGAGGGAGGCTTGCTGTGAGCCTCAGAATGAGTCTTAGGCTTTGAATGCGGTGCGGATAGGGTCCTACTCCGAGTCCCGCTATATTCCCGATACTGCCGCTCTATTGCCTTTGTAACAACGTTGTCTATTAACGCTTGCAGTTCAGCACCCGCTATATTAATCCGGGCATCATTCTGATTCTCCCTTGGGTGACTATTAATTTCATCTGAGTCAGCCATTGTATCTTGAACTGCCACATAAGATATTGACAATGGTTTATTACGGAATTGTCTTTTATAGCAATTCATTAACCATGGTAAGCATAGACCATATTTGGTTAATTTGTTAATCATAATTATTTAGGATTTTTATTTTAATTTATCCTAATTATAATAACAGTATTATTAGCACAAAAGGCCTAGTCACTGGGACATGTTTAAATTATAAGCCATGATTTCAGAGAATCAAAGCATGAAGGTTTGAACATAGTTCATTACCTTTCTCTGACAGGGAGTCATAGACTACTACTGTCTTTTGTCTTATAGGACAATGAGTATAGCCCTTAGGCACTACATCACTAATGGATGTTTAATATTTGATCATCTTAATTGATGATTTAAACCCATGATTTATATATCATCAGGTTAGTTAGGAATCTTTTAAAGAATCCTATTATAAAAATGACGTGTGTGATTTTAACGAATCACGTCTGCCAGGAGCGTTAACATGTTTATAGATGTTAACAGGGAATTGAATCTTTTAAACAGGTCTTACCATCTTGGCCGATTCTTATAATGACATGCGGGCTAGGTTATACCGTTGAGATTCTTATTTAATATTTAATAGGCAGATTATTTTAAAAGGAATGATTTTAATTCATTTATTTCAAGTATAATATAGTTATGCATATAATTACAAAAATGAAATTTATAAACTTAACATTCCATTAAACCTCAAAAGAAGTACACTTTTCCCTAAACGGGACTTTTAATAGAAACAACTTACCTACGTAGGGGCTTAACCAAACAAACATACCCACACAGGGGTTTAAACAAAGACTTACCCACGCAGGGGTTTATCAAACAAACATACCCACGCAGGGGTCAAAACAACAAGACAGGCCCACGCAGGGGCTCAACTGAAACAAGGAAAATACAACAAACAATTGAAGGATTCAATGGTCCTTCTTGCTCTTCCCTTTTATTAAACTTGTCAATCCTTGGAAGAAACTTTGTCGTTCCCTGCGATCTCTGTGAACTACCCGCTCAAGTTGGTCCAATCTTTGAAGAATTTCCTTATGCTCTGGTGGGGAAAATCGTGGTGGCTGCGACTGTTGCCGAATCGGAGGTCGCGCAGGTATTTGATATCCATGAGTTGGATATCCCACTCCCCAAGGAGCTCCAAACGGTCCTTCCGGATGTAGGGCGTTGTAGTTTGCCGCGACTAGGTACGGGTCGGCTTCTGCATAGTTATAGTGAGTGTGAACCGGCTGCTCAAACAGATTGTACGCCATTGAACCGGCGTATGTAGGAATCGGGTTATCAAAACCCATCGGTGGCGGCTGTGGTGCAACTGGTGCAGAACTCACCTCTGGAATTGGGTTTGAGGGCCCACCCATTTGTGGGTCTTCATGCAGTGGCGGGTAATGACTGCCACTGGAGTGTCGAGGGGTGCTAAAGTGGAAATCCCCTCCTCGCACGGATATTCTTGCGCCTGATCTCCGATGCCTTGGTGGTTCTGGAGGTGCTTGATGAACTGGCGGCGGAGGAGGCGGTGGCGTGACTGCCACGAATCGTGAATCCCCAGAGGGATCCTGCTGCTGGTGAGGTGATGAATGGTGAGAGGGTGTGAAGTACCATTCATGCTGGTTAAACCTCGCTTGATAACTGTCTGGACCACCGTAGGGTGATCCGTGGAAGGACGAACCATCAGAGACCTCAATAGGGTGTGTGGGGGTTCCAGTCTGTGGTTCCATAGGGTCGGTGTCCTCATCCATATCCATGGCGTTATCGCTGGAAAAATGATCCTCCGGTCCCAATGGGTTAAAACCCACTGGTTCTTGGATATAGTTTGCCGGATTAAACCGGCCCTGAAAAACAAGAGTGGGGTTGCCAGAGGAATTGTGCGAAAGGGATCGCTGCAGAGGTATATAAGAAGGTTGTGGGTTATCGGGCTCGTTTTCAGAATGTGGCCCAAAGGAATGGCGGTAAGGAGGTGTTGAGCTGTGCGAAACAGACCGTCTAGCGGGCTCCGTATGTGTCCTCCAGTTTCCTTGTGGATATGCACTCGCAGTAGTAGAAGGAGCTCGCCTGTGCGAAGGCCCGGCTTCGTGATTGTTGGGGGCGGTGATTGGCTGTAACAACCCTCGGTAAAACCGACACCCTCATAATATTTTTAATACTCTAATATATTATAAAATGTCTCAATATGTTTTATATTACACCCCGTATGTGAAAACCGAGCCCGAAATATATTATAGATTATAAAATAAATTAAAAATTTGAAAATGTAAGTTGAGGCGGGCCGCGAAAGACCTCACCTCAATCTTACGCGGGCCGCGACAGATCATGATACGCGGATGCATCCGGTGCTGACACGTGTCGACATCGTGTCGAGTCTAGTAGCTGACCCAGCTAAGCTAGTGTGTTGACCGGTGTTGACGCGGGCCGCGTAAGGGTCCCTTGTCTTCTACGCGGGCCGCGACAGGACTAGAATCAGCAACTATATAAGAAGGCCATCAGTCTACGTTTTCTGTCGCTCATTTCTTTCTTTCAATCTCGAAATTCTGTAGAGAAGTTATAATATTTCGGGTATTATACCCCTAATTAGCGAGGTTCTGCTCCGTAGTAAGTATTATAACCCTGGTTTCATAATAGTTACGCTGCCCGATTGATTTAGGGTTCCGTAACAACTGTCGTGGTTCTGCCCGACGTAGTTGTTGGAATGCCGTCTCGAGGAGGGTATTATTAATATTTTCAAAGGGTTATTGTAACACCCAAAAATTTTAAAAACAAAAATGTAATAACCCTCATTAAAAACTATTATTTCTTATGATTATAGTCCAATAGGAAACCCTAATTAAGACACCCAAGTAATTCTGTACAAACCCTAGAATTTTCAGAATTTTCAGAATCAGGATCAGGGCCCCTAAAACTCAGGGGGGGCATTCCCTACTCGATGATTATCCTAAGGCTTATTGGCCTGTAATAATCCCACCTACACCTTTTTGGCCAATAATAATCCCACCTCAGAATATTCCCCACACCAGTCCCATTTTTCATATTTTTGGCCCACATTGGTCCCCAGTTAAAAATCCCTAACTCAGTTAGTAAAATGGCTGATGTGGCAGATGATGTGTTAAAAACTGATTATGTGGCAGATATGTGGCAGATGATGTGTTAAAAATTGATTACCTGTAATAATCCCACCTAGACCTTTTTGGCCAATAATAATCCCACCTACACCTTTTTGGCCAATAATAATCCCACATCAGCCATTTTACTAACTGAGTTAGGGATTTTTAACTGGGGACCAGTGTGGGCCAAAAATCTGAAAAATGGGACTGGTGTGGGGAATATTCTGAGGTGGGATTATTATTGGCCAAAAAGGTGTAGGTGGGATTATTACAGGCCAATTTGCCTTATCCTAAAATCTCGTTGTCAAAACTGAATTTTAAGAAATTGTCGACTCAGCTAGGCTAGTCCCACACGTGGCAACCCTATAGTGCTTAGGTGTTCCTTACGCACCGTAAGGAAATAAGTGTTACGGTGCGCAAGGGTGGTTACGGATCGTAGATGTTATAGTGTTACGATGCGTAAGGGTTGGCAAATTTCGGGTATAAATAGCAGACATTGGCACTTGCTTCTGGGCGTTCATTCGACGAAGAAATTCGTTTCAGGCATCGAGTTATGTCCTGTTTACTACAATTAACACACACAAAAACACTAATTAATATAGCGGGGTGCTGCAATCAGGGTAATAACTCGATCGCTATTACGATTCATTTTCCGACCGATCAATATATCCAATGGATGTTTAAGTGCCGCCCACATTAGGGTTATACTTTGTCGTTCGTCGTTAAATCGATGGATGTTTAAGTATCGTACTTTGTCGTTCGTCGTTAATTCGATGGATGTTTAAGTATCGCACTTTGTCGTTCGTTATGAGAATTTGATCTCGTGAGTTATCGTAAATGCTGTATTAAGTTACTTACCTAGTTTGTGTGCAAATTAAGTTAAGAGAATAATCAATAGGCTAAACTCTGCCCGTATAAATCTGAAATATTATCACAAGGTAGCATCACTTGGAAAATTTTAAGGTACGGATAGAATCCTTTCTTTTGATTTATGTCAATTGGATACAAGTATATCATTCCTGATTTTAAATTCCGTATTAAGATTAAGTTATGAAATACGTGTTGAAAGTTACAAACGTTTTGAAAAGGTTTTGTTTTACATCAGTTATTTAGAAAATGGTTTATTTTATACGAGTTTCATTTCATACTCTAGTGGTTCCTTATTAACGAGTCAAGGTTTTATCTTGTTTCGTTCAATAAACCACATTTTGGGGACGAAATTGTCAAGATAGGATTGATATCCATACCTTGGTGACTGGTTCCATTCTTAGATTTTTAATATCGCCAAAGATTCGTATTTTCAATCAAATTATGGTTTACAAGTTACAAGTTAAATATCTTAAGGCTTACAAGTTACAAGTAAATAAATTACAAGTTTAATATTATACACAAGTATTAGGTTACCCAAGTTAAATTGTTATAATACCATTAAATTACTATGTCTTTTAAAACTCCTCACGTCTTTGATTATCGATTCATTTGACAGTCCGTTAGATTCCTATTCTAATCATAAACTTGGAATTTAGCTTTCATGTCATGCGATAGTATTTTAGTTGTACTCATTATCGCATGTTCCAATATATGTTACGTCTTGTTATGAAAAATATTTTGATAAGTTATGTGAATAAGATCATTTGTACTCTGATACCCTGAGTTTTCGCTTCTCGTGGAGTGTCCCACGAGCATGTTGTTACGGCATCGACATCATGTGCTCCATCCGTGACGGAGAGATCAGTTCACGGCGTCTCTTAAGTACAAGTGTGGTACATATAAGCTATTAGGAGGCGTATGGATCGATCCTAGGATTCAAGTTTAAGGAGGTGGATAACGGGTATGCCAACTCGCCATCTCATGTGATAATTATACAGGAGTAGCTACCTGTGTATTGTCACGTTTTAAGTTTGGCTCATGGGTACATCCGTATGATATGATTATGAAATTATGTTACTTTTAAAATAAGCTTTTATTTTCCTCTATCCGCGCACTGGGCAAAACTTTCAAATTTTACTCAGACGTACGTTTTTGTGTTTTCTTCTTTACGTCAGGTTATCAAGACAATCTGGGACGGGATTTGGAAGAGTGCTCGAGTGTTTGAAAAAGACGGTAGAAATAATTGTACTGGATTAGATATCCTTCATTAAGTTGTAAAGCCTTGTAATACATTTAAGTATAAATGGAATTATGTTTTTAATCTGACTCCGTAAAAGTGACACGCCAGCCCATCCGGGCTGGGGTGTTACAGCTATGGTATCAGAGCAAAGGCTCTTTCCTGTAGAAAACTTAAACATAAGTTAAGACCTGTGAGGTAATGGGTAGACATTGGGTTAGGATTTCGATGTCCAATCAGTCGATACAATAATCAATTTTTTTTATTATTATTTTCTACCCATCGGTTAGTAACTTTTCTTTTCACTTCATGATAGTCTCGAACACAAGTATTTCGTCATCTTCATTGTTTTTACTCTAGCTTTATTTCAAGTATGACTATTGATCATAGTGGGCCGCGTTCAAGTATGATTATTAATATATATATATGTATGTAATAATTTCGAGGACGAAATTTTTTTTAAGAGGGGTAGATTTGTAACACCCGAAAATTTTAAAAACAAAAATGTAATAACCCTCATTAAAAACTATTATTTCTTATGATTATAGTCCAATAGGAAACCCTAATTAAGACACCCAAGTAATTCTGTACAAACCCTAGAATTTTCAGAATTTTCAGAATCAGGATCAGGGCCCCTAAAACTCAGGGGGGGCATTCCCTACTCGATGATTATCCTAAAATCTCGTTGTCAAAACTGAATTTTAAGAAATTGTCGACTCAGCTAGGCTAGTCCCACGCGTGGTAACCCTATAGTGCTTAGGTGTTCCTTACGCACCGTAAGGAAATAAGTGTTACGGTGCGCAAGGGTGGTTACGGATCGTAGAGGTTATAGTGTTACGATGCGTAAGGGTTGGCAAATTTCGGGTATAAATAGCAGACATTGGCACTTGCTTCTGGGCGTTCATTCGACGAAGAAATTCGTTTCAGGCATCGAGTTATGTCCTGTTTACTACAATTAACACACACAAAAACACTAATTAATATAGCGGGGTGCTGCAATCAGGGTAATAACTCGATCGCTATTACGATTCATTTTCCGACCGATCAATATATCCAATGGATGTTTAAGTGCCGCCCACATTAGGGTTATACTTTGTCGTTCGTCGTTAAATCGATGGATGTTTAAGTATCGTACTTTGTCGTTCGTCGTTAATTCGATGGATGTTTAAGTATCGCACTTTGTCGTTCGTTGTGAGAATTTGATCTCGTGAGTTATCGTAAATGCTGTATTAAGTTACTTACCTAGTTTGTGTGCAAATTAAGTTAAGAGAATAATCAATAGGCTAAACTCTGCCCGTATAAATCTGAAATATTTTCACAAGGTAGCATCACTTGGAAAATTTTAAGGTATGGATAGAATCCTTTCTTTTGATTTATGTCAATTGGATACAAGTATATCATTCTTGATTTTAAATTCCGTATTAAGATTAAGTTATGAAATACGTGTTGAAAGTTACAAACGTTTTGAAAAGGTTTTGTTTAACATCAGTTATTTAGAAAATGGTTTATTTTATACGAGTTTCATTTCATACTCTAGTGGTTCCTTATTAACGAGTCAAGGTTTTATCTTGTTTCGTTCAATAAACCACATTTTGGGGACGAAATTGTCAAGATAGGATTGATATCCATACCTTGGTGACTGGTTCCATTCTTAGATTTTTAATATCGCCAGAGATTCGTATTTTCAATCAAATTATGGTTTACAAGTTACAAGTTAAATATCTTAAGGCTTACAAGTTACAAGTAAATAAATTACAAGTTTAATATTATACACAAGTATTAGGTTACCCAAGTTAAATTGTTATAATACCATTAAATTACTATGTCTTTTAAAACTCCTCACGTCTTTGATTATCGATTTATTTGACAGTCCGTTAGATTCCTATTCTAATCATAAACTTGGAATTTAGCTTTCATGTCATGCGATAGTATTTTAGTTGTACTCATTATCGCATGTTCCAATATATGTTACGTCTTGTTATGAAAAATATTTTGATAAGTTATGTGAATAAGATCATTTGTACTCTGATACCCTGAGTTTTCGCTTCTCGTGGAGTGTCCCACGAGCATGTTGTTGCGGCATCGACATCATGTGCTCCATCCGTGACGGAGAGATCAGTTCACGGCGTCTCTTAAGTACAAGTGTGGTACATATAAGCTATTAGGAGGCGTATGGATCGATCCTAGGATTTAAGTTTAAGGAGGTGGATAACGGGTATGCCAACTCGCCATCTCATGTGATAATTATACAGGAGTAGCTACCTGTGTATTGTCACGTTTTAAGTTTGGCTCATGGGTACATCCGTATGATATGATTATGAAATTATGTTACTTTTAAAATAAGCTTTTATTTTCCTCTATTCGCGCACTTGGCAAAACTTTCAAATTTTGCTTAGACATACGTTTTTGTGTTTTCTTCTTTACGTCAGGTTATCAAGACAATCTGGGACGGGATTTGGAAGAGTGCTCGAGTGTTTGAAAAAGACGGTAGAAATAATTGTACTGGATTAGATATCCTTCATTAAGTTGTAAAGCCTTGTAATACATTTAAGTATAAATAGAATTATGTTTTTAATCTGACTCCGTAAAAGTGACACGCCAGCACATCCGGCTGGGGTGTTACAGCTATGGTACTAACCAATGTACATTTGTATAAATTATAGATTATAGCCAGGAAACCCTTACGAAAAGCCTAAGACAGCAATGTGAGTTATCCTCTTTTTTGTTAATGTTTTTGCTAATGTTTTACCAAACCTTAAATGTTTTACTATGAAAATTAGCAGTGATTGAGTCTTTGTAGTTATTCAATTACTGCCGGTATGTTGGGGTTTTGTATACAAAATTTATACTACTTGTGAGTAGTAAGTCTGGATGACAATACGTTACCATTGGACAATGAGTTAGCCAATCGGTAATATGACCCACAAGTCAGGATTGATAGTACCAAATGGAGTAATTGTATAGACATAAACAATGTGATCGCTCTCAATACTGTTCACTATGACTTTAAACTTGATTAAATTGGGATTCACTCACCAGTATTTCCCGCTGACAAATATTTTTAAAACATGTTTCAGGTAACCCAATGTGACAGCCAATTAGTAAAGAGCCAGCTGGAGAGCACTGAAGGCTTGGGAAAATGTGGCTATAAAAGTTACCTAATAAACAATGTTTTAAATTCAATAAAATAGGGTTTGTCCCTATGAATGTATTGTAATAAGAAACTTGGGTTTTTGCCCATGTATTTATTAATATCAAGTATGGTGGTTTTACTCTGATAAACATTTCCTAACTACGATCCTGATGTAAATTCCGCTGCGAGACTAAACAAACTAATACCCCCAAACTCTGTGATCACGTCCTCCCGTTCCCGGGGATCAGGGATCGGGGGTTGTGACAGAAGGTGGTATCAGAGCCTAGCCACTGGTCTAAGCCAAAGAAGTGTTCTGCTGACACTTGAAATTATAAAATTTTGTGTTAGGAAATAAATTACGGAAATAAGTGTATAACTGTAATTATGTGTTATGTGTTATTTGACTATTTGTTAGTTTTCAGTATGAGTGATCAAGGACCATCAGACGTGAATCGTCAGTTATCTGATTCACCTAGGAGTGAAGGTACATCATCCCAGCCTGCCCTTTCCGGGTATATTGCTGATCAGGAAGATGGAATATTTGCTTTTAGAGCTCAATCTGAAGAACCATTCCCTACTAAGAAACGAGGATGGTTCAGTAAAGAAGCTTTTGCTCGTAGGAAGAGAATGAGAAAATTACAACAGCAAAGGGCTTTAGCAGCTATTAAGAGAGAGACAGATGCCCATACTCAAGATATGTTAAATAGAAGCCTAGCTAATTTTCATATCTTAGCTACAACTGCTGCTGACCCAGGTCTGGAACAACTAGTAGTCCCACAAACACAAAACACAAAACCCAGAACACCCCATGGAGATAGAAAATCAGGAAAACCAGGTGGAGATGCATGATTTTAACCCAGAAGAAATCCCTAGGGTACCTGCACCAAACCCACTAGACCCGAATTACGATCCCTGGTGGGACGATAATAGGGACTTTGTGCAACGTTACCCTGTCCAGGATTATCCACCCATACAGAACATAGAAGTCTACCCAGGCATGGACCCTTTAGATCCCTATTACCAAGATAACTACATTAGGGAAATTTTAGAGGATCCTTACCAATTTCAGGAATTGTCACCCCCATATCAGGAACCCGTACCCCAGATTCCAAACCCAGTCCGAGAACCTGCACCCCCAATGAGTGCAGAAAACGTTCAAGAACTTAGGACTTTCGGGGAGGAAATTTTAGAAAGCAGTGAGAGGATGCGTCAGGTGGGAGAGCGTCTCGTATGGAAATACGATGAGCGCAATATGGATTTTTGGATAAATCCATATTCGTGAATGGAGGAAGTGGTAGTAATATTAATATAAAAAATAATAATAATAAAATAAAATATGTGTGTACGGATGCATATTATTATTTCATTTCTGTTGGTAGTGTAATCTTTATTTCTGTACTAGTGTGTAATAGACGCATAAGTATATGAAAAGAGTATAGTAGCAATGATCTACGCTTTTGACAAAATTGCGTGTCGTGTGATTAATTATATTAAGATATTATTTGTGATATTAATATGGGATAAATGTTTAAAATTCAGATGGCCGACCAAGGAAATCAAGTCAATTTGGATAATAACCCGGAAATCCAGAATGATAATATTCAGAATGACGATAATCTGAATAATGAGAACCCAAACAACAATAACAACGGAAACCAAGTGGATAATAGTGCTATCCAACACATAGTAGCACAGGGAATTATAGATGCAATGCCATTTATACTTCAAACTGTTAAGGACGCTGATAATAAAAGTAAGCATAGTAGTAAGCGACCAAGTGAACCTGAACACAGTGTGAACAATGGACCTTTACTTCAAATGCTTATTCCTAAAAGAAGAAGAACCATGCCTTATGGTTGTTCTTATAAAGAATTCTGGTCTTGTAAACCAATGGAATTCTCGGGCAATGAAGGAGCCATTGCAACTTTACGTTGGATAGAGAAGACTGAGGCAGTCTTAAGGATAAGTAAGTGTGCTGAAGAAGATAGAATACTATTTGCTTCTAATCTGTTTAAGAACGCAGCGTTAGAATGGTGGAACACTATTCTCCAGACAAGAGGAAGTGATCAAACCTACAATATGGAATGGGAAGAATTAAAAAACAAGGTAGAAAGAAAATTCTGTCCACCCAATGAAAAGGAACAGATAGCAAATAAATTCTTAAATCTTAGAATGACTGGTGTAGATAGCAAAGGGTATACTAAGATATTCTTTGAATATGCTAGGATAGTACCAACCCTTGCATCACCAGAACCAGTGTTAATCTCTCGTTATATTTGGGGATTAATTGAAGAGATTAGACACATAGTCAAGGCAGCTAGACCTCAAACCATAGAAGAAGCTGTAGAATTAACAAATACCTTGACTGATGAGTTAGTCCGTACTAGAGAAGAGGATCAGAGGAGGAACTTAACTCAAAGGCTTACACAAGAATTTTGTTCCGGAAATTTTAATCGTAAGAATATGGGTTCTACCTCTGCAACATACTGCAAGGTCTGCAAGAAAAAGCATTCGGGAAAATGCTCCATTCTCTGCAATCATTGTAAGATGCCTGGACATAAGGAAGAAAATTGCAGAAGGAAAATCAGTAATGGATTATGCTACAACTGTGGAGAAAAAGGTCATATCAGGCCAAATTGTCCAAAATTAGCTCCAGCTCCAGATAACAAGAATACCAAAAATGCTAGAGCATTTGTTCTGACTGCAGAAGAAGCCAAAATGATCCCAGATGTCATAGCTGGTACGTTTTTAGTTAATGATGTTTTTGCCAAAGTATTATTTGACTCTGGTGCAAACCAAAGTTTTATTAATACATCGTTTTGCAAATTTCTAAATCAATCATTAACTAAACTACCACATAAATGCGTAGTAGAAACAACAAATGGAGAAACTGTTAGAATTTCTGAAATCTTGCAGGGAGCAAGAATAGAAATTTTAAATCAGAAATTTATTGCAAATCTTTATCCTATGAATCTGGTAGGATTTGATGTTGTTTTAGGAATGGATTGGTTAATAGCCAATAAAGCAAGTATTTTATGTGATCAAAAGTTAATTCAAATAAGTTCACCAAAAGGTAAAAAGATCACAATTAAAGGAGATAAACCTTCTAGGTCTACTATATTCATTTCTGTGATGAAAACTGCAAGTTATATGAGAAAAGGTTCTATAGTGTATTTGATTTCTATAATCACTAACACTAAAGGAAAGGATTTAAAAGATATTCCAGTAGTATCTCAGTTTTCAGATGTCTTTCCAGAAGAATTACCAGGACTACCTCCAGATAGAGAAGTTGAATTCAGGATTCATCTAATACCAGGAACATCACCGATTGCCAAAGCACCTTACCGTTTGGCACCTGCAGAAATGCAAGAATTGAAGAAACAATTAGATGAATTGTTGGAAAAAGGATTCATACAGCCAAGTTCATCGCCATGGGGAGCGCCAATACTGTTTGTTAAAAAGAAGGACGGCTCAATGCGTATGTGCATTGACTACCGTGAATTAAACAAGGTCACGATTAAGAATCGGTACCCATTACCAAGAATCGATGATCTGTTTGATCAGCTACAAGGAGCTCGATTTTTCTCGAAAATCGATTTAAGGTCAGGATATCATCAATTAAAAGTACAGGAAGAGGATATTCCTAAAACTGCTTTTAGAACAAGGTATGGTCATTATCAATTTACTATCATGCCATTTGGTTTAACCAATGCCCCAACTGCATTTATGGACATGATGAACCGAATATGTAAGCCATATTTGGATAAATTCATAATTGTTTTTATAGATGATATTTTAATTTACTCTAAGAGTAAAGAAGATCATGCAAGACATTTGCACGCACTTTTAAGTCTGTTAAGAAAGGAAAAACTTTATGCTAAGTTTTCTAAGTGTGAATTTTGGTTAGAACAGGTACAATTCCTTGGACACCTAGTTAATCATGAAGGAATTCATGTAGATCCAACAAAGATCAAAGCAATTACTAAATGGAAAACCCCTGAGTCACCAACCGAGGTTAGAAGTTTCTTAGGATTGGCCGGTTATTATAGAAGATTTATTAAAGATTTTTCTAAAATAGCCATTCCCTTAACTAAGTTAACTTGTAAATCCATTAAGTTTGAATGGGGATTAAAACAAGAGGAAGCCTTTAGAATTCTTAAGCAAAGATTAACCCATACACCTATATTAGCATTACCAGAGGGAACTGAAGATTTTGTAGTCTATTGTGATGCTTCTAGATTAGGTTATGGATGTGTATTGATGCAACGCCAAAAGGTTATAGCTTACGCATCTAGACAACTTAAGAATCATGAAGAGAATTATTCAACCCATGATTTAGAGTTAGGAGCCATAATTTTTGCTCTTAAGATTTGGAGACATTACCTTTATGGTAGTAAGTTTACCATATTCACTGATCATAAGAGTTTAAGGTATGTTTTCGGACAGAAGGAGTTGAATATGAGACAAAGACGCTGGATGGAATTTCTTAGTGATTATAACTGTGATATCCAGTATCATGAAGGAAAAGCAAATGTAGTGGCAGATGCTTTAAGTAGAAAATATCATGAAAAGCCAAGAAGGATACGTTCTCTTAAATTAAATCTGCAAGTAGATTTAAATGATCAGATAAGAGAAGCATAAGAATCAGTAATCAAGGATGATTCTAAAAAATTAAAAGGTATGTTAAAAGAATTAAAACAAGGAACAGATGGAATTTGGAGATTCCATGAAAAGAGAATGTGGATACCTAAATTAGGAAACCTGCGTAACCGTATATTAGAAGAAACCCATAAGTCTAAATATACGATGCATCCAGGAAATGATAAAATGTACCAGGATTTAAGGAAAAATTTCTGGTGGATAGGAATGAAGAAGGACATAGCAGTCTATGTTTCTAAATGTTTAACTTGTTCACAAGTTAAAGCTGAACATCAGAAACCCTCAGGTTTGTTACAGCAATTAGAAATGCCAGTGTGGAAATGGGAATTAATAACAATGGATTTTGTTACTAAATTACCCAAAACTAGGAAAGGAAATGATACAATCTGGGTGATTGTAGATAGACTAACCAAGTCAGCTCATTTCTTACCAATGAAGGAAACAATTAGTATGGAACAATTATCTAAATTGTATGTAAATGAAATTGTTTCTTTACATGGCATTCCTTTATCAATTGTTTCTGACAGAGATAGTCGATTTACCTCTCATTTTTGGTCAAGTTTCCAAAAGGCAATGGGAACCAAGTTAAGATTAAGCACAACCTATCACCCACAAACGGATGGACAAAGCGAAAGAACAATTCAGACAATGGAAGATATGCTTAGAGCTTGTGTAATCGATTTTGGAGGTAATTGGGACGATCACTTACCTTTAATAGAATTTTCTTATAATAATAGTTATCACACAAGTATCAATGCTGCACCATTTGAAGCACTTTATGGACGAAAGTGTTGAACCCCAGTCTGTTGGGCAGAAATTGGGGAAAAGCAATTATCTGGACCTGAGATAGTGCAAGAAACAACTGACAAGATTATTCAAGTCAAGGAACGACTGAAAGCAGCACGTGATCGACAAAAGAGTTATGCTGATAATCGATGCAAACCATTGGAGTTTCAAGTAGGAGATAGAGTATTGTTGAAAGTCTTTCCTTGGAAAGGAGTAGTAAGATTCATCAAACGGGGAAAGCTAAGTCCCAGGTATGTTGGACCTTTTAAGATTATTAGAAGAATAGGACCTGTAGCCTATCAGCTACAATTGCCAGAGGAAATGGCAGGAATACATGATGTGTTTCATGTATCTAATCTTAAAAAGTGTTTAGTTGATGAATCATTGATAGTACCTCTTAAGGATATAGAGGTAAATGAACAACTCAAGTTTGTAGAAAGACCTCTACAAATTGAAGACAGGAAAGTCAAGAATCTCAAACATAAGAGACTAGTTCTGGTCAAAGTGAAATGGGATTCCAAAAGAGGACCTGAGTACACATGGGAACTCGAGTCAGAAATGAAAAGGAAATATCCGCACTTGTTTCAATAGATCTCGAGGACGAGCTCTAAAACAAGGTGGGGAGAATGTAACAACCCTCGGTAAAACCGACACCCTCATAATATTTTTAATACTCTAATATATTATAAAATGTCTCAATATGTTTTATATTACACCCCATATGTGAAAACCGAGCCCGAAATATATTATAGATTATAAAATAAATTAAAAATCTGAAAATGTAAGTTGAGGCG
This sequence comes from Helianthus tuberosus, assembly GCA_030545235.1. Classification (NCBI taxonomy): domain Eukaryota; kingdom Viridiplantae; phylum Streptophyta; class Magnoliopsida; order Asterales; family Asteraceae; genus Helianthus; species Helianthus tuberosus. Next base: position 71,863,538 of record CM060383.1, read on the forward strand.
GGCCGCGAAAGACCTCACCTCAATCTTACGCGGGCCGCGACAGATCATGATACGCGGATGCATCCGGTGCTGACACGTGTAGACATCGTGTCGAGTCTAGTAGCTGACCCAGCTAAGCTAGTGTGTTGACCGGTGTTGACGCGGGCCGCGTAAGGGTCCCTTGTCTTCTACGCGGGTCGCGACAGGACTAGAATCAGCAACTATATAAGAAGGCCATCAGTCTACGTTTTCTGTCGCTCATTTCTTTCTTTCAATCTCGAAATTCTGTGGAGAAGTTATAATATTTCGGGTATTATACCCCTAATTAGCGAGGTTCTGCTCCGTAGTAAGTATTATAACCCTGGTTTCATAATAGTTACGCTGCCCGGTTGATTTAGGGTTCCGTAACAACTGTCGTGGTTCTGCCCGACGTAGTTGTTGGAATGCCGTCTCGGGGAGGGTATTATTAATATTTTCAAAGGGTTATGGTACTAACCAATGTACATTTGTATAAATTATAGATTATAGCCAGGAAACCCTTACGAAAAGCCTAAGACAGCAATGTGAGTTATCCTCTTTTTTGTTAATGTTTTTGGTAATGTTTTACCAAACCTTAAATGTTTTACTATGAAAATTAGCAGTGATTGAGTCTTTGTAGTTATTCAATTACTGCCGGTATGTTGGGGTTTTGTATACAAAATTTATACTACTTGTGAGTAGTAAGTCTGGATGACAATACGTTACCATTGGACAATGAGTTAGCCAATGGGTAATATGACCCACAAGTCAGGATTGATAGTACCAAATGGAGTAATTGTATAGACATAAACAATGTGATCGCTCTCAATACTGTTCACTATGACTTTAAACTTGATTAAATTGGGATTCACTCACCAGTATTTCCCGCTGACAAATATTTTTAAAACATGTTTCAGGTAACCCAATGTGACAGCCAATTAGTAAAGAGCCAGCTGGAGAGCACTGAAGGCTTGGGAAAATGTGGCTATAAAAGTTACCTAATAAACAATGTTTTAAATTCAATAAAATAGGGTTTGTCCCTATGAATGTATTGTAATAAGAAACTTGGGTTTTTACCCATGTATTTATTAATATCAAGTATGGTGGTTTTACTCTGATAAACATTTCCTAACTACGATCCTGATGTAAATTCCGCTGCGAGACTAAACAAACTGATACCACCAAACTCTGTGATCACGTCCGCCCGTTCCCGGGGATCAGGGATCGGGGGTTGTGACATTGGCCCCTTGCCTCGTCCTCCTCGTCTGAAAAACCTTGGCGGCATATTTCCTGTCAATACAAATAAAGATACAACAAGAAATATAAAGGACAAAGTTAAGATAAAAACAAAAACGAATTTGGATTTGTCCAAAGTTCTTTGTCTAGACTCGAAAATTTAGGAATGTGCAATTGTGTCATTGAGATTAAACACAAAAGGCTAGTGTTTAATTCACTCAATGTTGGCTCTGATACCAACCTGTCGCACCCTGATATTTCCACGTATCACCAGTGGGCCTGGTGGGGAGTATCGTGACGTGGTTGGTAACGTTACAGTCAAACAACACAATATTTAATATGCACAGTGGAAGCAAAACATAGATATATTTCAACTTTAGTAAATCGTAATATCAAGTATCACAATTAGTCGAAATTAATCCACAGGTGGATCAAAATAAAATGGTAACATTGTTCAACAGTTTTGACATCCAAGCTTGCGAGACTTATTGTGGACGCTAGGAGAAAGCCAGCCTAGTTCGCGTAGTACCTGCACTTAACCTTTTTGGGAAAATACGTCAGTTTACACTGGTAAATACAATTAACTGACTCATTTGAAAAGGTTTAATAAAATTGATTTGAATGCACATGGCACAAACTTTTTATAACTTGGGATAATTATTTGAATATAATCTTGTAAAAGAATTACATGTTCCTTATGCGTTCAGTAGCCCGATCCGTAGACCGGGTTAAAGATCAATAGACACACCACATTATGTATTTTGGCACTGACGGGTGTACGCCTACACCCCGTGCTTAGGTCGTGGCCATTTCGTAAAATGATGCCAAGGATATCCGGGACATGGTCATCAACCCCCGAAAGGCTTTAAGCAAACAAGACATTTCAAAACGGAGCATATCAATGATTTAACCTCTATTCGATTAAAGATTCAATGTCCGACCAAGCGGTATTTTATATACCATACCCCAAGCCCGTATAGGGAAAATAAGTTAAAAGTATTTACCTTTGCAAGTATCAATCACAAATAGCAAGTGCGTGTAGCTTTTACCAGGTCTCCTATTCTGGAACGAAGGTTTATAATAACCTATTAGAATCCTAACGGGTCTTTAATTAAGCCTAAACTTAGACCAGTTAGTTTTAAGGAAAGATACGGTTCGAACGCGTGATTAAGCGAAGACCGGAATAGAATGTGATTTAGACCCGACAAGTTTGAAGACTTGTATAATATGGGTAATCTAAACACATTCTGGGTTTTGAGATAGAACGACAAGGTTTGACCCGTTTCGGCTAATTTATGCAAACTAGTTACATAAACCGAACCGAACGCGTAAGAAGCGTAACGGGTAACCGTAAGAGTCATATACAGGTTTCCTAAGTCAACATGCTTTAAATATGTTGTGATATCATTAGGATATCTTCCATTATGCCCAAAACGAGTTTAATCTCAATTTAAGCCCCGTAGGGGTATTTTGGTCATTTTAAAGATTATCAAAGAGATTAACTGAAACTCCAAGATTCGGGTCTAAATACATCAGTAAAATAACTTATTTTAACAGGTCATATCAGTTGGTGTTGAGTCTTAGGTGACAAAATGGTTTTAAATCCAAACTATGCGTTTAATACGCTTAAAAAGCTATTTTAAGCGATTTCCGGGTTATACAGGAAATCTGAGTTTTCTGATCAGGTTATAAAGTTCAAAATACTTTATTTATTATATCAAATCAGTAGAAATTGGATTGGCGTCAAAATACTATGTAGAACTCATTTTATAACCAAAAAAGGTATAATTGGTATTTACCGAATCAAGGTCATAACCTTAGGTTATGAGCAGGTTAAAAATAATTAAAAATCTTTAAAAATCCCAAAATGTTATATTACATCAGTGGGTAAAAGGTTTGGTGTCAAAAATTGGGTTTAGATAGGCTTTATGCTAATGACGTCGTTTAATTACTAAAAGGCGTTCTAATTACGCTAATGAGCATAACTCCTAATCTAGACCTCCAACTGATGTGAAAATTTAGGGACATGTTTATAAATCATTAAGAAAGATTATTGTCCTTTCACATATCCAAAAATTCTTGTTTTATGATCAAAAGGGCATATTGGTCAACATTTAAGCAATTAACGGAAATCATGCATATTAATTGGATAGCTAATGAACCAAGGTGTATAATCACAGAGGGTTATACTATCATGTAGCCTGGTCCTAAGGAAGCTCTAAGGCATTTCCAAATCATACTAAATCGGGTCAGAACTGAAGTCAAAGCAAAAGTCAAAGTTTTGCGACCTTCGGTTTCGAACCGGGTCTAAACAGAAATTTGTCGGGTCGAACATATTTAGACATGTTCTTATACTTATTACCAAGTTATATGAGTGATAAAATAGGTTACATGCCTCCTACATTGCTAATTACATGTTAATTTGCAAATTAAGTTTCTGTTGACTTTTTCTAAACAACTTTGACCCGACATTTGATCTAGTTAGAGCGGGAATCAGAGGGTGCCCTTTTAAGGGTTTAATGCCCACATAATTACCAAATTATAACTACCTTTGATTCGACTAATCACTGGACCATTAATGATTAATCGCTAAGTCAAACGGTAATTACGACGGTTTGACTTTTAAGCTAAAACTAAGTAAAAACTCAATTAAGGAAGGTCAAGGGTACTTACCAAAGTCCTATGCACGACTAGGGATGACTTGGGTCTGCTCTTATGCTCCAGGAATGATCAGAAATGCAGATGGAAGGTGTGATCAAAAGTTGCAACATAAGGGGCCTTTTATAGTGATTTAATCTCACTAGATTGTTGACAACTAAGTCTACCATTGGTCATGGATCATCCACAGATGTTCCCTAAGGTCTAAAAAGCATGTAGGGGTCGCCCATGGAGTGAAAATATCTGATTTAAGTCGGTTATGCACTTAAACAGGCTGCTGTCCCAACTTTTCGTATCTGGGGATCGTACGCGGCCCGCGTATGATGTTGTTAAGGCTTACGCGACCCGCCTGAGTCCTGTTGTCAGATTTAAACTTTTTCTAGTTGTTGCATCTTGGCTCTTGGCCCTTCGAAAGGGCATTCCACTTTATTTCTTGCATTTTGTGCCCTTCAAATTGACATATAAGGGCTTCAAGACTTATACCCATTTTGTTAAGTCCTTGGTCACTTTGTTATTACCCGAAAAGTCATAATTTTCAACGTTGACGCTTTAACCCCTCGTATACGAATTTGATCATAACTTTCTCATACGATAACGAAACTTTATGAAATTTCTATCATGTATTCTAGTGAGCATAATTTACCGTTACAAAGCTTCGGGTTTGCTAAAAGGTCACTCAGAGGTATACTTTAAATATGTTAACATAATTAACCCCTACAGTTTGTAATCTCTCACTTTCTTTCATATTTAGCTTCGTATGATCCATGATTTATTCGTTTGAAGGTATAAACATTATGTAGGGTTATTGTAAAGTATATTTATCCCTCGTTGACATTTTGAACCCTTAAATTCACATACTTTCCATGTTTGTCAACTTTAGTCCCTCTAGAGTATTATTTCACACGTTCAAGCTTATGACACGTGTCAATACATTATAGGACGTGAATTTTCGAGGTGTTACAATCTGTCCCTTCGTCGGGCAATAACTCCAGCCGGCGACAGTTTAGTTTACCGGCGAAACCGACCGGCACTGGAGCCACTGCCGACAACGGCTTCCCCGACACGGCACCCCAACAACCCTAAACACCTAGCTCTTTCTATCTTCTCCGGTGAACTAGGAGCCGACGAGTGTCCATAGACGTCGACGATGATGATGACTGACGTAGATGAGCGATGAAGATGATAAGGATGATGATGATAACTGAAGATAGACGGTGGCTATGGGGGTTTCCGTTGACAGTGATGGTGGCACCGCCGTGAGCGGTGGCGGTGGTATCGTTTCCGACAAGTTTCTCCGATCGATGATGATGTTGACGGTAATGGCAGCCGGCGATTGCTGTGGAGCAGTGGTGGTGCCGATGTTCAGGTTTCAGGTAGGTGACTCGGTTCAAGTTATGGTTCACACTTTTGGTTCGGCTCGGGTGGGAGTTTCGGGTTAGTTGGTTCAAGTATGGTTCGGGTTCATATTCGGGTCAAACATGGTCAAAGCTGGTTAAAGGCAGATTTAAGCTCGGCTCAGGTCAACGGTCAAAGGCAGTCAACAAGTCCAATGCGGTCAGTTTCGGGTGCGGGTCAGAAAGACAAACCTGGTCAAAGGTGGTTAAAGGCGGTTAACAATCAGATGCGGTTCGGGTTAAACCCGGTCAAAAGTGGTTAAAGGCGGTCAACAATCAGATGCGGTTCGGGTCGACTCGGTCAAACCGAGTCAACTCGGTCAAACTCGGGTCAACAGCGAGTCAACTCAGCCGGCTCGGTCAAACCGAGTCAGCCGGTCAACTCAGTTAACGAAAACGACACGAAGATTTGGTAAAAGTTTAACGACGCGATTTCGTTTACGTTGTTTTTATAGTTTTATTTCTTACGTAAAATCGAGCTCGAACCGAACCGAATAATGGAATCGCTATACAAAATTTATTGGACTTATACATTAGACGTGTTATATAACTTGTTTATACATACTTATATATTGTTGAATTGATTATTGTTGCGTTTTGAAAATTTTATCGACAACTTGTGTTGTCAGGGACGTCCAAAAACAGAGGAAACTCTGTCCGTTTTTCAAAAAAATCCGTAAACAAAACGCGTTTTATTATAAAACAAAACCAATTGGATTCAAATGAATTTTTATAAAATCAAATAGAAATGTATATTTAGTCACGACGACACTTTATAACTTACAAAAAAAAAAACGTCGATAACGCGAACTATTTTATAAAACAAATATGATAACTTTTATATTTATTTTGAAACGCCTAAGGCTCGACGATTGTTTTATAACATAAACATAACTACTTATATTTATTTCAAACATTAAAGTTCGGAAAACCTTTTTATAATATAAATATAGTCATTTATATTTATTCTAAACATCAACATTCGGACGTCGTTTATAAAATAAATATAATCATTTATATTTATTTCAAACCTATCGTAATCGACAATTATATAAAATAAATATGATTATTATTTATATTTATTTTAAACATCCACAACTCAGGGATTTTATAAAATAAATATAACTTTTATAGTTGTTTCAAACGCCTAAACGACATACTATATATCAACGTACAATTTTCATATATTATTAACCAAGATATTGGTTTACAAATAAACGACAAATCGATTATAACAACTTATAATTATATGTAATTATGTTAATAATTATATACGAGACGCAATACATTATACGAGTTGGTTATATATTATTTTCATACGAATAATGAGTTACATACACGTACAACTTCTCGGGACAACTAACATAATTCTATCGATATATTTTTATATTTTTATATAAATATTTATATATTTTTATATAAATATTTATATATTTTAAAGCGCTTGAAAACTAAGTGTTTCCAAAACTTAGTATCCATCACCGACATTAAATGAAACTTAACAAGTATATCTTTTTCGTTTCTTTACAGTTAACAACATACCATCGGATCGTTCGGTTAGCGATCGGTAGAGCTCGGTGACACGTAGTTTAGCTACATCATTTTATTAGGAACTTATAGTTGTTCCGTGTTAGGAATGTTATAGATTGCACGCTAGCGAGTCACGTTTGGAAACGATATTATGGAGGCACATTTAGCTAGCTTTGCACAAGGATATCAAGGTGAGTTCATAACCCCACCTTTTTATGGTTTTACATTTTTATAAATGTTTTCGGGGTGGAAAGACATGCAAGTTTTGCAAAATTATACAAGGTTTTCGATGAACATACATTACATATTTCTAAACCATGATTTTAAACAAGTTTTAACTAATACAAATGGTTTGTGAACTTCAATAAACACAAATGGTTTACGAAATGTTTATATTAACTATACCGGTTTTTCAAACAAGCGTATTTCCGAAATGTGCATACAAACGTTTTCTAGTTTTCTAAACTTCGAAGAAAATACACGTACAAACGGTATGTTAAACTAAGGAATGATACAATAGATCATGTTACGAATAGGGTGAAACTTAAGAACCATTAATCACATATGTAACTATAACTGAGGAGCAAAAGGTTATATCTAGCGGGTATTTGCAGCCTCACTCTTGGTTTTTGACCCCTGCAGAAGAGTGTTTTGGGGTCCCAGTCGTGAACCGATGGAAAAATCACCTAGGTTTAGATGCTTCCTATGTCATCACACATGTTAATGTCCTAGCTAAACATTAGCGATCTCGATTTCCTTACATTTACAACTCATAACTTACATTTTACAACTTACAATTACATACCATGTTCTATACAAACACAACTCATGCATGCATGTTGTCATTGTCAGGTGTCGCCATTGAGGGTTACACAAGTTTTACAAACACAAAAGTTTACAAATAAAAAGTTTTACGAACATAACGCGTTACACATACGAAGTTTCACAAATACAAAGTTTTCATATAACATGACAAGAAAATGATTTTTATTTCATTTTCTCAACAATATTTCAAAAACCGGTTATTCAAAAAGACTTATTTCAAATCTTTTACAAACAAACTATGAACTCGCCAACTTAGAAATTTGTAGTAAAAGATTGAATCTCATTTCTTATGTACAAAAGTTAAGAAAAGTAAATGTTGATTTTTCTCATGTTTCTTTCTCAGGTTGCATTTCAAAACTATGGCACGGTTGGAATAGGAGAACCATGTGGATTCGAGTACTTAGTGGGCGTTCGCTTTCTAGAAGTGTGACATCTGTGTCTCTACGACCATCATACAAATGCAAATCCAATGAAATCTTGTGTTTCATTCTAGGAATTTGCACAATTCCATGTGACTTTTGCACATATCAATCCTAGTTCAATTTCAAGCTTTAAATCGCTTTCTAGAGAGTTATACGCAAACTGATGCGTAAACGTAATCAGTTTAACACGAAAAACACTCCAAAATAGTGACATAGGTTTAACATACCTTAAATAACCTTTACATAACTTAGAAATAAGTTTTGGAGGGTTTGGTGTGTCGAAAACAAGTTTATTCGATCGCAGGGACTATTTACGACAAACTACGAAAGTCTGCCGATTCGTATAGTAACAAACAATCCGGAATATGATCATAAGCTAAAAATACCCTAAATATCCTTTACATAGCTTAGAAATAGGCTTTGAGGGGTTCGGTATGCGAAAATATGCTTATTTGATCAATAGGGACTAAAAGCGTCAAAAAGTGCATAAGTTTGCATTTACGCGCATATCTTACGTTCTGAACATATCCGGACATCCAAAAATTTTTGTAATCATTAAAATATTTTATTTTAGTGATTTGAATGCAAAAGTACCACTCGTCGCGTAATTTGGATCGTTTTCGCGTCCGTTCGAGTTTTCATCGTAATTAACCGAATAACGCAACTGTACGACCAAACGAACCGACATCCGAGATGTTTTTAAGCATATTTCATGTTCCCTATGCTTTAGCTTCATTGTAGAGCCTTGAAATAGGGTTAACGGGGCTGAAATGCATCAAAATCAAAGTTTTAAGCTTGCAGGGACTAAAACTGACATTCTGTGAAAGATGCTTGGCGGGCCGCGAAAGATCAGGTGTGAGTCTACGCGGGGTGCGACAGACCCATCAAACAGAAACTTTGAATTTGGTCCAGCAGCCTGTTTCTACTGATTTTAACCATGGTTTTGGGATACCATTAGCTTATTTTTGTGCTCCCATTGTATTCTAATCTATAGGTAACATGTGTATGGTTGAGATCAAGCTTTGAATTGCTCAAAAAACAGTTGTAATGATCTTGTTAAATCAAGCTTTCTATAAATACCCATCAATTTCATTCTTGCTCCTTGCTCAAATTGATTCTAATCTACTCTAAGTTGAAGCTAAGGCTTCATACCTGAGTGTTTTAGATCAATTCTTCCTAGCTTGGACCCTTTGTAAGCTTCTTTCATGCTTGTTATTGCTTTTCAAGCATGAAAGTCAAACAGTGTTTGACTTTCTGCTTTGACCATGATTTGGTTAAGTCAAAGTTCAATTGAACTTTGCAACGTGAGCGTAATCACGATGGTTATAGTCCCTTGTGACTATACCTACTGATTTCCACGTAGATTAGTCGAAGTGACGAGTCAAAGTTTTGGTCAAAATGTTGTTTATGTAATGAAACTTTTTTTTGATATCAAACTTGTTTTCTAACTTAGTTAAACATGTTTTAACATGTTTAACTCGTCACTTTTAGTCTAGTGCTTGTACAGGGTCGTAAGTCAAGCTGTCTTGACAACCGCTTAGACTTTCGAACCCGACCCGTTTGGTCGATCGTTAGGATCCGACCAAGCATATTTTGTGACCATAGTTTGATAGGGAATAAACTTCCGAGGTTATACCTTATGGTCACATAGTTTAATTAGTTGTATGATAGGTAGTTTATATGCCTTAGGTAAATGACCAAAATGCCCTTTTCATGCATAATTTGATTTTAAGCATATGTAACTTAATTTTTGTCACTTAAACTGATTATGCTACATATTTAAACATGTTAGGGCATATAATACTTGTCATAGGACTAGTTAGGCGTCTCGAACACCCATTCGCGCGAACGATGCATTAAAGTAGCGTAGACTACCTTAATGGGTCGTAACGGGTCGTAAGCACTTAGGATAGGTTCTGATTTAGACGGTAGGCTTTGTTAAACCTTATCACATGAGTTCCAATACTCATTTGGTTTACGAGACCTCATTTTACCCGATCTTCCGATTTAGGTACCGATTATTTAACATAGTGATTCCATACTAGGTGCCACTTGATTCCTTGATTTCCGAGCTTTGTTAGGACACTTAATCGAGGATACTTACAATCTCAAGTGAGTACATAGTCCCCTCTTTTATGTTTTCAATGTTTTGGAGTGATTCATATGTGCCGATATGCTATTTTCATGATTTCTACTATATGATTACACATGCATGATACTTATCTTTTGACGAATTGAACTATTGTCCATGGCTTAAACACTGATTTTCAAAGTTTGTACGACTATTTGTTTGTTCACATGTTTACTTATACATTCATTAACAATGATCAAGCCGATTGGTAGTACGATATAGCGCTATAGGACTAGACACCCCATTCCTGTTGTTTGGAATATCAGAAACCAAATTTTAACCAAATAGAATTTGCCTTTGTGCTATTTCTATAGTCTCTAAAGTGTAGTTTGATGCACTAAGGTTTGAATGTATTACCAAATCGTGATATATTGTATATTTCGATATACTACCAACGTGATACTGTTTTGCTAAAGCATAATTTGATATGTTATTGTTTACTAAAGTATAATTTGACATACTACCAAATCATGATTTAAGTATATTTCGATATACTACCAACGTGATACTGTTTTACCAAAGTATGATTTGATATACTACCGACTCTGTTATTTCCCAAACTAAAGTAAATTTTGTTATACTACTAAAGCATAGTTGATATGCTATCTTCAAACCAAAGCATAGTTGATATGCTATCTTCAAACCGAAGCATAATTTAAGATGCTATTTACAAAACCAAAGTATGATTTGTTATACTACCGATGTTTTTCATTCTGAAACCAAAGTATACTTGTGATATACTACCAAATCTATTATTTTAGAAACCAAAGTATATTTTAATATACTATCTATTTAACTATTTCATAACTAAAGTATATTTAGATATACTATTCATCCGCTTATCTCAAAACCAAAGTATATTTTCGTATATACTATAAACATTTTTCAAAAAAGATGCATTTTAGAAACAAAACTTTTACAAGGATTCATGGCAATTTTTGAAAACATAAAACCTTTTCTTGTGTTATCCAAAGCCATGAACCTAAATCAACAAAACCTATGTTACTCACAGACATTTTTATGCTGATGTTTTATTTTTACATATGTTTCAAGTGCTACTATGTGATGATTGTCGATGCATGCTATACATAGGGTGGACTCGTGCCTTAGCGACTTTAAAACTTGAATGACAATTGTTGGTGCACTGATGTCTGTTAACTTCGTCTTTAATGAGTCTTGTATTGTATCTAGTAGATCAGGGCACGAATATTGAGAAACTGTGTTTTAAGGTAATTCCGCACGAAATTACTCTAATGTAATTTCGCACGGAATTAGATGTTTCACACGAGAATACTAATTCCGCACGGAATTAGTAATATCGCATGAACATGTTATTCCGCTTGAAATGGTTTCGTGCGGAATTAAAAGCCTATAAATACATGGTCTGATCTGTTCATTTGGAAAGGAATTAGTGTGTGAGAGTTGAGGTGCTGTCGAATTTTTGTCAGAATTGTTTGTAAAAAGCTCAGGATATCAATAAGAGAAGATAATTAGAAAGGAACAAGCTGTGTTACGTCATTTACATTGATTCCGCCTTTGTATTTGATGATGAACTACTCAGATTGACTCGTTAGGGTCACACGACGATCCAACAAGTGGTATCAGAGCTCAGGACGAGGAGTTCATACCAATTCAGCTTGATTTTAACCGGATTCTCTCACTTCTACTCATTCTTTTCTGATTTGAACTAGATTGAACGGACAAAATAACTTGATTTTCACATATATCAAGCGAAACACAGTTTTTAGTAATCCTTGAAAGAATTGGACTAAAACTCGAGCAAAATCTGATAAAATTTGATAATTTCGCTTGAAAAGTTGTTCGAATATGCTGACGTCATATTAATTTCGTTTGAACCAGACCTTAATTCCGCACGAAATTAGCCAAAGTGTTACTAATTTCGCTTGAAAAGTCACACGGAATCAAATTCCGTTTGAAGAGTTGAAACGGAATTACTAATTCCGCTTCAAAGAACCTAATTTCGCTTCAAACACCTTAATTTCATTTGAAATCAATCTAATTTCGCACGGAATTAGATTCTGGTTGGTAATTTCGTTTGAAACCTATTTCCGTTTGAAAGTAATCTCGTTTGTAAGGTGTTATCTCGTTTGAAGTTCACAATTTCGTGTGAACTGATTCTGTTTGAAACTTACTTTTCCAAAATTCCAAAAATTTTTCTAAGTGTTTGTTGATTGTTTCAGGTATTTGAAAGATGGATGATTTCATGAATCCTTTTTGTAATGTGTTTGCTTTTACTGGTGGTTCGGGAGATGACACATCAAATAACACAAATGAAACTACACCAACATCGAGTGCAAAGAAAAGTCTGAATGATGCTTTGAGTGTAGAGAGTGCCTATGGGATATACAATAAACCTCCAAAGTTGTTGGCTATTGAAGATTACAATAGGTGGGCTACAAGATTTGACGAGTGGCTTCAAGCTTTTGCATATCCAAGCTGGAAGAGTTTAAAGAATGGTTACGTTAGAGGACATTTTGGTGAAAGTTTGACAGATAATGATGAGATTGAAAGATATGTTGCTGAACAAAAGTGCATCGCGTTGATTCATCAATTTGTGAGAGATGATATAATTTCGTTGATTGAATATGTAAATTCAAAAGATCTTTGGGAGAAACTGAGGGTAAAATGTGTAGGTAGTTCTGAGATAGTTAAAAACAAAAAGAAACTGTTAAGAAAAGAGTTTGATTTATTTGGTTGTTTAAAGAACGAGTCTGTTTCCAAGATGATTAAGAGATTTGGGCATCTGAAATTGGAGCTGGCAAGACACAAAATTGTATATACTCAAGAAGAGTTGGTTGACAAACTGTTTGACTCGCTGCCGAATGAACAAGATTGGCAGTACTTTGCATTAATGCTGAAGAATACAATCAAGTCTGAAGAGTTGACAGTGGATCTGCTTATTGAAAGACTGGAGAGTCACGAGTTGGAGATCAAGAAATCTAGCAAAGTCAACAACTCATCTTATCAGCAGAATGTGGAGTTGTACTACAGAGGAAATCTACCAAAGACTGGTTCTCCAAGAACAACATTTTCTGCAGAGAGTTCAAATAATGTAAATCAAGAAACTCCTCACAGTGGTTTTCATAGTGGATCGTCTTCAAAAACTTCAAGCCAATCTGCATCAAAGAATCTGTTCCAATGTAACATTGTTGTGGATCTAAAGAACGCTCAAAATTTCAGTGAAGAGTCAGCAAAACAACAGATGGTGTTTTTAGCGTCAGTGTTAGAATCGTACGAGAGCCTCGTGGCGGGCAAGATTGGAAACACCAACCTGACTAAAGAGGACTATGATCAAATAGATCCTAAAGAGATGGAACTGATTGATATCAGGTAGTGTATGGCCAGTGCAGTCCGGAAAGCGCAACGGTTCATGGAGATTACTGGGAGACACTCTATCGGAGAGCCGTCCACAAAACTTGGCTTTGACAAATCAAAAGTCACGTGCTTCAGGTGTAAACAAAAAGGACATTTCAAACGTGAATGTCGTAACGCTCATGCTGATGATACTACAAATCCATTTCGCGAGGATTACTACAAAAGAGCGATTTATCATCAGAATAAATCAGAACCGCCCAGAATGAAGCAGCTTGAGGATGCCCCCAAAGAAAAATCAAGAGCTCTTGCTGTTATTCATGATGACGAAGGTTTTGATTGGAGTGAACTGCTACCAGAGGAAGATGCAGTAGGATACGCTTTCGTAGCAGAAAAGATTATTCCTTACAAAGACACCAGAACTGAAGAACAAAAATACCTCAGCAAAAAGGGTAGAGCAGAATTCAAGATGATCAGATTGTCTAAGATATTCAGTGAAGCCAAGAGAGCAAAAAGATGGGATGCTGATAGAGAATGTTACCTTGATCCTCAAGGAAACATTGATATTGATACAAAAACTCTTAGTCTAGAAGCTTTCATTGAGGAATTTGCTGAAGAAGAAGAAGCCTTACAGAGAGAATGGTGGGGAGGAGGAGAAGAAAAAGAGAAAGAGTCGCAGCCAAAGAAGATTGATGATGGGATTATCGATACTTCACAAGAATTCACCGCTGAAAACTTGGGGAAGATGGCTGACAAAGTGCTTGCTGTAAGGGAACTTGAGGTAGACTCTATGTCTGAAACTGAGTCTAAAAGCAAGGTCAGTCCAAACATTTCAACAAGTGAGACAGGTAAGAAAGTTAAAGGTGATGGTGACTGCAAAAGTTGCATGAAAAACTGCAAGTTTTGTAGTACATTTACTTACCTTAGTGATGCAAAGGTTGAAGAACTGACAACAAGAGTCAGAAAGGTTGAAGATCCGATTCTAGACCGTGATAAAATGCTAAAAGCTTCAAATGATCGAGCTAACGATTTAACTGAGAGAATTGAAAATGATAAAATTGAAGTAGAAAGAATTAGGAAAGAGAATGAAAAGCTAATTCACGAAAATCGTCAACTATCAAAAAATTTTGACAAACTAAAACGAACGGTAAAAGATTCTGATGAAAGAAACGGTAAAACCAATAAAGAAAATGAGCATTTAACTGTAGTTCTTAGATAAAAAGAAGAGCAAATCAACCAACAACTGGATGAGATTGCTAAATTGAAGCTTCAGTTTGAAGAAGCTAAGATTGAGAATGAGCGTATCAATCTGAAATTAACCAGTTACAACTCCGCAAGCTTTGTTTTACAACACATTGTTCCTAAACCCATCGGGAAAAACAAAGCAGGCGAAGATGTTTACTCGGATGGAACTGGGGTTGGGTATCATCAGGTTCCACCGCCAGTGTTAAACAATTTCTCAAAGAAAAAGTCTGGGTTGGTTAATGATGAAGATGAAACAAATGAAATAAAACTTCCAGAGTCAATTGATGTTACATTTTCTTCATCTGATGATAGTGTTCAAACTGATATTGTGAAAGGCATGGCTGAAAGTGTTTTGAAGTCTGATAGTGATTCAGTTGAGGATGAAGAGTGTTTTCTGAACAATTACATTCCGAAACCAAAATCCAAAAACAACTTAAATGAAGAACCTACTCTTGTCATGTACAAGATGTCGGGATCGGATAAGTTGTATTCGGATTCTGATTTTCCACTGGAGAATGTTAATATTGCTAAATTGACAAATGTGTTCAAATTGGTTGAAATTGATCTGTCTGAGATTGAAGGTCTAAAACAGACGAAAAGGCAACTGAATTTTGAAAAAGATAAAGCTTAGTACAAGAAACCTGTTGTTCCACCGCGTTTTTATAACAACAATCGAAACAGATGGTCGGGTGGTTATCAGGGTGGTAAGAATTATCAGAAAAAGAATGTTCAAAACAAGAAGTTTGCTGAGAAAAAGGTGTTTGTGAACAGTTCAAGTTCACTTTCTGATGAAGAATCTGAGATTTTTTCAAAATCAAACAAAGAGTTCTTTGAGAAGAAAGCATCGCAGTCTCAGTCTGAAGGCACAAGTCGGGTAGTTGACACCCGAACATGCTTCAAATGTAATCAAGTTGGACATATTGCATGAAAGTGTACCAACTTGAAGCCTAAGACTGAAGTTGTGAAGAATTCAAGAAAGAAAGATGATGTGAAGGAAAAAGCTCCATTGGTTGTTGAGAAAAAGGTTTTGAAAAATGACAACACCAAGATCAAAACTGAACTTGTTAAGAATATGGTAACTAAAAATAACAAGTTTTACAAACGGGTTGCATCGTCTCAACAAACATGGAAGCCAAAAGTGGTTGAAAAGAAATCAAGTGTTTCAAAACCAAAGGTTTCTGAGACTGGAAAACAATCATCTTCTATCACACCGGTAAAGATGAATGTTCCTTTGGATTACTATGAAAAACTTGAAAAACAAGAGTCTGTTACTTCTGAGAAAAAGGTTGTTTTAAAGAAAGACCAACCATCTGGTCAACCTCAAAAAGATGAATTTTTCTTATACAAAGAGGTTGAGGCTGGGTCTGCAGAGAGCTTAAAGATGAATGATAAAAACTTTCCACCACTTTACACTACAAAATCTCACCTTAAAGTTCAGTTACCTGAGTCAAAAGAGGCTTGGGTAACATCAAAATCTCACTAAGTGTTTGTGATATGTGCAGGAGCTTCCAAGATCCGTTTCGCGATGGATTATGGATAGTGGAGCTTCTCGGCACATGACGGGGAAAACAACCCTGCTGTACGATGTTAGAAATTTCAATGGTGGTTATGTAGGTTTTGCAGGCAATCAAGGTGGTAGAATAGTTGGTGAAAGAACGTTATCCAATGGGATTGTTACGTTTGAAAGAGTTAACTACATCGCCGAGCTTGAAAACAATCTTCTGAGCATATCTCAGATCTGTGATCGTATGTATACCACTCACTTTACTGACAAAGAATGTTTGATCTTGAAACCAGGATTTGTTATTCCTGAAGAATGGGTTATCATGAGAGCGCCCAGAGTGAATGATCTGTATGTATTGGACATGAGTGTAGCAACTACAACAACGGGTCAGGCTCATTGTTTTGTGTCAAGAGCAACTGAGAAGGAATTGCAATTATGGCACCAGAAGATGGGTCATATACATCTTAGAAAAATGAATCACTTGGTGCACAATGACTTGGTTACTGGTGTTCATGTCAAAGGTTTTTATCTTGAGGGAGAATGTATTAGTTGTGTCAAAGGCAAGCAGAAAAAGAAATCACATCCTCAAAAGAAAGTCAACTCAGTATCAAGACCTTTAGAGAGACTTCATATGGATCTTTTTGGTCTAGTGAACGTCAAAAGCATCACTGGTGATTACTTTTGTTTGGTTGTCACGGATGATTTTTCAAGGTTTTCATGGGTTTCATTTCTGAAGACGAAAGATGAGACGTTTGATAGTTTGATGGTGTTGTTTAGAAAAATTGAAAACTTGTACCAAAGGCGTATCAAAAGAATCAGAAGTGATAATGGTACTGAGTTCAAGAATAACAAGATGGAAGAATATTGTGATGAAAGAGGTATATTGCATGAATTTAGTGCTCCTTATACTCCGCAGCAGAATGGAGTAGCTGAAAGAAAGAACAGGACGCTAATTGAAACGGCCAGGATGATGCTTGTTGATTCCAAACTTCCTGTCAACTTTTGGGCAGAAGCAGTATCCGCCGCATGCTATACACTCAACCGGCTTTTCACTGTAAAGAAATTCAACAAGATGTGTTTCGAGCTGATCAATAACCTCAAACCGAATCTGAAGTATTTAGAACCGTGTGGGTCACCCTGCACAGTTCTACAGCCTTTTGGTAAGTTTGGTGCAAAGAGCATTGAAGGAATTTGCGTGGGTTATTCAAGTCCATTGAAACGAGTCTTTGTTCTGAGCCTGAAGCGGATTATTGAAGCACACAATGTTGAGTGTCAAGGTTACACAATGCCACCGCAGAATCCAGGCGATTCAAGGCGTTTTCATTATGACACTTTGTGGGATTCGTTTGACATGGAAGAAGAAAAGGAAGAAGAAGAAGATTTCTTTGATGAGTTGGATATTCTAAGAGAGTATGAAGAATCCCAGGAAAGGTTCCCAGCTGAGTATTCAATTCGACCACGACAAACTTCAAATGATCATGAAGCAGGTCCAAGCAATGCTGGAGAACATGATGATATCCAACAAAATGAAGTTGCTCATGATAATCAGACGGCACAGAATGATAATCAAGAATCTGAGAATAGACCAGTATTTGATCGTGGTGATTCAGATTCTGAGGGGGAGCAAATTCAGATTTCAAGTCAAACAAACCCAGTCAGTGAACAAGGTGCAAATCAGAATGTTACTAATCTGGAAGGCGAGGTAGATGTTCCTGGCGAGGTGATGCCAAGAACTCTTTCATACCATCCAGAGGAGCTGATCATTGGAGAATTGCAATCAGGCGTTCGCACTAGACGTCAAATTGACCAAGGCCTTACTTGTTTTTATTCTACAGTTGCTCCTTTACAAACTGAGTTTTCACTAAGTTGTTTTATTTCGCAGATCGAACCGCGAACATACAAAGATGCGCTAACTGAAGATTCTTGGGTCAATGCTATGCAAGAAGAGTTGAGTCAGTTTGAGAAGTTAGGTATGTGGAAGTTAGTAGACTTGCCTGATGGTCAAAGGAAGATAAACACCAACTGGGTGTTCAAGTGTAAGAGAGACGATCGAGGGGTTATTATTTGAAACAAAGCTCGACTCGTAGTCCAGGGATTCAGTCAGCAAGAGGGTATATATTTCACTGAAGTATATGCTCCAGTTGCTTGACTAGAAGCAATCAGAATCTTCCTAGCATTTGCATCTTGGAAAATTTTCAAAGTTTATCAGTTAGATGTAAAATCGGCGTTTCTCTATGGGAAGGTAAAAGAGGAGGTATATGTCAGAGCCACCGGGCTTCACCGATCCAATCCACAAAGACAAGGTCTACTTGTTAGACAAAGCGCTGTATGGTTTACACCAGGCCCCGAGAGCTTGGTACGAGACTTTGTCTCAACACCTGCTAGCCAACAGTTTCATTCGTGGAAAAGTGGATGCCTCTCTCTTCACCAAAGAGGTCGACGGACATCTTCTGATAGTTCAGATATATGTGGATGACATCATATTTGGGTCAACAAATGAAAATTTGTGCAAAGATTTTGAAAGAGTTATGAAACAAAAATTTGAAATGTCATCGATGGGTGAGATGAAATTCTTCTTGGGACTTCAGGTTGATCAACTGCCTAAGGGAATTTTCATACATCAAACGAAGTACGTTCATGATATCTTGGAGAAATTAGGGATGTCAGGTTCTACTCCAGCTTCCACCCCATTAGCAACGAATCATGGGATAAACCCTGATCTCACCGGAGAGAAGGTAGATGAAACGTTGTATCGTTCCATGATCGGATCGCTGATGTACTTGACTGCTTCAAGACCCGATATTATGTATCCAACCTGCCTTGCAGCAAGATTTCAATCTAACCCGAGAGCTTCGCACATGGTCATTGTTAAAAGGATATTACGCTACCTTAAAGGAACTCCATCGTTGGGGTTGTGGTATCCAAAAGTTGGCGAATTCATGCTCGAAGGTTATTCCGATTCAGATTTCGGATGCTGCAAAGTTAACGCTAAATCAACAACAGCGGGTTGCCAGTTCTTTGGACCAAGATTGGTTACCTGGCAATGCAAGAAGCAGACCTCTGTGGCTTTATCCACATGTGAAGCGGAGTATGTATCTGCTAGCAGTTGCTGCTCTCAGATCTTGTGGATCCAGCAACAGATGCGCGACTACGGTTTGCAATTTCTTAACACCCCTATCTTTGTTGATAATGAGGCAGCGATTAACATTACAAAAAATCCTGTTCATCACGCTAAAACGAAACACATTGAAATTCGTCATCACTTCATCCGAGATTGTTTCGAGAAGAAGTTGATACGAATTGAGAAAATCCACACTGACAAACAAAAAGCTGATTTACATACCAAAGCATTTGATAAAACTCGTTTTCAATATTTGCTAAAATTGAACGGTATGAAGCTTTTATCGGTGTTGGAGGAAATTCTTGGCATTGATGAAGGTACCAATGTAGATGATGATGTTGAGAAGCAATCTGCAATGGTTTGTCGATTTTTTACTTGTTTTGGTATTTAGGGGGAGTAGGGTAATATTTTCAGAAAATACAAAAACAGTAAAAAAATTTCAAAAATACAAAAACATGAGATATTTTCAAAATCCAAAAACATTAGAAAACCAGAAAAGAGCTTGTGTAAAAAGGGAAAATGATAGTACATCGGCTTGACAGTTACAGTATGCTAAAGATATGTAAAGTTTAAAGTGGGTTAAACAGTCTCGCTGATGATGTGCCGATAGGTTTTTACACATTTAGTTGGTTTGTTCGGGATATAAACCTAAAATCCTTACTTGCTTATTTTGTGGGGAACACTACTTGAATATATAGGTAACCCCTGAAATCTCGTTTGAAGGATCCCTTTTTCTGAGATACTAGGTCTTTATACTAAGTGATATCTGGGGTATTATTCCGGGACTTCTGATAATGCGGAAGCAATGGTCTAGTCCCCGAATAATACTTTCTGCATTGGTTGAAACATAGCGCCGCCCACAGCATAAAAAATGATGAAACATTGAAAAATGTTAATCATGTGCTGTTGTAAAAAAAGATCCTCTAAAGGGGACACACCAAAGTCGAAGCCGTCATCTCTCTGCTGAACGGAAGTTCTGACCTGAGCTCTCACGGTTCTTCGCAATTTAACCCCTTACAGATATCATCTGTGGTATACTCACCTATAAGACTGAATATTGGGATTTGGATACGGGAGTATATTCAAGAGGTGGGACATATGAATGAGTTTAAGTTTTTAATTCACCTAAATCCGTATCCTGGACAGATTGAAAATTGTGTGAAAATTTAAGTGGATCAATATATCGACAATCTAAGTGAATTGTTTAATTCTGAGTATGTAATTAAAGCTTAACGGTACTTGTGACTTGTCGAATAGCAGATATGATTCCCTAACACGCTCACCAAAATATGTTTGTAAATAGTTTACATTTACTGTATTTTAGTTCAGTATTTCATTTCTAGTTTAGAAATTTTATTTAAAAAATCCAAAAAGATTTTACATTTCTGCTTTATTTTTGACAAACCAAAGTGGAAAGTGGATCTTCAGATTCAATTTGAAGCAGATGCAGGAAGTTTCTGAACTGGAGGATGAGTTGTGAGCTTAACATGATAAGTTGGTGAAAGTTGAAAAGTTAAAGCAAGTTCATTAATTTGAAACTTGTGAATTTCAGAAAATTGTTTGAAAAGGTTGAATAAATGTCAGTGTGAATTGTCTCAAGTAAACCAAGGTCATTAAATTGGACTTGGTAGACTAATTGAGTAATCAGGGTCATTAATTTGAACTTGAATACTTAAGTGGATTTCTAAACACTGATTAGACTATTATTTGAGATTGAATGGTAAGTTTGGATTGAAATTGTTATTGTCATATATCTTATATTTGGGTAGAGATTGTGCAGAAAACAAAAGTCAAGTTCCCCATGGCAAAGAAAACGTCAAATTTTGAATTAGAATTTTAGCCCTAGCTTATCGTGAGGGGGAGTCTGCGAAAGGGGGAGTCAAGATTCTGGATCAACATTCAAAGGGGAGATTGTAGATTAAAGTTTGAAGATAGAAGATTGGAGGGAGCTTTGCAATGTCAAAACAATTTGGAGCAAGAGAATGATCAATCAAGACTAAAGACTGAAGACAGGATGCTAAAGACTTCGTCAACATCCAAGGGGGAGTCTGTTGGTGCACTGAAGTTTGTTAACTTCGTCTTTAATGAGTCTTGTATTGTATCTAGTAGATCAGGGAACGAATATTGAGAAACTGTGTTTTAAGGTAATTCCGCACGAAATTACTATAATGTAATTTCGCACGGAATTAGATGTTTCACACGAGAATACTAATTCCGCACGGAATTAGTAATATCGCATGAACATGTTATTCCGCTTGAAATGGTTTCGTGCGGAATTAAAAGCCTATAAATACATGGTCTGATCTGTTCATTTGGAACGGAATTAGTGTGTGAGAGCTGAGGTGCTGTCGAATTTTTGTCAGAATTGTTTGTAAAATGCTTAGGATATCAATAAGAGAAGATAATTAGAAAGGAACAAGCTGTGTTACGTCATTTACATTGATTCCGCCTTTGTACTTGATGATGAACTACTCAGATTGACTCGTTAGGGTCACACGACGACCCAACAACAATTATTTGTATTTATCTGATTTGTAATAAAACGATGAGTTCATTAATAAAATAAAACAAATATTTAATTACCATGTGTTGTGAAATAATGATTCTATTACGACACTCCCCGACGTTTCCGCCGCGGTTTGTTGTTTTACGCGGTCAGGATGTGACAGAAAAGTTGGTATCAGAGCTCATGGTTATAGGGAATTAGGTTATTAGTAATGCTTTGACCTAGACTATAACCTTCCTAGGACCCTAACACAAGTTATCTTGTGTTTAGTCTTAAAACAATACCGTCGCCTGTCTTCAGGTGGCAACCAAAACAAGAACACCAATTACAAATCCGTTTTTGAAAACCAATCATCTACTCTTAGATGATTTATTATAAGGTTTTGAGCCTTCAAAGTTTTCAAAATCTCGTCAAAGTTTGGGTCTAAATAATGTGAACACGTGCAATCTGGAAGGGTGGGTGCCTGTACTTCGAGTTTTCTGTCTAAGGCTAGAGTGTTCGTACAAATCCAAATAATCGAACCAGTCACTCTTACCTGGGAACTCTTGGGGTGAGTGTCCACTTATAGGCTAAAGCATGTCTTTGCGATACATTAGTATGACCCATTTACTTTGGTTAGTCACAATGTCATTTGTTTGTTTTAGGTAACGAACAAATGATCACAATCCTAATGCTTTGTCAATATTCTTTAAGCATTCATTTTTTACTATCCGATATCATCTCACTCGTTTCTTTTCATGTTTCCTTGCTCTTTTAGAATGCCTCCTTGACGTGACCCAACACAGGATGCCGCCATGGTAGCCTTAATCACTCAGCAAATCGCTACTGTACTCCCAAACCTGATAACTCAGATAAACCAAGCAAACAACAACAATAACAATAATACTCCGTGCAACTATAAGCAGTTCAAATCAGCTAAGCCACTCACATTTACTGGGTTTGAAGGGGCCACTGGGCTCCTACAATGGTTTGAGAGTCTCGAAAGCACGTTTCGTTATGTACAATGCCCAAACGAGCGAAAGGTTGAGTTTGCATCGAGCGTATTCCAGAAAAGAGCACTTACATGGTGGAACGGTGTAATGAGGGATAGGGGTGCCGATGTGGCAATGGCACAAACTTGGGAAGAGCTTCGAGCTCTAATGATGAAGGAGTTTTGTCCTCGTCATGAACTCAGGGCTTTGGAAATGGAATTCGACGATCTGAAGCAAGACATCGGTGAACATCGAGCCTACACTGACCGTTATGAGGAACTGAGCCTGTTATGTCCTACCATGGTTACGCCTTTGGATAAGGTGATCGAAAAGTACATTGATGGCCTCCCTGACCCAGTTCAGGACATCGTTACTGGTAGCAACCCTACTACCGTCAGACAGGCCATTGAACTATCTGCTACCCTTACTGAATCTCAGATCAGGAAGGGAAAGCTTTTCTGAAAAGGCGACCAGAAACCATCTGACGAGTCTGGACAAGAGAAACCAAAGGATAAACAGACCGAGTCCTCCAAAAAGTCGAAGAAGCGTAAAGCTTCATAAAACATCGCAGTCGTTGCTCAGAATAACCAGGTTGCACCAAACCAGCCAGCACAACCTCGTACTAGGAAAAACTACGTTGGTACTGCACCTTTGTGCAACAAATGCAACCGTCATCATCTAGAACAAACGCAGTGTCACAAATGTACCCACTGTGGGCTATTGGGACATTTGGTCAATACATGCCGTTATGCTATCCAAATCCAAGCTGCTGCAAATCCTGCTGCTACTCAAGCACCATTTCCCCCTGGAAAGTGCTATAACTGTGGTGATCTTACCCACTACCGGAACAATTGCCCAAGACTTCTTAACGCAAATCCAGCATGTGGACGAGTGTTTAACATAAACGAGGCAAACGCAAATGACAATGCAGCAGTGAACAATTAGACCTTTGTATTTTCCTTGTTGTTATCTTTGACGCTTGAAACAATTCAGTTGATATGTTGGATCTGAGTTTGGTTTTGATTGTATTTTCTGTTTGAATTAAAATGGAAATGGATGAGTTGTGCAGCGGAATTAATATGGTAACAAACTTTGCATACAATCAAACGAGAGTATTGCTTTGATCAAGACATTTTCAACAAGGAACCGAATGATTGAATTTAATTTCAACAACGATTACAAGATAATGCTTGAATACAAACTCCCCCTCAGCCAGAGCTCAGCGTTTGTTCGTGCAGGAAAACAAGTTTGCAAAGAGCTAATAGAACAGTACAGAGCACTGTTCTATTTATAGGCACTAGCAAACCACTGAGCATCTAATGCTGACGTCACCATGAAAGTGACATCTAACCTCCTAACAAACTCTAACCTCTGATCAATACAAACACTGCTATGCTAACTACTGCTATTACATTTCATTATATAAAAGACACTTAAACAGCTGCTGCATCATTCCACTACTGTGAACCCAGCAGTGCTTGTCCGGATCAGCAGTACTTGACTCAAGACAGTAGATTGAGCAGCAGAGCTTTAGTCTTCTATCAGTCTTTACAAGAGCAGCAGATTTGACGGTAAGTGGCTTGTACAATCAGTAGATAGGAGGTCAACAGATGTTGAAACCACTTTCAAGGGGAGAGACTTGTATGTAACATCTGCTTATTCTGGATCCACTGCTCTGACCCAGTTTTGGCTTTAATTATCTGTTCCTCTGGTAGGGTTCAATCCCAACAATCTCCCCCTGGAACAGATAATGCCAAAACTCTTCATTATTGTGGAGTGTTTATTGCCTCATCAGCGGTTCCCTTATCTGACCCTTAAATTGTAGTTCAAAGTCTAGGGCATCTGTGTCATCATCATCCCTGCTAAGTGGAAGATCAAGGAGATCCTGCAAATCTTCAAGACTCAGGCCAAGAGCTTGTTCCCTTGATATTTTCTTCACTTCTCCACCAGACCTGAGCAAAGTCAATACGCAGGTCTGTTTGTCAGTTTCCCACTTTTGTATTTTTGAGCCTGGTGGGTTTCTTGGGAGATGTTTATTTGCAGAGGTATTGGGTGAGGCTGGCCTATTCATGACTGGCTGCGCAGTACTTGCAGATTGTTCCAATTCAAGATCTTCTTTTATCATTAATTTAAGGCCTGCTTTTACAACAACATTTCCAGCTTTTAGATCTTGAATTGTTTCACCACTTGACTGGTTTTGGCTCCTTCTTTTGTAGATGGCAGCACCAGCTGGAGCAGTGGTTCTTTTGACTTGCAGCTTTGGTGGTCTTTTTGAGACCTCTGCTTTGGAGTAGTCAGGATTTTGTGGAACTTTTGGATCTTTCTTTCTAAGTTCCTCTAAGCTTTTGTAGGTTGCCCTGACCCTATCTTCTCCCCACTTTGTCACTGAGTTCTTTGACCCATAGTCAGCTGCAATCAGCTCCTCTTTCATTCTCCTCAACTCTAAGATCTTATCAGCTTCAAATTGTTTGACTTTTTCAGGAGGAGTCTGCTTGACCTAATTTTTTATCATGTCTTGAATCCTGGCTGCTTCTTTTTCAAGCTCAGGAATGGTCCAGTTTTTGTACATGTGTTTATCCCCCTTGTATTTCTTGTAGGTCATGATATTCTCAATGTAGTCTTTTCTCAAGGACTCATCTGCCCTTTCAGAGATTTGCTGACATACATTTTTGGCAAATTGCTCTATTGCTCTGACCTGTGTGAGTAGAAATTGATAGTTTTGTTGAAATTCTCTATCAGATTTCCCTTGTTTATTTTTTATAGCAATATCCTCTGCTTGCTTGGCCTTGAGTTTCAAGTATTCTTCAATATTGTGAGGCCTGGGATATCCTTCAACTGATGGCAAACTCCTTTTAGCTGGGTCATCCTCATAATAAATGGATTTGATTTCTTCCCTAACTGCAATGAGTTCTAGAGGAAATGAGACACCAGCAGGAGGTAGTGGTTTTAGAATTTGAGCTGAAGAGAGAGGTATGGGTTTTGGAATAGTGACAAGTGATAGGGATTTTGAAGATGTTGGTGGTGGTGAAGGTGAATCATCATCTGATATGTAAATCCTTCTCCTTTTTGTTTTAGAAGAGGCAGATGGTGTTTTGGGTGGATCAGTGGTGGTAGATTGTATGGCAGTGGTTTGTGTTTGACTAACAGCTGTTGAGACAACTGGTGTCTCAACCATTGTTGTTTTTACAACAGATGTTATAACACCTGTTGTCTTCTGCTTTTTGTCAGCAGGTGAAAGTGGTGGTGAGATTGTTTTTGGTGGTGACAGTGGTGGTGGTAAAGTAGTAGTTGTGGTGTGTGTTGAAGTGGTGTGTGTTGAAGTGAGAACAAATGTTGAAACAACTGAGGTACCAGCAGTAGTTGATACAACAGGAGTTACAACAGCTGTTTGGGTGGAGGTTTGATGCTGATGGCTTTTGGATGGTGGTTTTGGAGGCTTTGGAAATCTGGATGGGATGGACTTAGGTTTCCTTTTTGTCTTCAGATTTTTAGTATCCTTTGATCCAGAACAACCTTGCTCATACAGTTCCATGAAAGCTCTTTTCTCCTCATTCCATCTTGAGATATCCTTTGCCATTCTATCTCTTTTAACACTTGCTACTCCTTCATCAAGTGCTTCTTGAGTAGCATCAACCTTTTTACTACCATCTGGCAATGGAATTTTTCTGGTCATAGCATCCTTCTCAGGTTCAATGTGCAGACCATCATCTATTCCTTTCTTCTTCCACTCCTGAACTTTCTCCCCCTTTTTGGCATTATCTTCTGGGAGTTGATCAATGAAAAGTACTGTTGGAGGAGCAGTGCTAGTGGTTTCTAATAAATGGGCCTTGATTGCCTTAATATCTGCTTGAGTGTTCTTGTACCTAGACTCCACAATGTTTCTCAGCTTTTGGACATGAAGTTCATGTTGCTGATCAGCCATTTCTTTTTGTTGTTGGAGAAAAGGTTGGAAAAGGTTCCAGAGCTCATTTGTAGCAAAAGCTTGTGGTGGAGCAGGTGCTTGAGATGGAACAACAGTGGATTGCATCTTTTGTGTTTTCAACACCTGCTGTAGCATATTTTTAAGATCTGCAACAGATGTATCCAACTTTTCAATTCGTTCCGTCAAATCTTGATATTTTAAATCATCACCCAATTTAATGGGATCATCTGATTTCCCACTATCAGTGGTTTTATCAGTGGTTGAGGTAAGGAGTATACTCTAAACACTAACCACTGATGCCCCTTTTTCTTGGTACTGGGGTCTTCTTCCTTCAACACTTGACAACCTTTTGATGTTGCCAGTAGGATAAATAAATCCACTGGTGGTTGGCAGAGGTGCTATGTAAGGAATTGCCTCCAAGGAAGTCTTATTAATGTAACCACTGTCCAACTGTAAACCAGTGGGTTCAACAGTTGTAGTGGCTGCTTCACTTGGACTACCACCAAGAGTTACATGGAACTCAAGGGGTGTAACCTCCTCAGGTTGTGTTGGTGGGTTAGCAAAGAGTGATACATCAGACCCAGTCATTTGTTGAGGTATGTTCTCATTGATAGGTGATTGAGAAGGACTGGTTAGTGCCTGGTTCAAATCAATTGCATCCAACAACAGTTTAGTTGGTGTGGGAATTGTGGATGTGATGTTTGGTGAAGAAAGAGGATTTGCTCCGGGAATTGAGCTGTGGATGATGGAAACGAGTGTTTCCAGAGCATCATGATGTGGTGTCCCAATGTGTACAACCTGATCTTTTTGTGAAGAAGCAGGAGGGGTTTCGGCTATGGGTTGAGATATTTGTACCAACTGCTGTGAGGAAGTAACAGCAGAGGTTTCTTGTGACTTTTGTGCTGTCACAGGCAGTAGCTCTGGTATCTCATCCTCCAGAGTTGCCCTTTTGATGGGTTTGGGGGGTTTTTGTGTTTTTCTTTTTGGTGATTTTAGGTGTAGGTTTCAAAACAGTTATTCTGCTGCTTTGATCACCTTGAGCAATGAGCTCAGCAGCAGATACCTGTGGAGCAGTTGTAACTGCTAAAATCTGCTCAGGCATCTCTGCTTGTGTTTTGCAAGGTGTTAACATCCTTGTAAAAGTTTCAGCAGTTAAGCAATTTATTTCAATGGAGTCACCTTGGTTTATTGTAGAAAGATCATCCTTACTGAATTTCTTTTCAAAGTAGTAACTTAAAAACCTTGGAAACAGTAGGAATGATTTTGTTTCAACATTATTAACCAAATCATTAAAGATTTCCCGAGAATAATTAAAATTTTCTTCTTGAAGAATAGCATATCCCAGATTTTGAATCTTTAATGGTATTTCATTAAAAGAAGTGGTTTTATTTGAAACACACATTAGGAGGGTATGGAATAAAAATCTTGTTGCAGAAGGAAAGAAACCTTTTTGTAAGGTAGCTTTCTTCATCATTGTGTCTGCATACCCTCTCTCAATGAAGTCAATTTTCAACTCGTTTTTAGGGAAAGAAATTTTACCTTGCTGATCCTCGAGTTGAAAGACCTCTGAAATTGACTGTGGTGTGATTTGGACATTTTTACCCTTTAGAGAAGAGTTGATGGCAGTTACAGTTTCTCCTTGTGTTTCAAGGGTTGCATTCTTCCAAAACTCTCTTTGGGTTGCCAAGTAGATTGGTGCATTGGCTGTTAACAAAGTTTTGTACTTTGATTTAGCCATTGTGTTGATGATGGAGTCGAAAGCCTCTGTGGTGCTGGGTTTTGTGAGAAGACCCAGAAGATTGTGAGATGGTTTGTGTGGGATTTCAATGGTAGTGGCCTTTTGAGAGACCGCTTTCGACGAAGATTTTGAAGTGGGTTTTGTGGATGGCTTCGATTTTGTCATTTTGAAGATGATGATCGAAGAAATTTGTGGAGAAATGAGATGAAAAACTGTTTTGAGAAGAGAATTTTTGAGAATTCAATTCGACAGTAAAACCCTGTTTTTGGTATGAAGTGGGGGTTTTATAGAGGAAAAAGTGAAGGCTGACGAGGCAGCGGTTACAAAAGTACTGACCACTATGTACTGCCCACATGCCAAACTCTGAAGAAATGAAGGACAGTACTTTTATGAAAGTTACTGATGAAGGCAGTGGTTTAAACGGTAAAATGGAAGCAGTGGATGATTTTTCACTATCAGTGGATAGCATATCAGTGGATAAGACTCTGCTTTTGAACAACAGAGGTTATCAAGGAAATGAAATAGCAGAGGATGGCTTTCAGCAGTGGACAGACTTTAAAGTAAAGCAGACGTTTGAACAAACAGTGGTTATGGCAGACTTTTAAGGATTTTAATGAAAACTTCTTTTTAGCTATTTTTAAGGATGGATTTTTGATTTTCTGAAAACATTTTAA
Source organism: Helianthus tuberosus (assembly GCA_030545235.1). Lineage (NCBI taxonomy): Eukaryota > Viridiplantae > Streptophyta > Magnoliopsida > Asterales > Asteraceae > Helianthus > Helianthus tuberosus. The sequence goes on from CM060383.1 coordinate 71,892,745, forward strand.
TGCTTTTATTCATAGAAAAACAAGATTTTGCTTGTTATTCCATGTTTAGCATGCCAATCCTAGAGACCAAGCTTTCAAAAGTGGCTGTATCAAGTGCTTTTGTGAGCACATCTGCCAGCTGGTCTTTAGTTGGGACATGATGCAGAGAAATCAAACCTTTTTCATAGCAATCCCTCACAAAGTGATGTCTGATGTTGATGTGTTTGGTGGTTGAATGGGAAACTGGATTTTTGATGATATTTTCTGCTGCCTGGCTATCCAACATGAGTGGAGTCTTTAAGGCAGTGATACCAAAATCCAGCAACTGATTTTGAAGCCACAGGAGTTGGGCTGTACAGCTTGCAGCAGCAATGTATTCAGCTTCAGCAGTGGATGTTGAAACAGCTGCTTGCTTTTTGCTTTGCCATGAAACTAAGCAATCACCTAGAAACTGGCACCCTCCTGATGTGGACTTCCTTGTAGTGTTACATCCAGCAAAGTCACTGTCTGAAAAGCCTGAAAGCTTGATATTCCCATTAGCTGGATACCAGATACCAAGTGTGGGAGCACCTTTTATGTATCTGAAGATCCTTTTTACAGCAATGAGGTTTGATTTTCTGGGAGCTGATTGACTTCTTGCACAGACACATGTTGCAAACATGATGTCTGGTCTAGATGCAGTTAGGTACAATAAAGACCCAATCATGCTTCTATAAAGTGTTTGGTCAATCAGCTCATCCTTTTCTTCAGACATGACAAGCTTATTTGTTGCCATGGGTGTGCTGCATGGTTTACAATCATTCATATCAAATTTATTCAAAAGTTCCTTAGCATATTTGCTTTGATGAATGAAAGTTCCATTTTGCATTTGCTGAACTTGGAGACCAAGAAAGCATTGCAGCTCACCCATTGCACTCATTTCAAACTCAGCTGTCATGAGTTCTCTAAACTCTTCACACATTGAGTTACATGTGCTTCCAAAAATAATGTCATCCACATAAATTTGGACAATCATTAAATCCTTCCCTCTCCATTTTAGAAACAATGTTTTATCAATGGTACCTCTTTTGAAACCATTTGAGAGTAGGAAGTTGGAAAGAGTTTCATACCAGGCCCTTGGTGCTTGTTTCAGGCCATACAAGGCTTTGTTTAGCCTGTAGACATGATCTGGATAAAATGGATCCTCAAAACCTGGAGGTTGACAAACATACACCTCTTCTTGAATTGTACCATAGAGGACAGCACTTTTGATATCCATTTGAAACACCTTCATGTTGTGGTTGACAGCAAAGGCCAGGAACAGTCTAATGGCTTCCAATCTTGCAACAGGGGCGAAAGTTTCATCATAATCAATCCCCTCTTCTTGTCTGTAACCTTGAACCACAAGCCTGGCTTTATTCTTGACAACAATGCCCCTTTCATCAGTTTTGTTCTTGAAGACCCACTTTGTGCCAATGGGACTAACCTCTTCTGGTAGTGGTACAAGCTCCCATACTTGTTGTCTTTTGAACTGTTGGAGCTCCTCTTGCATGGCTTCTACCCAGCTGTTGTCTTTCAGTGCCTCTTGGTACTTGACTGGCTGATGGAGTGATAGAAAACCAGCAAAAAGACAAATGTTTTGGGTTTGGCTTCTTGTGAGCACCCCTTCATTGATGTTACCAATGATTTGATCAGGTGGATGAGATCTCAAGTAGATTAAATCTCCTTGGTATGGGATGATGGCATTTGTTGGTGAAGGCTGCAAATGTGTATCATCTGAGCTAACCACTGCTGGGGACTTTGATGATCCAGCAGTGGCTTCAAAAGGTGGTGGAATGGGAGGTAATGAAATGGACACATGCTGACTTTTATCCACTGTTTGAGGACTTTTGTCAGCAGTGTTTGAGGATGTGGAAGCAGTGGTTGATGGGCTACTTTGGTCAACAACTGTTGAGGTAGCAGTGGTTGAGCTTTGACAGCTGTTTTGAACATCTGATGTGTCACACCCCGAAATTATCAGAGCTTGGCGTGACTGGACTGGTATCGTCATTGCACAGCGGAAGCAAATAGCAAAGACTTCTAGAAACTGAACGCCTGCTAAGTACTCGAATTCTCGATGAACCTCCTATTCCAACCGTGCCCTGTCTTAGAACTGTAACCTGAGAAAGAAACATGCGAAAAATCAACATAAAGTTGAGCGAGTTCATAGTTTGTTTGTAAAAGATTTGAATTAAATCTTTTGAGTTGTGAAAGGTTTGAGATAAATCTTTGGAATTGTGAAAGATTTGAAATAAATCTTTGGAATAACCGGTTTTTGAAGTAGTATTGAGAGAATGAATTTAAAAACCATTTTCTTGCAAAGTTATATGGAAACGTTGTGTTTGTAACACGTTATGTTCATAAGACCATGTATTTGTAATGTTCGTATAATCATCAATGCCCACCCTGACTTTGACCCGCATAATCCTATGCCTTAAATTTTGTATAAAACATGGTATTTTAATTTGTATGAACAAGTAGTTTCGTTAATATATATGTCCCTGGTATGTAGCAAATAAGGGAATTGAGATCACCAATGGTTTGCAAGGCCACTGATATATGTGAAGTGCAAATAGGGAGACTCAAACCTAGCAGATTTCGCCATGGCATTAGTATATGGACAAAGTCACCCCAAGGTCCGTTTCTAGTTTGGCCTGGGGCTGGGCTCGCTACACCCAGATAGATCTATCGCTCCTGTCCCTCGGTCCCGGCATGAGGACTAATGGCCTCATATTGCTCCTACCCACTCACATGATCTGAGTAATAAACCTCCTTACGCTAACCATACCGTGTATAAAAATGTCTGTAATCATTGTACATGTACTTTACCCCAGTCTCTAAGACTGATCCTCCCCAGCCACTAAGGCTGATCCTCCCCAGCCACAAAGGCTGGCTCCTCATTCTCTATATATTATCACCAATTGATCCGTCCTTAGTCATGAAAATTATTCACATTTTGATAATACTCATTTGTTTTGTAAAAACCGGTATGTTTAGTATAAACCTTTCGTAAATCATTTGAGTTCCTCGAAATCCCTTCGTAATATGATTTAGAAATACGAGTTTTGCGTTTGTTCTAAAATTTGTATGTTTTTGCAAAACGTGCATGTCTTTCCACCCCGAAAACATTTACAAAATGTAAAATAGTAAAGGTGGGGTTATGAACTCACCTGAATATTCTTGTGCAAAGCGAGCTAATTACGACCTCGTGATGTCGTTTCCAAGATGAGACTCGCTAGCGTGCATTCTACAATATTCCTAACACGGAATATCTAATAAGTTTCTAAATAAACGTAGTAACTAACTACGTGTCACCGAGCTCTACCGAATCGTTAATCGAATGATTCGACGGTAAGTTATTAACTTAACGAAAATAATTAAGTTATACTTGTTAAGTCTCGTTTAATGTCAGTAGCAATTTAATAAGTCTTGAAAAAAAAAAGACTTAGTTTCCGTGAGACTTAAAATGAATAAATATTTATACAAAAATATATGAATATATCGTTGTAAGTGCGTTAGCCGTCTCGGGTAGGCATACGTGTATAGAAGAATATTTCTATGAAAATATCATATAACAAACTCGTATCATATATCGCGTTTCGTATGAAAATAATATATAACAACTTGTGTTATATATATCAGGTCTTGTGTATATTTGCCGAAAATATACGTATATGCCGTCTAGGCGTATAAAATAAATATGAAGAGTTATATTTATTATTATTTTATAAAGAAATCGTCGAGTTGTTATGTTTGAAAATAAATATAAACCATATTTATTTTTGCAAAAGATTTCGCGTTGTACGACATTTAGAATAAATATATAACTATATTTATTTTGTAAAAGTATACGAGTTGACGATGTTTGAAATAAATATAACATTATATTTATTTGTAAAAGCGTTTGGAATTATCGAGGTTTGAAGTATTATAAACTCGAATTCCTTTAAGCGTCGTTTTTGAAATATAATACGTGTCGTGTTTAAGGGTTTTTCTCGAAAAACGGGCAGAGTTTCCTTCGTTTTTGGACGCCCCGACAACACAAGTTGTCGCTATTTTTATCAAAATTCAATCAATTCACGCCATATACATAGCTTTTCATCAAATATGCCAAATTAAAGTGTAAATAGTCGCTAAAAGTATCGGTCGAGCTCGTTCACGAAATAAATAGAATTATAAGAATAATGTATTGCGCCGTAAAATCTTTACCATCTTCTCGTGTCGAAAACCGAGCTGACCGAGTCAACTGAGTTGACCAAGTTTGACCGAGTTGACTCGGTTTGACCGAGTCAACTGAAACCGAAACTGAGCCGTCTGAACGAACCGCTTGAACCGAACCGAACCATCTGAGCTGACTCGCTGCTGTTGACCGAGTTAACTCGGTTGAGTTGACCGAGTCAACTTGCTGAGTTATCCGAGTCAACTCGAACCGCTTCTGACCAAACCGGACCTGTTGACCCGAGTTGACTCGGGTTTGACCGGCTTTGATCAGCTGACCCGTGTTGCACTGGTGTTGACCGGGTTTGACCCGAACCCGATACGCGACCTGAACCCAAAGCTGACCCGAGACCTCTATGAAAACCCAAACTAAAACATGTTTCCTTACCATTCAAACCGAAGCAAACCCGGACCATAGCGGATCCGGAAGTGACCCGAAACAAAACTCCTCTGATGTTGAGCAAACCTGACCCGACAAAAATCACCACCATTGTCGTCAAACTGTCGTCGTGGCTCCGACGGTCAGTGCCGCCGTCGGCCACGTCGCATCCTCATCATCATTCGTCATCGTCATCCCCAGCCTATCGTCACCGGCGTCGTTGCTGTTTCCGGCGCACCACCACCGGTTCCCTCTCTCTCTCCTCTCCGTCTCTTCTTCTCGCCGTCGCTTGCAGTGGTGTCGGCCACCACCACCATCATCGTCACCATCAACCATCCGAAATACTCGTCGGATAATGACAAGGTCCGTCGGAAAAACTGTGAAATCCGTTGGATAAAGACCAAGCTCGCCGGATAAAGACGCCGACCGCCGGTCAATGACGTCGACCGCCGGTCCGCCGGTTCTCTCTCTCCCCTTCTGCCTCTCTCTCTCTCTCTCCAGCTCTCTCTCTCTCCTGATACGCCGCCGCACACCACCACCGGTTGGTGGTGGCCGGCCGTGATTCTGCAACAAGGGGGTACAGGGGTGTTCGGTGGCTGAAGGTATAATAGTGGAGGAGACTAGTGGGTGCTTGGATGTGTAGATCGAGAGATGTGAGAGGCCTGAAAATGTTATCGAGAGAGGGGATGTTTAGTGGCTGTGTATGACTGTATGTTGTTGTCTGAGTGGGGAATCAAGAGGGAGGTGAGAGCTTCAGACTTAATGTCTGTATATACTTAATTTAGTGGAATGAGGATTTAGAGAACCATGAAGTGCTATTTATATAGATTTGAGGATTAAGGTGCTTTTGTGTAATGATGTTATATTCAGGTCAATTGTTTTATTTTTGGGGTTAAAATCTTTGTAGAGATTAATAAGGATTTTGATAAGATCTTCAAATATTTTGTAGAGATTTAGTAGGGATTCTCTAAATCTAGTAGAGATCTGGCATATGCCCACAAGCCCACCTCATGTGCAAGTGGCCCGTAATCTCTACGAAACCCGATATCAAATCCAGAACTCCGTTTTAAAATACACAAAAAAAATACGGTCGGTAGTCGTTGTTTGTACGCCCGTTCGTCGATCACGGTAATAATCGCGAAAAATTGTATCGTTGCCGTCTTTAATCCGTTTTTCGATCCGGTTTCGCCTGTAGTCACTAAAGTTTAACTACAAAACTAACATATATCGTAAAAATTTAATATTTGTCGGCGTTGTCAGTATTCTGTTCGGTTTCAATCCGTTGCCGTTTAACGTTTCACAGCTTTCTCTGTAAACCACCGTTCGCGCACTGTAAAGACGGATAGACGTTCCCAGGCACTCCAAAGGCCTAATTAAGTTAATTCGCGCTGTAAACACCCTTTATCATCGCGTTAATCACTTGTTAATCACGTAATTAAGAGCCGTAAATCACGGGTTGTCACATGATGCTCTTCCTATTTTAGCAGACCTTTGAGGGATGATGATTTCATACCCATAGTCTGGTGGTGAATCCACTGATGGACCTGCACTGTTAGTCTTGACAGCAGTATTTTCAAAAGTAAATTTATCAAGATCAAACAGATCTGCAGGATTTGCTGGAATTTTCATTGATGAAAGTTCATTGAACTTTACATTCAAAGTCTCCTCCACTGCCTTGGTCCGTGTATTAAACACTTTGTAGGCCTTGGCAGTGGTTGAGTATCCCAGATGATAACCACAATCAATTTTGGCTGCAAATTTTGAAATTGAATCTTTTAAGTTCAAAATAAAGCATGGGCAGCCAAACACCTTGAAATATGAGATCAGTGGTTTGATTTTATACAGAATTTCATAAGCAGTCTTTTTGTGCCTGGGGTTTATTAAAACTCTGTTCTGGACATAGCAAGCAGTGTTTACTGCCTCTGCCCAGAAAGTTAATGGCAAACCTGAATCAGCAAGCATGGTTCTAGCAGCCTCAATCAAACATCTGTTCTTCCTTTCCACTACCCCATTCTGCTCTGGTGTCCTAGGGATGCTGTACTGCCTTACAATCCCTTTCTTCACACAGAAGGCATCCAACTCCTTATTTTTGAATTCTGTGCCATTGTCACTCCTGAAGACTTTTACTGGAAGGTCAAATCGCTTTTCAACCTGTATCACAAAGTCTTGCAAGATGCCTGCAGTCTCATCTTTTGAGTGTAAAAAGAAAGTCCATGTAAACCTAGAAAAGTCATCAACAATAACCAAACAAAATCTTTTCTTCTTGAGGCTCATGACTTGAACTGGGCCAAACAAATCCATGTGTAGCATTTGCAGACACTGGGTTGTTTTGGACTCTTCAATGGACTTATAAGAACTTTTATGCTGTTTTCCTTTTAAACAGGAAATGCAATGTTCAGAACATGAAAACAATTTTTGTGGTAGGCCTCTCACCAAACCATTTTTTGAAATTTCAGTGATTGTCTTAAGATATGTGTGCCCCAGCCTTCTGTGCCAAAGTTCTGTCTCTTTGTTAGAGGCAGCTGAGAACAGACAAGCATCAGCTCTGGGACACTCTTTTGACATATCAACAACATAAACATTGCCACTTCTTTGAGCAACAAGTTTAGTTTGTCCAGTTTTGATTATTGTGTCAATCTTATTGACCATTTCTGGTCCAACAATCCTACAACAATCTTTTGTGAAGAATGACCCAAACCCTTTGTCACTCATTTGGGACACACTCAGAAGGTTGAATTTTAGATTGTCTATCAGATTGACATTTTCAAATTTTACATTACCAGGCTGCACTGTACCAGACCCCAGAACTTTCCCTTTACTATTATTCCCAAAGGATATATCACCCCCTCCATGGATTTTAAAGTCTTTGAGGAGGGCTTTACATCCTGTCATGTGCCTGGAGCCTCCACTATCTACATACCAAAGACTATCAAAGCATGCAGAAGCTCCCTGCACATGAAGTAAAAGGATTAGTTCATTAGGGTCTCCAAAGCCAACAGGGCTTTGGATGGGGTCTCAACAGTGTCTGGGATGGATGCAAATTGATGGACAGTGGTTAGGTCAGGGGTTTGGACAGTTTTAGTACTGTTTCTTGCTAACCACTGTTGGGGGTCTTGTCCAATCACCTGTTGGTAACCAAAAGGATGCCTGTTCACTTTAGGTTTAGAGGGCCTTTTGTAGACCTCATAAACGTGTGGAATCCTTTGGTAAGACTGTTTTTCCTTACCTTTTCTGAACTAATTGGCAGGGGGTGCATCAGTAACCTGAACATCTCTTTTGATAGATGTTTGGTTCAGCTGTTTTGTGACAGCTGTTTGAACTGGCACAAACAGTGGTTGTTTCTTGGTGAATTTGACAGATGATGTTGATGGACTCAAGGATGTTTTAGCAATGTACTCATTCTTTTTCACATCAAAGTTTTTGAGATACACACATGCTTGAGTTTTGTGGTTTGTTTTACCACACACAATGCAGCTTTCAGCTGAAACAATGACACTTGTTCTGTTCAAATCATAAGCTTTTAAGTGAAAACAGTCTTTTGTTAGATGATTCCTTTTCTCACAGAATTCACAAAACAAGTTATCAATTTTTTCTTTCTTCTTTCTCTTTTCAGACTCCTTTGCAGCAGATGTTTTAACCTCTGTTGGGATGTCCTTGAGAGGAATGACTTTAGCTTTTGGAGCTTTAACACCATCAGTTGATGTAAAGTCCATTGGCTTGAAATTTTCAAGAATATCACACTCATCAGACCATTTTGGTTTAAACTGATAATCTTCAAGTTCCTCAAAAGTAGAGGATCCCATTGGTCTGTCAAGTGTGATTTTGTTACCAAGTTTGTCAGTGATTTTCACTTCTTGGCCTTTCTTGTTTGTTGGAATAAACTCAGTGGTTACATCAGTGGTTTGAACAGATTTTCCAAAAGCAGTGTTTTCATCATCATGTTTTCTATAACCAACACCAAATTTCACATTGCTTTTTATCTGTTTTTCAAGCATAACCTCATACCCTTTGCATGATTCCACCCATCTTTCACAGGTGATCTGGGTGGACTCCAACTCCTTTTTGCAAACTTGTTATTTTTCTACCATAGTTTGGAGTTGAGTTTTGGTTATGCTTTGATCTTCTTTCAGACTGCTGATCTCTTTTTCCTTTTCAGTCAATTTGTTTTTAAGTTCTTTTAAAGACCTTTCAAATTTGACTTCATCAGTTAAAATTTTATTCCGAAGGTTTTCATTTACCTCTTTGATTTAGCAAAAGCAATAATGCAATTGTCAGAACACAGTTTTTCAAGAACTTGAGGTGATACCTTGGCAGCAGCCATCATTGCACAATCGCATTGATGATTTTCTTCATCATCAGCTCTTTCTTCTTTCTCACCTGCTTTCTCAATTTTCTCTTCTTCTTTGTCCTCTTTGGACCATGGGTCTGTCAGTGGTTCAATCAGGGTTTCTGAATTTTCTCCCAGCAGCAATTCACCAGCAACTGCATTAACAACTGCTTCAGTCACTTCATCCACTGTTTCATCACTTAGCTGTTCACCTTCAGTTTCAATCCCCTCTGGTATTGAATCTAATGCCATCAAACAAAATTCATCATTAGAAGGTTCATTAGAAGCATAGAGTGCAAAATTTTCATCACTAAGCTCATCAGGCATGCTGCTCCAGTCAACAAAGCCTTGAGTGAAAAAACTTTGCTGATCTGGTTGTACCACTGCTGGAGCAGCAGTTTGAGGTGCAGCAGTTTGCACCTGTGCCTGGGGGACAGGGGTTTGCACGTACTGAATTTGGGGAACAGTAGTTTGGACATAGTGCACTGGCACAGGGGTAGCAGCATAATGTGCAGCATTAACATGAGCTGTAGGGGTATATTGGGCATAGTGCACAGTGCCTTGATTTTGAGGTCTAGGATTTGAGCTAGGATGAGTAATTATAGGACCAGTAGATTGACTCCTACATTCCCTAGCGAAATGTCCCAACCTATTACACTTGTAACACTTGATTTTCGATTTATCCAACCCAACCCTTAGATTCCCATGTAAACCTGGGAATTTCCGCCCTGTTCTTTTGTAGAATTTGCTAGTTCTAACACTGAGCAAAGCCAATTGGTGCAGGATGTCCATTTCCTCTAAGTCAGTGGGATCAAAATGTTGTAAATAATTGAGTTCAAAGCACAGATTATCTGACATCTGGTTTTCAGTGTTTGCAGTGAAGGCATAGTTTGCAGAGTGAGAATCAGGGTTGGTAAAGTTACCACCAGCTGTTATATCAATGAAATGATCAAAACCCTGTTCCTTACTACTGCCACCAGATTCTTCCTGACCCGGAAGAGCTGTGCTACCGAATGAGTAATCATCAGTGGCTTTTCCAGACTCTTGCAACTTCTTTTTCTGGTTCAACTCCCTTTCATAAGTCAGGAGTCTACCATGAAGTTGGGTCAGGGTCAGATCTTTGAACTCAACAGAGTTTCTAGTCACAAATGCAATTGTGTCCCATTTATCAGGTAGCGACCTAAGAAACCTGCTATTTTGGGTTGATTTTGGAAATTCAACCTTAACAAGCCTTAGCTCACTGATAAGACAACTGAACCGTTCAAATTGTTGGGTCAATGATTCACCCTTAATGTGACAGAAGGTTTCATACTGCTGATTCAGAATTTCCCTATTGTTTTCAATAACTTCTTCGGTACCCCCAAACTGTTCCTTCAAAGCATCCCATAGCTCTTTGGCGTTGTTACAATGTAACAGTCCAGCATATATCTCATTTGGTAATACAGATGCTATGATGCTAAATGCTTTGGCATCCAGTTCGAATTTTTGAAAATCAGTTTCAGTATAGTTTTCATAAGGTTTTGGTACGAACTTCTTTGGATCCTCGGCACTTGGCACTGTAGGAACATGGGGACCAAAAACAACAGACCTCCAACATCCAGTGTTCTGTTGAGCAAGGATGTGACCCATCATTCGCTCCCAGATGTTGTATTCATTTCTTTTAAGCATGGGTGGTTTAAAAAGCGAGCCAATGTTATTCTTATCATCTTGAGATTGTGACGTCATCCTGGTTGTTTTACAGACATTGATTAATCAACTTTAATGGTGATTAAACCTTGCTCTGTTTTTCAACACAAACGAACGAACAAACTATCGATATCAACGATTTTGAGCTGAACTATTTATGTCAAAATGATTGTTAAATCAAATTTGACTGTCCAAGCTCTGATACCAACTGTTGGATCTGAGTTTGGTTTTGATTGTATTTTCTGTTTGAATTAAAATGGAAATGGATGAGTTGTGCAGCGGAATTAATATGGTAACAAACTTTGCATACAATCAAACGAGAGTATTGCTTTGATCAAGACATTTTCAACAAGGAACCGAATGATTGAATTTAATTTCAACAACGATTACAAGATAATGCTTGAATACAAACTCCCCCTCAGCCAGAGCTCAGCGTTTGTTCGTGCAGGAAAACAAGTTTGCAAAGAGCTAATAGAACAATACAGAGCACTGTTCTATTTATAGGCACTAGCAAACCACTGAGCATCTAATGCTGACGTCACCATGAAAGTGACATCTAACCTCCTAACAAACTCTAACCTCTGATCAATATAAACACTGCTATGCTAACTACTGCTATTACATTTCATTATATAAAAGACACTTAAACAGCTGCTGCATCCTTCCACTGCTATGAACCCAACAGTGCTTGTCCGGATCAGCAGTACTTGACTCAAGACAGTAGATTGAGCAGCAGAGCTTTAGTCTTCTATCAGTCTTTACAAGAGCAGCAGATTTGACGGTCAGTGGCTTGTACAATCAGTAGATAGGAGGTCAGCAGATGTTGAAACCACTTTCAAGGGGAGAGACTTGTATGTAACATCTGCTTATTCTGGATCCACTGCTCTGACCCAGTTTTGGCTTTAATTATCTGTTCCTCTGGTAGGGTTCAATCCCAACATGATATATAAATAAATTTGTTGTTTCAATTTTATTTTACAAAACTGATATGATTGTGTATATGTGACATACCCCTACGATGCCGATACCAAGGAACCATGTTCCTTACAAAATGTGACACCTGTGTCACTCCAACCATCAATCAAATGCCAAACCAATGAAATATTGTATTTCATAATTGGGATTTGTAAAAATATGTGTATCGTTTGCACATATCGACTCTTGTTCGATTTCAAGCTCTAAATCGCTTTCTGGAAGGTTATACACGCACTGATGCGTAAATATAACCAGTTTAATCCAACGAACACTCCGGAATAGTGAAATAGGCTTAACATACCTTAAATAACCTTTACTTAACTTAGATATAAGTTTTGGAAGGTTTGGTGTGGTGAAATCAAAGTTATTCGTCTACAGGGACTAAAGTTGACAAACTGCGAAAGTATGCCAATTTGAACTGTAACAGACCTTCCGGAACATGACCATAAGTTAAACATACCATAAATATCCTTTACATAGCTTAGAAATAGGCTTTGAGGGGTTCGGTGTGCTAAAATAAACTTTTGTGTCATTCAGGGACTAAAAGTGTCAAAAAGTGCACAAGTTTGCATTTTCGCGCATAACTTACGTTCTGAATACATCTGGACATCCAAAAATTTATGTAAGCATGACTATATTATGCTTTAGTGTTTGGATTGCCAAAAATCCATTCGTCGCGTCATTTGGATCGTTTTTCGCGCTTATGCGCATTCTGTCGTAATTAAGCGAACATCGCGTTCGTACGACCAAACGAACCAACACCCGGCATATTTTTGAGCATGTTTCATGTCCACAATGTTTAGGCAACATTTTAGGGCCTTAAAGTTGGCTTTACGGGCCTTAGAAGTGTCGGAAATGGCCTTAAACACGTGCAGGGACTGAAACTGTCATTTCTGAAACTTTGTTCTGATCTGTGACTGCTAGGCGGCCCGCCTCAGTTCCTGAGCATCCTTAGGCGGCCCGCGAGGCACCTTCTGACCAGATTAAATGAATTTAACAGCAGATTGCAGCTGTTTAATCCTCCACCACACAATCCCATTAGTCTAGTCAGCTGATAAGGATGGAATTTTAGTCACCATAAGGTCCCGACACTTGTACGGGTGGGATTAAGGCACGTTTTCCATGAAACGATCCTAACGGTGGACCGAAAACTATATATACCCCATACCCCCCATTGCTAAAATCACTAGAATTCTGATTTGAGAACCTCTAAGTTGAAACCATTGTTTCATACCTGAGAGTCTTGAATCGGGATTAGCATTCAGGGACCCTGGGTAAGTATTCTTTCGTTCTTTTCCTTATTTTATTGCTTTTAGAGTCAGAAAGTCAAACTTTGTTTGACTTTCAGCGTTGACCAGCTTATGGTCAATGCGAAGTTCGTTTGAACTTCGCAACGTGAGTGTAATCACGTTGGTCATAGTCCCTTGGGACTATGCCCACTGATTACCACGTTGTCTAGGGTCGTAGGGTAAGCGATCTAATAAATTGCTTATACCTCGAACCCGACCCATTTGGTCGATCATTAGGATCCGACCAAATACATTAGGTGACCATAGTAGGTAGGGAATAACCTTCCGAGGTTATACCCTATGGTCACATCGTTTAAGTAGGTGTATGATAGGTAGTTTATATGCCTTAGGTAAATTACCAGAATACCCCTTTTCATGTATAATTGGTAATTAAGCATATGTAACCTAAACTCTTGTCACATAACTGATAATGTAACATGTTTAGGCATATAACACTTATCATAGGACTAGTTAGACGGTCCGAACGCGTTTCACGCGCACGATGCGTTAAAATAGCATAAGCTACCTAAACGGATCGTAATGGGTCGATAAGACTTAGGTTAAGTTTCATTTAGTATGTAGGCTTTGTTAAACCATATCACATGAGTTCCTACACTCATTTGGTTTACAAACCCTAATGCTACCCAGTCTTCCGATATAGGTCCGGTTTATTAACATAGTTACCTATATTAGGTGCCGTTTGATATCCGTGATCTCTAGCATTGTTTGGTTGTTACTCAAGGACTACTGAGCAATCTCAAGTGAGTACATAGACCCCTCTTTTACTGTTTTCCAAACTGTTTTGGGGTGGAACACATGTGCCTACTTGTTACTTTCAAGCTTCCTGTTTTCACATCATATACTTGCTATGTTCATTAGTACATAATAGTACATGATTTCATTGTGTTCATGCTAGGTGTGCCCATTGTGTGCATTACTTAGTACATCGTTTTACATTACATTTCATGCTACGTGTGCCCATTTGTGTGCATTACTTAGTACAGTTCACATGCTATGTATGTCTGTTGTTGCATACTTAGTACAGATATTTCAGTTCACATGCTATGTATGTCTGTTGTTGCATACTTAGTACAGATATTTCAGTTCACATGCTATGTATGTATGTTGTTGCATACTTAGTACAGATATTTCAGTTCACATGCTATGTATGTCTGTTGTAGCATACTTAGTACATTTCTTATTCATCATATGCTTACATTTTGGTAGGACAATTGGTTTAAACATAGACATCTTACATTGTTTGGTTTGGTTGGTGTAAGTGATTTAAGTAACGAGGCGTGTGTAATATGATACAAGCATGGTGGATACGCCGCTGGTACTTCCTATATATAAGTGTTTGTATGGTATTACATATTGTAGCGTTATCTGAATCATTTCAAGTTGAGACATAGAACATTTTATACAAATAACATATTTTTCACAAGACATTGATTTACAAACAACTTATCTAATACAAACTCATTTTACATGGTTATTCATTTAACCATACATTATTTATACATATCATCTGATCTTATCGATTTTCAAATGATTTACAAAACAAAGCAAATAACAAGGTTCATGACTAAACATTTTCTCAAACATAAGTCATGAAACCTATTTTCACAAAACCTATGTATCTCACCGATATTTTTATGCTGACGTACCTATTTTCACATGTGTTTTTCAGGAGATGTTGCATAAGATGATCAAGATACACATAGGCAGACTTGGGCTTTAGTGACAATAAAAGATGCAAGACTAGTTAATTATGTTGTATTTCTTCGTTTGTTAAGACGTTGTAACACTTTTAATCAATAAAACGAAACTTCAATTGCCATGGATTTGAAACAATTAATTCTGTTACAACACTCCCCGACGTTTCCGCCACGTTTTGTATGTTCTACGTGGTCGGGGTGTGACACAAAACAAACTACTCGTGTGGTTCTTCCATTTTTATAATCACTTGTGATCTCCCCGAAAAATCCTAAGTACTCGTTTCTTTTAAGAAACAAAGTACAAGTTACAAAATTCTTAAACAGATACTTGAAATGCCATTTCCGATCCTTTATTTGATATCTAAAGGTACTTTCATGAATCCTTAATTGGATTCCTTGTGTGCTCTAATACGAATGTTACGATACGACAAAGACAAAGCCAAATCCTTATAAGATCTTCCTATCTTCATAGTTAGATTCTTGGGGATGTTTTGAGTACCAATTGAAGTCCTTGATTGGATTTCTGGTGTACTTTAAATGCATTGATTCGAGTTAATGAACGAGCTAATAACTAAGTTAACGAATATGGGATTATGTGATTATATGTTTATATGTAATTCTAATGCTCGCTATCTAAGTCCTGGTAGAATCTTCCGTATTTTCATATGATAGATTCTCAGAAGGATACTCAAAGTACTATCTTAAATTCCTTAAGGGGCTTTTCTATGCAAATAGTAAGAACCTTGGATTCCAAAGTGCTAATCAAAATGATTATCTGATTCAAAGTTAAAAAGATCCTTTAGTGGTCTATTTAAAGAGATTGTACGACGGTCTAGTTAAGGAGATCATGTGTTGATCTAGTTAAAAAGATCGTTCGTTGATCTATTTAAAAAGATCCTTTGGTGATCTAGTTAAGTCATTACATGTTTGTTCGATTGATTTTTCCCCTACGCATTATGAAATGAACTGTGCGGACTGTGCAAGGAATTACGTAATGATGGATGCATACATAATTATGGAATTTAGTGCACAAAAACCACAGCAAGTTTTGTCATGTGTTAAGACCTATAGTGATAAGAATAACGAAAAGGGAACAATGTAAAAATGACATGGTGGATACGCCGCTGGTACTTCCTATATATAAGTGTTCCTTATTACATTGCGAACGTAGCGTTATTTAAGTTACTAGAAGTCCTGGACCTTGACCAATGTTATTTTATCTTACAATCACCGACTCCGATTTCGAGCACACACAAGTTTCCTATAATAGTCTTCATAGGAAACATTCTTCTATCCATTGTTCAAAACCTCGAAGTTCACACTATTATTCTACAACAAGGATATCACTTTGACAATTAAAAAATTCGCTAAAAATCCAAACGTGGCCCAGAGTTTTACTTAGGGAACGGAGGATTCATTCGAAAGCGAAACGATCACATTTGTTTTCACAAGTTTCCTCTAAAATTAAATTCCGGGACGAAATTTCCTAAAGTAGGGGAGACTGTGACATCTGTTTCTCTACGACCATCATACAAATGCAAATCCAATGAAATCTTGTGTTTCATTCTAGGAATTTGCACAATTCCATGTGACTTTTGCACATATCAATCCTAGTTCAATTTCAAGCTTTAAATCGCTTTCTGGAGAGTTATACGCAAACTGATGCGTAAACGTAATCAGTTTAACACGAAAAACACTCCAGAACAGTGACATAGGCTTAATATACCTTAAATAACCTTTACATAACTTAGAAATAAGTTTTGGAGGGTTTGGTGTGTCGAAAACAAGTTTATTCGATCGCAGGGACTATTTACGACAAACTGCGAAAGTCTGCCGATTCGTATAGTAACAAACAATCCGGAATATGATCATAAGCTAAACATACCCTAAATATCCTTTACATAGCTTAGAAATAGCCTTTGAGGGGTTCGGTATGCGAAAATATGCTTATTTGATCAATAGGGACTAAAAGCGTCAAAAAGTGCATAAGTTTGCATTTACGCGCATATCTTACGTTCTAAACATGTCGCAACCCCCGGTCCCTATCTCTTGTGATTGGGCGGACGCGAACTCAGATTTGGCGGTATCATTGGTTTATCATTATTTGGCAGCGGAAATTTCATCAGGACCGTAGTTAGGAAATATTTTATCAGAGTAAAATACCACATTTATATTAATAAACACATGGGTAAAACCCAAGTTTCTATTACAAACATGTTTATAGGGATAAACCCTAATTTATTAAATTTAAAACATCGTCTTTTAGGTAACTTTTATAGCCACATTTTTTTCCAAGCCTTCAATGCTCTCCAGCTGGCTTCTAATTGGCTTTCACATTTTGTTACCTGAAACGCATTTTAAAAACACTTTTCAGTGGGAAATACTGGTGAGTGTATCCCAGTTTGATCAAGAAGCATTTATCTTTTTTTTAAACAGTATTGAGAGCAATCACAATGTTTATATCAACACAGTTACTCATTCAGTATTGTCAATCCTGACTGGTGGGTCATATTACTCATTGGCTATCTCGTTGTCCAATAGTCACGTGTTCCACATTTTTTATAGTTCTGGTCGACCGGTTTCTGAAGGCTGATTGCATCTATTTATAGTTCTGGTCGACCGGTTTCTCGTGGCCCGCGAAGGATCCCTAAGGGTTCTTTGCGCCCCGCGACGTAGGGGGTAGGGCCTAGCTGCGCTAATTCGTCGGATATAGACCTGACACGAGCCTGCCATGTGGCAGCTCAGGGTGTCGCACTGATCCACAGTTGTCGCGGCCCGCGTAGATCACAGTCAACACGTTCGCGGCCCGCGAGCGAGGACTGGATTTTGTTTTTATCTAATTTTTATAAAATTAAAGGTATTTAGGTCCAATTTATGTATACGAGGTATATTTTAAGGAGTATAGGGATATTATAAATATATTAGGGGTGTCGGAAATAATTTAGGAGGGTTGTTATATCCTCCCCACCTTGTTTTAGAACTCGTCCTCGAGGTCTACTGAAACAGGTGTGGATATTTCCTTTGCATCTCTGATTCAAGCTCCCAAGTGTACTCTGGTCCTCTCTTGGAATCCCACTTTACTTTGACTAGAACTAATCTCTTGTGCTTGAGCTTCTTGATTTTCCTGTCTTCAATTTGTAGAGGCTTTTCTACGAACTTAAGCTTTTCATTTACCTCTATATCCTTAAGATGTACTACTAATGATTCACCGGCTAAGCACTTTTTGAGATTGCATACATGAAATACATCATGTATTCCTGTCATTTCCTCTGGCAGTTGTAGCTGATAAGCTACAGGTCCTATTCTTCTGATAATCTCAAAAGGTCCAACATACCTGGGGCTTAGCTTTCCCCTTTTTTATGAATCTGATAACGCCTTTCCAAGGTGAGACTTTTAACAACACCTTGTCACCTACTTGAAATTCCAACGACTTTCGTCTGTTATCAGCATAACTTTTCTGTCGATCACGTGCTGCTTTCAGTCTTTCCTTGACTTGAATGATTTTGTCCGTTGTTTCTTGCATTATCTCGGGTCCAGACAGTTGCTTTTCTCCAATTTCTGCCCAACAGACTAGAGTTCGGCACTTTCGTCCGTAAAGTGCTTCGAATGGTGCATCATTGATACTGGTATGATAGCTGTTATTGTAAGAAAATTCTATTAATGGCAAGTGATCGTCCGAACTTCCTCCGAAATCAATTACACAAGCTCTAAGCATATCCTCCATTGTCTGTATTGTCCTTTCGCTTTGTCCGTCCGTTTGAGGATGATAAGAGGTGCTTAGATTTAGCTTGGTTCCCATTGCTTTTTGGAAACTTGTCCAAAAATGAGAGGTAAAACGGCTATCTCTATCAGACATAATAGATAAATGAATACCATGTAATGAAACTATTTCATTTACATACAACTTGGCTAACTGTTCTGTAAGGACCTGCAAAAAATGTCCATAAACGACCCGTAAGTGAAAATTCAGACCCCTCAAACCCTAATCCATATCAAAAATCAAGAAAAATCAAATTTCTGGTTTCACGCGGGCCGCGTAAGCCATAAGGTAAGGCTACACGGGCCGCGAGAGGACAGCTGGTGACTGGATAAGCGAACAGGCCACGTGTCAGCCACGTGGCAGACCTACCTGTGACACGCTAGCCCTAGTTTTAGACTAGGTGGCGCTCGCGGGCCGCGTAAGGGTCTTGAGTGGGTTTACGCGGGCCGCGTAAAACTCATTTTGCAGCTATAAATTGATCAGTTCATGGGCTTTGCATCTGTGAACGTAAAACTTTCTAAAACACGAAAAATACTGCTCAAATTCGAAAATCACATTCATGGTAGTGAAACGCTGCTACGATACAGGGTATTAACTCGATCACTGCTACGATACAATGTCTGATTGATTGAAACCAATCTGATGGATGTTTAAGTGCTGCCCAAATCAGGGCTATACTTTGTCATTCGTCGTGAGGGTTTTGATTTCGTGAGCTTATCGTAAATGTTGTATTAAGTTACTGACCTAGTTTTGTGTGCATTGTCTGTTTAAATTAGGTTACAAGGCTAAATCAGTAGGCTAAACTCTGCCCGTCTAAACTTGCAATGTGAGTCATTCTCTTTTTATCAAATGTTTTACAATACTCCAATTATTTTCAAAAGTTATAATTACAGGGATTAAGTCTTGGTTATGTTGAATCACTGGCAAGTGGGGTATTGTGCACATTATTAATTTCTCACGGTTAGGTTTATCAACCTAACAGTGATAATCATCACTACTTGGGTGAAAGAACCCAATAGTGGTATGACCATCGTCACCAGGGTGAGACACGGCGCCAGATAAAAATAAGATAGTAGCCATTGTAATCGCTCTTATGCTGTAATTTATAACTGTGTGTCGTTTTATCAAAATTGAGTGACTCGCCAGTATTTCCCCGCTGATAAAAATATTTTTAAACATGTTTCAGGCGACCTACTGTGAATCAAGGAAAAAGTGCTACGGAGTACTAACAAGCTTGAAGTGGTGGCTCAGTGAAATAAATAAACATGTTTTGTAAAACAGGGAATTTCCTCGTAAAATTCCTCCATTGTATATTACAGGGTTTGTCCCAAATTATGAAATAAAATAATTGGGCATTTTCAAGTTTTAAAAAGATCTTGTTAAACTTCCACTGTCAACTCGATTAATAAATACCACGAGTTTTCTGTCCCGCGGCTCCTGGACCGGGTCACACCAGGACGGGGACCGTGACAGAAAAAGGTGGTATCAGAGCCACTGATTTAAGCCCATTAAGTATTTAGAAATACTTAATTTCTCAAGTTGCCACTCTGTGATTCTGTGAAAATTTAACTTGCAATTTTGTGTTTTCTCTATATATCTGCTAAATAGCATGAATGAGTTGTCTGAAGCTCTTCAGAATCTCAATATCCATTCTGCTGGGATGGAAGTTTCCAGAGACTTTTCCGATTATCTGGCCGATACTGAAGAACCTATGGAGTTCCAGGCTCAAGCCCAGGAGAAACCCAAGATGAAGAAAAGAAGGAGACTCGTAGGCTGGAGACGCGCACGGGGGAAGAAGCCAGCCGCACAAAGGGTTAAAAAGACTGTGGACCCAAATGATAAAGGAAAAGGAAAAGAGATCGGGGAAAGTTCAGGGCAAGCCCAGGAAATGCCACCCTGGGAGGAGCTTGACCGCAAACTGGCAAATTCTGACCTCATTGGACCTGCCAATGAAGACCTCTTCAATTACCCAATTGAATCACAACTTTCGGTTAATTTAGAACCTGCTATCCTAGATCCCATTGTCAGCCACCAACTTCTACCCAGAGAGCTGGAGGAATGGTGGACAAGTGATTGGCAATTTCAGCATCTTTTGAATAACCCTCACACCTTTTTCCCACAATTTGACCCTGAGCCTGCACCAAACCCACCTATGAGCACCGAGAACTTGGATGAACTCCACCACTATGGCGAGGAGCTGGTGGAGTCAGGAAACAGAATCCGGGATGTGGGGGAGAGAATATCATGGAAATACGACGAGAGGGAACGTCGTTTCTGAAATGCCAGCTGACAAGGATCGTATGTGGTTGTGTGGTTACGTGTTTAATAATAATAAAATAATAATAAAAATATAATCATGTAAAATAACCTAAATTAAAGCTTTTGTAACATAACTGGTTTGTATGGATGCCTACTAATATATATAAAAATATCGACGTCGCAAAGTCGACAATTTTGGCTATACATGTTAACGTGATTATGTGCGATTATTTTAAATTGTAACTAGTTATTATTTAGATATTTTGTGCAAATAATTTATATATTGATAATTAACAGATGGAACACGCCGTCAATGAACCAGTTAACGAAGTTAATCAATCCGAACAAAACAATGAAGATCAATTTCTTAATAGGCAAGATATAGAAAACATCGTTGCCCAGGGAATAGCAAATGCTATTCCAGCAATCCTTGCTGCTGCCCGAAATCTAGTTGAACCTCCTCCAAATACTCCCAGCAAACATACTCATGGCGACAAATTCAGTAATAGTGTAAATGGAGGCGGAAACATTAATAATAATAACGATGATGTGATGCAAGCCCCACTTCTTAAGAGAATGAAAGCTGCAACGCCTGGTTGCCCTTACAAGGAATTTCTTACCTGTAAACCGGTTGAATTTGCAGGCAACGAAGAGGCGACTGCCGCACTGCGTTGGTTAGAGAAAACCGAAGCAGTAATTAAAATAAGTAAATGTGTCGAGGAAGACAAGGTCATGTACGCGTCGAATCTTTTTAAAGAAGGGGCACTCGAATGGTGGAACACAGTACTACAAGCTAAAGGAAGTGATGTGGCGTATGCCATGAATTGGGAAGAATTTAAGAGATTAATGGAAAGAAAATTCTGTCCCGAATACGAAAAGGAACAAATGACAAATAAGTTCCTGAACCACCGGATGGTGGATGTTGACTGTCGGGGGTATACTTCAACATTCTTCGAGTATGCTAGAATTGTACCTACCCTGGCTTCGCCAGAACCGGTACTTATTTCTCGCTATATTTGGGGGTTGATTAGCGAGATTCAGGATATCGTCAAAGCTACGAGACCCCGCACTATTGACGATGCCGTAGAATTAGCCAACACTTTGACCGACAGACTGGTACGCACAAGAGAAGAAAATCAGAAGAAGGAAGTGGCCCAAAAGATTACCCAAGGATTCCGTGTGAGTACTAGTAATAACTTCAAGAAAAAGGGAACCGGGCAATCTTCCACTGCTCCATTTTGCAGTACCTGTAAAAGGAAGCATTTTGGAAGATGCAAAGGGTATTGCAATTTCTGCAAAATTCCAAGGCATCAAGAAGAAGACTGCAGAAGAAAGAAATCCACAATTTGCTTCAATTGTGGAGAAGCTGGACATTTTAGACCAGACTGCCCTAAACTGGTCAAACCAGCTGACAACAAAGTTAAACCTGCAGAAGGAACTACCAAGAAAAATGCAAGAGCCTTCCAACTGACTACCCAGGAAGCAGAGCTCATCCCAGATGTGATAGCTGGTACGTTCCTAGTTCATAACGTTTATGCAAAAGTATTATTTGACTCTGGTGTAAACCAAAGTTTTATAAATACTTCATTCTGCCAAACTCTTAACCTACCCTTAACCAACCTTAGACAATTTTTTACAGTAGAAACGGCAGATGGGAATTCTGTTAACATAGATAAGATTTTGTAAAAAGGAAAAATTGAACTATTAGGCCATAAATTTTCTACAGAATTCTCTGTGATAAGAATTCCATAGAAATTCAGACACCCACAGGAGAAGTAGTGGTGATTACAGGAGATAAGCCACGTAAGCCACTAAAATTTATTTCAGTAATGAAAATGGCCAGTTATTCAAGAAAACAAGGAATAGTGTATATGATGTCGGTAATCATTAACACTAAAGGTAAGGAACTTAAGGAAATTCCAGTAGTATCAGAATATCCGGATGTATTCCCAGAAGAACTACCTGGATTACCACCCGATAGGGAAGTAGAATTTAGAATTCATCTAATGCCTGGAACTACACCGATAGCTAAGGCACCTTATCGGTTAGCACCCACCGAAATGTTAGAACTGAAAAAACAGTTAGATGAATTATTAAGCAAAGGATTTATACATCCTAGTTCATCCCCGTGGGGAGCACCAGTGTTGTTCGTGAAAAAGAAAGACGGTTCGATGCGAATGTGTATCGATTACAGGGAATTAAATAAGGTTACAATTAGGAATCGATACCCATTACCTAGAATTGATGATCTTTTTGATCAACTTCAGGGAGCTAGATATTTTTCTAAGATCAATTTACGCTCCGGATACCATCAGTTGAAAGTACAAGAGGAAGACATACCTAAAACTGCCTTCAGAACTAAGTATGGTCATTACGAGTTTACAGTCATGCCCTTTGGACTAACAAATGCTCCTGAAGCATTTATGGACATGATGAATAGAGTCTGTAAACCGTATTTGGATAAATTTGTGACTGTCTTCATCGACGATATACTCATTTATTCCAAAAGTCAGGAGGAGCATTGTGAACACTTGCATGCACTCTTAACTTTGTTAAGAAAAGAGAAGCTTTACGCCAAATTCTCGAAGTGTGAATTTTGGCTACAAGAGGTGCAATTTTTAGGACACATGGTGGATCACGAAGGTATTCACGTAGATCCTTCTAAAATAGAAGCAATCACCAAATGGAAGGTTCCGCAATCAGCTATGGAAATTAGAAGTTTTCTAGGGTTAGCCGGATACTATAGACGGTTTATTAAGGATTTTTCCAAAATAGCTGTACCATTAACTAAGCTAACCTGTAAAGCAGTGAAGTTTGAATGGGGATCTAGACAAGAAGAGGCTTTTAAGATTCTAAAGCAATGGTTAACAAACGCCCCAATTCTTGCCTTACCAGAAGGAACAGAAGATTTTGAAGTTTATTGTGATGCTTCTAAGTTAGGATTAGGATGTGTGCTAATGCAACGCAAGAAGGTAATTGCGTACACCTCAAGGCAATTGAAAAAGCATGAGGAAAATTATACGACTCATGATTTAGAATTAGGAGCCATAATTTTTGCCCTTAAAATTTGGAGACATTATCTGTACGGAAGTAAGTTTACTGTCTATACAGATCATAAGAGTTTATGTTAGGATCGGAGGCTCTTATGATTATGTTTGTTTGTATGAATTAAACAATTTATGAATATGAAAACATGTAAAGTGCAGCGGAAATGAATACAAACTTTGTAAACACAATCAAGGAGAAAATAGTTTGATAAACATTTGCTTCTCATAGAGTCAAAAGATTACAAATCAAAGCAAAAGATTACAGACATGCTTACAAACTAAACTCCCCCTCAGCCTGATACTTCAGAGTTGGTTGCACAAGATGAAAGGATTGAATTGAGGAGAAAAACACTCTCTCAAAACGAATCAAATATAACAGTACAGAGTACTGTCATATTTATAGGCAAACCAAACTACTGATGTACCTCTGCTGACGTCACCATGATAGTGACATCTAACAGCCTAACAAACTATAAACACTGTTCTATACACAACTACTGATGTCTAACAACTGATTGATAATAAATTACAAAACAAGTCTAACACTGTTCACGTTCCACTGTTGTAGCCTAAGCACTGATTACTTGAACATCAGTGCTTTCTTCAAAAGGTGATCAGTCTTTGAATGAGCAGTGCTTGGGTCTTCAGCAGTACTTTAAGAGACAACAGTAGATAGAGCTCAGTGTTTGCCTTTTTGCAGTCTTTAGCTGTTCCATCAGTGTTTGGTTCATCAGTTGTTCTTCAGAGTAGTACTTAAGAGTGTATCAGCAGATAGATAACCACTGTCAAGGGGAGAGCTTAGAGTAAACGTCTGCTTATTGTGAATCCACTGTTGTGACCAGGTTTTGGCTTTACATTATCTGTTCCTCTGGTAGGGTTCAATCCCAACAATCTCCCCCTGGAACAGATAATGCCAAAACATGTCATTATTCTGGATCTTTATTTCTCATCAGAAGTTCCCTTGCTTGTCTTTTGAATTCTTCTTCAAATTCCTTGGAACTTGTATCATCTTCATCCCTGCACAGTGAAAGTTCAAGGAGATCCTGCAAATCTTGAACACTAAGGCCTAGTGCTTCTTTCCTTGATATGTACTTCACTTCACCATTGGATCTGACCAGGGTCAATACGTGGGTCTTTTGATCAGACATCCACTTTAGTACTTTTAAACCCAATGGGTTTCTTGGGAGAGATTTATTTGAAGATGAGCTTTGAGATATTGGCCTTGAGAAGACTTGCAGACTTTCAGACATTCTTTTGAAAGCCATTTCTATAACATCATTTGCTGCAGCTATATCTTCTGCAGTTTCTCTTTCAATCAGCTCCTGCCTTTCAATGTCTGTCATGTCTGTTGAAGTGTTTGGTGATGCAGGTTTGGTTAATATCCTTTTAAAAAGGTTTTGAAGTTTTTCTGAACTTTCTTCTTTTAGACCCATTTTCATGATGGATTCTGTGAAGTACTCAACTTCCTTTTCTTTAACCTCTTCACTGGTCAACTGTTCTTTTTCTTCTTGGTTTGTCACAAAAGTAGACCGGAACAGTGTTTTGAGGTTTTCTATCTGCTGTTCAAGCTTCATTCTTTGTTCATGCTTCTTTGAGATGCTTGAAACAGTTATCTTTCTTTTCTTTAGCCTTTCATAGGCTTCATCTGTTTGCTGTTTTGACCATTTTGATATGGCTTCAGCAGTATCCACTTTTGCATCCACCAGCTCCTTTTTCTTTCTCTTATACTCAGCAGTTAGGTCAGCAATGAGCTTTTTGTATTTGCTCCAGTTTGGAGCATTCTTCTTCTTTGTAGGATCATTCTTGATTTTCTCAATCCTTTCTGCTTCATGCTTTAGAGCGACTATTGGCCATTCCTCGAACTGTTGTTCTTCAGCAGGATAGAATTTCTCTTTCATGATGTAGGCTAGATATTGTTTTCTTAACTTTTTCCTTTGTTCAGCCTTTTCTTTGTTTAGGTCTTGTGCAAATTCTTCTATCTGCTTTACTTTTGTGAAGTAGAACTCCAGTCTTTTAGCAATGCCATCTTCGCTTAACCTTTCACGTTCACTCTCAACTTTAGCTCTTAGTTTAGCTTGACTTGCCTTGATTTTGAGGTAATCATCCATATCATCTGGTGGCATGTAGCCTATGAGTGAGGAGAATCTTCGTTTTGAAGGATCTTCTTCTGTATAGAATTGCCTCATCTCATTTTTGATAGCTTCAAGTTCCAGTGGATATTGTGCAGCATTAGGATCATGCATACCCTCATCGGCAGAGATTGGCTTCCTTTTTCTGTTGAAGAGCTTTGGTTGTGATGTAGGAAAGGTGAGAGCAGTGGTGGATAATTGACTAATAGCTGTTGAAACAACTGGTGTTTCAACTGCTGTTGTCATTACAACTACTGATGTATCAGCAGATGTCTTCTGCTTTTGAGCAGGGGATGGAAGAGGTGAGGAAGTTTTTGATGGTGGTGATGTTGGTGGTGACTCATCATCAGGAATGAAAACCCTCCTCCTTTTTAATGTAGGAGAGGCTGATGATGTTTTGGGTGGATCAGTGGTTTGAGAATGGATACCAGTGGTTTGTGATTGTGATTGACTGACAGTGGTTGAAACAACTGGTGTTTCAATCACTGTTGTCATTACAGCAGATGTTGTAACATCTGCTGTCTTCTGCTTTATGGCAGGAAGCAGTGGTGATGATATGATTGTAGATGATGATGGTGGTAGAGCAGTGGTTGTTGTGGTGGTGTGTGTTGGAGTTGTGTGTGTTGATTTAACAGCTGTTTGGCTAGCAGTAGTTTTTGTAACTACCGCTGCATCAGCTGTTTGAGATTTTGTGGGAGGTGGTATAGATGTTTGCTTTGCTTGCTCAGGTTCAACACACAGGCCATGTTCTATTCCCTTTTTCTTCATCTGCTTTATTATCTCCCCCTTTATGGCATTATCTGCAAGGGGGTCATCAAAGAATAGTAAGGTAGAAGGAGCTTTGCCAGTGGTAGTTTGGATGCTGGCCTTTATAGCCTTGATATCTGCTTGAGTATCCTTGAACCTTGATTCCACCATATTGGTCAGCATTTGTATATGCATTTCATGCTGCTGATCAGATACTTGTTTTTGTCTTTCAAGCGTGGGTTGAAACAGATTCCAGAGCTCATTTGCAGCAAGTGCTTGTGGTGGAGCAGGTGCTTGAGGTGGAACTGCAATGGACTATGCTTTTTGAGCTTTTAAAATCTCTTGCACCATCTCCTTTATTTCAGAAACTGATTCTTCAAGTTTTTCAACTCTGCCCGTCAATTCCTGATATCTTGAATCATCACCCATTTTACTGGGATCATCTGAATCCCCACCAGCAGTGGTTGTATCAATGTGTGACTTAGGAACTGAGTCCCAAAAATCATCCATTGATGCCCCTTGTTCTCAGTACTGGGGACTTCTTTCTTCAGCACTTGATAAATCTTTGATGTTACCAGTGGACAAAATAGCCTCACTAGTGATTTCCAGAGGTGCTATGGAAGAAATTGCCTTCAAGGGAGTCTGATTTATGAAACAACTGGCCAACTGGAGACCTGTTGATCCACCAGTTGTAGTTGCTGCTCCACTTGAACTACCACCGAGAGTTACTTGTAACTCAGGGGGTGTAACCTCCTCAATTGTTGCTGGGATAGCAGGAGTAGTAGCATCAGACCCAGTCACTTGTGGGGGTATACTCTCAGTGATAGGTGATAGAGAGGAACTGGTTTGTGTCTGAGCTATAGCAGCTGCATGCAACAAAGGTAACATGGTTTGTGGTAATATGATTGGTGAGGGTATAGGAGTTGAAAGAGACATGTCCTTGGGATCAGGACTGAGGAAGATGGATCCGAGTGGATTCAGAGCTTCATATTGTGGTGTCCCTGTGCTTACAACCTGATCCTTTTGTGAGGATGCAGGAGGAGTTTTAGGCATGGGTTGAGATCTTTCTTCCAACTGCTGTGAGGAAGTAGCAGCAGTGGTTTGTGGTGACTTTTGTGTTGTCACTGGCAGTTTCTCTAGGATCTCATCTTCCAGAGTTGCCTTTGTTTTGGGTTTGGTGGGTTTTCTGGATGTTTTTCTTTTGGTCTTTTTGGTGATGTCAGGTGTGGGTTTCAAAGCAGTGGTTGTGCTGCTCTGATCACCTGGAGCAGTGGGCTTAGCAGAAGTTGCCTGAGGATCAGTGGCAGTTTCTAAAATCTGCTCAGGCACCTTTGCTTTTAATTTTATTGGTGCCATCATTCTTGAAAATGTTTCAATTTTTAAGCTTTTTATTTGACAATAAACACCTTGTTTGAGCAAATTTACATTTTCCTTTTCGAATTTTTGTTCAAAATAATAACTCAAAAATCTTGGAAAAAGTAAAAATGCTTTGCTATCAACATTTTTTATCAAGTCATTAAAGATCTCCTGGGAGTAGTTGTAGTTTTTGTTGTTTAGAATAGCATATCCCAGGCATTGAATCTTTAATGGTATTTCGTTGAATGATGTTGTTTTATTCGAAACACACATCAGAAGTGTGTGAAATAAAAACCTAGGTGCAGAAGGGAAATAACCTTTTTGTAAGGTATCTACCTTTGATTGTTCTGCATATCCCCTTTTTACGAAATCAGTTTTCATCTCGGCTTTATCAAAAGAGATTTTACCTTCCTGATCGTCGAGTTTAAAGACTTCGGAGATTGATTGTGGTGTGATTTGAATCACTTTGCCCTGTATCGAGGAGTTAATGGCTATGACTTTATCGTCTTGTTTTTCAAGCGTCGCCTTTTTCCAAAACTCTCTCTGGGTTTGCAGATAGATGGGAGCATTTACTGTCAACAAAGTTTTGTACTTTGATGCAGATATTATATCAATGATGGAGTCGAAGGTGTGGTTGTCTTTGAGCTTTGTGAGTAAACCCAAATAGTTGTGAGATTGTTTGTATGGTATTTCGATGGGTTCTTCGGCCGTTTGAGCGACCTCTTTGGAAGGTGATGGTGATTTTGGTTTTGATTTCGATTTTGATTTTGATTTTGGCTTCGTCATTTTGATGAAGAAGGATCGAAGAATGATTTTGATGATTTTGAGAAGAAGAGTTGGAAACTGCTTTGAGAAGAGAATTTTTGGAATTCAATTCGACAGTGTAAAACCCTGTTTGGGGGTTTAGGGCAGGGTTTTATTTGGGAGAAAATGATTGCTGATGTGGCAGCGGTTATTTTGATCTGAAGGCTAAAAACTGACCACGTGTCAAACACTGATGAAATGGATGAAGGATGGAAAACAGTTGTTTTAAGGGCCACTGACGTATCAAACATCAGTGGTTACAACGTTAAAAATTTTGGGCAGTGGATGATTTTTACTATCAGTGGATAGCATATCAGCGGATAGGACACTGATTTTGAACATCAGTGCTTGTCAAGAAAATGAGGGATCAGTGGTTAACTTTCAGCAGTGGACAGTAATTAGGAAACAGATGTTTGAGCAAAGCAGTGATTAGGGTAAATGATACAGATTTGAAGGACAAGTATTTCAGCAACTGTTTTGAGAATTTTCATTCAAGGTTTTTGCCACGTGTCAATTTCACATTTTGTCGCTTGTTCAAATTTCTGACAGTGGATTAGTACCCCAGATGATGATAACTTTTTGCTAAGGCAACTCATTTTCGTTTAATATACAAATTAAAACATGAGTGCCCCAGTAGTTTAAGCACAGTTTGGCAATCACCCTTTGATAAAAAAAAAATTAGGAGCAAACCTGAGTATGACATGATTTTGACATATGTACCATTTCCTTTTGACCCATTTATGAGGACAATAATACCAACGAAAATAAGGTATTACATCCTGACAGGAACTGAAACTATTGCCAACAAAAACAAGCAAAAGTTTCAAATATATTATTCCAAAAAAAAAATGAACAATATATCCTGATTATTCGAGAAAATCTTTTGAACATAAAAAAAATGGTTAAATGATTTTCTGAGAACAGCATCAAAAAGGATCTGGTATAATTTCAAGAGTACATGATCATATCATTCTCAAGTCATTTAAAATGGTCAGTGGTTTGACAGTAGTGGTAGGAAAATTTTGAGCACATTTTGACCACTGTTTGATACCATTTTCTTTGTCAGTTGATTGCAAGCATGAGGACACATGTATCAGTCCTTTTGTAAACTCAATCATTTAGAATACTACTGTTACCTGAATTCTCCTAAACCAATGAGTACAAACAGTTGCTTAATGACCATTATTACCCCAAGCTTTGACTCTTAAGTGTTTTACATTTATACTCTTTTCTTTTGACTTCAAAAGTTTTTTTTTTTGAGATAAACACACTTTCGAGTTTTTGTGAATTTTAGTCCAAAATCATTTTGCAGTAATGTTTTGAGAGACTTGGTCATGTTTGCACAAGTTTTTCAGCCAATCTCACACTACATATGATACGGACTATGTTGACCCCTGTATTCCTTAATGTATTTAGACAAAGTTGATTTGTTCCTTTTGAGGATCTCAATCTGTTTTCAACACATAAGATCAAATGACTAGAGTTTTAATTTCCCTCTTTTGTGTTAGCAAAACATCAATGTTTTTATGAACATAGGTTTTGTTAATCTGAGGTTCATACTTTAGTATTTATGAAAACATCACAAATTACGCATCAACAATTGAAATCAATTTAGAAAATAAGAAATAATCTCATAGTTTAGCAGATATTGTTTTCAGATCTAGAAACCATGAGTGTCTTGTGCATGAAACCACTTGTTGTGTGAAATTTGTGTGTCATATGACATCTTGGTTGATTTACAGAGTTTCTGAATAACCATTTTGAACATGATTTACTCGATACTCTGTTTTTCAACAAAATACGACCAACCTTAGTATCAATGAATTTTGAGCTAAACTGTTATGTCAAATTGATTGTTAGATCGAATTTGACTGTCCAAGCTCTGATACCAATTGTTAGGATCGGAGACTCTTATGATTATGTTTGTTTGTATGAATTAAACAATTTATGAATATGAAAACATGTAAAGTGCAGCGGAAATGAATACAAACTTTGTAAACACAATCAAGGAGAAAATAGTTTGATAAACATTTGCTTCTCATAGAGTCAAAAGATTACAAATCAAAGCAAAAGATTACAGACATGCTTACAAACTAAACTCCCCCTCAGCCTGATACTTCACAGTTGGTTGCACAAGATGAAATGATTGAATTGAGGAGAAAAACACTCTCTCAAAACGAATCAAATATAACAGTACAGAGTACTGTCATATTTATAGGCAAACCAAACTACTGATGTACCTCTGCTGACGTCACCATGATAGTGACATCTAACAGCCTAACAAACTATAAACACTGTTCTATACACAACTACTAATGTCTAACAACTGATTGATAATAAATTACAAAACAAGTCTAACATTGTTCACGTTCCACTGTTGTAGCCTAAGCACTGATTACTTGAACATCAGTGCTTTCTTCAAAAGGTGATCAGTCTTTGAATGAGCAGTGGTTGGGTCTTCAGCAGTACTTTAAGAGACAACAGTAGATAGAGCTCAGTGTTTGCCTTTTTGCAGTCTTTAGCTGTTCCATCAGTGTTTGGTTCATCAGTTGTTCTTCAGATCAGTACTTAAGAGTGTATCAGCAGATAGATAACCACTGTCAAGGGGAGAGCTTAGAGTAAACGTCTGCTTATTGTGAATCCACTGTTGTGACCAGGTTTTGGCTTTACATTATCTGTTCCTCTGGTAGGGTTCAATCCCAACAGTTTAAGATACATATTTGGGCAAAAGGAATTAAACATGAGACAAAGAAGATGGATGGAAATTCTAAGTGATTACGACTGTGATATTCAATATCACGAGGGAAAGGCAAATGTAGTAGCAGATGCCTTAAGTCATAAGTATCATGAAAAGCAAAAGCGAGTTCGTGCTCTTAGATTAAGCTTACAATTAGACTTAATGAAACAACTGAAGAATGTTCAAGAAATAGCAATCAAGGATGATGCTGAAGGAATGAAAGGACGAATAAAGGAATTAGAGCAAGGAAGTGATGGAATTTGGAGATTCCACAAGAAAAAGAATTTGGGTACCTAAGCAAGGAGACTTAAGAAATAAGATCTTAGAAGAGGCCCATAAATCTAGGTATACCATGCATCCTGGTAATAATAAGATATGCCAAGATTTAAGGAACAATTTCTGGTGGATCGGAATGAAAAAGGATATAGCTAGATATGTTTCTAAGTGCTTAACTTGTTCACAAGTTAAGGCAGAACACCAGAAACCCTCAGGTCTACTGCAACAATTAGACATGCCTGTATGGAAATGGGAACTAATAACCATGGACTTTGTTACTAAGTTACCCAAAACCAGAAAAGGAAACGATGCAATCTGGGTGATTGTAGATCGATTAACCAAATCAGCCCATTTTCTACCCATGAAGGAAACCTTTAGCATGGAAAGGTTAGCAAAGTTGTACGTAGACGAAGTAGTATCATTACATGGAGTTCCACTCTCCATTGTATCAGATAGAGATAGTCGATTCACTTCCCATTTCTGGACAAGTTTCCAAGAAGCTATGGGGACGCGATTAAATTTAAGTACTGCATACCATCCACAAACAGACGGACAAAGTGAAAGGACGATCCAAACCCCGGAAGACATGCTTAGAGCATGTGTTATAGATTTTGGTGGAAATTGGGACGACCATTTACCTTTAATTGAATTATCCTATAACAATAGTTATCATGCAAGCATTGAAGCTGCCCCGTTCGAAGCACTGTATGGACGTAAGTCGTAAGTGTAGAACTCCAGTTTGCTGGGCAGAAATAGGAGAGAGCCAGTTATCAGGTCCTGAAATTGTGCAAGAAACCACCGACAAGATCACTCAAATTAAGGAAAGACTAAAGACGGCTAGAGATCGCCAGAAAAGTTATGCCAACAATCGACGCAAGCCATTAGAATTTTAGGTTGGAGACAAAGTACTATTAAAAGTTTCTCCTTGGAAAAGAATAGTTCGATTCGGTAAGAAAGGAAAACTGAGTCCAAGATACATAGGACCATTCCCAATAATCCAGCGAATAGGACCGGTCGCCTATCGCTTACAATTACCAGAAGAACTAGCTGGAGTACATGATGTATTTCATGTATCTAACCTCAAGAAATGTCTATCTGACGAATCGCTAGTAGTCCCTCTTCAAGACATACAGGTGAATGAAAAGTTGAAGTTCGTGGAGAAACCACTTCAAATAGAAGACAGAAAGATTAAGTTTCTCAAACACAAAAGATTGATACTTGTCAAAATCAAGTGGGATTCAAAAAAAGGACCGGAATACACCTGGGAGCTGGAATCGGAGATGAAGCGAAAGTATCCTCACTTATTCCGGTAAATCTTGAGGACGAGATTTTAAATAAGGTGGGGAGGATGTAAGGACCTGCAAAAATGTCCATAAACGACCCGTAAGTGAAAACCCGGACCCCTCAAACCCTAATCCATATCAAAAATCAAGAAAAATCAAATTTATGGTTTCACGCGGGCCGCGTAAGCCATAAGGTAAGGCTACGCGGGCCGCGAGAGGACAGCTGGTGATCGGATAAGCGAACAGGCCACGTGTCACCCGTGGCGGACCTACCTGTGACACGCTAGCCCTAGTTGTAGACTAGGTGGCGCTCGCGGGCCGCGTAAGGGTCTTGAGTGGGTTTACGCGCGCCGCGTAAAACCCATTTTTCAGCTATAAATTGATCAATTCATGGGCTTTGCATCTGTGAACGTAAAACTTTCTAAAACAAGAAAAATACTGCTCAAATTCGAAAATCACATTCACAGTAGTGAAACGCTGCTACGATACAGGGTATTAACTCGATCACTGCTACGATACAATGTCCGATTGTTTGAAACCAATCTGATGGATGTTTAAGTGCTGCCCAAATCAGGGCTATACTTTGTCATTCGTCGTGAGGGTTTTGATTTCGTGAGCTTATCGTAAATGTTGTATTAAGTTAGAGACCTAGTTTCGTGTGCATTGTCGTTTAAATTAGGTTACAAGGCTAAATCAGTAGGCTAAACGCTGCCCGTCTAAACTTGCAATGTGAGTCATTCTCTTTTTATCAAATGTTTTACAATACTCCAATTATTTTCAAAAGTATTAATTACAGGGATTAAGTCTTGGTTATCTTGAATCACTGGCAAGTGGGGTATTGTGCACATTATTAATTTCTCACGGTTAGGTTCATCAACCTAACAGTGATAATCATCACTACTTGGGTGAAAGAACCCAAGAGTGGTATGACCATTGTCACCAGGGTGTGACACGGCGCCAGATAAAAATAAGATAGTAGCCATTGTAATCGCTCTTATGCTGTAATTTATAACTGTGTGTCGTTTTATCAAAATTGAGTGACTCACCAGTATTTCCCCACTGATAAAAATATTTTTAAACATGTTTCAGGCGACCTACTGTGAATCAAAGAAAAAGTGCTACGGAGCACTAACAAGCTTGAAGTGGTGGCTCAGTGAAATAAATAAACATGTTTTGTAAAACAGGGAATTTCCACGTAAAATTCCTCCATTATATATTATAGGGTTTGTCCCAAATTATGAAATAAAATAATTGGGCATTTTCAATTTTTAAAAAGATCCTGTTAAACTTCCGCTATCAACTCGATTAATAAATACCACGGGTTTTCTGTCCCGCGGCTCCTGGACCGGGTCACACCAGGACGGGGGCCGTGACATGTTCCATACCGAACGTTTCCTTCATTGGTAAGAAATGAGCAGATTTAGTTAGTCTATCTACAATCACCCAGATTGTATCATTACCTTTTTCTTGTTTTGGGTAATTTGGTACAAAGTCCATGGTTATCAATTCCCATTTCCATACAGGCATTTCCAATTGCTCTAACAAACCTGAGGGTTTCTGGTGTTCAGCTTTGACCTGTGAACAAGTTAGACACTTGGCAACATAAGTTGCTATATCCTTTTTCATTCCTATCCACCAGAAATTCTTTCTTAAGTCTTGATACATTTTATCACTTTCAGGATGTATCGTATACTTAGACTTATGGGCTTCTTCTAATATATGGTGACGTAGGTTTCCTAATTTAGGTATCCACATCCTTTTCTTATAGAATCTCCAAATTCCATCTGTTCCTTGTTCTAATTCCTTAATCATTCCTTTTAATTTTTCAGTATCATCCTTGATAACTGATTCCTGTGCTTCTCTAATTTGTTCATTTAAATCTACTTGTAGATTTAATTTAAGAGAACATACTCTTTTTGGCTTTTCATGATACTTTCGACTTAAAGCATCAACAACTACGTTAGCTTTTCCTTCATGATACTAGATATTACAATCATAATCACTAAGAAATTCCATCCAGCGTCTCTGTCTCATATTCAGCTCTTTTTGCCCAAAAATGTACCTTAAACTCTTATGATCAGTGAAGACAACGAATTTATTTCCATATAAATAGTGTCTCCAAATCTTAAGGGCAAAAATTATAGCTCCTAATTCTAGATCATGTGTTGTATAATTTTCTTCATGATTCTTAAGTTGTCTAGAAGCATATGCTATAACCTTCTGGCGTTGCATCAACACACATCCATAACCTAATTTAGAAGCGTCACAGTAGACTTCAAAGTCTTCAGTTCCTTCTGGTAATGCTAGTATGGGTGCGTTGGTTAATCTCTGCTTAAGAATTCTAAAGGCTTCTTCTTGTTTTGATCCCCATTCAAACTTAACAGATTTACAGGTTAACTTAGTCAAAGGAATGACTATTCTAGAAAAATCTTGAATAAACCTTCTATAATAAACGGCCAATCCTAGAAAACTCCTAACCTCTGTTGGTGATTCAGGGACTTTCCATTTAGTAATTGCCTCGATCTTTGTGGAATCCACATGAATTCCTTCATGGTTAACTAAATGTCCAAGAAACTGCACTTCTTTTAACCAGAATTCGCATTTTGAAAATTCAGCATAAAGCTTTTCTTTTCTTAGCAAATTTAAAAGTGTATGCAGATGCGCTGCATGTTCCTTTTCACTTTTAGAGTAAATCATAATATCATCTATAAAGACAATTATGAATTTATCCAAATATGGCTTACATATTCGGTTCATCATGTTCATAAATGCGGCTGGGGCATTGGTTAAACCAAATGGCATGACAGTAAATTCACAACGGCCATACCTTGTTCTGAATGCGGTCTTAGGAATGTCCTCTTCCCGTACCTTTAATTGATGATATCCGGAGCGTAAGTCGATCTTTGAGAAAAATCGAGCTCCTTGCAATTGGTCAAACAGATCATCGATTCTCAGTAATAGGTACCGATTTTTAATCGTGACTTTATTCAATTCACGGAAATCAATGCACATACGCATTGATCCGTCTCTCTTTTTGACGAACAAAATCGGTGCTCCCCACGGCGATGAGTTGGGCTGTATAAATCTTTTTTTCCAACAGTTCGTCTAACTGTTTCTTTAATTCTTGCATTTCTGCAGGTGCCAAACGGTAAGGTTCCTTGGCAATCGGTACTGTTCCTGGTAGTAGATGAATTCTGAACTTGACTTCTCTATCCAGCGTTAGCCCTGGTAATTCTTCTGGAAATACATCTGAAAATTGAGATACTACAGGGATATCTTTTAATTCCTTTCCTTTAGTGTTAATGATTATAGAAATCATATACACTAATGATCCTTTCCTAGCATAACTTGTTGTTTTCATCACAAAGATGAATTTTGTGGATCTAGTTGGCTTGTCTCCTTTAATTGTGATCTTTTCACCTTTTGGTGAATTTACTTGTATTGACTTTTGATCACATAAAATACTAGCTTTATTGGCTATTAACCAATCCATTCCTAGTACAACATCAAATCCTGCCAGATTCATTGGGTAAAGGTTTGCAATAAACCTTTGATTTAAAATTTCTATTCTTGCTCCCTGCAAGATTTCCGAAATCTTAATGGTTTTTCCATTTGCTGTTTCTATTAAACATTCTTGTTGGAGTTTAGTTAATGGTTGCTTGAGAAGTTTGCAAAATGAAGTATTAACAAAACTTTGGTTTGCATCAGAGTCAAACAATACTTTGGCAAAAACATCATTAACTAAAAAACGTACCGACAATCACGTCCGAAATCATTTTGGCTTCTTCTACAGTCAGAACGAATGCTCTAGCTTTCTTAGTAGTTTTGTTGTTTGTTGTTGGAGCTAATTTTGGACAATTTGGCTTGATGTGGCCTTGCTCACCACAATTGTAGCATATCTTATTGGTGGGTTTCTTCCTGCAGTCTTCTTCCTTGTGTCCAGATATTTTGCAAAAATTGCAGTATATGGAGCATCTCCCAGAATGCTTCCTTTTGCAATACTTGCAGTAAGGTGCAGAGGTGGAACCTAGATTTTTCCCACGGTTGGAATTACCGTAGCGAAATTCTTGGGTAAGCTTTTGAGCTAGGTTCGACCTCTGGTTTTCTTCTTGGATACATACTAGTTCATCTGTCAAGGTATTAGCTAGTTCTACAGCTTCTTCTATGGTTGATGGTCTAGCTGCCTTGACTACATGTCTAATCTCCCCAATTAATATCCAGAGGTAACGGGAGATTAACACTGGTTCTGGTGATGCTAGGGTTGGCACTATTCTAGCATATTCAAAGAATGTAGTAGTGTAACCCTTGTTGTCTACTCCAGTCATTCCAAGGTTTAAGAATTTATTAGCAATCTACTCCTTTTCATTAGGAGGACAAAATTTCCTTTCTATCATATCCTTAAACTCGTTCCATTCCATACCATAAACCCTGTCACTTCCTCTGGATTGGAGGATAGTGTTCCACCATTCTAGAGCTGCATTTTTAAACAGGTTGGAAGAAAACATTATCTTATCTTCTTCTGCACACTTGCTTATTTTTAAGACTGCTTCTAACCAGCGTAGAACTGCAATGGCTCCTTCATTGCCAGAGAATTCTATTGCTTTACAAGACCAGAATTCCTTATAAGAACAACCATAAGACATGGTTCTTCTTCTTTTTGGAATTGGTAATTGAAGAAAAGCCATTGTTCACGCTGTGTTCAGGTTCAGTATATGTTCGCTTACTTCCACTATTACTGTGATTATTTTCTGCTTCCCTAACATTTTGAATGATAGCTGGCATAGCATCTCTAATTCCTTGGGATACTATATGTCGAATAGCACTGTTATTTATCTGGTTTTCATTATTCTGGTTTTCTTGATTTGCGTTGTCGGCCATCTGGATTTTAAACATTTACCAAGTATTAATATCGTATGAAAATATCCAATGCAACAATCACACAACAAGCATGTTGATGCAAAATCGTCGAACATTGCGACTTACTCTATTTTATATTAGGCATCTATATTTATTACAAATACAACTGAAATTAAAATATAATACTAGTATGCATCACTAACCACAAGATGGTCTATACTACAATATAGTATTATTATTATATAAAAAAATTCATCATATACACACACACATATATATATATATCTATTATTATTATTATTAGTACTACTGATATGGGTTCATCCAGAACTCCATATTACGCTCGTCATATTTCCAAACGAGTCATTCACCTATCTGCCTCATTCTTTCACTCCCTTCTAAAATCTCCTCACCAAAGGTTCGAAGTTCTTGCACATTCTCAGTGCTCATGGGTGGTGCTGGTGCTGGTATTGGGTCTGGGAATTGGGGCATTTGTTCTTCCTGAGGGTATGCATTCTCTAGAATCTCCCTGATGTATTGGTCATTATCATAATATGGGTCTAGAGGATCCAAGTCGGGATAGGGTCCTACTAGGTCTTGCATGGGCTCCTCTATGGGGATTGGATAACGTTGCTGGTAATCCCTATGGTCGTCAAACCATGGGTCATAGTCTAGAGGAGGGGGTGCAGATACCCTAGGAATTTCAGCTGGGTTTAGTTCAATGTCCATGGGTTGTGTGGGGAATAGTGGTAAAGGCTGGGGTGCTATGAGTTGCTGTAGATTAGGGTCTGCAGCTGTAGTTGTTAAGATATGAAAATTTGCTAGACTCCTATTGAGCATATCTTGTGTGTGAGCATCCGTTTCTCTCTTAGCGGCTGCTAAAACTCGCTATTGTTGTAACTTTTTCATCCTCTTCCTACGTTCATGCGCTCCTCTGCTGAACCATCCTCTCTTCTTGGGAGGGAATGGCTCTTCAGATTGGGCCTTGAACACGAATATCCCATCTTCGTTATCAGCCGAATACCCTGAGAGGGTAGGATGTGAAGAGGTGCCTTCATCCCTAGGTGAACCGGACAGTTGACGGTAAGCGTCTGAAGGTCCTTGGTCACTCATGCTGTAAACTAACAAATTGTCAAATAACACAAAATAATAATCTACACGTATGCACATAATCTTATTGATTGTTTACTAACAGAATTGATAATTTCAATGTCAGCAGAACACTTCTTTGGCTGAAATTAGTGGCTGTAGCTCTGATACCACCTTCTGTCGCAACCCCCGGTCCCTATCTCCTGGGATCGGGGGGACGCGAACTCATATTTGGTGGTATCATTGGTTTATCATTATTTGGCAGCGGAAATTTCATCAGGACCGTAGTTAGGAAATATTTTATCAGAGTAAAATACCACATTTATGTTAATAAACACATGGGTAAAACCCAAGTTTCTATTACAAACATGTTTATAGGATAAACCCTAATTTATTGAATTTAAAACATCGTCTTTTAGGTAAATTTTATAGCCACATTTTTTTTCCAAGCCTTCAGTGCTCTCCAGCTGGCTTCTAATTGGCTTTCACATTTTGTTACCTGAAACGCGTTTTAAAAACATTTGTCAGTGGGAAATACTGGTGAGTGAATCCCATTTTGATCAAGAAGCATTTATCTTTTTTTTTAAACAGTATTGAGAGCAGTCACAATGTTTATATCTACACAATTACTCATTCAGTATTGTCAATCCTGACTGGTGGGTCATATTACTCATTGGCTATCTCGTTGTCCAATAGTAACGTGTTCCACATTTTTTATACAAAAACCCAACATACTGGCAGTAATTGAAGAATTACAATAACTCAATCACTGCTTATCACATTATAAAATATTTAAGGTTTTGTAAAAACATTTTGCAAAAAAGTTTACACAAAAAGGAGATTACTCACCTTGCTATCTTAGGGTTTTCCTTTGTGATTTCCTGGTGATTATCTATTAATTACAAAATGCATACGCGTTAGTATAATAACCCAATATTTACATTAGTTATATCCTCCCCGAGACAGAATTCCAATGACTACGTCGGGCAGAACCCTCACAGCCGTTACGGAACTATAGATCAATCGAGCAGCGTATCTAATACGTAACCGGGGTTATAATACTTACAACGAGACAGAACTTCATTAATTAGGGGGGTATAATACCCGGTATTATATTTGCTATGCAGAATATTAGAGAGAGATCGAGAGATTTGAATGAATGTAAACTGAAGGCTGATTGCATCTATTTATAGTTCTGGTAGACCGGTTTCTCGCGGCCCGCGAAGGATCCCTAAGGGTTCTTTGTGCCCCGCGACGTAGGGGGGTAGGGCCTAGCTGCGCTGATTCGTCGGATATAGACCTGACACGAGCCTGCCACGTGGCAGCTCAGGGTGTCGCACTAATCCACAGCTGTCGCGTCCCGCGTAGCTCACAGTTAACCAGTTCGCGGCCCGCGAGCAAGGTCTGGATTTTGTTTTTATCTAATTTTTATAAAATTAAAGATATTTAGGTCCAATTTACGTATGCGGGGTATATTTTAAGGAATATAGGGATATTATAAATATATTAGGGGTGTCGGAAATAATTTAGGAGGGTTGTTATAGAACATATCCGGACATCCAAAAATTTTTGTAATCATTAAAATATTTTATTTTAGTGATTTGAATGAAAAAAATACCACTCGTCGCGTAATTTGGATTGTTTTCGCGTCCATTCGAGTTTTCGTCGTAATTAACCGAATAACTCAACCGTACAACCAAACGAACCGACATACGAGATGTTTTTAAGCATATTTCATGTTCCCTATGCTTTAACTTCATTGTAGAGCCTGGAAATGAGGTTAACGGGGCTGAAATGCATCAAAATCAAAGTTTTAAGCTTGCAGGGACTAAAAATGACATTCTGTGAAAGATGCTTGGCGGGCCGCGAAAGATCAGGTGTGAGTCTACGCGGGGCGCGACAGACCCATCAGACAGAAACTTTGAATCTGGTCCAGTAGCCTATTTCTACTGATTTTAACCATGGTTTTGGGATACCATTAGCTTGTTTTTGTGCTCCCATTGTATTCTAATCTATGGGTAACATGTGTATGGTTGAGATCAAGCTTTGAATTGCTCAAAAACACTTGTAATGATCTTGTTAAATCAAGCTTTCTATAAATACCCATCTAGTTCATTCTTGTTCCTTGCTCAAATTGATTCTAATCTGCTCTAAGTTGAAGCTAAGGCTTCATACCTGAGTGTTTTAGATCAATTCTTCCTAGCTTGGACCCTTTGTAAGCTTCTTTCATGCTTGTTATTGCTTTTCAAGCATGAAAGTCAAACAGTGTTTGACTTTCTGCTTTGACCATGATTTGGTCAAGTCAAAGCTCAATTGAACTTTGCAACGTGAGCGTAATCACGATGTTTATAGTCCCTTGTGACTATACCTACTGATTTCCACGTCGATTAGTCGAAGTGACGAGTCAAAGTTTCGGTCAAAATGTCGTTTATGCGCATTATGCGATGAAACTATTTTCGGGTATCAAAACACTTTGTTTTGATATCAAACTTGTTTTCTAACTTAGTTAAACATGTTTTAACATGTTTAACTCGTCACTTTTAGTCTAGTGCTTATATAGGGTCGTAAGTCAAGCGGTCTTGACAACCGCTTAGACTTTCAAACCCGACCCGTTTGGTCGATCGTTAGGATCCGACCAAGCATATTTTGTGACCATAGTTGTATAGGGAATAACCTTCCGAGGTTATACCTTATGGTCACTTAGTTTAATTAGTTGTATGATAGGTAGTTTATATGCCTTAGGTAAATGACCAAAATGCCCTTTTCATGAATAATTTGATTTTAAGCATATGTAACTTAATTTTTGTCACTTAAACTGATTATGCAACATATTTAAACATGTTAGGGCATATAATACTTGTCATAGGACTAGTTAGGCATCTCAAACGCGCATTCGTGCGAACGACGCGTTAAAGTAGCGTAAACTACCTTAATGGGTCGTAACGGGTCGTAAGCACTTAGGGTAGGTTCTGATTTAGAATGTAGGCTTTGTTAAACCATATCACATGAGTTCCAATACTCATTTGGTTTACGAGACCTCATTTTACCCGATCTTCCGATTTAGGTACCGATTATTTAACATAGTGATTCCATACTAGGTGCCACTTGATTCCTTGATTTCCGAGCTTTGTTAGGACACTTAATCGAGGATACTTACAATCTCAAGTGAGTACATAGTCCCCTCTTTTATGTTTTCAATGTTTTGGGGTGATTCATATGTGCCGATACGCTATTTTCATGATTTCTACTATATGATTACACATGCATGATATTTATCTTTTGACGAATTGAACTATTGTCCATGGCTTAAAAACTGATTTTCAAAGTTTGTACGACTATTTGTTTGTTCACATGTTTACTTATACATTTATTAACAATGATCAAGCCAATTGGTAGTACGATATTGCGCTATAGGACTAGACACTGCATTCCTGTTGTTTGGAATGTAAGAAACCAAAGTTTAACCAAATAGAATTTGCCATTGTGGTATTTCTATAGTCTCTAAAGTGTAGTTTGATGCACTAAGGTTTGAATGTATTACCAAATCGCGATATATTGTATATTTCGATATACTACCAACGTGATATTGTTTTGCTAAAGCATAATTTGATATGCTATTGTTTACTAAAGTATAATTTGACATACTACCAAATCATGATTTAAGTATATTTCTATATACTACCAACGTGATACTGTTTTACCAAAGTATGATTTGATATACTACTTTCTCTGTTATTTCCCAAACTAAAGTAAATTTGTTATACTACTAAAGCATAGTTGATATGCTATCTTCAAACCGAAGCATAATTTAAGATGCTATTTACATAACCAAAGTATGATTTGTTATACTACCGATGTTTTTCATTCTGAAACCAAAGTATACTTGTGATACACTACCAAATCTATTATTTCAGAAACCAAAGTATATTTTAATATACTATCTATTTAACTATTTCATAACTAAAGTATATTTAGATATACTACTCATCCGCTTATCTCAAAACCAAAGTATATTTTCGTATATACTATAAACATTTTTCCAAAAAGACGCATTTTAGAAACAAAACTTTTACAAGGATTCATGGCTATTTTTGAAAACATAAAACCTTTTCTTGTGTTATCCAAAGCCATGAACCTAAATCAACAAAACCTATGTTACTCACAGGCATTTTTATGCTGACGTTTTATTTTCACATATGTTTCAGGTGCTACTATGTGATGATTGTTGATGCATGCTACATATAGGATGGACTCGTGCCTTAGCGACTTCAAAACTTGAATGACAATTATTTGTATTTATCTGATTTGTAATAAAATGATGAGTTCATTAATAATATAAAACAAATCTACAATTACCATGTGTTGTGAAACAATGATTCTGTTACGACACTCCCCGACGTTTCCGCCGCGGTTTGTTGTTTTACGCGGTCGGTGTAACACCCCGAAAACGGGTTTGGTAATCAAACCCTGTTAATACTAAAAGACGGGTAAAGTACCGTTAGTGGTAAAAGTAACCCAGTAAATATTAGGATTTAAATAAATAATCCTAATATTAATCAAAAAGCGAATAAGAACTTTCAAGAGAAAATAAAGTTATGAAAGGCCCGAGTTAACGGGACTTAAAATATAACGGGTTATAACTTCCCGAACCTATTAAGTTAACTAGGGATAATTAACCTAGTTACTAGTATGTGGCTAGGTGATAAATGGTACGTTGTAGCTTCAATTGATCAAAATAAAATATGAGGGACTAATACTTGCCAAGTGGGAAACTTGTTTTAATTAAAACAAGTAATAACACACAATACACACACTAAGGGTGTGTGTGGAGATCGACCAGGGGAAAGCTCCCAATGGAGCCAAACCCTAACCTT
The DNA here is from genome assembly GCA_030545235.1 of Helianthus tuberosus. Classification (NCBI taxonomy): domain Eukaryota; kingdom Viridiplantae; phylum Streptophyta; class Magnoliopsida; order Asterales; family Asteraceae; genus Helianthus; species Helianthus tuberosus. The sequence continues at coordinate 71,936,552 of CM060383.1, forward strand.
CAACAAATCCATCAAATTGAAGGCCCAAATGGAGTCTAAATTCACAATTGAACATGGATTAATGATCACCCAAGCTAGGGGATCATAAGGTATGTAAAATCTTGATGTTTGGTGAAGTTGTAAAAATTGGATAATCATCCTAATCGCGAATTAGGCATGGATTAGAGAAGCTATGGCTAGATTAGTAATGTATACTTGCTTAGGAACGAAACCCTAAGTGAAAATCATACATAACATGCTATGAATTGAAGGACTTGATGAGTTAACACACTTAGATAAGTGGGTTTTAATGTTATGATAAAATTTATGATATAGCTATGCTTAGAATCAACATGCATGATATCAAATAGAAAGTGTTTGATTAAACCATGAAATTGGGTACAAGATCATACTTCTCATGAAATGGGTTTTGTATGATATAAAAGAATTGATGTTAAGATCATGATATAGATGCTTGAAATCATGTTACCTAGTAGTTAGTGTGTAAAATTTGAAGTTCGTTAAAGGTTCGGACGAAATGCCTAAGTGAAATTCAATAAATCAAATGTGCATTGAATAAGTCGATAAGTCGATTGACTGTAAAAAGTCAAACCGACCAAGTGTATGATCGAATAATAAATTCGACATAAAAGCGTAGGATGGTTTAGTTGTAAATGATTATGACTAACCTAACCATCTTATAATTACAATGATAGTTTGACGCTTGGCAAGCTAGGTGAAAGCTTAGGGAAGGAAGCGGGTCAAACGAATCAAGAATGAAGGAAAAGCGTAATTCGGATGCGAGGTAAGTATGGCATACACTAGTCTTATACTTTAGAATATTCTCTTATCGTATTAGTTACGAATAAGATAAATACATAGTTGTGGTATGATGTTTCGGCGTGTAGACGTACGGAACAAGATAGTCGAGCATGACAAGAAACCATGTAGATGGTTCAAAAGGAGTTAAATCGGTAATTCGATCATTTTATGACAAATGGAAAATGAACTTTTAAATTGTTACCTTATAGGGTAAACTAAAACAAACAATAAGGGTAAAACGGTAAATTGGTCACGCGTCGACCATAACTATTGGTTTTAAAAGACACTTATGAAGTAAGCCTTAATAGGCCGAAAAGTGTAAGAAATGATTTATAAGTAAAACGACCGCACGATGTAAATCGAAGCGAGTCATATAGTCGAGATGAAATTACATGTCATCTCGCTAATATAATCGGTCATTTAGACCAAACGGGTCAAAGGGTGAAGATACCACCTTTTGATAATAGCGACTAATGATTCTTGTCGAGTTATATGATTTCAGGAATAAATGTAGAAATGATATTTGCATCGCTATTATTTAGCGAATATTGTAGCAAGGCATTAAAACAGGTCAATACATTGACCCGAGCCAGGTATGTGTAATAGAGTAATTATTCATTTAGAACGTAAGGTTCAATGAGCATTAAATGAAGTCTTAGATAGACAATGGGTTACTTAAATGGGTAAACCCAATGTTTTAAAAGAGGGTCGTGGCGTTTCGAAAAGCACAATGACTTTTCGAACAAGATCATAACTCAAAAGAAGAATTATGGGTCAAACATGCTATCAAAAGACCTTGTCGTAATTGAAAGACTAAAAAGGACCAAAACGCCCTTGTTAGCTAATTCGAACAAACAACCTATAAAGGTTGTTTGGAAACGAGTTTTATGATTAGGTAAATACTTAGAATAAGTATAGAAGCTGAAAGAGGTATTATATTAGTCAAATGGCACTATTTGAGTTTTTGCTGTAAAATAATGATTCGAGAGGTAAAATTTGGTTTTTATAGATCACCACATTAAACCCACCATAAATACGGTTGTGGTGGGAGGTTATAGGATAAGAAATGTGGTGATGGAATGCTAGAAGCAATCGAAAGTGGTTTTAGGCTCGAAAGTGCTTAAGTACCCTTAACGGGTCAAAATAAGCATACGAGCGAAAACGGGTTTAAATTGTGTAATAAACCTGTGATTAGAACCTAAAATGGTAGATAACATTAATTTGAAGAAGTGTATGTGATATAGGAATCAAACAAATATGTTTGTTTGATAAAATGCATAAACGGGTTAAAATGCGATAAAAAGATAACGAGTCGAAGGCTTAGAAGTCTCAAAATTTATTATGTTGGATGTTGGATTTTAACTCCATATGATGGAGAATTAAATTACGGACGCGTAGGAAAAAGAATCGGGTAAAACGGATTAAAAACGAGAGAGTTATGCTCGTTTCTGTGAAATCGGGTCATGCTGGGAATGTACAGCAACTGTTAAGCAACATTCTGTGAAAACAGGGGCTAGGCATCACGCGACGCCCCTAGGCGTCACGCGACGCCCCCTAACTCCGGAAAATAGTTAAATTTTGTTTGTTTGACCCATGTAACTTGTTTAAACATATTATTTAACTATCAAAACTAACTTTTAAGTTGGTTTTGATCATAGGTGATCGCCAAGAGTGCCCGGATGAAGATCAAACTCGAAGAAGAACCGAACACGATAAAGTTAAAAGCTTCCGCACGGCGTTTCGTTGTATCTTTTAAACGACGAATTCATATACAATATGTTGTCAAACTTTTAAACTGTAAAAGTTTTAGTAAACCCGTATTTTAAATGTACGTGTATTTGTAAGAACACAATTAATTGTCATTTTTAGTACTAAAACCCTTTTATAAAAGTGAGGGTGTTACAAGTTGGTAATCAGAGCTCAAGGTTGTTGACAAATGTGTTCGGTTTGAGGCTTGATCGCAAATCCGGTAAGTACATGTATATCAATGGTTTAGCATGATTAAAGTGTTGAGAACAACACATATTGTTATCGTGTAACACACGTTACACCAATAAAAACGATATAGAATAGATATAGTCAACGAAATTACACGCGTTGATGCGTATAGTAGAAAAGCCTTGTATTATAATACGGGCATCCTTTAATGTTGAAATTACTAATTGTTGTATATGTTTTAGTTGAAGGACACTCGCATATGAGGATAGCGAGAGTTAAACAAATCGCAGATTTGACAGAAGAACAGTCCAAAGAGTATGCTCATCAAGGACCTAAATCGTGTAACGGTCGCGAACAAGGCTAATGGCAAGAGAAGCCCGTTAGGGCAAGCATTACCAGGTGCACATTTTAAAATTAATTGCACAAATAGTAATATGCAACAAATAAGTAGAAATTGAAAGTTGCATATGTAGATTAAAAACTTGGAAAAACCCGAATAGAAAATGTATTCGGGATATTGTTTCCAAGAGAAACAAATAGAGGCATTAGTTACATAGGGCGTGATGTGAAAACTATAAAAAGGTCATGCGTGTCATGTGTTAATCGCTTACTCTGGCCTAGTAAGTAGTGGCATATGATACCATGAACTTCTTATAGCGGACACATTTACATCCGATGTAGTAAGGACGGGGTGAGTGGGACAAATTAAAAAGTACCCAAATGAATCAGATAAGCAAAATATTTGATAATAATGTAAACGCACAGCCGAGTGACGGAAGCGTATTACATTAGGATAATGAGCCCGAGTGAAGGGACAAAGAAACATGTAAAATGATTAAAGATATGCTTTGGGAGGGAGTGTACTTGCACTCGAACCCGGAAAATGCGAATATGTCTCTAAACGGGTCGTTTTTGTAAAACGTCAAACTCGAGGACAAAGTCGGAATATAAAAATGAAGTGAGGTCTTAATGCATACTGGGAGGGTTGCAATAATAACGACTTCGGTAAAACACCCGGTTGATGGGTAAGAATTAAACACATGCGTAGACCTAGAAACGGGAACTCGGATGGAAAGTTAAAGGACTCGGGTTTTGGGTCATAACTAAAAGATGACAAAATAATGTAAATAAAAATTGTGAATAAATTATGTTCAACTATTTTAAAGTTGAACGGGTCGATTATAATATCATGCCGGACGGCATGAGTAAATACAAGCGGGATAATAGTAGCGTTAAAAGCAAAAGAATAATGAGCCCGGTAATGGGACATAATCAAATATGAATGTATGTAAACTGGATAATGGTGAGCATAAGATAAACCGACGCATAAATGATGTGAGAAGTCATAAAGTCAGAAAATTTGTCCGAAAGGAAACGAATGTAGCCTTAGACTACGGTCAAGGTCAAAGAAAATACCAATGCGAAAATAAATGATTTTAAACAAAAACAGGAATGCCTTGACACCAAACATATATTTTAATAATGACATGAGTAAGGAATGATCTACAGGATCAACCTAACCTTTGGGGTTATAAACTATGGAAAGGTCTACCAGACTAAAACGACCCACGAGTCACGACTAGAAAGAAATAGATTATAAGGACCTCGCCTTAAAGAGGTGAAGGTCTAATAAAATAGCCCATAGAATAAGTGATAAAACCTACGGGTTAATAAGACAAGGCGAGGGAATAAATGGAGAATCCTCGCATAAGACAAAGACTGAAAAAGAATAAATTTTGGACTGTCAATATCCCGGTATGGATAATTGACAAAGGTTAAAGAGAAGACGCTAAACTAAAACTTCGGTTTTGGTAAGAAATAACGTTTCTACAAAAAAAATGAAAATGAATTATGATAGACGTATAAACAGCAAACATGAAAGATATAAATCTTGACACCGATAGGTGCAAGACGATATATTCGAAAAGTGATAATTTTGAAAATAGAAAGTTGATGTAAAATTTGGCATGACGTGACATGATCACGGTCAAGAAGTGTAATGTGAAGTATAATCACATTAGAGCCGAATGACGAATATTAGAGACAAGTGATGAATATTCCTAAGTTAATTAAACTAGTGGAAATAGCGAGATTACGTTATTTCAAGTTGCATTATGTCATATAAGATACGTAGATGATTAATAACCAAAAAGATGTTACCATACTTTTCTGGTAATACTAACAATCGGTTAAAATATGAGCAATACTCAATTGATTATCGAGAGCAAATGCATGGAGTTAAACTCGATAAATTATGTAAGAAAAGGTTTCGAGGACAAAACCTCTTTAAGGGGGGTAGACTTGTAACACCCCGAAAACGGGTTTGGTAATCAAACCCCGTTAATACTAAAAGACGGGTAAAGTACCGTTAGTGGTAAAATTAACCCAGTAAATATTAGGATTTAAATAAATAATCCTAATATTAATCAAAAAGCGAATAAGAACTTTCAAGAGAAAATAAAGTTATGAAAGGCCCGAGTTAACGGGACTTAAAATATAACGGGTTATAACTTCCCGAACCTATTAAGTTAACTAGGGATAATTAACCTAGTTACTAGTATGTGGCTAGGTGATAAATGGTACGTTGTAGCTTCAATTGATCAAAATAAAATATGAGGGACTAATACTTGCCAAGTGGGAAACTTGTTTTAATTAAAACAAGTAATAACACACAATACACACACTAAGGGTGTGTGTGGAGATCGACCAGGGGAAAGCTCCCCATGGAGCCAAACCCTAACCTTCAACAAATCCATCAAATTGAAGGCCCAAATGGAGTCTAAATTCACAATTGAACATGGATTAATGATCACCCAAGCTAGGGGATCATAAGGTATGTAAAATCTTGATGTTTGGTGAAGTTGTAAAAATTGGATAATCATCCTAATCGCGAATTAGGCATGGATTAGAGAAGCTATGGCTAGATTAGTAATGTATACTTGCTTAGGAACGAAACCCTAAGTGAAAATCATACATAACATGCTATGAATTGAAGGACTTGATGAGTTAACACACTTAGATAAGTGGGTTTTAATGTTATGATAAAATTTATGATATAGCTATGCTTATAATCAACATGCATGATATCAAATAGAAAGTGTTTGATTAAACCATGAAATTGGGTACAAGATCATACTTCTCATGAAATGGGTTTTGTATGATATAAAAGAATTGATGTTAAGATCATGATATAGATGCTTGAAATCATGTTACCTAGTAGTTAGTGTGTAAAATTTGAAGTTCGTTAAAGGTTCGGACGAAATGCCTAAGTGAAATTCAATAAAACAAATGTGCATTGAATAAGTCGATAAGACGATTGACTTTAAAAATTCAAACCGACCAAGTGTATGATCGAATAATAAATTCGACATAAAAGCGTAGGATGGTTTAGTTGTAAATGATTATGACTAACCTAACCATCTTATAATTACAATGATAATTTGACGCTTGGCAAGCTAGGTGAAAGCTTGGGGAAGGAAGCAGGTCAAACGAATCAAGAATGAAGGAAAAGCGTAATTCGGATGCGAGATAAGTATGGCTTACACTAGTCTTATACTTTAGAATATTCTCTTATCGTATTAGTTACGAATAAGATAAATACATAGTTGTGGTATGATGTTTCGGCGTGTAGACGTACGGAACCAGATAGTCGAGCATGACAAGAAACCATGTAGATGGTTCAAAGGAGTTAAATCGGTAATTCGATCATTTTATGACAAATGGAAAATGAACTTTTAAATTGTTACCTTATAGGGTAAACTAAAACAAACAATAAGGGTAAAACGGTAAATTGGTCACGCGTCGACCATAACTATTGGTTTTAAAAGACACTTATGAAGGAAGCCTTAATAAGCCGAAAAGTGTAAGAAATGATTTATAAGTAAAACGACCGCACGATGTAAATCGGAGCGAGTCATATAGTCGAGATGAAAATACATGTCATCTCGCTAATATAATCGGTTATTTAGACCAAACGGGTCAACGGGTGAAGATACCACCTTTTGATAATAGCGACTAATGATTCTTGTCGAGTTATATGATTTCAGGAATAAATGTAGAAATGATATTTGCTTCGCTATTATTTAGCGAATATTGTAGCAAGGCATTAAAACAGGTCAATACATTGACCCGAGCCAGGTATGTGTAATAGAGTAATTATTCATTTAGAACGTAAGGTTCAATGAGCATTAAATGAAGTCTTAGATAGACAATGGGTTACTTAAATGGGTAAACCCAATGTTTTAAAAGAGGGTCGTGGCGTTTCGAAAAGCACAATGACTTTTCGAACAAGATCATAACTCAAAAGAAGAATTATGGGTCAAACATGCTATCAAAAGACCTTGTCGTAATTGAAAGACTAAAAAGGACCAAAACACCCTTGTTAGCTAATTCGAACAAGCAACCTTTAAAGGTTGTTTGGAAATGAGTTTTATGATTAGGTAAATACTTAGAATAAGTATAGAAGCTGAAAGAGGTATTATATTAGTCAAATGGCACTATTTGAGTTTTTGCCGTAAAATAATGATTCGAGAGGTAAAATTTGGTTTTTATAGATCACCACATTAAACCCACCATAAATACGGTTGTGGTGGGAGGTTATAGGATAAGAAATGTGGTGATGGAATGCTAGAAGCAATCGAAAGTGGTTTTAGGCTCGAAAGTGCTTAAGTACCCTTAACGGGTCAAAATAAGCATACAAGCGAAAACGAGTTTAAATTGTGTAATAAACCTGTGATTAGAACCTAAAATGGTAGATAACATTAATTTGAAGAAGTGTATGTGATATAGGAATCAAACAAATATGTTTGTTTGATAAAATGCATAAACGGGTTAAAATGCGATTAAAAGATAACGAGTCGAAGGCTTAGAAGTCTCAAAATTTATTATGTTGGATGTTGGATTTTAACTCCATATGATGGAGAATTAAATTACGGACGCGTAGGAAAAAGAATCGGGTAAAACGGATTAAAAACGAGAGAGTTATGCTCGTTTCCGTGAAATCGGGTCATGCTGGGAATGTACATCAACTGTTAAGCAACATTCTGTGAAAACAGGGGCTAGGCGTCACGCGACGCCCCTAGGCGTCACGAGACGCCCCCTAACTCCGGAAAATAGTTAAATTTTGTTTGTTTGACCCATGTAACTTGTTTAAACATATTATTTAACTATCAAAACTAACTTTTAAGTTGGTTTTGATCATAGGTGATCGCCAAGAGTGCCCGGATGAAGATCAAGCTCGAAGAAGAACCGAACACGATAAAGTTAAAAGCTTCCGCACGGCGTTTCGTTGTATCTTTTAAACGACGAATTCATATACAATATGTTGTCAAACTTTTAAACTGTAAAAGTTTTAGTAAACCCGTATTTTAAATGTACGTGTATTTGTAAGAACACAATTAATTGTCATTTTTAGTACTAAAACCCTTTTATAAAAGTGAGGGTGTTACAGTCGGGGTGTGACAGAAAAGTTGGTATCAGAGCTCATGGTTATAGGGAATTAGGTTATTAGTAATGCTTTGATCTAGACTATAACCTTCCTAGGACCCTAACACAAGTTATCTTGTGTTTAGTCTTAAAACAATACCGTCGCCTGTCTTTAGGTGGCAACCAAAACAAGAACACCAATTACAAATCCGTTTTGAAAACCAATCATCTACTCTTAGATGATTTATTATAAGGTTTTGAACCTTCAAAGTTTTCAAAATCTTGTCAAAGTTTGGGTCTAAATAATGTGAACACGTGCAATCTGGAAGGGTGGGTGACTGTACCTTGAGTTTTCTTTCTAAGGCTAGAGTGTTCGTACAAATCCGCATAATCGGACGAGTTACTCTTACCTGGGAACTCTTGGGGTGAGTGTCCACTTATAGGCTAAAGCATGTCTTTGCGATACATTAGTATGACCCATTTACTTTGATTAGTCATAGTGTCATTTGTTTGTTTTAGGTAACGAACAAATGATCACAATCCTCATGCTTTGTCAATATTCTTTAAGCATTCAATTTTTACTATCTGATATCATCTCACTCGTTTCTTTTCATGTTTCCTTGCTCTTTTAGAATGCCTCCTCGACGTGACCCAACACAGGATGCCGCCATGGCAGCCTTAATCACTCAGCAAATCGCTATTGTACTCCCAAACCTGATAAATCAGATAAACCAAGCAAACAACAACAATAACAATAATACTCCGTGCAACTATAAGCAATTAAACTCAGCTAAGCCACTCACATTTACTGGGTCTGAAGGGGCCACTGGGCTCCTACAATGGTTTAAGAGTCTCGAAAGCACGTTTCGTCATGTACAATGCCCAAACGAGCGAAAGGTTGAGTTTGTATCGAGCGTATTCCAGAAAAGAGCACTTACATGGTGGAACGGTGTAATGAGGGATATGGGTGCAGATGTGGCAATAGCACAAACTTGGGAAGAGCTTCGAGCTCTAATGATGAAGGAGTTTTAACCTCGTCATGAACTCAGGGCTTTGAAAAGGGAATTCGACGATCTTAAGCAAGACAACGGTGAACATCGAGCCTACACTGACCGTTATGAGGAACTGAGCCTGTTATGTCCTACCATGGTTACACCTTTGGATAAGGCGATCGAAAAGTACATTGATGGCCTCCCTGACCCAGTTCAGGACATCGTTACTGGTAGCAACCCTACTACCGTCAGACAGGCCATTGAACTATCTGCTACCCTGACTAAATCTAAGATCAGGAAGGGAAAGCTTTTCGGAAAAGGCGACCAGAAACCATCTGACGAGTCTGCACAAGAGAAACCAAAGGATAAATAGACTGAGTCCTCTAAAAAGTCAAAGAAACGTAAGGCTTCATAAAACTTCGCAGTCGTTGCTCAGAATAATCAGGTTGCACCAAACCAGCCAGCACAACCTCGTATTAGGAAAAACTACATTGGTACTGCACCTTTGTGCAACAAATGCAACCGTCATCATCTAGAACAAACGCAGTGTCACAAATGTACCCACTGTGGGCGATTGGGACATTTGGTCAATACATGCCGTTATGCTATCCAAAACCAAGCAGCTGCAAATCCTGCTGCTACTCAAGCACCATTTCCACCTGGATTGTGCTTTAACTGTGGTGATCTTACCCACTACCGGAACAATTGCCCAAGGCTTGTTAATGCAAATCCAGCACGTGGACGAGTGTTTAACATAAACGAGGCAAACGCAAATGACAATGCAGCAGTGAACAATTAGACCTTTGTATTTTCCTTGTTGTTATCTTTGACGCTTGAAACAATTCAGTTGATATATAAATAAATTTGTTGTTTCAATTTTATTTTACAAAACTGATATGATTGTGTATGTGTGACATACCCCTACGATGCCGATGCCGATACCAAGGAACCATGTTCCTTACAAAACAAACTACTCGTGTGGTTCTTCCATTTTTATGATCACTTGTGATCTCCCCGAAAATCCTAAGTACTCGTTTCTTTTAAGAAACAAAGTACAAGGTACAAGTTACAAAATTCTTAAACAGATACTTGAAATGCCATTTTCGATCCTTTATTTGATATCTAAAGGTACTTTCATGAATCCTTAATTGGATTCCTTGTGTGCTCTAATACGAATGTTACGATACGACAAAGACAAAGCCAAATCCTTATAAGATCATCCTATCTTCATAGTTAGATTCTTGGGGATGTTTTGAGTACCAATTGAAGTCCTTGATTGGATTTCTGGTGTACTTTAAATGCATTGATTCGAGTTAATGAATGAGCTAATAACTAAGTTAATGAATATGCGATTATGTGATTATATGTTTATATGTAATTCTAATGCTCTCTATCTAAGTCCTGGTAGAATCTTCCATATTTTCATATGATAGATTCTCAGAAGGATACTCAAAGTACTATCTTAAATTCCTTAAGGGGCTTTTCTATGCAAATAGTAAGAACCTTGGATTCCAAAGTGCTATTTCAAAACGATTATTTTATTCAAAGTTAAAAAGATCCTTTAGTGGTCTATTTAAAGAGATCGTACAACGGTCTAGTTAAGGAGATCATGTGTTGATCTAGTTAAAAGGATCATTCGTTGATCTAGTTAAAAAGATCCTTTGGTGATCTAGTCAAGTCATTACATGTTTGTTCGATTGATTTTTCCCCTACGCATTATGAAATGAACTGTGCGGACTGTGCAAGGAATTACGTAATGATGGATGCATACATAATTATGGAATTCAGTGCATAGAAACCACAGCAAGTTTTGTCATGTGTTAAGACCTATAAGAATAACGAAACGGGAACAATGTAAAAAGGACATGGTGGATACACTGCTGGTACTTCCTATATATAAGTGTTCCTTATTACATTGCGAACGTAGCATTATTTAAGTTACTAGAAGTCCTGGACCTTTGACCAATGTTATTTTATCTTACAATCTCCGACTCCGATTTCGAGCATACACAAGTTTCCTATAATAGTCTTCATAGGAAACATTCTTCTATCCGTTGTTCAAAACCTCGAAGTTCACACTATTTTTCTGCAACAAGGATATCACTTTGACAATTAACAAATTCGCTAAAAATCCAAACTTGGCCCAGAGTTTTACTTAGGGAACGGAGGATTCATTCAAAAGCGAAACGATCACATTTGTTTTCACAAGTTTCCTCTCAAATTAAATTTCGGGACGAAGGGAGACTGTGACATCTGTGTCTCTACGACCATCATACACATGAAAATCCAATGAAATCTTGTGTTTCATTCTAGAAATTTGCACAATTCCATGTGACTTTTGCACATATCAATCCTAGTTCAATTTCAAGCTTTAAATCGCTTTCTGGAGAGTTATACGCAAACTGATGCGTAAACGTAATCAGTTTAACACGACAAACACTCCAGAACAGTGACATAGGCTTAACATACCTTAAATAACCTTTACATAACTTAGAAATAAGTTTTGGAGAGTTTGGTGTGTCGAAAACAAGTTTATTCGATCGCAGGGACTATTTACGACAAACTGTGAAAGTCTGCTGATTCGTATAGTAACAAACAATCCAAAATATGATCATAAGCTAAAAATACCCTAAATATCCTTTACATATCTTAGAAATAGGCTTTGAGAGGTTCGGTATGCGAAAATATGCTTATTTGATCAATAGGGACTAAAAGCGTAAAAAAGTGCATAAGTTTGCATTTACGCGAATATCTTACGTTCTGAACATATCCGGACATCCAAAAATTTTTGTAATCATTAAAATATTTTATTTTAGTGATTTGAATGCAAAAATACCACTCGTCGAGTAATTTGGATCGCTTTCACGTCTGTTCGAGTTTTCGTTGTAATTAACCGAATAACGCAACCGTACGACCAAACGAACCGACATCCGAGATGTTTTTAAGCATATTTCATGTTCCCTACGCTTCAAATTCATTGTAGATCCTTGAAATAGGGTTAACGGGACTGAAATGCAACAAAATCAAAGTTTTAAGCTTGCAGGGACTAAAACTGACATTCTGTGAAAGATGCTTGGCGGGCCGCGAAAGATCAGGAGTGAGTCTACACGGGGTGTGACAAACCCAGCTGACAGAAACTTTGAATCTGGTCCCGCAGCCTGTTTCTACTGATTTTAACCATGGTCTTAGGATACCATTAGCTTGTTTTTGTGCTCCCATTGTATTCTAATCTATGGGTAACATGTGTATGGTTGAGATCAAGCTTTGAATTGCTCAAAAACACTTTTAATGATCATGTTAAATCAAGCTTTCTATAAATACCTATCAAGTTCATTCTTATTCCTTGCTCAAATTGATTCTAATCTGCTCAAATTTGAAGCTAAGGCTTCATACCCTTTAGATCAATTCTTCCTAGCTTGGACCCTTTGTAAGCTTCTTTCATGCTTGTTATTGCTTTTCAAGCATGAAAGTCAAACAGTGTTTGACTTTCTGCTTTGACCATGATTTGGTCAAGTCAAAGTTCAATTGAACTTTGCAACATGTGCGTAATCACGATGGTTATAGTCCCTTGTGACTATACCTACTGATTTCCACGTCGATTAGTCGAAGTGACGAGTCAAAGTTTCGGTCAAAATGCCGTTTATGCGACGAAACTATTTTCGGGTATCAAAACACTTTGTTTTGATATCAAACTTGTTTTCTAACTTAGTTAAACATGTTTTAACATGTTTAACTCGTCACTTTTAGTCTAGTGCTTGTATAGGGTCGTAAGTCAAGCGGTCATGACAACCGCTTAGACTTTCGAGCCCGACCCGTTTGGTCGATCGTTAGGATCCGACCAAGCATATTTTGTGACCATAGTTGTATAGGGAATAACCTTCCGAGGTTATACCTTATGGTCACTTAGTTTAATTAGTTGTATGATAGGTAGTTTATATGCCTTAGGTAAATGACCAGAATGCCCTTTTCATGCATAATTTGATTTTAAGCATATGCAACTTAATTTTTGTCACTTAAACTGATTATGCAACATATTAAACATGTTAGGGCATATAATACTTGTCATAGGACTAGTTAGGCGTCTCGAACGCGCATTCACGCGAGCAGACTACCTTAATGGGTCGTAACGGGTCGTAAGCACTTAGGATAGGTTCCGATTTAGAATGTAGGCTTTGTTAAACCATATCACATGAGTTCCAATACTCATTTGGTTTACGAGACCTCATTTTACCCGATCTTCCGATTTAGGTACCGATTATTTAACATAGTGATTCCATACTAGGTGCCACTTGATTCCTTGATTTCCGAGCTTTGTTAGGACACTTAATCGAGGATACTTACAATCTCAAGTGAGTACATAGTCCCCTCTTTTATGTTTTCAATGTTTTGGAATGATTCATATGTGCCGATACGCTATTTTCATGATTTCTACTATATGATTACACATGCATGATACTTATCTTTTGACGAATTGAACTATTGTCCGTGGCTTAAACACCGATTTTCAAAGTTTGTACGACTATTTGTTTGTTCACATGTTTACTTATACATTCATTAACAATGATCAAGCCGATTGGTAGTACGATATAGCGCTATAGGACTAGACACCCCATTCCTGTTGTATGGAATGTCAGAAACCAAATTTTAACCAAATAGAATTTGCCTTTGTGGTATTTCTATAGTCTCTAAAGTGTAGTTTGATGCTCTAAGGTTTGAATGTATTACCAAATCGCGATATATTGTAAATTTCGATATACTACCAACGTGATACTGTTTTGCTAAAGCATAATTTGATATGCTATTCTTTACTAAAGTATAATTTGACATACTACCAAATCATGATTTAAGTATATTTCGATATACTACCAACGTGATACTGTTTTACCAAAGTATGATTTGATATACTACCGACTCTGTTATTTCCTAAACTAAAGTAAATTTAGATATACTACTAAAGCATAGTTGATATGCTATCTTCAAACCAAAGCATAGTTGATATGCTATCTTCAAACCAAAGCATAATTTAAGATGCTATTTACAAAACCAAAGTATGATTTGTTATACTACCGATGTTTTTCATTCTGAAACCAAAGTATACTTGTGATATACTACCAAATCTATTATTTCAGAAACCAAAGTATATTTTAATATACTATCTATTTAACTATTTCATAACTAAAGTATATTTAGATATACTACTCATCCGCTTATCTCAAAACCAAAGTATATTTTCGTATATACTATAAACATTTTTCCAAAAAGACGCATTTTAGAAACAAAACTTTTACAAGGATTCATGGCTATTTTTGAAAACATAAAACCTTTTCTTGTGTTATCCAAAGCCATGAACCTAAATCAACTAAACCTATGTTACTCACAGGCATTTTTATGCTGAAGTTTTATTTTCACGTATGTTTCATGTGCTACTATGTGATGATTATCGATGCATGCTACACATAGGATGGACTCGTGCTTTAGCGACTTTAAAACTTGAATGACAATTATTTTTATTTATCTGATTTGTAATAAAACGATGAGTTCATTAATAAAATAAAACAAATCTTTAATTACCATGTGTTGTGAAACAATGATTCTGTTACGACACTCTCCGACGTTTCCGCCGAGGTTTGTTGTTTTACGCGGTCAGGGTGTGACAAGAAGTCTTAGCATTATTTGCTTCCGCTGTGCAATGAAGTTACCAGTCAGATCACGCCAACTCTGATTTTAACGGGTGTAACATTAACAAACTTTATAGTTTTTTTTTATAAATAATATAATGTTACCTTTTTTAGAATAACTATATGCTTTACGAATTAGGTTTTCCACTTGACTATTAGGGGGGGTGTTTGTTTAAGGGTTTTTGTTCATCCTGAAAGAATTGTGCATTTGTATGATAAATGTTACGTTTCACTGGGAAACTTTGGGTTCTGAGAGAGGGGGACATAAATGTTCAAATATTTTGGGCTTTGATTGTAAAATGTCAATTTATTACTAGGGAAAGGATCAAATAGGAAGTTTATTTTGGCTATGAAGGATAGGAAGCAATAGAATTATGACATGTGGCAAAATTTTAAAATAAAGGGGAATGGTATTTTAGTCAATTTTACCCAATCTTCTCCCTTCTTCTCTCTGTAACTTCAAAACCCACATTTTCAAAACCCACCATCTTCAACCTTTTCTTCACTTTATATCTCAATAATCACTACATTATAGTGTGGATTTCGTTACTAATCAATGATTTAAACACCCAATCAATGTGTTCTTCAACTTTTTTGAAGAAACCCAGCTTAATTTCATACAATATCTCATTTTTTCCTATGATTTTGAAGCAAATCACTCGATTCGTTCCATTCGATCGCTGATAAGTGTTTCTAGCATTCAAATTTCGTCAATCGTTGAAGAAAACTGAAGATATCGTCTTCGATCTATGTAAGAAAATTTTGAATTGCATTTTTACGATCTGGGTTTTTGAATTGAGTTATTGCGTTTTACAAAGGAATGAAAAACAATTTTTTTTCAGTCTATTGCGTTTTAGAAATAACACATTTTATTGTGTTTTTAGCCTATTGCGTTTTTAGGTAAAAACACATTTTATGTGTTTTTAATCCATTGCGTTTTAGAAAAAAAACACTTTCTTTTGTGTTTTTGTCTATTGCGTTTTAGGAAAACACATTTTTATGTGTTTCTTGGTCCAATGCGTTTTAGAAAAACACATTTTGAAGTGTTTTTAGTCCATTGCGTTTTAGGTAAAACACATTTTTATATGTTTTTAGTCCATTGCGTTTTAGAAAAAAGCACTTTCTTTTGTGTTTTTTGTCTATTGCGTTTTAGAAAAAAAACACATTTTTATGTGTTTTTTGGTCCATAGCGTTTTTGAAAAACACATTTTGAAGTGTTTTTAGTCCATTGCGTTGTAGAAAGAACACTTTCTTTTTTGTTTTTAGGCCATTGCGTTTAAGAAAAAAAAAATCTTTGTGTTTTCTGGCAATTGCGTTTTAGAAGTAAGGCATTTCTTTGTGTTTTTAGGCTATTGCGTTTTAGAAAAGAAAAAAAAAGACATTTTTATGCTTTTAGTCCATTGCGTTTTACATAAAAACACATTTATTTGTGTTTTTCAGCCATTGTGTTTAGAAATAACACATTTCTTTTGTGTTTTTTGTCTATTGCGTTTTAGAAAAAGTCATTTTTTACGCTTTTTGTCCATTAAGTTTTACGCAAATGGGTTTCCGAAAAAAAATTAAACATATAGCAATAGTATACTCGTTTTAAAGATAAAAAAAACGCTCGTTTTTTGTGCAATTTTTATAAAAAATAATGTCGTATGAAAGAGTTATTAACGTTTAAAAATGGAGGGAATTAGAGGAGAGAGAAACTATTGCCATGGATTAACTAGAATGCCCCTAGACAAATCAACGCGCCACTTTTTTTCTTCAGTTTCACTCATTTAATCTTAGCTCTTGATTGATAAATAGATTGTCAAGATTACTTCCTAGCCTTTTTACCCAAGTAAACTTTCTAGTATATCCTGACCCTTTATTACTATTCATATATAGCATCCCATAATACCAACAATCCACACATTTCATACACTACTTATACTTTGGGCCATACACGTGTGTAGATCAATGGCTAGGATTTGTTCACTCAGTTCGCAAATACATTAGTGTTCACTCTAGAACTCCACCCTCTATATATATGTGGGAAGGTTCAAGCGAAAACTCCTTTTAATGTGAAAACTTGAAAACTAACTAAAAAAGCCTTAAAAAACATACCAATTTTTTTTTACAATTTTTTTATAAATTTTCGCTACTTTTTATATATAAAAAAAACTTTTTTTTCAAAAAAAAAAAAAGAAAAATTTCTAAGTACACATATGATGCACATGTGCAGTACAAGTTTTTTTTTTTTTTTGAAAAAATGTTTTTTTATATATAAAAAGTAGCAAAAATTTGTAAAAAAAAAATTGCATGTTTTTTAGGCTTTTTTTAGTTAGTTTTCAAGTTTTCACTTTAAATAGTGGTTTTTAATTGAACCCTCCCCTATATATATATATATATATATAGGGTTAGGATTTAGAGAAAACGGTGAAAAGTGTGAGAACTGTGAGAACGGTTATGGATTGTCCGATCGAAACAATCCATGGACTAGATTGGCGAGGTGACGTTTTCGTAAATAACATCAATTCTATTAAGTGGGCGCGCTTCATTAAGGGTAAAAGGGTCTTTAGACTTCTCTATCCAAAACGCCAAACTCATGAATAAAACGTCATATTTTACTATATACCATTCATCTTAGAAACGCCAAAAAAAAAAAACCAAAACATCAAACACACCAAACCGCAAAAATGCCATATTATACTATATACCAATAATCTTAGAAAACGCCAAAAAACCCAAACATCAAAGCTTTCAATCGACATTTCTTTTAGATACACTATTTTCTCGGTAAAACGCCAAAAAATGGCAAACATCGTTTCTTGTATATTCAATATTGTTCTACGTGAAGTTTCGCAGAATGCATTGTTAGCTGAACTAAAACTGCGGTTTTGGTAAGAAATAACGTTTCTACAAAAAAAATGAAAATGAATTATGATAGACGTATAAACAGTAAACATGAAAGATATAAATCTTGACACCGATAGGTGCAAGACGATATATTCGAAAAGTGATAATTTTGAAAATAGAAAGTTGATGTAAAATTTGGCATGACGTGACATGATCACGGTCAAGAAGTGTAATGTGAAGTATAATCACATTAGAGCCGAATGACGAATATTAGAGCCAAGTGATGAATATTCCTAAGTTAATTAAACTAGTGGAAATAACGAGATTACGTTATTTCAAGTTGCATTATGTCATATAAGATACGTAGATGATTAATAACCAAAAAGATGTTACCATACTTTTCTGGTAATACTAACAATCGGTTAAAATATGAGCAATACTCAATTGATTATCGAGAGCAAATGCATGGAGTTAAACTCGATAAATTATGTAAGAAAAGGTTTCGAGGACAAAACCTCTTTAAGGGGGGTAGACTTGTAACACCCCGAAAACGGGTTTGGTAATCAAACCCCGTTAATACTAAAAGACGGGTAAAGTACCGTTAGTGGTAAAAGTAACCCAGTAAATATTAGGATTTAAATAAATAATCCTAATATTAATCAAAAAGCGAATAAGAACTTTCAAGAGAAAATAAAGTTATGAAAGGCCCGAGTTAACGAGACTTAAAATATAACGGGTTATAACTTCCCGAACCTATTAAGTTAACTAGGGATAATTAACCTAGTTACTAGTATGTGGCTAGGTGATAAATGGTAAGTTGTAGCTTCAATTGATCAAAATAAAACATGAGGGACTAATACTTGCCAAGTGGGAAACTTGTTTTAATTAAAAACAAGTAATAACACACAATACACACACTAAGGGTGTGTGTGGAGATCGACTAGGGGAAAGCTCCCCATGGAGCCAAACCCTAACCTTCAACAAATCCATCAAATTGAAGGCCCAAATGGAGTCTAAATTCACAATTGAACATGGATTAATGATCACCCAAGTTAGGGGATCATAAGGTATATAAAATCTTGATGTTTGGTGAAGTTGTAAAAATTGGATAATCATCCTAATCGCGAATTAGGCATGGATTAGAGAAGCTATGGCTAGATTAGTAATGTATACTTGCTTAGGAACGAAACCCTAAGTGAAAATCATACATAACATGCTATGAATTGAAGGACTTGATGAGTTAACACACTTAGATAAGTGGGTTTTAATGTTATGATAAAATTTATGATATAGCTATGCTTAGAATCAACATGCATGATATCAAATAGAAAGTGTTTGATTAAACCATGAAATTGGGTACAAGATCATACTTCTCATGAAATGGGTTTTGTATGATATAAAAGAATTGATGTTAAGATCATGATATAGATGCTTGAAATCATGTTACCTAGTAGTTAGTGTGTAAAATTTGAAGTTCGTTAAAGGTTCGGACGAAATGCCTAAGTGAAATTCAATAAAACAAATGTGCATTGAATAAGTCGATAAGTCGATTGACTTTAAAAATTCAAACCGACCAAGTGTATGATCGAATAATAAATTCGACATAAAAGCGTAGGATGGTTTAGTTGTAAATGATTATGACTAACCTAACCATCTTATAATTACAATGATAGTTTGACGCTTGGCAAGCTAGGTGAAAGCTTGGGGAAGGAAGCGGGTCAAACGAATCAAGAATGAAGGAAAAGCGTAATTCGGATGCGAGGTAAGTATGGCTTACACTAGTCTTATACTTTAGAATATTCTCTTATCGTATTAGTTACGAATAAGATAAATACATAGTTGTGGTATGATGTTTCGGCGTGTAGACGTACGGAACCAGATAGTCGAGCATGACAAGAAACCATGTAGATGGTTCAAAGGAGTTAAATCGGTAATTCGATCATTTTATGACAAATGGAAAATGAACTTTTAAATGGTTACCTTATAGGGTAAACTAAAACAAACAATAAGGGTAAAACGGTAAATTGGTCACGCGTCGACCATAACTATTGGTTTTAAAAGACACTTATGAAGTAAGCCTTAATAAGCCGAAAAGTGTAAGAAATGATTTATAAGTAAAACGACCGCACGATGTAAATCGGAGCGAGTCATATAGTCGAGATGAAAATACATGTCATCTCGCTAATATAATCGGTCATTTAGACCAAACGGGTCAACGGGTGAAGATACCACCTTTTGATAATAGCGACTAATGATTCTTGTCGAGTTATATGATTTCAGGAATAAATGTAGAAATGATATTTGCATCGCTATTATTTAGCGAATATTGTAGCAAGGCATTAAAACAGGTCAATACATTGACCCGAGCCAGGTATGTGTAATAGAGTAATTATTCATTTAGAACGTAAGGTTCAATGAGCATTAAATGAAGTCTTAGATAGACAATGGGTTACTTAAATGGGTAAACCCAATGTTTTAAAAGAGGGTCGTGGCGTTTCGAAAAGCACAATGACTTTTCGAACAAGATCATAACTCAAAAGAAGAATTATGGGTCAAACATGCTATCAAAAGACCTTGTCGTAATTGAAAGACTAAAAAGGACCAAAACACCCTTGTTAGCTAATTCGAACAAGCAACCTTTAAAGGTTGTTTGGAAACGAGTTTTATGATTAGGTAAATACTTAGAATAAGTATAGAAGCTGAAAGAGGTATTATATTAGTCAAATGGCACTATTTGAGTTTTTGCCGTAAAATAATGATTCGAGAGGTAAAATTTGGTTTTTATAGATCACCACATTAAACCCACCATAAATACGGTTGTGGTGGGAGGTTATAGGATAAGAAATGTGGTGATAGAATGCTAGAAGCAATCGAAAGTGGTTTTAGGCTCGAAAGTGCTTAAGTACCCTTAACGGGTCAAAATAAGCATACGAGCGAAAACGGGTTTAAATTGTGTAATAAACCTGTGATTAGAACCTAAAATGGTAGATAACATTAATTTGAAGAAGTGTGTGTGATATAGGAATCAAACAAATATGTTTGTTTGATAAAATGCATAAACGGGTTAAAATGCGATAAAAAGATAACGAATCAAAGGCTTAGAAGTCTCAAAATTTATTATGATGGAGAATTAAATTACGGACGCGTAGGAAAAAGAATCAGGTAAAACGGATTAAAAATGAGAGAGCTATGCTCGTTTCCGTGAAATCGGGTCATGCTGGGAATGTACATCAACTGTTAAGCAACATTCTGTGAAAACAGGGGCTAGGCGTCACGCGACGCCCCTAGGCGTCACGCGACGCCCCCTATCTCCGGAAAATAGTTAAATTTTGTTTGTTTGACCCATGTAACTTGTTTAAACATATTATTTAACTATCAAAACTAACTTTTAAGTTGGTTTTGATCATAGGTGATCGCCAAGAGTGCCCGGATGAAGATCAAGCTCGAAGAAGAACCGAACACGATAAAGTTAAAAGCTTCCGCACGGCGTTTCGTTGTATCTTTTAAACGACGAATTCATATACAATATGTTGTCAAACTTTTAAACTGTAAAAGTTTTAGTAAACCCGTATTTTAAATGTACGTGTATTTGTAAGAACACAATTAATTGTCGTTTTTAGTACTAAACCCCTTTTATAAAAGTGAGGGTGTTACAGTCGGGGTGTGACAGAAAAGTTGGTATCAGAGCTCATGGTTATAGGGAATTAGGTTATTAGTAATGCTTTGATCTAGACTATAACCTTCCTAGGACCCTAACACAAGTTATCTTGTGTTTAGTCTTAAAACAATACCGTCGCCTGTCTTTAGGTGGCAACCAAAACAAGAACACCAATTACAAATCCGTTTTGAAAACCAATCATCTACTCTTAGATGATTTATTATAAGGTTTTGAACCTTCAAAGTTTTCAAAATCTCGTCAAAGTTTGGGTCTAAATAATGTGAACACGTGCAATCTGGAAGGGTGGGTGACTGTACCTTGAGTTTTCTGTCTAAGGCTAGAGTGTTCGTACAAATCCGCATAATCGGACGAGTCACTCTTACCTGGGAACTCTTGGGGTGAGTGTCCACTTATAGGCTAAAGCATGTCTTCGCGATACATTAGTATGACCCATTTACTTTGATTAGTCATAGTGTCATTTGTTTGTTTTAGGTAACGAACAAATGATCACAATCCTCATGCTTTGTCAATATTCTTTAAGCATTCAATTTTTACTATCTGATATCATCTCACTCGTTTCTTTTCATGTTTCCTTGCTCTTTTAGAATGCCTCCTCGACGTGACCCAACATAGGATGCCGCCATGGCAGCCTTAATCACTCAACAAATCACTATTGTACTCCCAAACCTGATAAATCAGATAAACCAAGCAAACAACAACAATAACAATAATACTCCGTGCAACTATAAGCAATTAAACTCAGCTAAGCCACTCACATTTACTGGGTCTGAAGGGGCCACTGGGCTCCTACAATGGTTTAAGAGTCTCGAAAGCACGTTTCGTCATGTACAATGCCCAAACGAGCGAAAGGTTGAGTTTGTATCGAGCGTATTCCAGAAAAGAGCACTTACATGGTGGAACGGTGTAATGAGGGATATGGGTGCAGATGTGGCAATAGCACAAACTTGGGAAGAGCTTCGAGCTCTAATGATGAAGGAGTTTTGACCTCGTCATGAACTCAGGGCTTTGAAAAGGGAATTCGACGATCTTAAGCAAGACAACGGTGAACATCGAGCCTACACTGACCGTTATGAGGAACTGAGCCTGTTATGTCCTACCATGGTTACACCTTTGGATAAGGCGATCGAAAAGTACATTGATGGCCTCCCTGACCCAGTTCAGGACATCGTTACTGGTAGCAACCCCACTACCGTCAGACAGGCCATTGAACTATCTGCTACCCTGACTGAATCTAAGATCAGGAAGGGAAAGCTTTTCGGAAAAGGCGACCAGAAACCATCTGACGAGTCTGCACAAGAGAAACCAAAGGATAAATAGACTGAGTCCTCTAAAAAGTCAAAGAAACGTAAGGCTTCATAAAACTTCGCAGTCGTTGCTCAGAATAATCAGGTTGCACCAAACCAGCCAGCACAACCTCGTATTAGGAAAAACTACATTAGTACTGCACCTTTGTGCAACAAATGCAACCGTCATCATCTAGAACAAACGCAGTGTCACAAATGTACCCACTGTGGGCGATTGGGACATTTGGTCAATACATACCGTTATGCTATCCAAAACCAAGCAGCTGCAAATCCTGCTGCTACTCAAGCACCATTTCCACCTGGATTGTGCTTTAACTGTGGTGATCTTACCCACTACCGGAACAATTGCCCAAGGCTTGTTAATGCAAATCCAGCACGTGGACGAGTGTTTAACATAAACGAGGCAAACGCAAATGACAATGCAGCAGTGAACAATTAGACCTTTGTATTTTCCTTGTTGTTATCTTTGACGCTTGAAACAATTCAGTTGATATATAAATAAATTTGTTGTTTCAATTTTATTTTACAAAACTGATATGATTGTGTATATGTGACATACCCCTACGATGCCGATGCCGATACCAAGGAACCATGTTCCTTACAAAACAAACTACTCATGTGGCTCTTCCATTTTTATGATCACTTGTGATCTCCCCGAAAATCCTAAGTACTCGTTTCTTTTAAGAAACAAAGTACAAGGTACAAGTTACAAAATTCTTAAACAGATACTTGAAATGCCATTTTCGATCCTTTATTTGATATCTAAAGGTACTTTCATGAATCCTTAATTGGATTCCTTGTGTGCTCTAATACGAATGTTACGATACGACAAAGACAAAGCCAAATCCTTATAAGATCATCCTATCTTCATAGTTAGATTCTTGGGGATGTTTTGAGTACCAATTGAAGTCCTTGATAGGATTTCTGGTGTACTTTAAATGCATTGATTCGAGTTAATGAGTGAGCTAATAACTAAGTTAACGAATATGCGATTATGTGATTATATGTTTATATGTAATTCTAATGCTCTCTATCTAAGTCCTGGTAGAATCTTCCATATTTTCATATGATAGATTCTCAGAAGGATACTCAAAGTACTATCTTAAATTCCTTAAGGGGCTTTTCTATGCAAATAGTAAGAACCTTGGATTCCAAAGTGCTATTTCAAAACGATTATTTTATTCAAAGTTAAAAAGATCCTTTAGTGGTCTATTTAAAGAGATCGTACAACGGTCTAGTTAAGGAGATCATGTGTTGATCTAGTTAAAAAGATCATTCGTTGATATAGTTAAAAAGATCCTTTGGTGATCTAGTCAAGTCATTACATGTTTGTTCGATTGATTTTTCCCCTACGCATTATGAAATGAACTGTGCGGACTGTGCAAGGAATTACGTAATGATGGATGCATACATAATTATGGAATTCAGTGCACAGAAACCACAGCAAGTTTTGTCATGTGTTAAGACCTATAAGAATAACGAAACGGGAACAATGTAAAAAGGACATGGTGGATACACCGCTGGTACTTCCTATATATAAGTGTTCCTTATTACATTGCGAACGTAGCATTATTTAAGTTACTAGAAGTCCTGGACCTTTGACCAATGTTATTTTATCTTACAATCTCCGACTCCGATTTCGAGCATACACAAGTTTCCTATAATAGTCTTCATAGGAAACATTCTTCTATCCGTTGTTCAAAACCTCAAAGTTCACACTATTTTTCTGCAACAAGGATATCACTTTGACAATTAACAAATTCGCTAAAAATCCAAACTTGGCCCAGAGTTTTACTTAGGGAACGGAGGATTCATTCAAAAGCGAAACGATCACATTTGTTTTCACAAGTTTCCTCTCAAATTAAATTTCGGGACGAAGGGAGACTGTGACATCTGTGTCTCTACGACCATCATACACATGAAAATCCAATGAAATCTTGTGTTTCATTCTAGGAATTTTCACAATTCCATGTGACTTTTGCACATATCAATCCTAGTTCAATTTCAAGCTTTAAATCGCTTTCTGGAGAGTTATACGCAAACTGATGCGTAAACGTAATCAGTTTAACGCGAAAAACACTCCAGAACAGTGACATAGGCTTAACATACCTTAAATAACCTTTACATAACTTAGAAATAAGTTTTGGAGGGTTTGGTGTGTCGAAAACAAGTTTATTCGATCGCAGGGACTATTTACGACAAACTGTGAAAGTCTGCTGATTCGTATAGTAACAAACAATCCAAAATATGATCATAAGCTAAAAATACCCTAAATATCCTTTACATATCTTAGAAATAGGCTTTGAGAGGTTCGGTATGCGAAAATATGCTTATTTGATCAATAGGGACTAAAAGCGTAAAAAAGTGCATAAGTTTGCATTTACGCGAATATCTTACGTTCTGAACATATCCGGACATCCAAAAATTTTTGTAATCATTAAAATATTTTATTTTAGTGATTTGAATGCAAAAATACCACTCGTCGAGTAATTTGGATCGCTTTCACGTCTGTTCGAGTTTTCGTTGTAATTAACCGAATAACGCAACCGTACGACCAAACGAACCGACATCCGAGATGTTTTTAAGCATATTTCATGTTCCCTACGCTTCAAATTCATTGTAGATCCTTGAAATAGGGTTAACGGGACTGAAATGCATCAAAATCAAAGTTTTAAGCTTGCAGGGACTAAAACTGACATTCTGTGAAAGATGCTTGGCGGGCCGCGAAAGATCATGAGTGAGTCTACGCGGGGTGTGACAAACCCAGCTGACAGAAACTTTGAATCTGGTCCCGCAGCCTGTTTCTACTGATTTTAACCATGGTCTTAGGATACCGTTAGCTTGTTTTTGTGCTCCCATTGTATTCTAATCTATGGGTAACATGTGTATGGTTGAGATCAAGCTTTGAATTGCTCAAAAACACTTTTAATGATCATGTTAAATCAAGCTTTCTATAAATACCTATCAAGTTCATTCTTATTCCTTGCTCAAATTGATTCTAATCTGCTCAAATTTGAAGCTAAGGCTTCATACCCTTTAGATCAATTCTTCCTAGCTTGGACCCTTTGTAAGCTTCTTTCATGCTTGTTATTGCTTTTCAAGCATGAAAGTCAAACAGTGTTTGACTTTCTGCTTTGACCATGATTTGGTCAAGTCAAAGTTCAATTGAACTTTGCAACATGTGCGTAATCACGATGGTTATAGTCCCTTGTGACTATACCTACTGATTTCCACGTCGATTAGTCGAAGTGACGAGTCAAAGTTTCGGTCAAAATGCCGTTTATGCGACGAAACTATTTTCGGGTATCAAAACACTTTGTTTTGATATCAAACTTGTTTTCTAACTTAGTTAAACATGTTTTAACATGTTTAACTCGTCACTTTTAGTCTAGTGCTTGTATAGGGTCGTAAGTCAAGCGGTCATGACAACCGCTTAGACTTTCGAGCCCGACCCGTTTGGTCGATCGTTAGGATCCGACCAAGCATATTTTGTGACCATAGTTGTATAGGGAATAACCTTCCGAGGTTATACCTTATGGTCACTTAGTTTAATTAGTTGTATGATAGGTAGTTTATATGCCTTAGGTAAATGACCAGAATGCCCTTTTCATGCATAATTTGATTTTAAGCATATGCAACTTAATTTTTGTCACTTAAACTGATTATGCAACATATTAAACATGTTAGGGCATATAATACTTGTCATAGGACTAGTTAGGCGTCTCGAAGGCGCATTCACGCGAGCAGACTACCTTAATGGGTCGTAACGGGTCGTAAGCACTTAGGATAGGTTCCGATTTAGAATGTAGGCTTTGTTAAACCATATCACATGAGTTCCAATACTCATTTGGTTTACGAGACCTCATTTTACCCGATCTTCCGATTTAGGTACCGATTATTTAACATAGTGATTCCATACTAGGTGCCACTTGATTCCTTGATTTCCGAGCTTTGTTAGGACACTTAATCGAGGATACTTACAATCTCAAGTGAGTACATAGTCCCCTCTTTTATGTTTTCAATGTTTTGGAATGATTCATATGTGCCGATACGCTATTTTCATGATTTCTACTATATGATTACACATGCATGATACTTATCTTTTGACGAATTGAACTATTGTCCGTGGCTTAAACACCGATTTTCAAAGTTTGTACGACTATTTGTTTATTCACATGTTTACTTATACATTCATTAACAATGATCAAGCCGATTGGTAGTACGATATAGCGCTATAGGACTAGACACCCCATTCCTGTTGTATGGAATGTCAGAAACCAAATTTTAACCAAATAGAATTTGCCTTTGTGGTATTTCTATAGTCTCTAAAGTGTAGTTTGATGCTCTAAGGTTTGAATGTATTACCAAATCGCGATATATTGTAAATTTCGATATACTACCAACGTGATACTGTTTTGCTAAAGCATAATTTGATATGCTATTCTTTACTAAAGTATAATTTGACATACTACCAAATCATGATTTAAGTATATTTCGATATACTACCAACGTGATACTGTTTTACCAAAGTATGATTTGATATACTACCGACTCTGTTATTTCCTAAACTAAAGTAAATTTAGATATACTACTAAAGCATAGTTGATATGCTATCTTCAAACCAAAGCATAGTTGATATGCTATCTTCAAACCAAAGCATAATTTAAGATGCTATTTACAAAACCAAAGTATGATTTGTTATACTACCGATGTTTTTCATTCTGAAACCAAAGTATACTTGTGATATACTACCAAATCTATTATTTCAGAAACCAAAGTATATTTTAATATACTATCTATTTAACTATTTCATAACTAAAGTATATTTAGATATACTACTCATCCGCTTATCTCAAAACCAAAGTATATTTTCGTATATACTATAAACATTTTTCCAAAAAGACGCATTTTAGAAACAAAACTTTTACAAGGATTCATGGCTATTTTTGAAAACATAAAACCTTTTCTTGTGTTATCCAAAGCCATGAACCTAAATCAACTAAACCTATGTTACTCACAGGCATTTTTATGCTGAAGTTTTATTTTCACATATGTTTCATGTGCTACTATGTGATGATTATCGATGCATGCTACACATAGGATGGACTCGTGCTTTAGCGACTTTAAAACTTGAATGACAATTATTTTTATTTATCTGATTTGTAATAAAACGATGAGTTCATTAATAAAATAAAACAAATCTTTAATTACCATGTGTTGTGAAACAATGATTCTGTTACGACACTCTCCGACGTTTCCGCCGTGGTTTGTTGTTTTACGCGGTCAGGGTGTGACAAGAAGTCTTAGCATTATTTGCTTCCGCTGTGCAATGAAGATACCAGTCAGATCACGCCAACTCTAATTTTAACGGGTGTAACATTAACAAACTTTATAGTTTTTTTTTATAAATAATATAATGTTACCTTTTTTAGAATAACTATATGCTTTACGAATTAGGTTTTCCACTTGACTATTAGGGGGGGTGTTTGTTTAAGGGTTTTTGTTCATCCTGAAAGAATTGTGCATTTGTATGATAAATGTTACGTTTCACTGGGAAACTTTGGGTTCTGAGAGAGGGGGGCATAAATGTTCAAATATTTTGGGCTTTGATTGTAAAATGTCAATTTATTACTAGGGAAAGGATCAAATAGGAAGTTTATTTTGGCTATGAAGGATAGGAAGCAATAGGATTATGACATGTGGCAAAATTTTAAAATAAAGGGGAATGGTATTTTAGTCAATTTTACCCAATCTTCTCCCTTCTTCTCTCTGTAACTTCAAAACCCACATTTTCAAAACCCACCATCTTCAACCTTTTCTTCACTTTATATCTCAATAATCACTACATTATAGTGTGGATTTCGTCACTAATCAATGATTTAAACACCCAATCAATGTGTTCTTCAACTTTTTTGAAGAAACCCAGCTTAATTTCATACAATATCTCATTTTTTCCTATGATTTTGAAGCAAATCACTCGATTCGTTCCATTCGATCGCTGATAAGTGTTTCTAGCATTCAAATTTCGTCAATCGTTGAAGAAAACTGAAGATATCGTCTTCGATCTATGTAAGAAAATTTTGAATTGCATTTTTACGATCTGGGTTTTTGAATTGAGTTATTGCGTTTTACAAAGGAATGAAAAACAATTTTTTTTCAGTCTATTGCGTTTTAGAAATAACACATTTTATTGTGTTTTTAGCCTATTGCGTTTTTAGGTAAAAACACATTTTATGTGTTTTTAATCCATTGCGTTTTAGAAAAAAAAAACACTTTCTTTTGTGTTTTTGTCTATTGCGTTTTAGGAAAACACATTTTTATGTGTTTCTTGGTCCAATGCGTTTTAGAAAAACACATTTTGAAGTGTTTTTAGTCCATTGCGTTTTAGGTAAAACACATTTTTATATGTTTTTAGTCCATTGCGTTTTAGAAAAAAGCACTTTCTTTTGTGTTTTTTGTCTGTTGCGTTTTAGGAAAAACACATTTTTATGTGTTTTTTGGTCCATAGCGTTTTTGAAAAACACATTTTGAAGTGTTTTTAGTCTATTGCGTTGTAGAAAGAACACTTTCTTTTTTGTTTTTAGGCCATTGCGTTTAAGAAAAAAAAAATCTTTGTGTTTTCTGGCAATTGCGTTTTAGAAGTAAGGCATTTCTTTGTGTTTTTAGGCTTTTGCGTTTTAGAAAAAAAAAAGACATTTTTATGCTTTTAGTCCATTGCGTTTTACATAAAAACACATTTATTTGTGTTTTTCAGCCATTGTGTTTAGAAATAACACATTTCTTTTGTGTTTTTTGTCCATTGCGTTTTAGAAAAAGTCATTTTTTACGCTTTTTGTCCATTAAGTTTTACGCAAATGGGTTTCCGAAAAAAAAATTAAACATATAGCAATAGTATACTCGTTTTAAAGATAAAAAAAACGCTCGTTTTTTGTGCAATTTTTATAAAAAATAATGTCGTATGAAAGAGTTATTAACGTTTAAAAATGGAGGGAATTAGAGGAGAGAGAAACTATTGCTATGGATTAACTAGAATGCCCCTAGACAAATCAACGCGCCACTTTTTTTCTTCAGTTTCACTCATTTAATCTTAGCTCTTGATTGATAAATAGATTGTCAAGATTACTTCCTAGCCTTTTTACCCAAGTAAACTTTCTAGTATATCCTGACCCTTTATTACTATTCATATATAGCATCCCATAATACCAACAATCCACACATTTCATACACTACCTATACTTTGGGCCATACACGTGTGTAGATCAATGGCTAGGATTTGTTCACTCAGTTCGCAAATACATTAGTGTTCACTCTAGAACCCCACCCTCTATATATATGTGGGAAGGTTCAAGCGAAAACTCCTTTTATTGTGAAAACTTGAAAACTAACTAAAAAAGCCTTAAAAAACATACCAATTTTTTTTTACAATTTTTTTATAAATTTTCGCTACTTTTTATATATAAAAAAAAACTTTTTTTTCAAAAAAAAAAAAAGAAAAATTTCTAAGTACACATATAATGCACATGTGCAGTACAAGTTTTTTTTTTTTTTTGAAAAAATGTTTTTTTATATATAAAAAGTAGCAAAAATTTGTAAAAAAAAATTGCATGTTTTTTAGGCTTTTTTTAGTTAGTTTTCAAGTTTTCACTTTAAATAGTGGTTTTTAATTGAACCCTCCCCTATATATATATATATATATATATATATATATAGGGTCAGGATTTAGAGAAAACGGTGAAAAGTGTGAGAACTGTGAGAACGGTTATGGATTGTCCGATCGAAACAATCCATGGACTAGATTGGCGAGGTGACGTTTTCATAAATAACATCAATTCTATTAAGTGGGCGCGCTTCATTAAGGGTAAAAGGGTCTTTAGAATTCTCTATCCAAAACGCCAAACTCATGAATAAAACGTCATATTTTACTATATACCATTCATCTTAGAAACGCCAAAAAAAAAACCAAAACATCAAACACACCAAACCGCAAAAATGCCATATTATACTATATACCAATAATCTTAGAAAACGCCAAAAAACCCAAACATCAAAGCTTTCAATCGACATTTCTTTTAGATACACTATTTTCTCGGTAAAACGCCAAAAATGGCAAACATCGTTTCTTGTATATTCAATATTGTTCTACGTGAAGTTTCGCAGAATGCATTGTTAGCTGAGGGGTGTAACTCAATAACATTTTGCTGCATGAGATGGACAAATCTTCAAGAAAAAGATGCTGATATCAGACTTATGTCATTTTATGTGCTTTGTTCTTGATGAATATTTGAATGGCATGAAGAGACGGATGACACTGATGAGTGGGTTGAAGATAAAGATGAACTTCAAACAAAAAACTCACATCATTTTGTGCTTCCAAACGGCATAATTACCTGTCACATTATAGGCCTGGATCCTTTATGGCACAACAATTGATACACAAAAATACATATAAAAAAAATTACTAATATTTTTTAACGCCAAAAACATATATCTACCTGGCACCAAAAAAGAAGAAGAAGAAAAGCTCATTATATAATCATGGTGCAAAAGTCGCTAGGCGCTCCCTAGTCGGTCGACCGGGGAGTTGAGAGTACTCGTCATAGGCGGAGAGTACTCGGGGAGTACTCGGACATGTTAAATTATAAAGAAATTAGTTCCCGAAATTTAAATATATGTCTAATAACATAAATTTACTAATATTTATAACAAAATACGTGAAAATGATATTCATTATTTAATATGATAGTCATATAAATTATGTTTTATTATTTTTTAAGTCAAACTCGGCACGAATTGACCTACTAGATCCGATTTTGGCCGAGTTTGACCCCGTTTGATCGATTCCACCTAATTAGGCGGAGTTAGAGAAAGTCGCCTCGGCAACCTACCTTGTAGCGACTACTCGGGGACTACTCGGCCTTGGAAACCTTGTTTTACAACCATAATATAAGTACAAAAGCTAACACAAAAAGCTTCACACTCCACACATTCACTAAAAACGCCACGCATTGTATAAAACGCCATACAATTCAACAAAAAATGGCACAGGTTATTGCATGGGGGTTTGAGAGGTCAAAGGGACGTTTGTCCTAAAGTTCTCTGACAGGAGAAGGGTGAAAGTCAAAACAATAAAGGCCATACTTAGTATGGATGAATCCGTTCAGAGGGGTATTCTAGCCCTTGGGATCCCCGTGGCCTACGATTGTGAGAGGAATCGAAGGATAATAAGAAGATTAGAGAGAAAATTTCTAGAAGATGACGATGATGATGATGATGATGATGTTGACGATTCTGATCTACCAAAAGTTACCAGTTGGATTCTGGATGAACAATCAAGAACGGTGAGGATGAGCTTTCAACACGGGGAGGATTATTCATTGACAATGGACGAAGTGCTGAACACAGACAGACTGCATCTTATTGAATAGCTTTGTGATTTAGCACCTACGAGCGATGCTAGATCTAGCGTTGTGAATACATTCAAGTATAGGATGCAACAAAGAAGAGACGAGATTATAGCGTTATACGCCAATGAACAAGATGATGATGATGAGTCCGAAGAGAGTGATTAACAAAGCGATGGTTACATCTCTGATGTAATACCATCCACAGAAGACTATTAGTTTTTGTTTGATTTCATCTTATCTGTACTCTTTTTAATTACTAATGAATTTAAAAACGCCATGAACGCCAAGAAATTTACCTTGGTAACATATATGAACTGTTGAAATCTACAAAAACGCCTAATGAATTTGGGAAACGCCATAGAGGAAAAGAAATTATAATTACTAAATGATTTACTAAACGCCAAAATATTTACTATGCTCTTGATCTAAAAAAACAATAAAAATGCCATGTATTTGTTGAATCTTACTAAACGCCAAAAAAATAAAGCGGTGTTGTGAGACGCGTTTATAAAAAGAATATAAAAGGACAAAAAATCCCCTATCGCATGTCACGTGTTGGGCCAGGATCCGTTCTCACCGTTCTCACACTTTAGGGTGTTTCTCCTGATCCCGTACCTATATATATATATATATATATATATGGTTAGGCTAACGTACAATGGCTCTTATCGTACAAAATGTACGCGATCATCTCGGCCGTACGATCTGGTGTGAATTCAATCTTGAACATGCGATTTGTGCTTAAAAACCAACATGTAAAATTGCTTTATATACCAACATGCGACTTCATCATATTTACCAACATGCGAAATTGATATAAAAAAAAAAAACAACATGCGATTTCATCAAAAATACCAACATGCTTTTTATAACATGCGATTTTACAATATCGTACGAGCGTATGATAAGCACTATTGTACGTTACACTTCATATATATATATATATAGGGAGAAGATCATGCGAGAACCACCTCTTATTGCGAGAACCGCGAGAACCAATGTGAACACAACCAAAAATGCCTAAAAATAGCTAAAAATCACACAAAATTTTTTTTTAATATTTTTTATATAAAAATCGCTACTTTTCGAAGCCAAAAAAAATTAATTTTTTTTTTTAAACTTTTTTTTTGCCACTAAAAGTAGCGATTTGAGCATAAAAAATATTTAAAAAAATTTTTTTAGATTTTTTTAGGTTTTTTGGGGGTTTAGTTTTTAGCATTTTAGCTTGGGGGGTGGGGGGGTTAGGTTTTTGGGGGGTGGGGGAGGAGGGTTTAGGTTTTTTTTTTTTTGGGGGGGGGGGGTTAGGTTTTTTGGGGGTTTTAGTTTTTAGCATTTAGCTTGGGGGGGGTTAGCTTGGGGGGGGGGGGGTAGGGGGTTTAGGTTTTTTTGGGGGGGTGGGGGTTAGGTTTTTTAGCTATTTTAGGTTGTGTTCACATTGGTTCTTGCGGTTCTCACAATAAATGGAGTTCTCGCATGAGCCCCTCCCTATATATATATATATATGCATAAACACTTGAAATACTCTAATAATTATGTCATGCGATATGTCTTCTACTCAAAATTTTAACATACAATTTTTTTGACGTCGCGCGTTGCGACGAAATCGAGCAGATGATAATGTAGAACAAATGTGATTTAAAAATAAAGTATGTTGTTTAGAAAGCCAAACCATTAGAACGGTTTAGTTTAT
The DNA here is from genome assembly GCA_030545235.1 of Helianthus tuberosus. Taxonomy (NCBI): domain Eukaryota; kingdom Viridiplantae; phylum Streptophyta; class Magnoliopsida; order Asterales; family Asteraceae; genus Helianthus; species Helianthus tuberosus. The sequence goes on from CM060383.1 coordinate 71,970,288, forward strand.
CATCGTACTGTTTTATGATACTAAATAAATACTTTATTTTGAGTACAACTTTGTTTTTAACAAATCTTATAACGAAATGCCAAGGAAAAAATCAAGCACAACTACGTACTTAAGGTTTTAGAAAAAAGTTATAAATGTAAATTATTAAAGAAGTATCAAATTAATTGATAAATTAATATATGTTCTAAAAAAGAAAAAAAAATTATTAAAAAAATGGTAAAGAAAATATATGGTTTAAAAAAAGGAAAAAAATTAAAATATGTTATTAAAAGTAAATATAATAATAAACTATTATAATATATTAAATAAAAAATAATAAAAAGCTATATATTAAAAATAAAGTTACTATTCATCGTCCTTCATCAACAATATATACGATAATTTAATATATGTTATGTAAAATAAAAAAAGTGGTAAAGGAAATATATGGTTTTAAAAAAGGAAAAAATTAAAAATATGTTGTGGATTCGAATCCTGGATCTATACCTTAACCGTTGAATGCGTATGAACATGTATCTTGTGCAGAATCCAAAATACGCGTGTGGATCAGACATAAATAAGTAATTATAAATTATTTTCTATTGATATTTGACAGTAACAAAACCACGAAAACAAATGGGCAGAGCTTCGCCTCAAAGTCTGCAAAGTTACAAATGAACAAGACCTCAACAACTATATATAGGGCATGTGGCTTCGTACGAAGCTGTATGTGACCCCTTCGTACGAAGCTACTAAAGCTTCCCTTCGTACGAAACTAGTCTAAAACACATGAACTTTCAGATCTCTTCTGTTCTGCACCAGTCTTGTCTCATTTGTTTGAGCTACGATATGTGATTGACGGAAGTCATAGACATTATGCACTCACAGACTCCCCCATGGATTTACTGCTGTCAATCTCGTAGCTTTCTGTCTCTCTCTGAGTCTTCATGTAATGTTGATATCATAAACACTATTATAATATATTAAATAAAAAATAATAAAAAGCTATATATTATTATAAAGATAAAGTTACTATTCATCGTCCTTCATCAACAATATATACGATAAATTAATATATGTTATGTAAAATAAAAAAGTGGTAAAGGAAATATATGGTTTTAAAAAAGGAAAAAAATTAAAAATATGTTGTGGATTTGAATCCTAGATCGATTCCTTAACCGTTGAATGCATATGAACATGTATCTTGTGCAGAATCCAAAATACGTGTGTGGATCAGACACAAAGAAGTAATTATAAAATATTTTCTATTGATATTTGACAGTAACAAAACCACGAAAACAAATGGGCAGAGCTTCGCCTCAAAGTCTGCAAAGTTACAAATGAACAAGACCTCAACAACTATATATAGGGCATGTGGCTTCGTACGAAGCTGTATGTGACCCCTTCGTACGAAGCTACTAAAGCTTCCCTTCGTACGAAACTAGTCTAAAACACATGAACTTTCAGATCTCTTCTGTTCTGCACCAGTCTTGTCTCATTTGTTTGAGCTACGATATGTGATTGACGGAAGTCATAGACATTATGCACTCACAGACTCCCCCATGGATTTACTGCTGTCAATCTCGTAGCTTTCTGTCTCTCTCTGAGTCTTCATGTAATGTTGATATCATAAACACTATTATAATATATTAAATAGAAAATAATAAAAAGCTATATATTATTATAAAGATAAAGTTACTATTCATCGTCCTTCATCAACAATATATACGATAAATTAATATATGTTATGTAAAATAAAAAAGTGGTAAAGGAAATATATGGTTTTAAAAAAGGAAAAAAATTAAAAATATGTTGTGGATTTGAATCCTAGATCGATTCCTTAACCGTTGAATGCATATGAATATGTATCTTGTGCAGAATCCAAAATACGCGTGTGGATCAGACACAAAGAAGTAATTATAAAATATTTTCTATTGATATTTGACAGTAACAAAACCACGAAAACAAACGGGCAGAGCTTCGCCTCAAAGTCTGCAAAGTTACAAATGAACAAGACCTCAACAACTATATATAGGGCATGTGGCTTCGTACGAAACTAGTCTAAAACACATGAACTTTCAGATCTCTTCTGTTCTGCACCAGTCTTGTCTCATTTGTTTGAGCTACGATATGTGATTGAGGGAAGTCATAGACATTATGAACTCACATACTCCCCCTTGGATATTACTGCTATCAATCTCGTAGCTTTATGTCTCTCTCTAAGTCTTCATGTAATGTTGTCATCATCAACACCATAGACTCTCCCTTTCGTTCAACTCTTTCTTCAGGCTCCCCCTTGCTTTAAGCTTCTGTGCTTTTAGCTACTAGGATCGACACCTGGCTCTATCGCTACAATGTCACACCCCGATATTTCCACGTATTACCGGTGGGCCCGGTGGGGAGTATCGTGACGTAGTTGATATCATAGACAATTTATCACAGTTAATACATAGCAGAAGTCGAAAGATAAAATCATCACAAACCGAATGAAAGTAATATCAATTATTACAAAAACGGTTGTAAGGGATCCACAGGCGGATCAAGTAAAAAGGAACATTGTTCAACAGATTTATAAACATCTAAACTTGCAAGACTCTTTATTGATGCTAGGAGTAGCCAGCCTATTCCGCCTAGTACCTACACTTCAGCCTTTTTGGAAAATACGTCAGTTTTCACTGGAAAATACAATTAACCGACTCGTTTTGAAAATGTTTAAGAAAATTGATTTGAATGCACAAGGCACAAAATATCTTTTATAACTTGGGACAATTATTTAAAAAAATAATCTTGTATACAGATTTATATGTTTGCCGTCCGTCAGGGCCGGTTAGAAGAGCCGGACAAGATTAACTGACACACCACATGTATAATGCCCACAAGGAGAACTCCTTATTGTGGATTACCATTTATACATACGCAACTGTCAGGTGTATGCCTACACCCCGTGCTTAAGTCGTGGATATTTCAATGAATGAGCCGAGGATATCCAGGACATGGTCATTAACCCCCCAAAGGCCATATACCAAACAAAACAGATTAAAACGGGTTATGTATATATATTAATCACAATCTGATTTAAATAACTACACACCTGACCAAGCAGTATTATTATAATACCGTATCCCAAGCCCGTATAACGAAAAATAAGTTAAAAGTATTTACCTGAGCAAATTATACAATTTATCCCAGCCGTACTAATCAGCAAGTGCAAGTATCTTTTACTGGTCTCCTAAATCTGGAATGAAGGTTTTAATTAACCTATTAGATTCCTAACGGGTCTTACTTAAGTTTAAACTTAGACATGTTAGTTTTAAAGAGAGGTATACGGTTCAACGCAAGATTAAGCGAAGACCGGATTAGAATGTGATTTAGACCCGACAAGTTTGAAGACTTGTATAATATGGGTAAACTAAACACATTCTGGATTTTGAGATAAAAATGATAAGGTTTGACCCGTTTCGGTTAATTTATGCAAACTAGTTACATAAACCGCACCGAATGCGAAAAATGCATAACGGGTAAACAAGTGAGTCATAAGCAGGTTTCCTAAGTTAATATGCCTTAAATATGTTGTGATATCAGTAGGATACCTTTCATTATGCCCAAAACGAATTTAAAATCAATTTACGCCCCGTTGGGGTATTTTGGTCATTTTAAAGTTTATAAAAGAGGTTAAATATAAATCTGAGGTTCTGGTCTGAAGTGATCAGTAAAAATAATTATTTTTGTAGCTCATGTCAGTAGGGTATTGCATATATGTGAAATTTATTATTTATAACCAAACTATGCACCGTAGGGGCATTTTGGTAATTTCACATAAGCTTTAAAGGTCAAATTTGGAAATCTGAGTTCAAAACTTTTGCTTACTATTAAGGTATAAAAATTTACTTAAAACATCAGTAGGTATTAAGTCTTATATGTCAAAAATAGTTTTAATCCATACTATTCGTTTAAAACGCATAAAAAGTCGCTTTTAAGCGATATTCGGGTTATTTAAGGAAAGCTGAGATTTTTATCAGTCCAGAAGGCTTAAAATATTTTATTTAACATATAAAATCAGTAGCAAAAGATTTGGTATCAAAATGTTATGTAAAACTCATTTTATTAGCAAAAAGGGTATAACCGACAATTACCGAATCAAAGCAAGAACCCCTTGTTATGATCAGTTTAAAAATAATTAAAAATCTTCAAAAATCCCAAAATATTATATTACATCAGTGGGTAAAAAGTTTGGTGTCAAAATTTGGGTTTAGATAGGCTTTATGCTAACTGTGTCGTTTAATTAATAAAAAAAAGCTTTCAAATTACGCTATTGAGCATAACTCCTAATTTAGACCTCAAACTGATGTCAAATTTTTAGGACATGTTTATAAATCATTAATAAAGGTTTTTGTCCTCTCACATTTTCAAAAATCTCATTTTAAGGTCAAAAGGGCATAATGGTCAACATTTAAGCAATTAACGGAAACATGCAAATGAATTGGATTAATTAGGAACCAAGTTGTATAACCTCAGAGGGTTATACTAACCTATAACCTGGTCCTAATGGAATTCTAAGGCATATCTAATCTAAGCTAAATCGGGTCAGAACTGAAAGTCAAAGCAAAAGTCTACTTTTGCGACTTTCGGTTCCGAACCGAGCCTAAACTCAAAATTGTCGGATTGAACATGCTTAGACATGTTCTTACATTAATTACCAAGTTATATAAGTGTTAAAATAGGTTTCATAGCTTCTACATTGTTAATTATGAGTTTATTTGCAAAATAGATTTCTGTTGACTTTTTATAATTAAGTTTGACCCGACAATTGACCTAGTTAGAGCGGAAATCAGAGGGTGCCCTTTTAAGGGTTTATTACCCACATAATTACCAACTCATAGCCACTTTCAATTCGAAAAATGACTGGACCATTAGTGATTAATCACTAAGTCAAATCTTAATTACGACGGCTTTGACTTTTGGTCATTAAACTAATAAAACATGAACTAGGAAGGCTAAGAACACTCACAATGGTCCTTAGCACGAATTAGGAGCTGATGGAAGCTTGCTTGAAGTCCAGAGAGCTCCAGAGAGTGTATGAGAATGATTTTGAAATGAGCAAGTTTAATGTTGCAACTTATGTTCTTTATATAGTGATTTTAATTGCACAAGATCATTACACACAAGTCTACAAGTGTTCCTTAATCATCCCAGGTGTCTCCTATGCATGAAATACCATTGGAGCAGTCCCTGAATTCGAAAACCAGGCCTTTAAGGCGGTGCAACCTGCTGTAACAGGCAATTGTCCAAGAAAACTGCATCTGATGGTTTTTGGCGGCCCGCGTAACATTTGGCCGAGGGCCTACACGGCCTGCGTAGAGGTCTAGTCCGGTCAACAAGTTTCCAAACATTGCACTTTTGGTCCCTGGTCCTTCTAAACTTGTTTTAACTTGTTTTTATTGCACTTTTAACCCCCAAACTTGTCTTTTTAAGGACTTTAAGTCATAAACAAACTTCGTTAAGCTCCCGGTTAGTTATACGATCACCGAAAAGTCCTGAATTTCAACGTTGACGCTTTTAACCCCTATTTCACGAATGTTAACGTATTTTCCTCATACGATATCGAAACCTTGTGAAATTTTTATCACTTATTCTTGGGAGGATAAATAATTGTTACAAAGCTTCAGGTTCGTTAAAAGGTCACTCAGAGGTATAATTTAAACATGTTGACACATTTAATCCTTGCGGTTTGTAAACTTTCACTTTCTTCCACAAACGGTTTCATATGATTCATGAATCATTCGTTTAAGGGTATAAACATCGTGTAGGGTTGTTGAAAGGAAAAATGATCAAATGTTGACACTTTGAATCCTTCTACACACATATTTTCTTTGTTTGTCAACTTTAGTCCCTCGTAATCAATTTGTTACTCAGTTAAAGTCCATGACACGTGTCGATATTATATTGGACATGATTTTACGAGGTGTTACATCCTCACCCCCTTAAAAGAAATGTCGACCTCAAGATTTACTGAAATAAATGAGGGAACTTCTGTTTCATTGCGGATTCAACCTCCCACGTGTATTCGGGACCTCTGCGGGCATCCCATTTAACCTTTACAATCGGTACATGCTTCTTTCGAAGCTTCTTAACCTGTCGATCCTCGATCGACAAAGGTTTTTCAACAAACTTTAAGCTCTCATCAATATGCACATTCGTATGTGGCATGACTAGTGATTCATCAGCTAGACATTTCTTCTAATGGCAGATGTGAAACACATTATGAATTCCACTGAGCTCTTTAGGCAGGTTTAACTTGTAAGCCACTGTTCCAACACATTCGATGATCTGGAATGGTCCTATGTATCTTAGGCTTAACTTGCCTTTCTTGCCAAAACGCGTCACCCCTTTCCAGGGTGATACTTTAAGTAGCACTTTATCACCTACCTCGAATTTCATAGGTTTACGCCTTTTATCTGCATAGCTTTTCTGCCTATCCCTGGAAACTTTGAGATGATCTCGTATCTGCACAATCTTATCTGTCGTCTCCAGGACTATATCAGGTCCTGTTAGTTGGACATCTCTAACTTCTGCCCAACAAACGGGCGTCCTGCACTTTCTTCCATACAAAGCTTCAAAAGGTGCAGCTTGAATACTCGAATGATAGCTATTATTATACGAGAATTCTATCAATGGAAGATGATCATCCCAACTTCCACCTAAATCAATAACACAAGCCCTTAACATATCCTCCAGCGTTTGAATTGTGCGCTCACTTTGACCATCCGTCTGAGGATGATATGCAGTGCTGAAGTTTAATCAAGTGCCTAGGGATTGCTGGAAGCTTTTCCAAAAATGCGATGTATATTTCGTATCCCTATCAGAGATGATAGACACTGGCACTCCGTGAAGAGATACAATCTCGTCCACGTACAGCTGAGCTAACTTATCTGAGCTGTGTGTTTCCTTAATAGGTAGGAAGTGGGCCGACTTAGTCAGTCTATCTACTATAACCCAAATGGTATCATTTCCTCGCTTTGTTTTTGGTAACTTAGTGATAAAATCCATAGTTACCATTTCCCACTTCCAAGTGGGAAGTTCAGGCTGTTGTAGCAAACCTGACGGCTTCTGGTGTTCTGCTTTAACCTGTGCGCATGTCAAACATTTGGCCACATAAGTGGCTATAGATTTCTTCAAACCTATCCACCAATAATTTGCCTTCAAATCCTGGTACATCTTATCACTACCAGGATGGACAGAATATTTGGAGCTATGTGCTTCTTGAAGGATCACGTCCCGAAGTCCTCCATATATTGGAACCCATATTCGTCCATTCAATCTTAGGATCCCATCCTTGCCATACGATAACTGTTCAGCAGTTACACCCAGCTTTTCATTTGGATAGCTAGCTTCTAATACGGCTTCTTTCTGAGTGGCTAACAATCTTTCATTTAAGTTGTTCTTTAATTCAATGCTCTTGGCATTGATTCTAATGGGCTTAACCCTTTCCTTCCTGTTCAAAGCATCGGAGACCACATTCGCCTTGCTTGGATGGTATCGGATTTCATAATCATAATCATTCAGTGTCTCCATCCATCGTCGCTGTCTCATGTTCAGATCCTTCTGATTAAACAGATGTTGAAGGCTCTTGTGATCAGAATAGATCACACACTTGGTACCATATAAATAATGCCTCCAAAGTTTTAGTGCAAACACAACTGCACCCAACTCCAAATCGTGGGTGGTATAATTCTTCTCGTGCACTTTTAATTGTCGGGAAGCATAGGCAATAACTTTTCCCTTCTGCATGAGCACACATCCCATTCCAGTGTGTGATGCGTCGCAGTATACCACAAATTCTTCAATCCCTTCAGGTAATGTCAACACAGGAGCATTGCTTAATTTCTGTTTAAGGATATCAAAAGATTCTTGTTGCTTAGGACCCCAATCAAACTTGATATTCTTGCGAGTTAACGAAGTTAGGGGTGCAGCAATCCTTGAAAAAATTTCAATAAAACGCCTATAATATCCTGCCAATCCCAAGAAGCTGCGAATCTCTGTGGGCGTCTTCGGTTCTTGCCAATTCATGATGGCTTCAATCTTAGCGGGATCCACCTGGATTCCACGCTCACTAACCACGTGTACAAGAAATTGGACTTCACGAAGCCAAAACTCGCACTTTGAAAACTTGGCGTAGAGCTTTTCTTGCTGAAGAAGTTTAAGAATACAACGAAGGTGCTTTTCATGATCGGCCTGATTCTTTGAATAAATAAGAATGTCATCAATGAAGACGATAACAAATTTGTCCAAGTAGGGTTTGAAAACGCGATTCATGAGGTCCATGAACGCTGCTGGTGCATTAGTGAGCCCAAAAGGTATCACTAAGAACTCGTAGTGACCGTAACGAGTTCTGAATGCAGTCTTATGCACATCTTCATCTCTAACCTTCAACTGATGGTAACCTGATCTCAAGTCAATCTTAGAGAAGTAACATGCCCCTTGCATTTGATCGAACAGATCGTCGATCCTGGGCAATGGATATTTATTCTTGATTGTAACCTTGTTTAGCTCGCGATAATCGATGCATAGACGCATCGATCCATCCTTTTTCTTTACAAACAGAATCGGCGCTCCCCAAGGGGATGAGCTAGGCCTAATAAAACCTCTTGCCAATAAATCATCCAGTTGTGTCTTCAACTCTTTCATCTCAGCCGGTGCCAACCGGTAAGGTGCTCTTGCAACAGGTGCTGCTCCAAGGATAATGTCGATTCTGAACTCCACTTGCCTATCTGGGGGTAAACCAGGTAGTTCTTCGGGGAATACATCAGGGTATTCAGAGATAGTAGGAATGTCTTCGATCTTGGGCTTTGGTTCATCAATAGTTACCTGTGCCATATAAATAACACAACCTTTCTTCATATACCTCGATGCCTTAAGCATAGACACTTGCTTAGGCAACCCATACTGAGTATCTCCCTGTATGGTAAGTAGCTCGCCATACGGAGTCTTGATAACTACTTGTTTCTTGTCACAAACAATCTGGGCTTGGTTATGAGATAACCAATCCATGCCTATCACTATGTCAAAACCGGCCAATTTCAAAGGAAGCAACGATAACGAAAAAGAGTGGTTCCTAATGGATATAAAACATCCATATAACACAGTTGAAGCAGTTTCTATGGTACCGTCGGCCAGTTCTACTTCATATTTTATGCTTAGGGTTTTCACAGGTAGGTTTAATAACTTACAAAACTTATTATCAACAAATGACTTATCTGCACCCAAATCAAATAATACACTTGCATAAACATCGTTGTAAGAAAGGTACCTGTTATCACGTTGTCATTCTGAATCGCTTCTTGTGCATTCATCTGAAAGACCCTAGCATTGGTCTTCTTTCCATCTTCAGGCTTCTTGGCATACTTTGGGCAGTTAGACTTGATATGCCCTTTCTCGTTACAGTTGTAACAAGTCGCATCCTTTATCTTCTTACAGTCCAATGTCTTATGCTCACTAGACTTACAAATCCCACAAGCTCTTGGCTGTGACTGGGACTTTGATTCATACCTGCATTTTCCCAGATGGCGCTTCTTGCAGGTCTTGCATTTGGGCTTTTCACCCGACTGTTGGTCATCTTTCTTGAACCCTGAACTCTTTTTGTGATCCGAGTTCCCTTTACGCTTCTTATCTGAACGGTGTGAGTTATCATCCTCACGTTTCCTCTTCCCTTCATTAGAATGCCTAAGCGATCTTTTCCTGACCGCGTCAAAGGTAAGAGATAATGATAAATCAGCTACAGACCGAAATGTAGTAGGTCGGGATGCTTTCACACTAGCTTTAATCTCTGGGGCTAAACCCCCAATGAATCGAGCGATGCGTTTTGGTTCCGGGGTAACCAGGTAAGGAACCAATCGGGAAATAGTGTTGAAGCTCGTAAGGTATGCCTGACAGTCTAAGTTTTTCATAACTAATGTCAGGAAGTCAGTCTCGATGTTCCCAACTTCATGTTGAGGACATAAAGTATCTTTGATCAACGTAACAAACTGATCCCAAGTCATGTTATATAACAGGATCTTTCCAGTAGCTTGGATCAATGACCTCCACCAAGCTAGAGCTTCTCCTTTAAATGATTGCGACACAAACTTCATTATATCTCTATCAGCGCAACCACTGATATCAACCACGATATCCATCTCGTCTAGCCATGTCATGCAATCAATGGCTCCTTTTTCCCCAGTGAAATCCCTGGGCTTGCAGGAGACGAAATACTTATAGGAACAACCCCTAACACGTGGCTCTTGATCGAATACAATCTTCTTAGACGGAACACTATGCTGATTTGAGGAGTGTTGAGCATCATCCTTCTTTGACTCATGATGTTTAGAAGGTGGCTTACTATCAGCCTCAGAGTGAGTCTTAGGGTGTGATTTGGAATGGGGTACTGATAAGGTTTTGCTATGTGTACCACTGGATTCCCTAAGCTTCCTATCCACTACTTTAGCAACAACATTATCAATCAATGCTCGAAGTTCCTCCCCAATTATGTTGATCCTGGCACTGTCATGGTTTTCCAGTGGGTGACTGTTGACTTGTTCAGACTCTGCCATGTAGCTTAATTGCTACATAAAATGATGACAATGATTTATTCAGAGGTTATTTATGGGATCATCCCTTTGCTGATTCATTAACCATAGCAATTATAAACCATATTTGGTTAATTTATTAAACATATTTATTTAGGATTTTCATTATAATTTATCCTAATTATAAAGTATAAAGGGTATTATTAATGGCACATAAGGCCTAGTCACAAGGACAATTTTTAAACCATGATTTCAGAGAATCGAGGTATTAAGGTTTGAACGTAGTTCATTATCTTTTATCGACAGGGAGTCGTAGACTACAACTGTCTTTTGTCTTATTTGATAATTATTACGGCCTGTAGGCACTACATCACTAATGAATATCTCATACATGATCATCTTAAATGATGATCTGAACCCATGATTTATAGATCATTAGGCTAATTAAGGAATCTGGAAGAACCCAATATAAGGATGACATGTGTGATTTTTAACGAATCACATCTGCCAGGAGTGTTAACATGTTTTCAGATGTTAACAAGGATTTGAATCTTTTTAAACAGGTTTTACCATTTTGGCCAGGTCTATAATGACATGCAGGCTAGGTTATACCTTTTAAGATTCTTATTTAATATTTAAAGGCAGATCTTATAAAAGGAATGACATATTTTGGATTTATTTATTTCATATATATTATATTTATGCATATAATGACAAAATGAAATTTTAAATTCAAACATTCCACTAAAATTAAAAGAGTACATAATTGCCCTAAACGGGACTTTAACAGAAATAACTTGCCCACGCAGGGGCTAAACTGAAAATACAAGTCCTCGTAGGGACTAGGTACATAAATAGATGTCCACGCAGGGACTTGATTTAAAACAAGGAAATTACAATACAAATAAATAAGGAATCTTCAAAAATCCCTTTTCTTCTTTCCATTGATTAGATTCGCCAGACCTTTGAGAAATCCCCGGTGGTTCCTACGTTCCTCTTGAACCTCCCGTTTCACCTGGCTCAACCTCTGTAGAATCTCCTGTTGCTGCTGGTGGAGGTTGAGAAATCCGTGGAGGCTGTGGCGGCTGCTGCTGCGGAGGTTGAGGAGGTGGTGGGTATTGATACCCATAAGGTGGGTACCCGGTTTGGTAGGAGGCTGCGTAAGGCCCTTCAGGATGAAGAGCATTGTAGTTGGCCGCCTCGAGGTACGGGTCGACGGCGGGGGCATTGTAGTAATTGTACCCCGGGTAGGCTGGCTGCTCAAATGGGTTATAAGCCGCTGTACCGGCGTACGAAGGAATTGAGTTATCATAACCCACTAGTGGTGGTGCGACTGGCGCAGAGTCCACCTCGGAAACGAGGTTTGAAGGCCCACCCATCTGTGGGTCTTCATATAGTGGCGGGTAGTGACTGCCACTTGAATGCTGAGGGGTGCTGAAATGGAAATCCCCTCCTCGCACGGACATCCATGCACCTGTTCTTCTTCGCCTCGGCGGCTCCGGAGGCAGTTGCTGCTCAAGCGTAGTGGCGGCGGTGGCGTGACCACTACAAAACGTGAATCCTCAGAGGGATCCTGCTGCTGCTGCTGAGACGGGTTGTAAGAGGGAGTAAACACCCAGTCGTATTGGGCAAACCTTGCCTCATAGCTGTTTGGACCACGATAAGGTGATCCATGAAAGGACGACCTATCCGAAATCTCAATGGGGTGAGTAGGTATCCCGAATGGTGGTTCGGCAGGATCTGGGTCATCATCCATATCCATACCCTGAGCTTCAGGGAAATGGTCTTCAGGGCCCAATGGGTTATGACCCATTGGTTCTTCAACCTGGTTTGCCAGTTTGAACCGGCTCTGGAAATACAGGGTCGGGTCCTGGAAGGCCCAATGTGAGATTGACCGCCGTAACGGCAAGAAAGAGTGGTGTGAATCTTCGGGCTCGTTCTCCGATTGCGGCCCAAAGGAATGATGGTAAGAGGGTGATGAACTTAGCGAGACAGATCGCCTCGCGGGCTCCAAATAGGTCCTCCAGTCTTCTTGAGGACTGATGCTCATGGTAACAGACGGAGTTCGCCGGTGTGAAGGCCCGGCCTCATGATCGTTGGGGGCGTTGAATGGCCCATTGCCTCGTCCGCCTCTTCGGAACCTTGGCGGCATTTTTGTTGATCCTGTTAAAACAAACAAAAGAACAACAAAGGAAACAATAAAGGACAAAATAAAATAAATTAGGATTAGTCCTAAGTTCTTGTTGGTCCCCTTTGGCGGCCCTGTTCTTATGGTGCGATTTTCTTCTCTTATTGAGACGGGTGTTTGTGAAGTATATAAATATTAAAAGAAAATAAATAGAGACAATGAGAGTGATATATCTTCAATGATTAACTCTTATTAAACAAAGAAGAAGGGGTCGATCCGAGAATAAACTCGAATCTAAATGTCACCCCCTGGGCCAAACCAGGGGGTAAACTCACAAGAAAAAATCTATTTGAAATATATTACTTTACAAAGCACACATAATTCCATCGTAGGAATTATGTATTTATAGAGAATTTCATATGTCTATCTCAAATGTGATTGGTTAATGAGAAGTTGATTTGTGTGCCCATCCATTATTTTAATGTGGTTATCTTCATTTTTCATCAACTTGTCCTTTTCTGATGAAATCTTCACTTTGAGAAATTATATACTTTCTGATGAAAAAGCTAGAGATTCCTTTTTAGGAAAAAGGATTCCTTTTTCCTTTTCTGGTGAATTCTTTCCTAAAGGAAAGATTCCTTTTTCTGTTGATTTCTTTTCAAAAGGAAAAAGATTCCTTTCTTTTTCTTATGGAAGCATATTTCTTAGAAAATATATTTAAATATGTTAATAAGATATATTATCTTATTAACATAATTCTTTGAATATATATCTTGTATACTCCATAATGTCCCGCTGACATTTTGAAGTCTTGAAACCTTGTCGTGATCTTTCATCAAAGAATTAGAAGCTTCAATATTTAGTGCTTCTGGGACGGTTCGTCGGTCGGTTCGTGTTGACGGAATTATTTATAAGTAACTTAAACTATTTTTAACAACAAATACAATAAAGTTGCCTAACAGTCACCCCCTATTTGTTGTTGAAAATACAAACAATGCATTTATACTTAGAAATAACAAATAAACTTGTTGAAGATGTATCTTTCTTTTCTTCTTGTCACGTTATCATGTAGGCACCTTTTTTGTGATATTCGTTGACTGTATCTTCATTGGCATGAAAGTTTATTTGGCAAACGTCCGACATTTTATGGATGATCATCTGATTATATTTCATTTATCGTTATATTCTTCACCTTGATTTTAATTCCACCTAAATGTAAGCATTATATCTTGTATCCCCACCAAATAGGATATAAGTATCTTCTATTCAATATAGGATAAGTGTTTAGGCTATCGATTGATGAGGCTTCAAAAAATAACGAATCATGCAGGGTTAAAAAAAATGATCTTGAACCATCAAGGTTTTTTTTTCGGATCAGAATATCTGATGAATCTGATGAAATTTCTGATAAAACCGAAAAAAACGTTTTTTTTTTACAGAATTTCTGATGTTTTCTGATAAATTCTGATGAATTTCTGATTAAAAAATCAGAAAATCTGACAAAAAGTTGTTGTTTTTTTTTTTACAGAAAATCTGATATTTTTTGATAAATTCTGATGAATTTCTGATGAAATAATCAGAAAATCTGAAAAAAAAAGTTTTTTTTAACAGAAAATCTGATGTTTTCTGATGAATTTCTGATAAAGTAATCAGAAAATCTGAAAAGGTTCTTTTTTTTAACAGAATTTTCTGATGGAATCTGATGGATTCTGATGAAAATCTGATAAAAAATCAGAAAACCTGATTTTTTTTTTTCAGAATCTGATGACCTCATCAGAAATCTGAGATTTTAACCAGAAAATCTGACGAATGCATCAGATAATCTGATTTTTTTATGAGATGAGAGGGAAATAGGGAATAAGTAGAGAAAAAAGATATTAATTACACATATTTTTCTGGTGGAAGTCTAAGTACTTGTTTTTTTCTTCAAGGAATATTTTGTGAAAACTTTATAAAAGATAATAGTCATGAGTATGTTTTCTAAAGTTATACACAGTTTTTTTTTTTTAAATCTCTTTTTATCATTCCTTTTTTTTTTAAGATTAACTAACCAGAATTTGGAGTTATTTTATCAGATAAGATACAAATAAACTTTATTTATCAGAAACTTTCTTTTTAGATGTCAAAATTTTTCTTTCTGATAAACTAAAGTTCATTTATCTTTGTTTAACTCCTTTTTTATGTGTTTTTACATCCTTTTTCCACACCTCTTTCTATACTAGAAAAAAAAATACTAATAGAGATAATAATAATAATACTAATAAAAGCAATAATAAAAGTAATGAAAATAACAGAAAAAAAATAACTCTACTACATACTTTATTTTTTTTGGATCTGCAAAAAAAAAAATTCTTTTTACCTTTAACAGATCATGAATATACGTCTCTCTTACAGGAGCAAGGGATCTTGGAAATAATTTATCCATTCTGCTCTGATACCAATTGTTGGTCCCCTTTGGCGGCCCTGTTCTTATGGTGCGATTTTCTTCTCTTATTGAGACGGGTGTTTGTGAAGTATATAAATATTCAAAGAAAATAAATAGAGACAATGAGAGTGATATATCTTCAATGATTAATTCTTATTAAACAAAGAAGAAGGGGTCGATCCGAGAATAAACTCGAATCGAAATGTCACCCCCTGGGCCAAACCAGGGGGTAAACTCACAAGAAAAACTCTATTTGAAATATATTACTTTACAAAGCACACATAATTCCTTCGTAGGAATTATGTATTTATAGAGAATTTCATATGTCTATCTCAAATATGATTGGTTAATGAGAAGTTGATTTGTGTGCCCATCCATTATTTTAATGTGGCTTATCTTCATTTTTCATCAACTTGTCCTTTTCTGATGAAATCTTCACTTTGAGAAATTATATACTTTCTGATGAAAAAGCTAGAGATTCCTTTTTAGGAAAAAGGATTCATTTTTCCTTTTCTGGTGAATTCTTTCCTAAAGGAAAGATTCCTTTTTCTGTTGATTTCTTTTCAAAAGGAAAAAGATTCCTTTCTTTTTCTTATGGAAGCATCTTTCTTAGAAAATATATTTAAATATGTTAATAAGATATATTATCTTATTAACATAATTATTTGAATATATATCTTGTATACTCCATAAAGTCCCGCTGACATTTTTAAGTCTTGAAACCTTGTCGTGATCTTTCATCAAAGAAATTAGAAGCTTCAATATTTAGTGTTTCTGGGACGGTTCGTGTTGACGGAATTATTTCTAAGTAACTTAAACTTTTTTTAACAACAAATACAATAAAGTTGCCTAACAGTTCTTTGTCTAGACTCGGAAGTCGAAGAATGTGCAACTGTGTCATTGAGATTAAACACAAAAGACTAGAGTTTAATTCACTCAATGTTGGCTCTGATACCAACCTGTCACACCCTGATATTTCTACGTATTACCGGTGGGCCCGATGGGGAGTATCGTGACGTAGTTGATATCATCATAGACAATTTATCACAGTTTAATACACAGCGGAAGTCGAAAGATAAAATCATCACAAACCGAATGAAAGTAATATCAATTATTACAAAAACGGTTGTAAGGGATCCATAGGCGGATCAAGTAAAAAGGAACATTGTTTAACAGATTTATAAACATCTAAGCTTGCAAGACTCTTTATTGATGCTAGGAGTAGCCAGCCTATTCCGCCTAGTACCTGCACTTCAGCCTTTTTGGAAAATACGTCAGTTTTCACTGGTAAATACAATTAACCGACTCGTTTTGAAAATGTTTAAGAAAATTGATTTGAATGCACAAGGCACAAAATATCTTTTATAACTTGGGACAATTATTTAAAAAAATAATCTTGTATACAGATTTATATGTTTGCCGTCCGTCAGGGCCGGTTAGAAGAGCCGGACAAGATTAACTGACACACCACAGGTACAATGCCCACAAGGAGAATTCCTTATTGTGGATTACCATTTATACATATGTCACACCCTGACTTTTGCGGAAGCGTGGTTATGGTGTGACTTTCTTAATATCATTTCATTCAATCATAACAACAACTATACGATAAAACCATTGGTTTGTCATCCATTGAATAAGTTTAAAATGTAACAGCATTGTTTAAAAATGTAGACTTCATATTTAAGTTTGACAATCATACCAAAATGTTTATGAGTTCACTAAGGACTCATCGAAAGATAATAAATAGCACCAAGGATTGGGAGACGTGTCTCGTCCAGGAATAAGACACACCGACCAAACCCAAAGACCATGGATGACATCTTTATTTCAAATGCAGCATATAAACTTTCAACGCCCGCCAGATCCACTTATTAGTTCCCTGAAATACATGTAGTTTAAAAACATCAACAAAAGTTGAGCGAGTTCATGTGTATGTGTATGAATATGCCTTTAAAGTATGTCTGTATGTATGTAAATCCCTGGTATGTAGCAATAAGGAAAAACAGATCAATTAATGTGTAGCTAATACATTAATAAGTGACATGGCCTAGGAAGCACTCAAACCTGTATGCGTATTTCGTACCGGCCCCTCCGGCGGAACGACATAGTCACCACATGCAGCCAACTCGCAGGCTCATGGGTGGGGCTGGCAACAGCCAATAGATCTATCACTCATGCCCCTCGGTCCTTATACAAGGATTAATGGCCTTAAGATAATAGCCTACCCATTCACGTGATCTAGCAGTACATTCCTTAGCTAATCATACCATGTATAAAACGTTTGTAATCAGTATGTAACATGTATTTCACCCCCGAAGTTGTAAAACTGAAAACAGTTAAAAGAAAAGGGGGACATGAACTCACAATTTTGCGTTCCTTGCATCCGATGTAACTCAAAGCTTCCTCTAGAACACACGACTACCTACATGCGTACTACGGTCCGTTAGACGAGCGGGTCATGCCTTGACTTGGTATTGATTAGTGCCTTTGAGTTACGTTTTGGAGTGTCTTTGGTAGGATTCCAAGTACATAATTTATTTGTTAAAATAATCAATATTTTAACTCTAAATTATACTTATAAATTTTGGAATAATTGTTAATCAATATTTTGGTAACAATACTTCTCAAGTATTTATATTCCTATTTCCTTCCTAAGGATTGGGGTATCTCATACATGTGTATTCGTATTTTTGTATTTGTATAATTAGCCATGTATTGGCGTCGTATTCCGGTGTATTATTCCAAATAAAAATACGTCAATATATTCCCAAGATATATTTCCAAAACACTTATATTTTCAAGTCCCACTTTAGAAAATATATAATAACTTATTTTCTCCCAAAAATCATGTATCGTCCAGAAAATATATATTTTCCCAAAATCATATATCTTCTAATATGCTAAGAAAATATATTTTAACTTCCCAAAAATAATATATTTTCTCTTCGTCGAAAATATGATATACTTGGTAATATGTATAAAAATCATATTTTCACTTCTTTCGCTTCCAAAATAGTATTTACCAAAAATATATTGTAACGGTGTCTTCCGGAATGTTTCATAAGTTACGTTTTTGCGTTCGATTTCACAATACTATGTGCGTAACTTAAATAATCATTCCTTGTGATTTTTGGTATTATTTTGGAGTTGTAATTTCATGGTCTTTTGTTAAGATATATTATTTTACCCTAAAATAATATAACTAGCTCACAAATCATGCAAATATTCACACAAGCGTCTTAGTATAAAATATATATTCTAAATATATATTTACCCATTGTTATTTACAAAAACCATCCTCCAATACTTTGTATTTTTGTTACAAAAATCTATGGCAAAGTTTATATTGAAAATCATAGTCAAAAATAAACTTGTAACACTTGTTAGAAAATATTTTCTAAGTGTTTGGATTTTTAGAAAATTTCGCCATAGTTTTCTTTGAAAATGGAGGTGTCCATGCTATTTAGCATATCATTTTCTTTTTCAAAAATCATTCAAACAATCAACAACAAATCACTAAACCATATTATGTTCACCAAGTGCAAAAACTATATGATTTTCATAACATCATGGACTTGATCCTTCACTAAATCGTGTAGTAACTTGGTAAAGCGTTTAGTGGCCTTAGTTACCTTCCAAAGTGTACTCATCCCTTTAAAAATCTCATTTTTAAAGAATTTCGGTGTTAACAACTTGCGAACAAATTTTACAAAAATTATTCTTTTGAACTCCTCTTGTAAATAAAGTGTTCTTACACTTATTTCATTTCCAAAAGTGGTGTAAGTGTAAGTAAAAGTCATGATCTTTCAAAAATCGACTCTTGAACTTGGTTTGTTAAAGAAAATTATTTGTAAATCTCGGATCTACATGATCATCCATTCACTTTGTTTACTTATATTTCAAGAAATCATCTTATTATCAAGTTCATATCTTTATTAGAGGGTGATTATTATATGTAGAGACCTAATCATCTCCTAACTTGTTAAACCATGTTTTTAATCATAATCTAACAAGTTCAATATGATGATCAACATCATATTATCAAGAAATCAACAAGTAACCATCAACATATTCAAAACAACATCATTCTAACAATATTTCATTATGCTTCACCATTTTTCTTCTTATGTAAAGCTTTTCTGTTCATGATTTATGTGTATGTTCATTAGTGTTCTTGTGTTAATCTTTAAACAACAACTTTTAACCACTCAAATATGAAATAAACAAGGGTTAACAAGAAGCTTACAACTAGCTCAAAGGCTAGGGAAGATCACTAGAGAAAATGATGAAGAAAGTGGTGTGTGAAAGCAATGGATGAAGTTTCTTTAAGTTCCTCAACCACCAAGCTCCATGGATCACCTTCTTACACTTGAAATAAGCTTGAAAATTGGTGTTTGGTGGTTGCAAGGTGGTGGTGGTGGCGGCACTAGGGTGAGCCGATAGGGAGAGAGAGAGTATGAGGGAGGTGGAGTGGTGAAAGTGAAGATGTAGAAAGTTATTTATAAAATCCAAGGAAAATCTAGGTGAATCTTCAAATATCCAAGCAATATCTTATAAAATCCAAGTAATATCAATTAAGATTGTGTGAAGATTTAGAAAAATCTTGAGTGGGGCCACCCCTTTCAACCGTAAATATGGAGGGGGAGGGGGGCTATGCGTAAATTTTGATGGTAAGTGGGTAATTGTTGGAGGTTAAGTGAAAAGTCTAGTGTTTTAAGTGTTTCATGTATTATGTAATATGTTTAAGTGTTCGGGAACCAATACTAGCTCAAAAAAAATAAAAACAATGCTTCTAGCAATATCTTAGTGTTCCGGGTAATGTCCGGTTGTTCGGTTGGATACCGTTCCGTTAAAGTGCTAAGTTATTCCGTATAGTGTCCTTTATGTAACTTTTTGTGACACTTTTAATTTCCGACACTTAGGAAAGCATACAGGACCATTTTGCCATGTTTTTGCATATTACTAGCATGTTAAAATGCTGAATTTTGTTAATTAATGCAGAATTCTGCATTTTAAGTGGGTTTTAGGCACTTTCCGGCACTTAATTAATCACCTAGTGACGCAGTTTTATGGTCCTTACGTCCCGACACTCCTTACTAGTGTAGTACCTTGTCTCTGGCTCATACTGGGCCTCAAAACATTGTCTGTCTATGTACTGGCACTGTCAGTATATTTCTGAGTTATCCGCTAACTGTGCTAACTGTGCTTTGTGCATCATGTTTGTCACTAAAGTTGGTATGCAATAAATGGAGTGACAGTATGAAATGTGATGCACATGTATGAATGATGCAGTAATCGGAAAGTAGTTTAAATCAGTAATTGTAATTCAGCACAGTAATTAAGCACAAATTGATATTAACTAGTTGTAAGGATACCTGTAATTATGCGGGTTGTCACATTCTCCCCCTGTTAAGAAAATTTCGTCCTCGAAATTTATACTACCTTATCTCCTTAGGGTTACATTATGCGTATATGTATATGGATAATATTGAGGTTGGTAATCACCAAACCGAATCAAACCTTATTCACATCAGGTGAATCCAAGAATATATAACAACACGAATCCAATGGTTAAAAGGTATGTGCTTTTAGCATTTGATGTCAAAGGTACAGGACGTATTGACGTATAGTCTAGTGTAATCCAGTTAATAGTAAAGTGATCTGTCAATCTCCCGAATAAATGAATGGTAAGGTTTAGTGTGTTGACATTCTTAAGTTTCGAAAGTACTCTGAATGGAATACAAGCGAATCTGGTGTATCACTGTCTTGATTCGTAGTTGCATGAGAAATGTTTAAATGACAAGCCAAACAAAAGCATGTGTAGTTTCGTGTGAGACGGTTGACCATGATCAGCACAAGCTACAAGTTTGTAATGACACCACAAGGTGTCGTAATGACATAATTCAAATATAGTGGTGACTGAACAAGTTCACCGTGTTTGAAGTCAAATGAAGATGTACCGAAACAAGCCTGAAGTTTTGATTGACACAATGTCATAGAGTTTTCAATTGAATACGGAACATCAAGGTATTACTGTCTCTGATTGAAAGTGGAAAACAATAAATACTACAAGGTATTTAATTTGTAACGAAAGAACCGTTAGGAGGTACACCGTGCTATGAAATGAATCTATGTACCATTGCCTTAACACATAACTGTGTTGAGACTGCTTTGATTGTGATAAACAGAACGGATTTAGAATAAGTCAATAAATAAACAATTAGGTCCGTGTATGAGGTGCGCAGCCAAATTAGCGCAAGCTTTAATTTTTGTGAAAGTATCACCGCAAGGTGTCGAAACCAACAAACGATTTAGTGGAGCTGTAGACCAATCATGTCTACTATGACTCGAAACAAAAGAACCTTTGCAAAAACATTTGATTATGATGCTCTCAATACATCATATGGCGTATTTAAGTGAATATGCGAGATTGATAAGTTCAAGCAATTGAAACTGGTTCTAGCGTAATCCGACAACAAACGTATGTATCAACAAAGGAATCTCGGCATGGTCACAAAGATGAACCATGAATGTAACTTGAAATAAAAGAAGTTTCGAAAAGGTGTGTTGACTTGGTATCAAGAGAGCCAACAGTTACAATGTTATAGGTCATTCGAATCACAAATCAGTGATTAGATTTAGCAACATAATATTTGAACTTCAATGAAACGTTTGAAATGAAACCACATGCGTAGCAGATGGTGCATGCGTAACATATGAGTTTTCAAGTAATGAAACAATGAGTGTTTGCTAAAATGGAGAAATGACCAAGTATCGAATCAAATGTGTGTTCGCTCTCAGCGAAGAAAATTAACGCGATGCAACTACCATTAGGGGGAGTAGAGATGCAAATATCTACTCGCTAGAAGCAAAAGTGAAGGTTTCAACCAAGAAATATGAGTACCTTCTGTTTGGTTAACTGAAATAGCATGTATGTCAGGATAATGGTGTTTGATTGAGTTGACCGATGTGGTCCCTAAGTAACAACCCTTACGAGTTTGGACCTGGGTTCTCAAGGGTTCTAGGTACATACTTCCTAGGTTTTCAAAGTTTCGTATTTTGTGTAAAGCTGTTTTGTGCATCGTGTAGGAAACACCAATTTTATGTACGTTTAAAACAAGTTATTGTCCCACAATTTTCCCGGTATACTTTCTTCCTGAAGTCACAGCTAATGGCACTCGAACATCGATCAGTCGTGAAATAGTAGTTGAATTCTCAAAGTTAGTTAAATAAGTAATTCGTTAATCCTCAGCAAAAGTCACCGACTCTTCTTGGTTAGCTCGTTCGGCTCCTGGTAGTTGATGCTCATTGAGAAAAATCATCGTCTTTCTTCTTGATAAGCAGAATTGGGGTTACCCAAAACAGAAATTTTGGTCTGTTATCTTCCTTCTCCATCCACTACTGAAACTATATTGACGAACCTTGCATCTCCGAAGGTGTAAGTTGCTACGGTGCATCGACCACAGGCGCGACGCCTGGAATCAAATCGATGCGAAATTCGTCTTGTCGTTGAGGAGATAAATCCGGCAAGCCTTTGGGGAAGGCTTCAGGGTATTTGTCTTATCACGGGAATACCTTCGAGTTTTGGTTCTTCGGCTCCCTTGTCCACGACATGAACCAAGAAAACAACACATCCTTTGAGCGAAAAATTTCCGTATCTTCAATGACTGATAGTCCGTAGGGGCATTCCCTGCTCCAAGAATCACGATCGTTTCTTTATTTGCCATCGGAGTGTGGGTAATAACCTCCGCTTGATTGCCCGACAACCAATCCATCCCAATTACCACGTCAAAGCTTCCCTTCAGCTAGTTCTAGCGAGTACTGGATATCTATCTTACTTACTACTAAAACAAGTATATTCTGAAGCTAAAATTTGACAACGATGTCAAATAGCACAGACGCACAATATTGACTACTATGAGACGTATCGATGGTCATGTTTGGATCCTGGCGTGCTTCCCTAGCTCCGGTGTTAGACATTTTTCCCACGGTCTTATTTAATCTCCCTTGGGTAATCCTTCCTAAAGTGCCCCATGTTACCGCAGTTATAACATCCTTGACCTTTCTTCCCATGTTTCGTCTCATGCCAACACGTCTCCTTGTTGTGCCCCACTTTGCCACAGTTGTCACACTTTCCATTTTACATCGCTCGGTATGATGTCGTCAACATTTGTCGCATGGGGGTAGTTTACCCATGTACTCTTTTCCCTTTTTGGCCTTGTTGTTGCTATTCGTCTGAGTACCCTGCTTGAAGTTTGCGAACTTTCTCTTGTTGTCTCCAAATGACTCTACATGAGTCTCCTTTTTCTCCTCAGAGGTTGAAAATTTGTTCAACCTGATTGCCTCTTCAGTCAAGGCCACGCTTAGATCAATGGCCTCAGCGTTCGTTGCAGGCTTTGATGTCGTCACCATGCTCATGATTTGGGGTGCCAATCCCCAAATAAAACGCTTAATCTTTTTAAATTCTGGTTCTACCATGTAGGGGACAATACGCGATAGAACATGGAATTTCTCCACGTTTTCGGCTATTTTTGGTCCTTCCATCTTCAAGTTCCAGAACTCAGTTTCCATCTTCTGGCTTTCCGTTCTCGAACAGTACTTCTTATGCATTAGTTCCTTCAGTTCGTCCCATGTTAAAGCATACGTAGCTGCTTCGCCCAAGGTCTGAACCTGGAGGTTCCACCATGACAGAGCCCCATCTTGGAACAGTCCGGATACGTACGTAACCTGATGCTCTGGGGCGCATTTGCTCACACATAAAACAGAATCTGTCTTCTCAACCCAGCGTACGAAGGCTACGGCACTCTTAGTGCCGTCGAAATTCAGGGGCTTGCAACCCAAGAACTGCTTGTAGGTGCAGCCTGTGACATAAGCAACATCATTCGCGTACGGCATTAGAAAAGTACTCGTAGAGATGTCCAAACATTTTGTAATGTGTCTTAAGTGACTAATCATTACCGTTGGGTGGGTTATTTCCTGAGTGACCTCCGCTGTGCTCGGAGCAAAGGGCCTCGTACTATGCGATGGCCTGTAAGAGGCACTCTTGCATTTCCGCCTCTGTTGTCGGTAGAGGGGTGTTGGTTTCGGTGTTTCCTTGAATCAACATCTTCCTAGAAGAAGATCGGTTAGGTCAGGTCTTGTTAAGGATACAAACACACAAGCCTCTACTTAATGAATAAGACCTCAGAGGTGTATTACATATATGTATATACGCAGTCGTTATAACAATCAATCACATATCATCATAATTATAGCACAACTTGTAAATAGGAACGTAGCAAGTAAGCATGTAGCATTATAGTTATAGCACAAATATGCAGATCAACAACGTGCTTAGTAAGAACATAGCGACTGAGCTTTCATTAGTTATTAGTCATAAGTATTGTCTCATGTTTAATGGTGATTGGGCTTTCATTATTTTCCAACCACAATCACTTTGTTTTACAAAATGTATCACATCAAAAGGGACACAGGGTCACCCTACCCTTGTCCAACAAGTATGTTAGTGTATCAAGATTACGTAGTCAGAAGTGGTCTTCAAAAGTCTCCACAATCCTGACTTATCATTAGTGTCTTTACCCAAGTGTAATGCAATCCGCATAATCCAGAAACCACTATACTGGTGACTGAGGTGGAGAAGGGAAGAAAAGCAAACTACTAACATGTGCGAGCTCCTCCTCAAGTTTGTATACATGTCGAAGTAATTAACTGATCTGCTGCTTAATAGTAAGGAAACGGGCATAAATCCCTAAGAAGGTGCAATAGCAGCAGGTGAGTGTGCTAAAGGAGACAGTGATGAATGTGGAGGATCAAAGTATACTGGCATAGACAGGGTGGAGGACGTGGTGTCAGCTCGAGCATCCAAAACTCTACGACTCATATCCTCAAACTGTAGCTGATGTGCCAGGAGCAACTCATTCTGTGTGTAGTCTCCGTAATGTGAAGGATGGCTGAGGTTTGAAATCAACATAATGTATGGCAGGATCCAGCTGAATGGCTCGTCCAATGGTGAAGTATTGGAAGGAGCAAACGGTGTGGCCTGTGAGGTCGGGGAAAATGCTGATGTAGCAAAAGGATCGTCATGCGGGGGCTGACCTGGAGTACCTTCCCGAGGTGCGGGTATGTCTTGAAAGAAAGCGATAGGCATGTTGGCGCAATTTACGTTGGTCTCCATAGGAGCAACATCAGCGGGTGAAGGTGCAGAAACAAACGTCTCAACCAATAAGGAGATCATCAGATTCAGGTACTGGGTCAGGTATAAGGGGTGCAATGTCTGGTAAACCAAAAGAAACAGGGTCATGATCAAGCAAGGGCTCGGGATCAGCAGGTGCAACATTAAGCTGACCCAAGAGAAACAAGAGCTAGCTCAGAAGCAGGCTCTGGGTCGTGTAAAGGTGTGGCATCTCCAGCAGGTGATAGTGCAGCAGTCATAGCGGCGTCGTCGTCTGAGTCAGTAGTAGAAAGCTGTAATCCGGTCGTCTGTAATGTCACACCCCAACCGATGGCGGAATCATCGGGGCATGGCACTGAGCGAAACAGATTGTCCAGAAGTTTCCATAACAATTATCATTACTATTTAATTTAAAATAACATGTCCCATACCATGTCTCAAGTAGTAAACAAATTATTACAGATAAAAACTAGGCAAATAATTCTGTTCCGACAACTCAGATTTAAAATAGAGCAATTGTTTATCTGCTTCTAGAGACCCTTGATTCAATTTCTACAGACAACTATTTGTTGGGCTCTAAAGCTTTATTCTAGCTTCAAATTCCTACCAGATGTGCATCCTAAGCACCTGTCACATAAGTTAAAATAAAGTCAATACATATAATGTAAAGGTGAGCATACAAGTTTGATAATAGCATATAAAGTTCGAATTCGTTTACGCATAACCAGCACGTACACATAGTGAAATGAAGCATGATAGTTATCGACATAGATCCATCGATACCAATGACTGCGGGTTGACTGCCCGAGGCAGTTCGCAATACATGATTACCACCATAATCCATGCAAGTAATTGTCCTTAACAACCCCCGTGTGAATGGGTGCTGAGTCCAAACTATAGTACTATCGTTGCTAAGGCAGGTAGACAGCATTCCATGTGTAAATATAACAAACAAGCATTCATAAGCCACGTATAACATGCATTAACGGTTAGCGTTCAAATAGTATTGAGTAGTGTGTTTGATGTGATTTGAATAGTTGTAACGTATGTAACACCCAAAAGTGCATAAAGCAAAACGGGATCGAGTATACTCACAGCGGTTGATGGATTGAAGGGAGCGCTTAGCGAGTAGGGTTAGCCTGAATAGTTCGATAGCATAATAATAAGCGACGCGCAAAACGGAAAACAAGTGTTGGAGAGTCGGACAGCTGGTCGATCGAACGGTAGTTCGATCGGACGGCTGACCGTTCGGTTGACAGTCCGCTCGGACCGCTGTCCGGTCGGTCGCTAGGCGGATCGAATGGTTGTTCGAGTGGATTGTTTCTTCCTTTGAGAAAGATGTGTTTGTGTATGATGGTTTGACTTTTGAAGTTTTCGTTGTAGCATTTGAAAACATTGAAATACCTTTACCCTTCAGGTCGGTCGATCGGACGGCTATTCGATCGGACGGCTATTCGATCGGCCGGTAACCCGATCGGTATATTTTTTTTTTAGCAAGACAAGTTCTCAGCAGGGTGTCACCTGATCAGACGGATGTTCGATCGGGTGGCACTCCTAGTGCATCGAACATGTTGACAAATCGATTAAGTGTTGAAGTATAGTATCTCATGATCCGAAGAGTAATCCGATCGGACAGTAGTCCGATCGAACAGCAGTTCGTTCAATACTAGTCTTCAAAATAAATTGATTAAGTGTGGGACCATGTGTTAACCGATCGGCTGGCCAGTCGATCGGCTGACTGTCCGTTCGGACAGCAGTCCGATCGGTCAGCATCCTGACCTGATCAGCCTATTCATCTAACACTTGGTTATTCTGATTGTTTGTCGTTTTATTGAGGTATTTTGACAACGAGTCGAACCATAGATCCCTCGTTCTCACTTGGTTCCCTGGTCGGACAGGAATCACCCAAATCCGGCCGGTGAACTGTTCAGAACGGAGTTCAATGTTTAACCCGAAATCGGTTAACCTCGTGGATAGAATCCGGATCTTGAGCCATGCAACCACCGGAGTGATTTGTAAGCCGGCATAGGCTCCGTTTCTATCGGTTTGAAAGCATTGAGTGAAAGAGAGTTGAAAGAAAGTTGGAAAATCCATCTTTCAATCCTTTTCACCATGTGTATGTTTAGATCTACGAAAGATCTTTGTTTGTTTATGTGGAAATCGGCTAGATCCAAGTTATTCTTGGTGGATTGAGGCCAAAACATGAAGTTCTTTAAGAACCCATGATGACATCATCCTAGAATACTTGAATCCTGATGATTTCACGGTTAAAAGTTAATATTTGAAAGATAGAAAGGTGTAGGAGTGCGTGTAGATCAAGAAAGTACAAGATTTAGGACGAAATCTTACCGGAATCGAGAGGAATTTGAGAAAAGGATGAGCTAAGCGTGCTGGTCGGACAGAGGTTTCTAAAAGTGGAAAGGATGACAATGACAGGGGTATTTATAGGATGCCAAAAGAGGAAAGTGCTGGCCGATCGGCCAGGCAGCTCGATCGGACAGCCTGCCCGATCAGACAGCAGTCCGATCGGCTGGTAGCCTGATCGATCAACTGCACGTTTCGAGTGTTCGATGCGACGATTTTTGATATTTCGATTTCGGTTGTGAGCGGTTTGATACGATAGGGTTTCCTAGTCAAATTACTTTTAATCCCAACCACTCATATCTCGCACTATCCCTTCTCCACTAATTATCATAGTTCGATTGTGATTTGAGTTCGATGTCGATTGAGTTCGATTGCATTTCGAGTTCGATTGCGTTTCGATTTATTATCACATATAACGTAAATGAACATGCACAAGTAACACATAAGGCACACACACACGTATAACAATAACTAATATGCGTAGTTCGAGTTGCGATTCGATGTCGATTTGATTAGCATAGCTTGATTATCGTTTAGTTAACTTTATCGCATTGTTACTTCCTATAGTTCACAGTCGTGGGTCGATTGAATAACGAAAATCATACGTCGATTATTGTAATTATAGACACTTACTCCACATAATAGTTAAAATAAAAGAAATCTATTATTAGTCAGGTCGCGCGAAATCGGTCGTTGACTTTGACCTTGACTTTGGCTTCTCGAAAACACGGG
Organism: Helianthus tuberosus; assembly: GCA_030545235.1. Lineage (NCBI taxonomy): Eukaryota > Viridiplantae > Streptophyta > Magnoliopsida > Asterales > Asteraceae > Helianthus > Helianthus tuberosus. The sequence continues at coordinate 71,998,652 of CM060383.1, forward strand.
GTGTTACATGTAAGGCTGTAGATGTCACAGACTCAAAGGAGTCTGAAATCGAGTGTATACTAGAATTAGAGGATAGCTTGATAACAGGGGTCTTAGAAGTAAAATTTGTAATAACGTTCTCGTCTATCTTTCCATTATCATGGGCGTCATCAGGAGGACCATCAATAAGCATGTCAATGTCATCCTCAACTATTCGTCTAGTAGCCAACCTTTGGAAGGAATGTTCACAGGAGGCGCCTTGTCGAGGATCGTAGCCATGGTGTGTTCACCATCGGGATGTCCAGTGATGAAGTGGTCATGGACTGAAACAAGAGTGACAGGAGGATTCTTGTCAGAGAAGCCATTAGCAAGGGTAAATCATCACTAAAATCTGGTAGCGCGGATGGTTGGAAGTCGTCCTCGTCCTCGATCATCATCTCAGGATCACTCTCAGTGTCCGTCGCAAATACCTCCGGTGTAGGTGCAGTCTCCTTAACTGTGACGGCAGCCATAGGGTCATCAATGTCTGACAACTTGCTTTCTAATCAAGTGACATGTGTGCCGATACATAATAGTCATAGCGTGTATATCCATAGTAATCACTAACAATTAGTGCATGCAAACAAAGGTAATTTATCATGTAGTCATGTATTCACATTATTGTCCATGAAACTTTCTATCCTTCCTAGTCTCTCAGACTAAACTTCCCAGTTTCCCATACTGTCCCAACTAGTCTCTCAGACTAACTACCCAGTCTCTCAGACTGAATCTCTCAGATTAAACTCCCAGTCTCTCAGACTGAATCTATCAGGTTAAACTCCCAGTCTCTCAGACTGAATCTCTCAGATTAAACTCCCAGTCTCTCAGACTGAATTTCCCCAGTCTCTCAGACTCAATTTTCCCCAGTCTCTAAGACTCAATTTTCCCCAGTCTCTAAGACTGATCCTCCCTCGGTCTCTAAGACTGATCCTCCCTCGGTCTCTAAGACTGATCCTCCCTCAGTCTCTCAGACTGAATTGTAAACATAACCCTGAAATGTGTTTTGTGGATTGTTTGTAAAAATGTTTGTCTCCTGGATCTGGGCGTTTTGTGTATGCAATGAAAACATGTCGTAAAAACGTTTTCGTGAGAGCCCTAATGATCATAGTCTAGACTCAAGAATGAATCCTAGTTCGCTACGATCGAGGCTCTGATACCAAGCTGTCACACCCTGACTTTTGCGGAAGCGTGGTTATGGTGTGACTTTCTTAATATCATTGCATTCAATCATGACAACAACTATATGATAAAACCATTGGTTAGTCATCCATTGAATAAGTTTAAAATGTAACAGCATTGTTTAAAAATGTAGACTTCAAATTTAAGTTTTACAATCATACCAAAATGTTTATGAGTTCACTAAGGACTCATCGAAAGATAATAAATAGCACCAAGGATTGGGAGACGTGTCTCGTCCAGGAATAAGACACACCGACCAAACCCAAAGACCATGGATGACATCTTTATTTCAAACGCAGCATATAAACTTTCAACGCCCGCCAGATCCACTTATTAGTTCCCTGAAATACATGTAGTTTAAAAACATCAACAAAAGTTGAGCGAGTTCATGTGTATGTGTATGAATATGCCTTTAAAGTATGTCTGTATGTATGTAAATCCCTGGTATGTAGCAATAAGGAAAAACAGATCAATTAATGTGTAGCTAATACATTAATAAGTGACATGGCCTAGGAAGCACTCAAACCTGTATGCGTATTTCGTACCAGCCCCTCCGGCGGAACGACATAGTCACCACATGCAGCCAACTCGCAGGCCCATGGGTGGGGCTCGCAACACCCAATAGATCTATCACTCATGCCCCTCGGTCCTTATACAAGGATTAATGGTCTTAAGATAATAGCCTACCCATTCACGTGATCTAGCAGTACATTCCTTAGCTAATCATACCATGTATAAAACGTTTGTAATCAGTATGTAACATGTATTTCACCCCCGAAGTTGTAAAACTGAAAACAGTTAAAAGAAAAGGGGGACATGAACTCACAGTTTTGTGTTCCTTGTATCCGATGTAACTCGAAGCTTCCTCTAGAACGCACGACTACCTACATGCGTACTACGGTCCGTTAGACGAGCGGGTCGTGCTTTGACTTGGTATTGATTAGTGCCTTTGAGTTACGTTTTGGAGTTTCTTTGGTAGTATTCCAAGTACATAATTTATTTGTTAAAATAATCAATATTTTAACTCTAAATTATACTTATAAATTTTGGAATAATTGTTAATCAATATTTTGGTAACAATACTTCTCAAGTATTTATATTCCTATTTCCTTCCTAAGGATGGGGGTATCTCATACATGTGTATTCGTATTTTTGTATTTGTATAATTAGCCATGTATTGGCGTCGTATTCCGGTGTATTATTCCAAATAAAAATACGTCAATATATTCCCAAGATATATTTCCAAAACACTTATATTTTCAAGTCCCACTTTAGAAAATATATAATAACTTATTTTCTCCCAAAAATCATGTATCGTCCAGAAAATATATATTTTCCCAAAATCATATATCTTCTAATATGCTAAGAAAATATATTTTAACTTCCCAAAAATAATATATTTTCTCTTTGTCGAAAATACGATATACTTGGTAATATGTACAAAAATCATATTTTCAATTCTTTCGCTTCCAAAATAGTATTTACCAAAAATATATTGTAACGGTGTCTTCCGGAATGTTTCATAAGTTACGTTTTTGCGTTCGATTTCACAATACTATGTGCGTAACTTAAATATTTATTCCTTGTGATTTTTGGTATTATTTTGGAGTTGTAATTTCATGGTCTTTTGTTAAGATATATTATTTTACCCTAAAATAATATAACTAGCTCACAAATCATGCAAATATTCACACAAGCGTCTTAGTATAAAATATATATTCTAAATATATATTTACCCATTGTTATTTACAAAAACCATCCTCCAATACTTTGTATTTTTGTTACAAAAATCTATGGCAAAGTTTATATTGAAAATCATAGTCAAAAATAAACTTGTAACACTTGTTAGAAAATATTTTCTAAGTGTTTGGATTTTTAGAAAATTTCGCCATAGTTTCCTTTATAAATGGAGGTGTCCATGCTATTTAGCATATCATTTTCTTTTTCAAAAATCATTCAAACAATCAACAACAAATCACTAAACCATATTATATTCACCAAGTGCAAAAACTATATGATTTTCATAACATCATGGACTTGATCCTTCACTAAATCGTGTAGTAACTTGGTAAAGCGTTTAGTGGCCTTAGTTACCTTCCAAAGTGTACTCATCCCTTTAAAAATCTCATTTTTAAAGAATCTCGGTGTTAACAACTTGCAAACAAATTTTACAAAAATTATTCTTTTGAACTCTTCTTGTAAATAAAGTGTTCTTACACTTATTTCATTTCCAAAAGTGGTGTAAGTGTAAGTAAAAGTCATGATCTTTCAAAAATCGACTCTTGAACTTGGTTTGTTAAAGAAAATTATTTGTAAATCTCGGATCTACATGATCATCGATTCACTTTGTTTACTTATATTTCAAGAAATCATCTTATTATCAAGTTCATATCTTTATTAGAGGGTGATTATTATATGTAGAGACCTAATCATCTCCTAACTTGTTAAACCATGTTTTTAATCATAATCTAACAAGTTCAATATGATGATCAACATCATATTATCAAGAAATCAACAAGTAACCATCAACATATTCAAAACAACATCATTCTAACAATATTTCATTATGCTTCACCATTTTTCTTCTTATGTAAAGCTTTATGTTCATGATTTATGTGTATGTTCATTAGTGTTCTTTTGTTAATCTTTAAACAACAACTTTTAACCACTCAAATATGAAGTAAACAAGGGTTAACAAGAAGCTTACAACTAGCTCAAAGGCTAGGGAAGATCACTAGAGAAAATGATGAAGAAAGTGGTGTGTGAAAGCAATGGATGAAGTTTCTTCAAGTTCCTCAACCACCAAGCTCCATGGATCACCTTCTTACACTTGAAATAAGCTTGAAAATGGGTGTTTGGTGGTTGCAAGGTGGTGGTGGTGGCGGCACTAGGGTGAGCCGAGAGGGAGAGAGAGAGTATGAGGGAGGTGGAGTGGTGAAAGTGAAGATGTAGAAAGTTATTTATAAAATCCAAGGAAAATCAAGGTGAATCTTCAAATATCCAAGCAATATCTTATAAAATCCAAGTAATATCAATTAAGATTGTGTGAAGATTTAGAAAAATCTTGAGTGGGGCCACCCCTTTCAACCGTAAATATGGAGGGGGAGGGGGGCTAGGTGTAAATTTTGATGGTAAGTGAGTAATTGTTGGAGGTTAAGTGAAAATTCTAGTGTTTTAAGTGTTTCATGTATTATGTAATATGTTTAAGTGTTCGGGAACCAATACTAGCTCAGAAAAAATAAAAACAATGCTTCTAGCAATATTTTAGTGTTCCGGGTAATGTCCGGTTGTTCAGTTGGATACCGTTCCGTTAAAGTGCTAAGTTATTCCGTATAGTGTCCTTTATGTAACTTTTTGTGACACTTTTAATTCCCGACACTTAGAAAAGCATACTGGAGCATTTTGCCATGCTTTTACATATTACTAGCATGTTAAAATGCTGAATTTTGTTAATTAATGCAGAATTCTGCATTTTAAGTGGGTTTTTAGGCACTTTTCGGCACTTAATTTATCACCTAGTGACGCAGTTTTATGGTCCTTACTTCCCGACAATCCTTACTAGTGTAGTACCTTGTCTCTGGCTCATACTGGGCCTTAAAACATTGTCTGTCTATGTACTGGCACTGTCAGTATATTTCTGAGTTTTCCGCTAACTGTGCTAACTGTGCTAACTGTGCTTTGTGCATCATGTTTGTCACTAAAGTTGGTATGCAATAAATGGAGTGACAGTATGAAATGTGATGCACATGTATGAATGATGCAGTAATCGGAAAGTAGTTTAAATCAATAATTGTAATTCAGCACAGTAATTAAGCACAAATTGATATTAACTAGTTGTACGGATACCTGTAATTATGCGGGTTGTCACATTCTCCCCCAGTTAAGAAAATTTCGTCCTCGAAATTTACACTACCTCTCCTTAGGGTTACATTATGCGTATATGTATATGGATAATATTGAGGTAGGTAATCACCAAACCGAATCAAACCTTATTCACATCAGGTGAATCCAAGAATATATAACAACACGAATCCAATGATTAAAAGGTATGTGCTTTTAGCATTTGATATCAAAGGTACAGGACGTATTGACGTATAGTCTAGTGTAATCCAGTTAATAGGGGTTCCACAAGAGAGGAGTTTTGTCTATTAGGATTCTCAAACAGTTGGTCACAATATGCCAACGAGTTTTCACAACCATAGCATCCGCTATATGAACTCAAAATCAACAATTCAAATGTAATAGTAAAGTGATCTGTCAATCTCCCAAATAAATGAATGGTAAGGTTTAGTGTGTTGACATTCTTAAGTTTTGAAAGTACACCGAATGGAATACAAGTGAATCTGGTGTATCACTGTCTTGATTCGTAGTTGCATGAGAAATGTTTAAATGACAAGCCAAACAAAAGCATGTGTAGTTTCGTGTGAGACGGTTGACCATGATCAGCACAAGCTACAAGTTTGTAATGACACCACAAGGTGTCGTAATGACATAATTCAAATATAGTGGTGACTGAACAAGTTCACGATGTTTGAAGTCAAATGAAGATGTACCGAAACAAGCCTGAAGTTTTGATTGACACAATGTCATAGAGTTTTCAATTGAATACGGAACATCAAGGTATTACTGTCTCTGATTGAAAGTGGAAAACAATAAATACTACAAGGTATTTAATTTGTAACGAAAGAACCGTTAGGAGGTACACCGTGCTATGAAATGAATCTATGTACCATTGCCTTAACACATAACTGTGTTGAGACTGCTTTGATTGTGATAAACAGAACGGATTTAGAATAAGTCAATAAATAAACAATTAGGTCCGTGTATGAGGTGCGCAACCAAATTAGCGCAAGCTTTAATTTTTTTGAAAGTATCACCGCAAGGTGTCGAAACCAACAAACGATTTAGTGGAGCTGTAGACCAATCATGTCTACTATGACTCGAAACAAAAGAACCTTTGCAAAAACATTTGATTATGATGCTCTCAATACATCATATGGCGTATTTAAGTGAATATGCGAGATAGATAAGTTCAAGCAATTGAACCTGGTTCTAGCGTAATCCGACAACAAACGTATGTATCAACAAAGGAATCTCGGCATGGTCACAAAGATGAACCATGAATGTAACTTGAAATAAAAGAAGTTTCGAGAAGGTGTGTTGACTTGGTAGCAAGAGAGCCAACAGTTACAATGTTATAGGTCATTCGAATCACAAATCAGTGATTAGATTTAGCAACATAATATTTGAACTTCAATGAAACGTTTGAAATGAAACCGCATGCGTAGCAGATGGTGCATGCGTAACATATGAGTTTTCAAGTAATGAAACAATGAGTGTTTGCTAAAATGGAGAAATGACCAAGTATCGAATCAAATGTGTGTTCGCTCTCAGCGAAGAAAATTAATGCGATGCAACTACCATTAGGGGGAGTAGAGATGCAAATATCTACTCGCTAGAAGCAAAAGTGAAGGTTTCAACCAAGAAACATGAGTACCTTCTGTTTGGTTAACTGAAATAGCATGTATGTCAGGATAATGGTGTTTGATTGAGTTGACCGATGTGGTCCCTAAGTAACAACCCTTACGAGTTTAGACCTGGGTTCTCAAGGGTTCTAGGTACATACTTCGTAGGTTTTCAAAGTTTCGTATTTTGTGTAAAGCTGTTTTGTGCATCGTGTAGGAAACACCAATTTTGTGTACGTTTAAAATAAGTTATTGTCCCACAATTTTCCCGGTATACTTTCTTCCTGAAGTCACAGCTAATGGCACTCGAACATCGATCAGTCGTGAAATAGTAGTTGAATTCTCGAAGTTAGTTAAATAAGTAATTCGTTAATCCTCAGCAAGAATCACCGACTCTTGTTGGTTAGCTCGTACGGCTCCTGGTAGTTGATGCTCATTGAGAAAAATCATCATATTTCTTCTTGATGAGCAGAACTGGGGTTACCCAAAACAGAAATTTTGGTCTGTTATCTTCCTTCTCCATCCACTACTGAAACTATACTGACGATCCTTGCATCTCCGAAGGTGTAAGTTGCTACGGTGCATCGACCATAGGCGCGACGCCTGGAATCAAATCGATGCGAAATTCGTCTTGTCGTTGAGGAGATAAATCTGGCAAGCCTTTGGGGAAGGCTTCAGGGTATTTTTCTTATCACGGGAATACCTTCGAGTTTTGGTCCTTCGGCTCCCTTGTCCACGACATGAGCCAAGAAAACAACACATCCTTTGAGCGAAAAACTTCCGTATCTTCAATGACTGATAGTCCGTAGGGGCGTTCCCTGCTCCAGGAATCACGATCGTTTCTTTATTTGCCATCGGAGTGCGGTTAATAACCTCCGCTTGATTGCCCGACAACCAATCCATCCCAATTACCATGTCGAAGCTTCCCTTCAGCTAGTTCTAGCGAGTACTGGATATCTATCTTACTTACTACTAAAACAAGTATATTCTGAAGCTAAAATTTGACAACGATGTCAAATAGCACAGACGCACAATATTGACTACTATGAGACGTACCGATGGTCGTGTTTGGATCCTGGCGTGCTTCCCTAGCTCCGGTGTTAGACATTTTTCCCATGATCTTGTTTAATCTCCCTTGGGCAATCCTTCCTAAAGTGCCCCATGTTACGCATTTAAATAACTACACACCCGACCAAGCGGTATTATTATAATACCGTATCCCAAGCCCGTATATCGGAAAATAAGTTAAAAGTATTTACCTGAGCAAATTAAACAATTTATCCCAGCCGTACTAATCAGCAAGTGCAAGTATCTTTTACTGGTCTCCTAAATCTGGAATGAAGGTTTTAATTAACCTATTAGATTCCTAACGGGTCTTACTTAAGTTTAAACTTAGACCGGTTAGTTTTAAAGAGAGGTGTACGGTTCAATGCAAGATTAAGCGAAGACCGGATTAGAATTTGATTTAGACCCGACAAGTTTGAAGACTTTTATGATATGGGTAAACTAAACGCATTCTGGATTTTGAGATAAAAATGATAAGGTTTGACCCGTTTCGGTTAATTTATGCAAACTAGTTACATAAACCGCACCGAATGCGAAAAATGCATAATGGGTAAACAAGTGAGTCATGAGCAGGTTTCCTAAGTTAATATGCCTTAAATATGTTGTGATATCAGTAGGATACCTTTCATTATGCCCAAAACGAATTTAAAATCAATTTACACCCCGTAGGGGTATTTTGGTCATTTTAAAGTTTATAAAAGAGGTTAAATATAAATCTGAGGTTCTGGTCTGAAGTGATCAGTAAAAATAATTATTTTTGCAGGTCATATCAGTAGGGTATTGCATATATGTGAAATTTATTATTTATAACCAAACTATGCACCGTATGGGCATTTTGGTAATTTCATATAAGCTTTAAAGGTCAAATTTGGAAATCTGAGTTCAAAACTTTTGCTTACTATTAAGGTATAAAAATTTACTTAAAATATCAATAGGTATTAAGTCTTATATGTCAAAAATAGTTTTAATCCATACTATGCGTTTAAAACGCGTAAAAAGTCGCTTTTAAGCGATTTTCATTATATTTAAGGAAAGCTGAGATTTTTATCAGTCCAGAAGGCTTAAAATATTTTATTTAACATATAAAATCAGTAGCAAAAGGTTTGGTATCAAAATGTTATGTAAAACTCATTTTATTAGCAAAAAGGGTATAACCGACAATTAGCGAATCAAAGCAAGAACCCCTTGTTATGATCAGTTTAAAAATAATTAAAAATCTTCAAAAATCCCAAAATATTATATTACATCAGTGGGTAAAAATTTTGGTGTCAAAATTTGGGTTTAGATAGGCTTTTTGCTAATTATGTCGTTCAATTAATAAAAAAGCTTTCAAATTACGCTATTGAGCATAACTCCTAATTTAGACCTCAAAATGATGTCAAATTTTTAGTACATGTTTATAAATCAGTAATAAAGGTTTTTGTCCTCTCACATTTTCAAAAATCTCATTTTATGGTCAAAAGGGCATAATGGTCAACATTTAAGCAATTAACGAAAACATGCAAATGAATTGGATTAATTAGGAACCAAGTTGTATAACCTCAGAGGGTTATACTAACCTATAACCTGGTCCTAATGGAATTCTAAGGCATATCTAATCTAAGCTAAATCGGGTCAGAACTGAAAGTCAAAGCAAAAGTCTACTTTTGCGACTTTCGGTTCCGAACCGAGCCTAAACTAAAAATTGTCGGATTGAACATGCTTAGACATGTTCTTACATTAATTACCAAGTTATATAAGTGTTAAAACAGGTTTCATAGCTTCTACATTGTTAATTATGAGTTTATTTGCAAAATAGCTTTATGTTGACTTTTTATAATTAAGTTTGACCCGACAATTAACCTAGTTAGAGTGGAAATCAGAGGGTGCCCTTTTAAGGGTTTATTACCCACATAATTACCAACTCATAGCCACTTTCAATTCGAAAAATGACTGGACCATTAGTGATTAATCACTAAGTCAAATCTTAATTACGACGGCTTTGACTTTTGGTCATTAAACTAATAAAACATGAACTAGGAAGGCTAAGAACACTCATAATGGTCCTTAGCACGAATTAGGAGCTGATGGAAGCTTACTTGAAGTCCAGAGAGCTCCAGAGAGTGTATGAGAATGATTTTGAAATGAGCAAGTTTAATGTTGCAACTTATGTTCTTTATATAGTGATTTTAATTGCACAAGATCATTACACACAAGTCTACAAGTGTTCCTTGATCATCCCAGGTGTCCCCTATGCATGAAATACCGTTGGAGCAGTCACTGAATTCGAAAACCAGGCCTTTAAGGCGGTGCAACCTGCTGTAACAGGCAACTGTCCAAGAAAACTGCATCTGATGGTTTTTGGCGGCCCGCGTAACATTTGGCCGAGGGCCTACGCGTAACATTTGGCCGAGGGCCTACGCGGCCCGCGTAGAGGTCTAGTCCGGTCAACAAGTTTCCAAGCATTGCACTTTTGGTCCCTGGTCCTTCTAAACTTGTTTTAACTTGTTTTTATTGCACTTTTAACCCCCAAACTTGACTTTTTAAGGACTTTAAGTCATAAACAAACTTCGTTAAGCTCCCGGTTAGTTATACGATCACCGAAAAGTCCTGAATTTCAACGTTGACGCTTTTAATCCCTATTTCACGAATGTTAACGTATTTTCCTCATACGATATCGAAACCTTGTGAATTTTTTATCACTTATTCTTGGGAGCATAAATAATCGTTACAAAGCTTCGGGTTCATTAAAAGGTCACTCAGAGGTATAATTTAAACATGTTGACACATTTAACCCTTGCGGTTTGTAAACTTTCACTTTCTTCCACAAACGGTTTCATATGATTCATGAATCATTCGTTTAAGGGTATAAACATTGTGTAGGGTTGTTGAAAGGCAAAATTATCAAATGTTGACACTTTGAATCCTTCTACACACATATTTTCTTTGTTTGTCAACTTCAGTCCCTCGTAATCAATTTGTTACTCAGTTAAAGTCCATGACACGTGTCGATATTATATTGGACATGATTTTACGAGGTGTTACATACAAGCTCCTTCAGGATAGATTTCTGGCTACTTGAAAGCATGCTCCCCCTTGCTTTGAGCTCGTCTTCAGACTCCCCCTTAGCCTTAGCTACCGGGATCTTAATCTGGATTAATATCTGCAAATCTCAAACTATTTGTAAGATATTTGACACTTTAAGATCAGGATCAAAAATCTAGCTCTAAACATTTAACATGGATAAGCTGGAGCATTTCAAATATGTGACTGCACTGGACATCATTTGTTCACAGAAATATAAACTTTACATCTAACAGTGAAAGATTTTTGTTCTTCAGAATTGATGACCTGGCCCAAAATATTCTAAGATCAAGAACCTGACCCAAAATATTCTAAGATCAAGAACCTGACTCAAATTTAACAATATGTAATTTCCCAGAAATAACTTGGTTCTCTCTCTCTCTATTAAACAATTTCAAGTATTTGACAATTTAAATTCAAGATCGTAACCTGACTCTAAGCATCAAAATATGACAGTTAAAGTATCCAAAACTTTTATCAAATAATCATCCAAGTCCAACTTAATAACCTTGGAGATTTCACAAACTGTTTTTGATTTTCCATTTAAAACTTAAAGTTTCAACTTAATGAACTTGTTTATTTTAGAGACATGGTCAGTATACTTAGATTTTGGAACTCAGCCTTTAGACATCGGTTGTCGAAAATAAAGTAGAAACAAAATCTTTTTGTATTTTTCAAAATTTATGCTAAAACATTCCAAAAATCTTTTTGTGATTTTTCTGTAAAGAACAACAATAAAGAAATATTTACAGACAATATTTTTGTTTGAGTTCGTGTCAGGGGATCATATCAGTTTTTGACAAATGACTAGCACCGTTGAGCTATAAACACTTTAAGTTCTAAACGATTCATTTAGATTGTCAGTATACTGGTCCATTTAAATTTTCACACAAAGTTCAACTGTTCCGAGATACGAGATTAATGTTTTGAAGCACTTAACTTATTCACGTGTCCCACCTCAGAATATACTCCTATATCAAGATTCCCTAGATTCAGTCTTACAGGTGAATATACTATATTGATATCTGTACTCTGGGTTAGTGCGAGACCTTGAGAGCTCAGGTATGAACTACCGTTCAGTCAAAGAGATGAAGGCTCGACTTTAGGTGTGTCCCACTTAGGGATCTTCTTTACAACTGCACTTCATTTATATCTTTCGATAGTTTCTCAATTTTTATGCAGAGGGAAAGCTTTTTAAAGCGCATAAAGTATTATACGAGGTCTAGACCATTGCTGATGCAAAATCAAAAGGCCAGGTATAATACCCCAGATATCAAACAATATAAAGATCTAGTATCTCAGAATCAGGCAACCTCTCAAACGAGATTTCGGGGGTTACCCATATATCTGAGCGATGTTCCACACGAGATAAGAAAGTTATTAATTATATGTTTATATCTCGAAACCAATCTACTAAATGTGTAAAAACCTACTGGCATATCATCAATGAGACCGTTTATCACATTTGACTATCCATTTTCTTAGCGTACTGTGATTGTCTTACTGATATCATTTTCTCTTTTTACACAAAACTCTCTTTCAATTTTCTATTGTTTTTTACTTTTTCAAATTTTCAAATGTTTTTGTATTTTCTGAAAATTTTTACTCCCCCTAAAATCCAAAACATTTAGAGAAAATTTGACAACCTGATGCAAATAGCTTTGTTTCGCCATCTATTTACTGCTTCACATGCTCTATTTTGTAGAAAATACCCTCATGATTTACATCACGCTGATTTTTAACACTGATAAAACGATTTTCAATCACTTGTGAAATAATCATGTTTGTTCAGCAGTGAGAGTTTCGGCATATTCAATCAACCTATTTTTGAAATTTTTGATTTTTAACAAATTTAAAAACAAATATATTTTTTTTTTCATTTTTCAATTTTTGACAAAATAAAACATATTTTTGGTTTTTAAATTTTTCTATTTTTAGGGTTTTTTATTATAGTTTATTTATGTACAGAAACAAACAAACTCCATGTTTTCAGTTGCAAAGATCCTCCTCCTCTGATGCCAGGCTGCTCCGCTTTGCATGTTGACAATCAGCTGTCATCTGGAGCACCTGCACATTCAAAAAACTTAATCACTTGAATAATGAAACCCAAGCCTGCTTTGACTCAGGTAGCTTAATATGTATCTTTCCAGATAAAAAGGATAATTTCTATCATTTTTCTCAAAAATATTTTCTTTATTTTTCTCATCAATAGAAGCCTTTTGTTGTTTGACCACCCAGATTTGACCTTTTAAAACATTCCTTTTTTAAAATCTTGATTCATTTTGAATGTTTTGATTTGGAACAACAACTTTTGGTTTCCAAAATTGGTATGATTTTGTTGCATCAACCATTGTTTTCCAACTTTGTGTAGTCCTAAATCTAAGTGTCACAAGTTTCCAAGTTTGTTGTGATTCAGCCTTTGATCTTTTCGGCTTCCAAGTTTATTTTGATTCAAACTTGGTTGGCTTCTGATTCACAACATCAGATTTCTTTTTCTCAACACCAACAGGTTTAAGATTTGGACACTTGCGACCAAGATGTCCAATTTGATCACATTTAAAGCATGTTCTCTTTGAAACATCTTTAACCTGTTGTTTCTTCTGAGCATAGAACTCTTCATTAGACTGTCGTCTAAATTGGAGTTCCTTCTCTTCTTCTAAACTTGTTCCGTAAACAAAGTTCATCTTTTTCTGATAATTTAGCTTTTCAAAACATTTCTTTTTGTTTTGTTGATTTTTATAACCCAACCCAGCCTTCATGTTTTTCTTCTTGTAACCAGGTTTGTTATAAAAAGACTTCTTGCTCTTTCCAGCAAATTTTTTGATTTCAGATTTCTCTATTTCTACCAATTTGAAAACTTTGTCAATTTTTCCAAAATCACATTCTGAATTAGAATTTCAATGTCTGAGAATAGTTTGTTCGATCCAATCATGGTGTATGCCAATCCTATCAGATCATCATTCGCATTTTTTTTCAGATTTTGAATTCTTCAGATAACTTTCATGAAAACTACCCTCATTTTCATCATGTGACTCGGATTTATCTGTTTTGGTAGAATCATCTTGCAAAACACTTTCAATAACCTTACCTTTTTGTGTCAGTTTTTCATCGTTATCTTTTAAAACCTTTTTCATTTTCAAACATTTCTTTACATTTATCTTTGAAAACTCTTTCGATTTTAGAAAACTCTATATCTCTGGTTTTGATTTTTTCATCTTTTTCAGTACAAGCACTGCATGTTTCCATGCATTTCTTGCATTGTTCAACAGTTTTATTTAATATTTCAGAAGATTCAATTTGAGTAATTACCTCATGAGTTGACACCTTGGCTTCTTCTGCCGTCTGCTTCTGATCTACAGTGTTCACCTGCTGTTCCTCAATAACAGCTTCACCAACCGTCTTCTCCAGCTCCTCATTATCTTTCTCCTGTTTTTCTTCACCCGTTTCTTCTTCTTTCTTCTTCAAACTCTCATTATCCTGCTGTTTTTCAGTAACAGTTTCTTCATTCTTCTGTTCTTCACTGCCTTCCTCTGCAGTTTTCTTCAACTCGTCCACCAACTTTTCAACACTCTTCTTCATTCTTTCTTCATCTCTTTGTCTCAAGCTTGCTATCATTACATCTCTGATTATCTTATCCAGCTTTTTGAGATAATCTTTTTCTTTTTCTGTCTTTGAATAATATTCGCCAGATAGGGGAATGACTGCAAGTACATCATTATAGACCACTTCCCTAGAATGAACTACCGGATCTCCTTTGCGATTGATATAACATTCTCTTTTCTTATCCTACCTTCCATAACTTCTAGATTCTTCGTACTCTTTTTGCATTTCTTCTATTCTGTAGTTGCAAAACATCTTTATCTGTACGTTTTCTCTTGAAGAATCTTTTCTTTCGTTTTCGTTTTCACTTCAGCAACCAACGCTCTTTCATCTTGTAAGTATTTACCCCAATTAAACCCTTCGTCCTCATGAAATGTACTGGGTCTATTACCTTGAACCACTAAAGCTTGTGTTTTTTCTTTTGATGAACCTTCAACAATTTGTTTTAGATTTGATCTTGACGAATGCTCACTGTTTTTATGATAGATGGCCTTTTTGTAGTAGTCGTCATGGAATGGATTACCATGATCAGCTACTTCCCGGTGAACACACTCTCTTTTAAAATGACCGTTTTGTTTACACCGGAAACATGTGACCTTCGACTTATCAAACCCTAGCTTGGTGCTTATCAAACCTCCAAGATCACGTCTCCCTGTTATCTCCATAAAACGTTGCGCTCTTCGAATGCCACTAGCCAAATACCATCGGATATCAATAAGTTCCAGATCCTCCGGATCTATCTGGTCATAATCTTTTTTTGTCAGTTCGGGATTTCCAATTCTCCCAGCTACCAGACTCTCGTACGATTCCAAAATCGATGCTAAGAAACTCATTTGTTGTTTAGCAGTATTGATACTCATTGTTGGAGAATTTTTCAACTTTAAAGCAATGTTACAATGTATCTCATCTGCTGCTGTCGTGTTTGATGTCATTGAAGATGAGTGATAACCCGGATCATAACTTGATGAGCTCTTCTGTGAATCTTTTGACTTTTTGACACTAAAAGTTGTACCAATCTTTGGTGACTGATTGGTTGAAGGTGAGCTTCCCCTATAATAAAGACCCACATTTTGTTGATAGGTAGAGCTGCTCATTTTGTTTTGTTTTTGCAACACGAGCTCATGACTCTCAATCTTCTCAATCAATACATCCAAGGAAATCTCATCAAATAGTGAATCATTTTTCAAAATAAAGACAAATGTCTGCCACTGATCTGCTCATGGGAAAGCTTCAATTACTTTGTCAATGATCTCTTCTCTGGTTTTTGTAATCCCAAATATGTCAAGTTCAATTTTAAGATGACAAAATCTCTCAATCATTTGTCTCACGGTTTCACCCTTTATACTATCAAACAGATCAAATTCCTTTTTAAGCAATGATATTTTGTTCGTTTTAATTTGCTTTCCTCCCTCAGCTTTTACACGTAACGCTTCCCACACTGATTTTGATGAACCGTCATGAATAAGCAATGCAAAGATATCATCTCTGATCGACTGTTGAATTAATGCTATCATCCTTTGTTCTTGAGAAAATGTTTTTCTGTCTTCTTCTTGTAAGCTTTTAAGTGGAATTTCTTCATTTTTATCATTTATTGGCCTATGATATCCAAATTCCATACAAAACCAACTCTCATGAGCATATGCTTTTGCCCAGTTAAGAAATCTCTCTTTCCACCAAGTATAGTCTTCAATATTATCAAGTCTTGGTGGTTTTGAATGAGTTCCATAAAAGTTTTCATGTTTTATATTATCATTTATAGCTTTTGAAATACTTTTCGGTGCAACGGTTGTTGTTTCAGATGACTCGGAAGTGAACGCGTTATAAAACTCGTTATAAAATTCTTCAGCCATGATTTCCTGCAAACACATAATCAAATACTTAGACAATTCAAGAGTGAAAATATCCAATACAGTCTGTTCATATGAAGCTGGAATAATGTCTTCGTACGAAGCTACGAAACTGATAAAATCAGACAAAATTGTGCGTTTGTATGAAGCTAGATGTGGCTTTGTACGAAGAGACTCAAATTCACAAACACCTTCTTTCCGGGTTCGTATGAAGCTACAACAGTGACTTCGTAATATCAGACTTAGAAAAATTCCCAACTTATGATTGTGGGTTCGTACGAAGCAGGTGTGGCTTCGTACGAAGCTAAGCTGCGAAGAAACTAGTTGTGTTTTTTCATGGTTTTTAACAAATTTGATTATGATTTTGTTCGAATTTTGATCTGAAACTTTGAAGGATTGATTAAAACTGGTTTTCGCACAACATGTTGAAAATTTAGCCAATTTTAACCATGAAATCTCTGAAAATCTGAGTTTTAAAGTTCAAAAGAATGTGTAGAAGATGAGTAGAAGAAGATGTAAGTAGAAGATAATGAATTCAGCTCTGAATCTGATGAAGAAGCTTGAATCTTTATGTCTTCAATCTGTGCAAACAACCACCCACTCTGATACCACTTGTGGATTCGAACCCTGGATCGATTCCGTAACCGTTGAATACGTATGAACATGTATCTTGTGCGGAATCCAAACTACGCGTGTGGATCAGACACAAAGAAGTAATTATAAATTATCTTCTATTGATATTTGATAGTAATAAAACCACGAATTCAAACGGGCAGAGCTTCGCCTCAAAGTCTACAAAGTTACAAATGAACAAGACCACAACAACTATATATAGGTGGTGTGCGTTAGGTATGTTATGATTTTATTGATATTTTAAGCCCATTTTACGCATTAGTCAAGTTTTAAATTTATAAAACATGATATTCTACTAACACTAAACACACACATGGGCAAGTGCACCCATCGTGAGCGTAGTATAGCGTTGGTAAGATATCGAGGTCGTCCAAGGACACAAGAGCTTTTAATATCAGTTTATCCTCAACGTCTAATCAATCAAAAATTTTTGGAAAAGGTTTTAAACATGAAAAATAAAAACTAAAAATGCTGAAAATAAAAATAAAAACAGATAGACAAGATGAATCACTTGGATCTGACTCGCCTTTAATGTATCCTTTGATGATTTCCGAACTTTTGCACTTTTTAAGAGATTATCTTAGTTATAGTAGTAGGCCCCTCTTTTGAAGGTGACATTACCCTCAACTCAGTGGTTTGAGTCAGCAAGGATACAATCCCAAAGGGTCGGAATATTGAAAGATAATTAATTAAGTTATTAATGCGAAAAGTGGTAGGCCCCTCTTTTGAAGGTGACGTTACCCTCGGCTAAGTGGTTTGAGTCAGCAGGGATACACTCCCAAATAGCCAGTTTAATGTATTAATAGTAGTTTACAAATGAGCGGATCAAGCCATTCGCACCCCCGCCATCCAATACCAGTGGGTATTGAAGGAGGTCCTAGTAAGCTTGACCCAGGTCCTTGTAGGATCTATACACTGAACAAGGCAAGAACCTTACTAAACCATTCCATTAACCCCCGACCAGGTAGCCAACATATCTCTATATAGACCGTAGAGATATGAATGGTGAAAATCTTTTACTTTATATAGACAGTAAAGTAATGCCAAGACACCACGGACAAATGATAAAGTAGTTTCACCTTCAACATAAGAAACTACTTATTAAAGTCATTAACACAAAACCAAATAAAAAGTGCGAAAGGATTAAAAATCAAAAGTAATACATTAAAGACTTGTCTTCACCAAGTGATGTAAGAGACTTAGCCAAACATGGCCTTTGATTGACAAGAACTCTTATCATCAATCTTGGATCCCGAGACTACTACACACACTCTAAGGTGGATGATGGATGATGGTGGTGGATGTGGGTGTTGTAGTGGTGATGGAGTGGTGGTAAAGTGAGAGAGAGGTGGTTTGCCAAGGGATGCCTTTGAAGTGAGCCAAGCACCCCTATTTATAGCCTGAACAGAAGCCTGGCCACGGCCCCGTGTCCACTGGACACGCCCCCGTGGCCAACCATTTTCTCTTCCTTCATTAATTGCAATTGTCTGCATTAGGCTCCACACGGCCCCATGTTCGCAGGGCACGGCCCCGTGTCCAGAAGCGTATCTGTACTTCCAAGATTTGCAAGATTCTGCGAATCTTAGCGTTGACCACGCCTCGTGCTGAGTTGGGCATACCCCCGTGGTGGGCAATGGAAGCTTCTACAACTTTGTCCCTTTCTGCAGACACCTGACCACGCCCCCGTGTTCAGCGGGCACGGGCCGAGGTCAGCCTTCTGTTTCTTGTTTTTTGCTTGTGGAGATGCTGTCGAGGGGTCGGGCATGCCACGTTTATTCCTTTTCTTTGTATTTATGTTAGTTTATGCTGCATATTTGTTCCTTTTGTTCGTTTAAGCTCATTTGGTCCTGAAAATACAAAAGGAAGACAAAAGCACACTTTTTCCAACATTAGTACTGAAAAAGGGTTAGTTTTATGCCCCATTTGATCTAATTTATATGTTGCATTTTACATACATCAAATACCCCTACACTTGAATCTTTGCTTGTCCTCAAGCAAAACTCTTTATTTTGTGGCTTACACACCCAAATGGAATGGGTAGAAGAGAAGTTTTGGGCTTGTCTTGAGTGTCGGGAATCCAAGATCTTTATTGGGTTTTATTTTTATACTAATTACAATCCTATTCGTTATGATTTATTTAGAACGTTTCATAAGAGAAATTATTTATTTGGGCATAACATGTCTCTTTAAAATTCCATTTATATACAAGTTCACATACCTCACAGGAGATCACTCAACACTCGGCTGAAAATGTATTTTTGTGAAACACTCGAGACCGGCATGGAACTTACTTCTACCATAAGCTTGCCAAGCAATCAATCCTCCTTCTTTTTAACTATTAACCTTTGTAAATATCAAGAGGACTTGGGGAAAGGGCTAGGCTTGGGCTAAGGGTAGGTGGTTTTGGTTAGTGGTTAGTAAAAAGGGCTAAAAGCGTAAAAAGCGTCGGTTGTCGTAAAATTTTTTGTTTTTGTGACTTTTATTCAAACTAAGAATTTTCAAACAAAGTTTCTTTGAGGATTTTGTTTTTTTAATGCTAGACTTTCATTTTTTTTTTTTTTTGATGATAACGAAACGTCACAAGAAGACCGAGCTTTTTACTAAAATAAAGGGTTGAAAAGAAAAAGGTTTTGGTAGGTAAAGGGTGTTTATTTTGTGGGTTTAGAAATGAAAAGGTTTAGGCTCAAAGGGGTTAACTAGGGGGATTTTGGGTAGGTGAAAAAGAAAATGAAAAATAATGGTGTTGAAAGGAAAATGGGTTAGTCCTAGAGCCCCCTTCATTTACTTACTTGGGTTTAAGTTGGTAAGGACCGGGAATGTATTGTCGTGGCAAGTTCTAGAGTCATAAGAACCAACCGGCTATTCACACAAGAAACGAAAAATGAGCATTTAGTTTAAAGATGTATGCTTGTATGCTTAATAAAGGCTCAAAACTCACTTATTGTGGGAATGGGTTTATAATGTGATCAAGTATATATAATCAAATTTTAACTAGATTTTCATGCCGTTTCATAATTTTTTTATGTTTGTTCTTTTTATCACGACGCTATCGGTTGTAAATTTGTAAAAATATAACCTTTTCAGAACTTGTTATTCCTAAATTAAACCAAGACAAGTAAACAAATGAAAAGTTTTTGAAAAAAATTGGGGTGATTAGCGGTTCCAATAGAGTTTTGTATAAGGCTTGTTGTTAGGACTTGCAAAATTCAAGGTTTTAGCATCCCCCCACACTTAAATTACACATTGTCCTCAATGTGTCCCAAAAATAAGTTTTTAGGTTGATTGAATGTGTAAAAAGGTGTTTAAAAACAAAATTTTATGTTACTGGGCGTCTGGCCACGGACCCGTGTTGGTCCGGGCCCGGCCCCGTGGTCAGATTACCAGTATCATTTTAAACTGAAGGCTGGCCACGGGGGCGTGTTTAGTGAGCACGGCCCCATGTCCAGTTACCTGTACTAGGCGTTTTCTGCAGAACCTTGGGCACGGGGGTGTGTTGGGCTGAGCACGGCCTCGTGCTGAACTTGCTGTAATAAAGGAAAATTGTCGGGAGGCTCTGTTTTTATGCATGGGGTGTGGTTTTATTCTTTCCCTTGGTAACCTCCACCTTTTCGAGTGTGTTCAACCACCACAATCATCATCCAACCACCATTAATCAATTAAAAACTATCATTCATTAAAGAGCGAAATACATAGTTCCTAGAAAATAAAAAGTACATACTAAAAACTGGATAAGTAGGTCATAAAATGCAAGAAATTTTGATCCACAAAGAAGTCCTAGCCTAAATGTTTCTATTTTAATAGTAACAAAATTTTCGAAAAATGACTCTTTCGGTTTGAAGAAGGCCTTTGGAACTTCTTTCCGAAAAGGGCTCCTCACACATCGCTAAGCCACTCTTCTATCTCCCGGGGGAGAAGGAAAGTGGGCCCATTGTCTTCCTCATGTGGAGGAGGTGCGACTTCGACCGGAACTTCTTGTAAAGCATCTAGAGGAGGTTCCGGGGGAATGTCGTCCCATCCGGTGGGATTAATAACTTCTTGTGCCAAGTTCCAATCTTCTTGAGGGAAGATTGGTTCCATAGGTGGGATTGCAAGAATGTTCAACCTTTGATGCAAAAGGTTGATTTCTTGGAAGCTATTCTCTAGCCCCACTGTTAGATAGTTGATACGGTCGATTAGGACTTCTTCTACGGATGTCATCTCATCGAGTGCCTCTCTTAGCACCATTACATAACGCACAAGGGTTGTTCGATCGATGGCCTTCTTTCCCTGCGACTGTTCCTTGAGTGAGCTGAAGAGGTTCCGGTATTCTGGCTCGGCATTCTAAGAAAACAAGTCGAAAAGTTCAAATTATTGAAACAGTAACTCCGGCCACGGCCCCGTGGCCACCAATCTGCAGATTTTTGAAACAAGGAACCTTAGTGCTTTAAATTATTTTTCTGACTTTTAAAACATTTCAGAGTAGAAATAACTTAAAACAGTGTTGTAAAACTTATTTTTGATAAGATTCCTTGGTTAAAAACCTAACAAATATCACAATAAAGCTTAAAAACATGGAGATTTCCAGCTTTAATGGAGGTTTTAAGGAGTCTTTGAAGAAGAAGAAGGCAAGAGACAAAAGTAGTAAAGACAAGATGGTTGTTGAGAACCTTCTTTAGAATATACCTTATAGGGTATATGTGAAGATCCCTCCAGATCTTTGTCTTTGGAATGGGTCCAAATGTTCAGGAATCTTGCTGCATTTATAGAAAATGACAGCACGCTGACCACGGCCTCGTGTCGGCTGGACACGGCTCCATGGTCAGACAAGAGTCTGACATATTTTGTCTGTATTCTGACACTAAGGTCTGACACAATTTTTTTAGGTGGGCACGGGGCGTGTTGACCTGGACATGGCCTCGTGGCTAGAGAATTTTATGAAGTTTTGTCATATTTTAAGGAGTTTATCCAGATCGGGCGGTTCCTTACTTGAGGGAACAACACCGAAGTGCCTGAGGTACCTTAATTGCCCTTGTTGTAGACAAGAACGCAAGAGGTTATCGGAAAGGGTAAATCCTAAGCTAAATACCGGTGGACGAAACCAACCTTTATTCCCCTTATCCGGGCTCTCGTCAAAGAAGGTATATGCCGAATCGCTCAGGTCTATGAATGCATCGGCGGAGACCGATGGGGAGTCCTTCACGGCACAATCGACACAGGGACGACTATCGCTCACATCCTCACAAGAGTTAAAGGTGCTTTTGGGATCAACGATGTTGTTAGATTCCGAATGCGATCTCAATAATTCTCCTTGATCGTCGTCTTGGGATGAATTATTTATTTCCATCTCAAGCTCTTTTATCAATTAGAGAATTACTTCTTCGAGTTGAAATAATTCTTCGAGAATCATATCATCTAAAAGAATTGATTGAGAGCATTCGAGGGAGAGATATGGATTGTTTTTACTTTCTCCCATCTTAAGGTTACAGGAAAACGTTGGGTCTATATAGTGGGGAGTGTAATTTAGAAAATAACACTTTAAATCTTCATGAGATCCACCACATATTTGACACCACGCACCATAAGAGGTGCGAAAGTAAAAATAATCAATATCGCTCATGTTTGTGTCAGAAATTACCAACCGTCGGGATCTTACGGTTCTGTTTTCACTAACTGAAACTTGGGCACGAGGGCGTGTTCAGTGGGCACGGCCCCGTGTTCAGCTACTGTCTGACTTAAAACAAGATTGCCAGTACCAAAGATTGGGCACGGGGCGTGTTCAGCGGGCACGGCCCCGTGCTGAAGTCTGCAGAAGCTGAAAACTTAAGAAAAATCCAAAAAATAAAAGATAAAAAAAACAAGAAAAATGATTAGGCCGTTGATTCCTAACTTTCTTAAAATCTTTGTGTCCCCGGCAACGGCGCTAAAAACTTGGTGTGCGTTAGGTGTGTTATGATTTTATTGATATTTTAAGCCCATTTTACGCATTAGTCAAGTTTTAAATTTATAAAACACGATATTTTACTAACACTAAACACACACATGGGCAAGTGCACCCATCGTGAGCGTAGTATAGCGTTGGTATGATACCGAGGTCGTCCAAGGATACAAGAGCTTTTAATACCAGTTATATCCTCAACGTCTAATCAATCTAAAATTTTTGGAAAAGGTTTTAAACATGAAAAATAAAAACTAAAAATGCTGAAAATAAAAATAAAAATAAAAACAAAAACAGATAGACAAGATGAATCACTTGGATCCGACTCACCTTTGATGATTTCCGCAATTTTGCACTTTTTAAGAGATTATCTTAGTTATAGTAGTAGTCCCCTCTTTTGAAGGTGATGCTACCCTCAACCCAGTGGTTTGAGTCAGCAAGGATACAATCCCAAAGGGTCGGAATATTGAAAGATAATTAATTAAGTTATTAATGCGAAAAGTGGTAGGCCCCACTTTTGAAGGCGACGTTACCCTCAGCTAATTGGTTTGAGTCAGCAGGGATACAATCCCAAATAGCCGGTTTAATGTATTAATAGTAGTTTACATATGAGGGGATCAAGCCGTTCGCACCCCCACCATATAATACCAGTGGGTATTGAAGGAGGTCCTAGTAAGCTTGACCCAGGTCCTTGCAGGATCTATACACTGAATAAGGCAAGAACCTTACTAAACCATTCCCTTAACCCCCGACCATGTAGCTAACATATCTCTATACAGACCGTAGAGATATGAATGGTGAAAATCTTTTACTTTATATAGACAGTAAAGTAATGCCAAGACACCACGGACAAATGATAAAGAAGTTTCACCTTCAACATAAGAAACTAGTTATTAAAGTCATTAATACAAAACCAAATAAAAAGTGCGAAAGAATTAAAAATCAAAAGTAATACATTAAAGACTTATCTTCACCAAGTGATGTAAGAGACTTAGCCAAACATGGCCTTTGATTGACAAGAACTCTTACGATCAATCTTGGATCCCGAGACTACTACACACACTCTAAGGTGGATGATGGATGATGGTGGTGGATGTGGGTGTTGTAGTGGTGGTGGAGTGGTGGCAAAGTGAGAGAGAGGTGGTTTGCCAAGGGATGCCTTTGAAGTGAGCCAAGCACCCCTATTTATAGCCTGAACAGAAGCCCGGCCACGGCCCCGTGTCCGCTGGAAACGCCCCCGTGGCCATCCATTTTCTTTTCCTTCATTAATTGCAATTGTCTGCATTAGGCTTCACACGGCCCCGTGTTCGCTGGGCACGGCCCCGTGTGTAGAAGCGTATCTGCACTTCCAAGATTTGCAAGATTCTGCGAATCTTAGCGTTGACCACGCCCCGTGCTGAGCTGGGCACGCCCCCGTGGTGGGCAATGGAAGCTTCTACAGCTTTGTCCCTTTCTGCAGACACCTGACCACGCCCCCGTGTTCAGCGGGCTCGGGCCGTGGTCAGCCTTCTATTTCTTGTTTTTGCTTGTGGAGATGCTGGCGAGGTGTCGGGCATGCCACGTTTATTCCTTTTCTTTGTATTTATGTTAGTTTTTGCTGCATATTTATTGCGTTTGTTTGTTTGTTTAAGCTCATTTGGTCCTGAAAATACAAAAGGAAGACAAAAGCACACTTTTTCCAACATTAGTACTAAAAAAAGGTTAGTTTTATGTCTCATTTGATGTAATTTATATGTTGCATTTTACACACATCAATAGGGCATGTGGCTTCGTACGAAGCTGTATGTGACCCCTTCGTACGAAGCTACTAAAGCTTCCCTTCATACGAAGCTAGTCTAAAACACATGAACTTTCAGATCTCTTCTGTTCTGCACCAGTCTTGTCTAATTTGTTTGAGCTACGATATGTGATTGACGGAAGTGATAGACATTATGCACTCACATATGTTATTAAAATTAAAAGTAGATATACTAATAAAGTATTATAATATATTAAATAAAAATAATAAAAAGCTATATATTATTATAAAAATAAAGTTAGATAATAGTTTTGTACCATACAAGTTATCACAAGAAGGATTTTGTGTTTTCTTTGACAAGTGAATAATTTCAAAGGTGGTCATAAAACTAAAGAACTTACCTCTACGGCTTTGCCCTTCTAAGTTCTTACAAAAAGAATCTAAACGTCCATCAAGATGGACAACACCATAGAGTTAAGTTTAATTCAAGTCATGCTTGGATCTTTTAGCTGTAATTTACTAATTGTGAAACACTAGTAAATTGCCCCGCACGTTGTTGCAGCGTTCCGTGAAAAAGTTACGTTAAAACGTAAACCAACTGAAAACATACATAATAATAAGCATAAAAACATATTATATTTGATCTGACTCATTGTCGGGAAAAAAATACGTCAAAAGGTAAATCAACTTGAATCTATACCCACATGTACTTAAAAATAAACACGTAAAACTCAATTATAAAGTCTTTAGAAAGTTAAGGGGTTGTAATAGTTAATGTTGAAAGTTGGGGATAGAAATAAAAAAAATGGAAACAGACAAAAAGGAAAAAAAAGAAAAATTTAAATCGTTATTTACCCAAAGTTGATAATTGTAGTATATAATAATAACTAGAGCTATAAAGGTTCAATAGAAACAATCTCTTATGTGATTTGTGTGAAGTATTCTATCTCTAAAACCTTCATCTATTAAGGGTATCTTTGGTATAAATCTTTTAGGAGCTTATAGCTTTAACCTTTTAACAAAAAACTAATACTCAATAAAAAAATCTTGTTTGGTTGAAGGAGCTTGAAACTTTTAGGTTAGGAGCTTGAAACTTTTGGTTGAACGCTTCCACTAGTAGCGTTTAGAAGGAGCTACAAGCTTTAGGGAAAAAATTACTATTTTAACCTGTAAAGATAATGAATTTTTTAATGCACCAAGTTTTTAAATTTTTTTCTAAAGATAATGAAAAATGAAATTGTTAATTATCTTTTAAACAAATTCTTTGATTATATATACACGATATTCGTATGCTGTTGTTCCCATACGTTCTTCTTCGATCGTCCCCTTCATCATCGATTTTCTAGTAAATTTTGACTTTAGCGATTACTGGAACTTGTTGTGTGTATAAAGAATATCTTGGTTGATCAAATTACAATAAATATATATATATATATATATATTGCATAAAGTGACTTTCAATTAATTGTTTGTTTTGCATTTAATTCATCTTTAGTTTATTAGTAATAATATAATTAAATACAAATTGACCTATCTAGATTAGATTGTTTGAAATTAATTTAACTATTATATTAAATTGATATGGAATGCACGACATTAATGATTTAATAGTATTATATTATGTTCTCAATTGTTTGTCAATGACTATGTTTTATTTAATTGAAAATGATCATGTTTTATTTATTTGAGAAAGAACTTATATATGTGTGTGTGATTACGTTTAGTATTATGTTTTTTTAGTTATGTTCATTTTGGTCATTTTATACATTTTATTAAAAACTTCAGATACTTTGCAAAACACCTAAATATATCTAAAAAGCTACAGCTAACAGCCACCAGGCACCAACTACTTTTTCTAAACATACCCTAAATGATCATGTGACACTACATTCTTTGTCAAACAAAGATTGTAGTAAAAGCTGGTCAAACAATCGAAAGGCTAAAAGGCAACTTGACTACATATGGCCTAAGACCACATGGTGTGGGCATCGACAAGCGGTGTTGTTCCCAGTCAACGCCCACAAACCCACACCGTCCCCCACGTTGTGTCAGCGTTGTCAATTGGGCTTCAAGATCTCCACCGGCGTGGAGGGCAAACGTCTAACGACGTGGCGAAGTATGATTGGTGTATTCAAACTAGCTGTTCAACGGCTAGCTTGACCTTAAATTTTTTTAAACCCTATATATACTTACACATTTTACACCAATTTTATAAAAACTCGCATACTCATTCATCAATTTATTCTCTTCTCAACCACATATTCTCTCCCATTTTTTTACAAAATTTATAAAAAAAAATTGGAAGGCTCAAATTCTTCACCTTCATCTTCCTTCGTCTAGGCTTGACAACTTAATTTTATTCTCTTCGGATGACGAGGGACCGACACTCATAATTTCGGCGGTTCAAAAGGTGGTTCAAGCTGTAATGGAAGAAGAAGGGTGCTCCTCATAACCCAAAAGGATAAAATACACAGTACGGGACCGAGTCACCGTACATGATTTATTGGTAAGTGATTATTTTTCACCAAACCCTACTTATGATGATAGTACTTTCAGACGTCGATTTCGTATGAGCCATGAATTATTTCTTATAATATCAAACGAGTTATCAAGCAAAGATGAATTTTTTCGACAAAGAAAAGATGTGTGTGGTCGTCTAGGATTCAGCATGTTGCAAAAAGTCACGGTCGCGCTTAGAAAATTGGCTTATGGGACGGCTTCCGACATTATGGATGAATATACAAAAATGTCGGAACGAACCGCGAGGGAAAGCCTCCGTTATTTCTATGAGTGTGTTTTTGAACTATATTTAGAAATATATTTGAGAAAGCCTATGTTTGGTAACATACAACAACTTTTGAAGGCTCATGAAGAGCGACATGGTATCTCAGGGATGATCAGTAATTTAGATTGTATGAAATGGGAGTGGGAAATTTATCCAACATCGTGGGCCGGGCAACATAGTAGCAGATTTCATAAAAACCGACTATAAGCGGTTGCATCTCAAGATCTTTGGATTTGGCATGTATTCTTTGGTATACCTGCCGGAAATAAAATTTAAATATTCTTAATCAATCACCCATTTTCAACGACCATATGAACAGTGTTGGGCCGAAAGGCTCTTTTTTGTTAACGGTGCGGAGTATAAATATGGTTATTATCTGACGGTATATACCCAGATTAGGTTGTATTCGTAAAATCATTTACCCGGGGGACGACATTAGATGAAAAGAGATGTAAGTTTATTGGGGCTCAAATAGCGGCACAAAAGGACATCGAACGAGCGTTTGGTGTTTTGCAATCAAGATGGTACATTTTGAAAGTGCAATGTAGAATTATGGAAAAACCTAGTATTCGAAATGTGACGTACGTGTGCGTTATTTTGCATAACATGATTTTGGAGGATGATGAACGTGCAATTTGCGAGTATTACGAGGAGACAAGTCTACAAAGCACCGTAGAATTAAGTGAAGAAGAAAAAGAAACGAACTTGAATGAAATTAAACATAATACAACATATCACAACCTTCAAGCAGATTTGGTTAAACTCATTTGGAGCGTTTCACGAGACGACCCTGAGGAAGACGAAGACGAAAAATTAAAGGTTATGTAATTTTTTATTTTTTTAGTTTACGTAGTTTTTAAACTTATGTTTTTATTCAATTAATATTAATGTTATTAACATAATTTTAATTGATTTTATATAATTTTAAATAGAAAATAATAATATTAAATAGGTGACACTTGTCGAATAACGTCC
Source organism: Helianthus tuberosus (assembly GCA_030545235.1). Taxonomy (NCBI): domain Eukaryota; kingdom Viridiplantae; phylum Streptophyta; class Magnoliopsida; order Asterales; family Asteraceae; genus Helianthus; species Helianthus tuberosus. The sequence goes on from CM060383.1 coordinate 72,026,934, forward strand.
CTCTTCCACTCCCCTTCCCACACCCCCTTTTTTTCCACCATGTCACTTTTCTGACGCCTGCTTACGTGGCGTCCACATGTCACCTAACACCCCATCTTCAAGCTAATCCACACCATGTGGTCTAACAACAAATGCAAACAACTCTTGCTTCACTTTCCACACCTAGGTCCACCTCGTTTTCTTTCGATGTTCTCAGTGGCGGATCTAAAAACTTTTTCACTGGGTTCCTTTTGGTAGATTTTCACTAATCCTCACTATTTTTTTCCAAATCATACGAGATTTTCACTAATTTTTCCATTTTTTCTAAACCGAATGGGTTCCTAGGAACCCACAAATGTGGCCTAAATCCGCCCCTGGATGTTCTACTCATCTCAGCTCTAACATATTTATACAGTCGTTGGTTCTGGAACTGGTATTCAATACCAAGGAACTTGGAATACGCAATTTATCATACAGATACATGAAGTGATGGTCTGATTTTTTATATCATAAGTTTATTTTTTTAACGGCGTAACCTCACTCCTAAATTACACCATATTAATACAATTTTATTCTATATCAGGATGTTAAACATTGGTCTTCTCCCTAAGAGACAAGAGTCTCTACTATAGTACAACCCAGCCAAAGTTGGATTGGCTCATACCTTAGATAGTATAAATCAGGGGCATAGCTTTTGTCGAAACCCCTGCCCCCATATCTGTCCCGGGAACGGGGTGCCGTGAACATCAGTTGTGGTGGTATCAATTTGTTAATTAATTTGGCAGCGGAAATTTCATCAGGACCGTAGTTAGGAAATGTTTATCAGAGTAAAACCACCATATTTTATATTACTAATCACATGGGTAAAACCCAAGTTTCTTATTACAACATTTTTATAGGGATAAACCCTATTTTATTGAATTTAAAACATCGTCTTTTAGGTAACTTTTATAGCCACATTTTTCCAAGCCGTCAGTGCTCTCCAGCTGGCTTTTTCCTAATTGGCTTTCATATTGTGTTACCTGAAATGCGTTTTAAAAACATTTGTTAGTGGGAAATACTGGTGAGTGAATCCTAGTTTAATCAAGAAAAGTTTTATCAATTAACACAGTATTGAGAGCGATCACAATGTTTATTTCTACACAATTACTCATTCAGTACTGTCAATCCTGACTGGTGGGTCATATTACACATTGGCTAACTCGTTGTCCAATTGTAACATGTTCCACATTTTGTATACAAAACCCCAACATACCGGCAGTAATTGAAGAACAACAAAGACTCAATCACTGCTTAATCACATTGTAAAACGTTTAAGATTTTGTAAAACAGTTCACAAAAAGGTTTGCAAAAAGAGGATAAACTCACATTGCTATCTTAGACGTCGTTTAAGGGTTTCCTTGTGTTAATCTATAATTTACACAAATGTACATATGTTAGTATAATAACCCTTTGTTTATATTAACGATACCCTCCCCGAGACAGTATTCCAATAACTACGTCGGGCAGAACCACGACAGTTATTACGGAACCCTGGATCAATCGGGCAGCGTATCTAATACGTAACTGGGGTTATAATACTTACAACGGAGCAGAACTTCGTTAATTAGGGGGATATAATACCCGAGTATTACTTATACTACGTAGAAATTCGTTGAGAAAGAAAATATTTGAGCGACGGAAAATGAAAACCCGATGCTCTCTTATATAGGGCCTGAAATCAAGTTTCTCGCGGCCCGCGTAGTAGGGGGTCTAGGCGTAGGTGATCCGGGTCACGAATAGGTTCAACACGCGTTTGACACGTGTCAACACCGGGTGCGATCTGGCCTTATAGCTGTCGCGGCCCGCGTAAGGTGTAGCCAAGGGCTACGTTGCCCGTGAGTGCCTCATTTTTCTTGTTTTTATTTTATTTTTATAAAAATAAAGGTATTTGGGGTCCGTTTTCGCATACAGGGTGTATTTTAAGACATATAGGGGTATTTAAATATATATTAGGGTGTTAGAAAAATTCAGGAAGGTTGTTATATCCTCCCCACCTTGTTTTAGAACTCGTCCTCGAGGTCTACTGGAACAAGTGTGGATATTTCCTTTGCATTTCTGATTCAAGCTCCCATGTGTATTCTGGTCCTCTTTTGGAGTCCCATTTCACTTTGACTAGAACTAATCTCTTGTGCTTGAGGTTCTTGACTTTCCTATCTTCAATCTGTAGAGGCCTTTCCACAAATTTTAACTGCTCATTTACCTCTATATTTTTAAAAGGTTCTATGAGTGAATTATCAGCTAGACACTTTTTGAGATTAGATACATGAATGATGAAATACATCATGTATTCCTGCCATTTCCTCTGGCAGTTGTAGCTGATAGGCTACAAGTCCTATTCTTTTAGTTATCTCAAAAGGTCCAATATACCTGGGGCTTAACTTTCCTCTTTTGATAAATCTTACCACTCCTTTCCAAGGAGAGATTTTCAATAATACTTTATCTCCTACCTGAAATTCCAAGGGCTTTCGTCTGTTATCAGCATAACTCTTTTGTCGATCACGTGCTGCTTTCAGTCGTTCCTTGAGTCTGTTGTTTCTTGTACTATCTCAGGTCCGGATAGTTGCTTTTCCCCAATTTCTGCCCAACAGACTGGGGTTCGGCACTTTCGTCCATAAAGTGTTTCGAATGGTGCAGCATTGATACTTGTGTGATAACTATTATTATAAGAAATTCTATCAATGGTAAGTGATCGTCCCAATTACCTCCGAAATCAATTACACAAGCTCTAAGCATGTCTTCCATTGTTTGAATTGTCCTTTCGCTTTGTCCGTCCGTTTGAGGATGATAAGCGGTGCTTAGATTTAACTTGGTTCCCATTGCTTTTTGGAAACTTGTCCAAAAGTGAGAGGTAAAACGACTATCTCTGTCAGAAACAATTGATAAAGGAATTCCATGTAAAGAAACGATTTCATTTACATATAATTTAGCTAATTGTTCCATTCTGAAAGTTTCTTTCATCGATAGAAAATGAGCAGACTTGGTTAGTCTGTCTACAATCATCCAGATTGTATAATTACCTTTTCTTGTTTTGGGTAATTTAGTAACAAAATCCATTGTTATTAATTCTCATTTCCAAACAGGCCTTTCTAACTGTTGTAATAAACCTGAAGGTTTCTGATGTTCAGCTTTGACTTGTGAACAGGTTAAACACTTTGCAACATATGCTGCTATATCCTTTTTCATTCCTATCCACCAGAAATTCTTTCTTAAGTCCTGATACATCTTATCACTTCCAGGATGCATCGTATACTTAGATTTATGGGCTTCTTCTAATCTACGGTAACGTAGGTTTCCTAATTTAGATATCCACATCCTTTTCTTATGGAATCTCCAAATTCCATCCGTTCCTTGTTCTAATTCCTTAATCATTTCTTTCAATTTTTTAGCATCATCCTTGATTACTGATTCTTGTGCCTTTCTAATCTGTTCATTTAAATCTACTTGTAGATTTAATTTAAGAGAACGTACTCTTTTTGGCTGTTCATGATACTTTCGGCTTAAAGCATCAGCAACTACATTTGCCTTTTCTGCATGGTACTGAATATCACAATCGTAATCACTAAGCTTTTCCATCCAGCGTCTTTGTCTCATATTCAATTCCTTTTGCCCGAAGACATACCTTAAACTCTTATGATCTCTGAAAACAGTAAACTTACTACCGTATAGGTAATGTCTCCAAATCTTAAGGGCGAAAATTATAGCTCCTAATTCTAAATCATGAGTGGAATAATTCTCTTCATGATTCTTAAGTTGTCTGGATGCATAAGCTATAACCTTTTGACATTGCATTAACACACATCCATAACCTAATTTAGAAGCATCACAATAGATTACAAAATCTTCAGTTCCTTCTGGTAATGCTAGTATGGGTGCATGGGTTAATCTTTGCTTAAGGATTCTAAAGGCATCTTCTTGTTTGGTTCCCCATTCAAACTTAACAGATTTATAGGTTAGCTTAGTTAAGGGAATGGCTATTCTAGAAAAATCTTGAATAAATCTTCTATAATAACCGGCTAGTCCTAAGAAACTTCTAACCTCAGTTAGTAACTCAAGGGTTTTCCATTTGGTAATCGCCTCGATCTTGGTTGGATCCACATGAATTCCTTCATGATTGACTAAGTGTCCAAGAAATTGTACCTGTTCTAACCAAAACTCGCACTTTGAAAACTTAGCATAAAGCTTTTCCTTCCTTAATAAACTTAAAAGTGCTTGCAAATGCTTTGCATGATCCTCTTTATTCTTAGAGTAAATGAGAATATCATCTATAAAGACAATTATGGATTTATCCAAATATGGTTTACATATTTTGTTCATCATGTCCATAAATGCAGCTGGGGCATTGGTTAAACCAAATGGCATGACAGTAAATTCATAATGGTCATACCTTGTTCTGAAGGCAGTCTTAGGAATGTCTTCTTCCTGTACCTTTAATTGATGATATCCTGACCTTAAATCGATTTTTGAGAAAAATCGTGCTCCTTGCAATTGATCAAACAGATCGTCGATTCTTGGTAATGGATACCGATTCTTAATCGTGACCTTGTTCAATTCACGGTAGTCAATGTACATACGCATTGATCCGTCCTTCTTTTTAACGAATAAAATCGGCTCTCCCCATGGGGATGAACTTGGTTGTATGAATCCTTTTTCTAATAATTCGTCTAATTGTTTCTTCAGTTCCTGCATTTCTGCATGTGACAAACGGTAAGGTGCTTTGGCAATTGGTGCTGTCCCTGGTATTAAATGGATTCTGAATTCAACTTCTCTATCTAGAGGTTGCCCTGGTAACTCTTCTGGGAATACATCTGAAAACTAGGATAGTGCTGAATATCCTTTAATTATTTTCCTTTAGTGTTAGTGATTATAGAAATCAAATACACTAATGATCCTTTTCTTATATAACTTGCTGTTTTCATCACAGAGATGAATTTAGTGGATCTAGAGGTTTTATTTCCTTTAATTGTGATCTTTTCACCCCTTGGTGAATTTACTTGTATTGATTTTTGATCACACAAAATACTGGTTTTATTGGCTATTAACCAATCCATTCCTAACACGACATCAAATCCTGCCAGATTCATGGGGTAAAGGTTTGCAATAAATTTCTGATTTAGAATTTCTATTCTTGCTCCCTGCAAGATCTCAGAAATCTTAATGGTTTCCCCATTTGCTGTTTCTACTAAATATTCTTGTGGAAGTTTAGTTAATGATTGATTAAGAAGTTTGCAGAATGAAGTATTAATAAAACTTTGGTTTGCACCAGAGTCAAATAATACTTTAGCAAAAACATCATTAACTAAAAACGTATCGGTGATCACATCTGGGATCATCTTTGCTTCTTCTGCAGTCAGAACAAATGCTCTAGAATTTTTGGTATTCTTGTTATTCGTAGCTGGAGCTAGCTTTGGACAGTTTGGCTTGATATGACCTTGTTCTCCGCAGTTGTAGCATATCCTGTTGCTAATCTTTTTCCTGCAATCTTCCTCCTTGTGTCCCGATATTTTACAAAAATTACAGGATATGGAGCATCTTCCTGAATGCTTCTTTTTGCAATTCTTACAGTAGGGTGCCGAGGTAAAGCCTACATTTTTCCCACGATTAGAATTTCCAGAACGAAATTCTTGTGTAAGCTTCTGGGTTAGGTTCCTCCTTTGATCCTCTTCTCGTGTACGGATTAATTCATCTGTCAAGGTGTTGGCTAGTTCTACAGCTTCTTCTATGGTTTGGAGTCTAGCTGCCTTGACTACATGCCTTATCTCCCCAATTAATCCCCAGATGTAACGGGAGATTAATACTGGTTCAGGTGAAGCAAGGGTTGGCACTATTCTAGCATATTCAAAGAATAACTTAGTGTACCCCTTACTGTCCACACCAGTCATCCTAAGGTTTAGGAACTTGTTTGCTATCTGTTCTTTTTCATTAGGAGGGCAGAATTTCCTTTCTACCATGTTTTTAAACTCTTTCCATTCCATATTGTAAATTCTATCACTTCCCCTAGACTGAAGGATAGTGTTCCACCATTCTAAAGCTGAATTCTTAAACAGATTAGAAGCAAACATTATCTTATCTTCTTCTGCGCACTTGCTTATTCTTAAGACTGTCTCAGTCTTTTCTATCCAGCGTAGGGTTGCAATGGCCCCTTCATTACCCGAGAATTCCATAGGTTTACAAGACCAGAATTCTTTGTAAGAACAACCGTAAGACACGGTTCTTCTTCTTTTGGGAATGGGCATTTGAAGTACGGGTCCATTGTTCACGCTGTGTTCAGGTTCAGAGGGTCGCTTGCTATCATGTTTACTTTTATTTTCTGCTTCCCTATCCGTTTGAATAATATATGGCATCGCATCTATTATTCCTTGTGCCACTACGTGTTGGATGGCACTGTTGTCCACTTGGTTTCCATTGTTATCATTGTTCGGATTATCGTTATTCAGATTATTCTCATTCTGGTTTTCCGGGTTATTATCCAGATTCTCTTGATTCACTTGGTCGGCCATCTGAATTTTAAACATTTACCAATTATTAATATCACAGAATAATTAATAATTTAGGCAACGACCACACAATACACATATTGGTCAAAAGCGTCGAGAATTGCTACTTTACTCTTTCTATTATAGTATGCGGCAAATACACACTAAGACTGGAATTAAAATTACAATACTACTATGCATCATTAACCACAAAGTGGTCTATACTACAACATATATTATTTATTATTACATATATATATATATATATATATATATATATATATATATATATTTCATACAAACATATTATAGATTATTATATTATTATTATTACCAACTCCACTATCACCTTCATGGATATGGATTTCTCCTGAAATCTATATGACGCTCGTCATATTTCCAGACGAGTTGTTCTCCTACATACCTCATTCTCTCGCTACTTTCTAAGATTTCTTCTCCAAAAGTTCGGAGTTCTTGCAAATTTTCTGCACTCATTGGGGGTGCAGGTGCTGGTACTGGATCTGGATATTGGGGCATGGGATTCTCCTAAGGGTACGGATTCTCTAGAATCTCCCTAATGTATTCATCGTTGTCGTAGTAGGGATCTAGAGGGTCCAGACCTGGATAGGCTGCTAAGTTCGGCAAGGTTTCGTCGTTTAAGTGGTAGCATGGCACATAATCCCTATGATTATCGAACCACGGATCATAATTTGGGTCTAAGGGATTAGGGGCTGGTATCCTAGGTATTTCCTCAGGGTTGAAATCATGCATTTCTACCTCCATCGGCTGAGTGGGAATTAAAGGTAAGGGTTGTGGGGCTACTAGTTGTTCCAGATTTGGGTCGGCAGCAGTTGTTGCTAGGATATGAAAATTGGGTAAGCTCCTATTAAGCATATCCTGTGTATGGGCATCTGACTCTCGCTTAGCGGCTGCTAGGACTCTTTGCTGTTGTAACTTTCTCATTCTTTTCCTACGCTCGAATGCTCCCTTACTGAACCATCCTCTCCTTTTCTGAGGGAATGGCTCTTCAGACTGAGCTTTAAAGGCAAACATCCCTTCTTCCTGATCAGCTGAATACCCAGAGAGGGTAGGCTGGGAAGAAGTACCTTCACTCCTAGGTGAATCGGACAACTGATGATACACGTCTGAGGGTCCTTGATCACTCATACTGTAAACTAACAAATAGTCAAATAACACATAACTATAAAATACAGATATGCACGTATTTTTATAATTTATTTCCTAACAATTTGGATAATATATTGATGTCAGCAGATAACTTCTGTGGCTGAATCAGTGACTTAGCTCTGATACCACCTTCTGTCGCAACCCCTGCCCCTTATCTGTCCCGGGAACGGGCGGCCGTGAACATCAGTTGTGGTGGTATCAATTTGTTTATTAATTTGGCAGCGGAAATTTCATCAGGACCGTAGTTAGGAAATATTTATCAGAGTAAAACCACCATATTTTATATTAATAATCACATGGGTAAAACCCAAGGTTCTTATTACAACATTTTTATAGGGATAAACCCTATTTTATTGAATTTAAAACATCGTCTTTTAGGTAACTTTTATAGCTACATTTTTCCAAGCCGTCAGTGCTCTCCAGCTGGCTTTTTCCTAATTGGCTTTCACATTGTGTTACCTGAAACGCGTTTTAAAAACATTTGTCAGTGGGAAATACTGGTGAGTGAATAACAGTTTAATCAAGAAAAGTTTTATCAATTAACAAAGTATTGAGAGCGATCACATTGTTTGTTTCTACACAATTACTCATTCAGTACTGTCAGTCCTGACTGGTGGGTCATATTACACATTGGCTAACTCGTTGTCCAATTGTAACGTGTTCCACATTTTGTATACAAAACCCCAACATACCGGCAGTAATTGAAGAACTACAAAGACTCAATCACTGCTTAATCACATTGTAAAACGTTTAAGATTTTGTAAAACGGTTCACAAAAAGGTTTGCAAAAAGAGGATAAACTCACATTGCTATCTTAGACGTCGTTTAAGGGTTTCCTGGTGTTAATCTATAATTTACACAAATGTACATATGTTAGTATAATAACCCTTTATTTATATTAACGATACCCTCCCCGAGACGGTATTCCAATAACTACGTCGGGCAGAACCACGACAGTTATTACGGAACCCTGGATCAATCGGGCAGCGTATCTAATACGTTACTGGGGTTATAATACTTACAACGGAGCAGAACTTCGTTAATTAGGGGGATATAATACCCGAGTATTACTTATACTACGTAGAAATTCATTTAGAAAGAAAAGATTTGAGCGATGGAAAACGAAAACCCGATGCCCTCTTATATAGGGCCTGAAATCAAGTTTCTCGCGGCCCGCGTAAGGTTACGCTAAGGCCTTCGCGGCCCGCGTAGTAGGGGGTCTAGGCGTAGGTGATCCGGGTCACGAATAGGTTCAACACGCGTTTGACACGTGTCAACACCGGGTGCGATCTGGCCTTATAGCTGTCGCGGCCCGCGTAAGGTGTAGCCAAGGGCTACGCGGCCCGCGAGCGCCTCATTTTTCTTGTTTTTATTTTATTTTTATAAAAATAAATGTATTCGGGGTCCGTTTTCGCGTACAGGGTGTATTTTAAGACATATAGGGGTATTTAAATATATATTAGGGTGTCAAGAAAATTCAGGAGGGTTGTTATAGCTTTCAAGGGGCCAGGGGGAGGGGGTTCCGACCCCTCGAACTTCTCGCTCAGTAGTATTATGTATGTATGTTTCGTGTAGAATTTTTTAGGTATATACGTTTTCGACCCCCTGGTTTTATAAAAAAAAATTACTTAGATAGAATTTTTAGGTTTTGTGACTTCCGACCCCCCGTGGAAATTTTCAAGTTTCGCCACTGGTATAAATAACTATTCTTTATATATTGATGTCAATGAGACAACAACATTTCCAACATAAAGTTACGAAAGATGATTAATAATGTCACAAAAGAGATTAAATATATTGTAGATTTTGTCATTTCGAACAGATACACAACATTAAACTAGTTATGAAACTTAATGAATAATTTGCATAATTTTCTTAGTTTTATAATCTAAAAAGTTTAACTTTCAAATTTGTTTAAGTGTCCAAATATATTGATTATACATCACATGTTTGGTGCAAAAAGAACTTCAAATTGTATTTGATTCTAAGAACTTTTTTAGCATATGAATATTGCAGGCGGCTCGATCTAATATGAAAGTTAATAAAAAATAATTCATGAAGAACAATATTTTTTGTGAAATGCAAAACGTGTATACTTTTTAGTGTGTAAATACTTTTAAAAATATGTGTAAAATCACTTATGCAATGTAATGTTTAGTAATCATTAATTATTACACTATATTAGTTGAACTAGTAACGGGTTACAGTTTTCTTAAAGTTCTAATTTATAATAATTTATTCAAAATAACTAATTGCTTATTAAGGTTGTTTATACAATATTTTATCTTGGTCCTAAATTAATCGTTTAAAAACCAGAAAGTGAAAATTATTATGTTCCCTCCTTTTAAAAAAATGATGACTTTAACATATAAGTATGAAAATAGAATAATAACTTTGAACTACACTAAATATCATTTAAAGCGTTATAAAACCTCAACTTTTGTCCCCGTGGTTTGCTGATTTTAACACTCTCAGTCTAATAGTTTTAAAATTGCACTTATCATCCATTAATTTGCTGATTTTAACCGTTTCAGTCCACCAGTGTTAGATTTTAACAGTTTCAGTCTACACCAATGTTAGTGTTGTGGACTGAAACTGTTAAAATCAGCAAACTAATGGACTGAAACTGTTAAAATCAACAAACTAATGGACAAAAAATGCAATTTTAAAACTACTGACTTAGAGTGTTAAAATCAGCATACCACAGGGACGAAAATTGAGGTTTACTATAATGTTTAATTTATGAGAGCATTCATAATAGGTCAAAGTTTTTTTTAGAGTTAAATGACATTTTAGTCCCTGTGTTTTAGGACATTTTGTCAGTTTAGTCCAAAGGTTTCATTTTTCGCTTGTTGGTCCAAAAAGGTTTCACCATTGCCATTTTAGTCCTCTAGGTTAACTTCAACCATTTTTTTTGTTTACGAGAAGGGCAATTCGGTCATTTTATATGTAATTCTGTTAACTAGAAGGGCAATTCGGCCATATAAAATGACTGAATTGCCCTTCTCGTTAACAGAAAAAATGGATGAAGGTAACCCAGTGGACTAAAATGGCAACGTTGAAACCTTTCTAGACTCACCGGTGAAAAATGAAACCTTTGGACTAAATTGGCAAAATGGCCCAAACCACAGATGTAAGACCCTAATCATGATTTAACCCAAAACGACGCAACGAATAAAGAACCGTAAAATTTCTTTCTTTTAACTACTCTATCATACTTGAATACCGTTTAGGTCAACCCTTATAACATAAATACATCATTCATCATTTATTTAATGTAACTATGTTAACAAATAATTACAAACAACGTGACCACTTTCCCGTACATTCCATGATCTTCAACTCGAACCTTGTTCACTTGTCCATCATGAATATCTGACAAACCTGCGGTCACCATATATAACCAACATGTTAGTACATGGTAACATCATATATAATTAAATACATATACTTAAAAGGCTATATCACATTCTAACTACGTAACGTATTCCATTGAAACATCCTCTCAATTTTATTTACTCGAGTCCGACATCAATTCCTTGAGAGTCCGGCATTCCCATACCTGCACTCCACTTATTTCATTCTCAATAGTAACATGGTTAGAAGTACGTAATCTCAAACATATTGAACACCCACATTTTCACATATACGTATACCAGTGATCTACAATCATTAGATTACAACACGTGTATACACTTTCATATATCTAAGTACATTCATAGGTATCCCATTCATATGTACGTACATACAAGTTCTCACTACTTACACACGCTACAGTTCCATATCTACATACATACATACAAGTCACATTCACTTATTTGTAAGTTGAGTCTTATCTATAATCATATCAACACAAATCAATGCAATTATTAACAAACATAACCGACTAACTTCCAACAAACATGATGAACATTCCATTAACATGATGAACATTCCATTAACACGATGAACATTCAGCAACATAATGAACATTCCATTAACACGATGATCATTCAGCAACATAATGAACATTCTATTAACACGATGAACATTCAGCAACATAATGAACATTCCATTAACACGATGAACATTCAACAACATAATGAACATTCTATTAACACGAAGATCATTCAGCAACATAATGAACATTCCATTAACACGATGAACATTCAGCAACATAATGAACATTCTATTAACACGATGAGCATTCAGCAACATAATGAACATTCCATTAACACGATGAGACTATCATCTTAATTTACATTAAGGATAGACGAAGTTCATATGAACTTACCTTGGTACTTACCCTTACCCGTAAATTCTTACATGGTTCCCTATATACAACATACCAAACTTCATTTATAAATAAGAAGTGATTCCGGAAATCACTTACCTTAAGTGTCCGTATTCGCATCCGTTTCCTCGCCTTCTTTTGACCCGCTAGCCTTCCATGCTTCCATCCATCTTGACATGATCCCTATACTTTCATGTCATCGCATTCACATTCTTGTTAGCATACATGATTGTACATATTAATGATTATATTAAATTCATGTTTCACATTTGACTTTCATTCGTGAATTCTAACAAGCATAAGGCATATTTCCACAAGTCAATCTTTTCAAACTCATATAATTCATCACGTCATCACATATAACACATATGGATATAACACGCATCATATGACTTTCTATAACATTACAGTTGTGACAAAAGTCTAACATTGCTACTTATGCACAGTTGACTTTCAGAAAGTCAACGATTTATCATATGAACTTTTGACTTAACCTCATACATCCATGTCATTATAGTAGACTATACTAATGACGCTATATACATTTCATACTCACGATGCAATAAGCATACAACCACATGATCATCTAATTATATGCACACACCAAACATATTCAATTCCGTTCATTCCAGTAACATAATTCTACAACTAACACCATGACCTATGCTTAACAACCCAACATCATTCTAACTTCATCCTGTTCTAATGATCTCATATGCTTCACATTTAGAGTATTTTTACTTATCAATTTTGATTAAGCAATTATTCAAACTTGTAGTAAACATCATACCACTCCAACATAGAGTACAATATTCTAATGCATACTTTTACCAAATAACATGGCCAACCAAATCCTACATGAATTCCATCTAAAAATAGATTTCTCACGTTTATTTATCATCAAATACATCATATCCCCATATTATACGATTTCATCCATTACTTGCATACCATTTCATCTATTAATCTCACATAGGCATTTCATCAAACACTTGGTGTGCATACCACAATTTATGCATAATGTACAAGTGTTTCATGCTTTATTTCTTACTTCATGCTTTCATTCATCAATTAAAACAAAAACATCAACAAATTCATATCACATTCAATCTACCTAACAAGAACGCATTACATGCAACATAGCATAACAAGATTTGAACAAGGATTGGACATGGGTGACACACCCATGTCGCCATCTTCACCACTAGAAGTGGGTTTCACCTCCAAACATCAAATTACTCCAAATCGTTCATAATCCAAGACCTATATGGTGTTTTTAACACATACTCACACTCAATTTCATACAATTTCACGATTTCCAACATAACCCACTTCGTGCATAATCACCAATCTAGATTTTAAGACATAGCATATGATCCCTTTGTGAAGGTGATCATTAATCCATGCTCGGTTATGAATTTAAGCTTCATCTAGCCTTTCAATTTGATGATTTTCCATGATTAGGGTTTTGGATCCTATGGAGCTCTACTCATTTCTAGAACACCCGAAAATTTGTGTTTGTGTGTGTGTTTAACTTTCATTAATAAAACTCATGTTTCCATCATAACGGTTTTGGTCCCTCAAGTTTCATTTTAATTATATAAGGGACTAAAACTCATAATCTTGTTACTTATGTACATGACACCACTAGGCTAATTTGTTCCTAGTCATTTTGTTTATGGGTTCACCTTTTACTACTAACGGTACTTTACCCATTCCTTTTTATTTACCGGGTTCTAATTTACCAAACCCGTTTTTGGGGTGTTACACGTCTACCCCCCTTAAACGAGGTTTCGTCCCCGAAACCTTTCTCATTTCCATTTGACACTAATTATCTTTCCTTCGTAATTTATACATACCCCTCTATGTTTAACTTTAACAGTTGCATCATAATTATAAGTAACCATCCGATCTCAATTCATATATTATTCATACAATTGACTTCTCTCTAACAAGTCTATACTGTCTATATCATGCTTCCACATAACATTCTCATTTCCTTGACCCGTTAGTAATAGGTCAATATACATACTTATTCAAACTTGTAATAATACTTACATTCATATAATCCGTTTATAACAGATCTAATACCTTCATCTCATCCTTTAAGATTACATTCGTTACATTTATTACATAACATTTAATTATTGTTTTGTTATCGCAATGAAGTTACTATTTCATGGTCACGCATACGTGCTTAACACCAAAGTTAACATCATTCTACATTTCCTATAGTTATTTGTACCATACATACCCTTACGTTACCTTCAACTCACCTCATTCATTCTACATTACTATTCCTCTCATTTCATGCATGACTTAATTTGCATAAGCAAGCGTGTCATGCAAGTTCATTAGACGAGAGTTTAACCAATACCCGAAATTTTCACTCAAAACTTTTAAGATTTAGTTCTTAATGGCCTAGTTTTCTTCTTACGTCAACTATTAAAAGTCAAACATTCCATACCATACCATACCGGTTCCATCATTCATCTCGTAGGTCATTTTCAATTTACTAATTCATAGCTATCCGGCATGAGTTAAAACATTTTACTTACCTCGATTTCATTTCATACTTCAGTAATCCGTAAACCAGATCGATCCGCTCCTTCACGAGTACTAACCGTACCAGCCCAGCTTTCATTCATCCTTGTAATGGGCTTCCACTCGTGCACATTCTTTCACCAATTCGATTGGTTTCATCACATTAAGAATTCTACCATTAACATCTACAAAATCGGCGGTTAGCGCCTTTCATTCAAACACTCATTATACTAGGTGATTACTCACCTATAATCCTTTTACATCTTCCTACATACATGCTATAACACATCCCACATTTCATCCTTTACATGCAATTCTTTTTATTCTGGTTACTTATTTCGTCAACCTTTGTAGTTGGACTCTTCGAGGTCAAACTAACATTTCTTACTTATCGTAGATGTATTGAAGTACACGATTGTACTTCTTTCCATTTACACTTACATACAAGGACTTTAATACATCCTTTCAGTGTTTCTTGCAAAACTTACCCTTCCCGTCCATACTTAAGTTATGGTTCGGGTCGTAGCCCGTCATTCATTTTGACTCTCTAGAGTCGAGTATTAACATATTTCATGCTTGTAATTTATCTAAGGTTTATTTCTTACAACTAAAGCTTCTTGCCACATCAACCGTTTTCAATGTTTTATACTTACTTAATGGACCAGACTGCTCTATCCATTCTTTTATTACTTGTTTTATTACTTATCATTTTATTTCATTTGACTTTCGAAAGTCTAATTTGTAAATTCATTCTTACATATGCGTATCAATTATCCCATTCTGACACATCCACCACTAGTCGAGTGATAAACTCCTATTAAAAGTATAACCCTATTTTTACATACCTAATGTAAGCGAAATTCATTGATTTGTTATTCATACCTTACGACGGTCCTCTCTTTCCAATTAGTGACATTGCGTGCCCATTCATCAAGCTCACCTATGCGTATCAAACTTAACAGATCAAAACATTAGATACCGAGTCCAAATGGCGATCACCATATGACCCATATGACTCATTTATTCTTTCAACCATTCTTGCATACAATTCATGAGCATAATTATATTCATATATATGTATTCAAAACATAACTTGGAAAATATCCGCTTTTAAAGAATATTTACTTATTTGATCTATAATTACTTGCAATTTTGAACCTTTCATTCTTGTCATTCATTCTTACTTATTTGATTGGTACATATTTACGAATTTCAAACTTTTCATTCTATCATTCATCCCCTTCTATATTTCGAATCCGTCTCGCGGATTCTAGGTATCATTCATATCTTTCATTCCTTTCATGTTTCGAATCCGTCTCTCGGATTCTAACATATCATTCATATCTTTCATTCATACTTCTCATGTGTATTTGGTACTTTCAAATCCCTGAAAGTCTTACATTTCCCTTCACCCTCACATCCACCTACTACCTAATTCTAACGGACATAGCTGTAACAAATATCACGGTCTCACGAGCGTCATATGTTTCTTGTGTACTAGCCAGGTACACAATCCACATACTAGTTTCGTGTCTTCGTGTAATCGGCACCTTATATCCGAAGAATTAGGTTTCGGCACTTGTAACATTTTCAAAACTTCATTACCATCCTATTATTATATTTCATTTAAAATTTTCCTTCACTTGATAGATTTTACCATTACATGCACCCACATGTTAACTTTACGTACATGGGGTCAATTCGTCTTATTACATGCCTTGGTGTCGGTCCTAGACCGCATTCACGGATCATCTTCTCCAAGCAATTATGCTTACCTTACACATAACATACTGTTACTTTTCTTCAAATACATACTTAAGCACATACTTACCTTTGCTTCTACCCTTAGATCTTGATCGAGTCTCGAATTGTACAGGTTCCTTGTCACAAGAGCACAAAGGTTTGAGTTCAAGTATTTACCTCCTCATACTTGATTTCCCTCAAACCATGGCTCTGATACCAACTTGTAAGACCCTAATCATGATTTGACCCAAAACGACGCAGCAGAAAATGAATCGTAAAATTTCTTTCTTGTAACTACTCTATCATACTTGAATACCGTTTAGGTCAACCCTTTTAACATAAATACATCATTCATCATTTATTTAATGTAACTATGTTAACAAATAATTACAAACAACGTGACCACTTTCCCGTACAATCCATGATCTTCAACTCGAACCTTGTTCACTTGTCCATCATGAATATCTTACTAACCTTCGGTCACCATATATAACTAACACGTTAGTACATGGTAACATCATATATAATTTAATACATATACTTAAAATGCTATATCACATTCTAACTACGTAAGGTATTCCATTGAAACATCCTCTCAATTTTATTTACTCGAGTCCGACATCAATTCCTCGAGAGTCCGGCATTCCCATACCTGCACTCCACTTATTTCATTCTCAATAGTAACATGGTTAGAAGTACGTAATCTCAAACATATTGAAAACCCACATTTTCACATATACGTATACCAGTGATCTACAATCATTAGATTACAACACGTGTATACACTTTCATATATCTAAGTACATTCATACGTATCCCATTCATATGTACGTACATACAAGTTCACACTACTTACACACGCTACAGTTCCATATCTACAAGTCACATTCACTTATTTGTAAGTTGAGTCTTATCTACAATCATATCAACACAAATCAATGCAATTACAAACAAACATAACCGACTAACTTCCAACAAACATGATGAACATTCCATTAACATGATGAACATTCCATTAACACGATGAACATTCAGCAACAAAATGAACATTCCATTAACACGATGATCATTCAGCAACATAATGAACATTCTATTAACACGATGAACATTCAGCAACATAATGAACATTCCATTAACACGATGAACATTCAGCAACATAATGAACATTCTATAAACACCATGAACATTTAGCAACATAATGAACATTCCATTAACACGATGAACATTCGGCAACATAATGAACATTCTATTAACACGCTGAACATTCAGCAACATAATGAACATTCCATTAACATGATGAACATTCAGCAACATAATGAACATTCCATTAACACGATGAACATTCAGCAACATAATGAACATTCCATTAACACGATGAACATTCAGCAACATGAAGTTGTGGGAGGAAACTTGTGGGAGCTTGAAACATGAAGTTGAAAAGATCAAACCACACTGGTTAGAGTCCTGAACTTCTAGTAACTTTAAATAACATCATGCTTGCAATGTGAGAGGGACACTTATATACAAGTATATAAAATGTTATTGGTGCGTCCGCCGTACCTCTATTACATTGTTCACATTCCGTTATGGTTGCCACTATCGGTTCTTACACATAATAAGTCTTACCGTGGTTTCCGTGCACTGAACTTCGTAATTATGTATGCATCCATAATTACGTAATTCCTTGCATAGTCACGTAGTGCATCTTAAAATGTGTAGGGGAAGAAAACAATGAACGAGCTTGTGATGATTGTGACTAGACCACCATAGGGTCCTTTTTATTAAATCAATAAATGATTTTAATAGACAACCAAGGAGTCTTTTCAGCTTATATCATCACATGTCATTCTTAACCAGATTTTTGAATCAATCTTTTTTTTTTTACTAGACCACTAAAAGGGTCTCTTATGAATCATGGAATGGTACTATATAATCCAAGGGTCTTAACTATTACATAGAAGCCCATTAAAGATTTGAGGTAGTACCTTTGGATATCCTACTATGAATCCTTCATATGAAGATATGGAAGGTTCTACGAGGATTTGGATAACGAAAATAAAACCACAAAAGGAAAAACAAAAAACACATAACCACAAAATTGTTTAACTTGATTTGTTATCATTTTGTTAATTTGTTCTGCTAACTGTGCACATGTATTCAAAGCACACCAGGTATCCAATCAGTGGATTTTGATTGGTGCTTGAAATATTTCTAAGAATCTAACTATAAAGATAGAAAGATCTTTTAAAGAGAAAATTCGATTTCGATTATAAAGAACCGAAATGTTCGAATTAAGGTACACAAGGAATCCAATTAAGGACTCTGATTTGAAAGATAATCATCCACAAGGGTCTAATGTGAAGATAAAAAGATCCTATATGGATTTTAGAAGTCGAAGATGTTTTGAAACCTTGCACTGGATGTGCTTAAGTCAAAACATGAAGTAAAAATGCTTATGAAGTTGAGATGCTAGATATGTCAAGGCGACATATGAAGCGACATTTGAAGGTTAAGTTGTCACACCCCGACCACGTGAGACAACGAAATGTGGCGGAAACATCGGGGAGTGTTGTAACAGAATTAATTGTTTCAAATCCATGGCAATTGAAGTTTCGTTTTATTAATCAAACATGAAAGTTTACATTGTTTTAAACAAGAACCAAAGAGTACATAACATAAATTAACTAGTTCTTGTCTCGTTTTAAGTCACTAAGGCACAGGTCCGCCTAAGTATGTCTCGATAAGTCCTATGCATCAACTCCTGAAAACACATGTGAAAAAAGGTACGTCAGCATAAAAATGCCTGTGAGATACATAGGTTTTGTGAAAACAAAACTCATGACTTATGTTTGAGAAAATGTTTAGTCATGAACCTTGTAATTTGCTTTGTCTTGTAAATCATTTGAAAAACGATAAGATCAAATGATATGTATAAATAAGAGAATAATGTATGGTTAAATGAATATCAATGTAAAATGAGTTTGTATAAGATAAGTTGTTTGTAAATCAATGTCTTGTGAAAAGTATGTTATTTGTATAAAATGTTATATATCTCAAACTGAAATGATTCAAATAACGCTACGATATGTAATACCCTACAAACACTTATATATAGGAAGTACCAGCGGCATATCCACCATGCTTGTATCATATTACACACGCCTCGTTACTTAATCACTTACTCAAACCAAACTACCAAAGTAAAATGTTCATGTCTAATGTAAATCATGTAATGTGTATCAAATATGTAAGCATGTGATGAATAACAAATGTACTAAGTATGCAACAAATGGACATACATAGCATGTGAACTGTACTAAGTATGCAACAATAGACATACATAGCATGTGACGTGAAACAACTGTACTAAGTATGCAACAATAGACATACATAGCATGTGACGTGAAACAACTGTACTAAATATGCACACAATGGGCATACATAGCATAAAATGTATTGAAATCATGTACTATAAATGTACTAATGAACATAGCAAGTATATGATGTGAAAACATGAAAGCATGAAAGTAACAAGTAGGCACATGTGTTCCACCCCAAAACAGTTTGGAAAAACAGTAAAAGAGGGGTCTATGTACTCACTTGAGATTGCTTAGAAGTCCTAAGATAACCACCAAGCAATGCTAGAGATCACGGATATCAAACGGCACCTAATATAGGTAACTATGTTAATAAACCGGACCTAAATCGGAAGATCGGATAGACTGAGGCTCGTAAACCAAATGAGTAGGGGAACTCATGTAATATGGTTTAACAAGGCCTTCATACTACAATGAAACCTAACCTAAGTGCTTACGACCCATTACGACCCGTTTAGGTAGCTTATGCTACTTTAACGCGTCGTTCGCGTAAAACGCGTTCAGAACGCCTAACTAGTCCTATGACAAGTAAAATATGCCTTATACATGCCTAATATTATCGCCAAATCAGTTTAGATGTCAAAAGTTATGTCACATATGTTTATAATGAATTTTGGCATCAAAGGGGGTATTTTGGTAATTTACCTAAGGCATATAAACTACCTATCATACAACTACTTAAACGTCGTGACCATAAGGTATAACCTCGGAAGGTTATTCCCTATACACTATGGTCACCTAAAGAATTTGGTCGGATCCTAATGATCGACCAAATGGGTCGGGTTCGAAGGTATAAGCGATTTATTAGATCGCTTACCCTTACGACCCTAGACAAGCACAAAACTAAAAGTGACGAGCTAAGCATGTTAAAACATGCTTAACTAAGTTTGAAAACAAGTTTGGTATCAAAACAATAAGAGTAGTTTGGTTACAAAATACGCAAGAATACGTATTCTGGCCGAAACTACGGCTCGTCACTGAGCCTAAATAACGTGGTAATCAGTAGGTATAGTCACTAGGGACTATGACCATCGTGATTACGCTCACGTTATGAAGTTCAAACAAACTTCGTATTGACCATAAACTGGTCAATGCAGAAAGTCAAACAAAGTTTGACTTTCAGACTCGAAAAGCAATAAAAGAACGAAGGAACACTTACAAAGGGTCCCCGAATGCTAATCTCGATCCAAGTAGCTCAGGTATGAAACAATGGTTTCAACTTAGAGCTTCTCAAATCAAGATTCTTGTGGGTTTTGGCAAGTGAAGGCAAGGGGTATTTATAGGATTCGCAGAGCCGTTAAGATCGTTCCTCGTTAACCGTGCTTCAATCTCAACCCTCCACCTCAAAACCCTGGTTTTAGAAAACCATTTGAGCCCATGGTATTGCCCAAAACCGTGTGCGAAAGTGAAAATGGACCAGATGCAATGTTTCTGTCCAGATGAGCCGCTCGCGTAGCGCGACTGCATAGGCATGGGATGCTCGCGCTACGCCACCATGTGTCAGATTCAGCAAAGTTTCAAAAATGGCAGAAATGGTCCCTGCAGCCCGTTTAAGCTATTTTCGATGCGTTTGAACCCCGTTAACCTCATTTCAAGGCTCTAAAATGAAGTTAAAGTATAGGGAACTCAAAACATGCTCAAAAATATCTAGGATGTCGGTTCGTTTGGCCGTACGATCGCGATGTTTGCTTAATTACGACGGAATGCGCATAAGCGCGAAAAACGATCCAAATGACGCGACGAATGGATTTTTTTATGCCAAACACTAAACTAAAATGTTTTAGTGCTTACATAAATTTTTGGATGTCCGGATGTATTCAGAACGTAAGTAATGCGCGAAAATGCAAACTTGTGCACTTTTTGACGCTTTTAGTCCCTGAATGACCCAAAAGTTTATTTTAGCACACTGAACACCTCAAAGCCTATTTCTAAGCTATGTAAAGGATATTTATGGTATGTTTAACTTATGGTCATGTTCTGGAATGTCTGTTACAGTTCAAATTGGCATACTTTCGCAGTTTGTCAACTTTAGTCCCTGTAAGCGATTTAACTCGATTTTGTCATACCAAAGCCTTCAAAACTTATTTCTAAGTTATGTAAAGGTTATTTAAGGTGTGTTAAGCCTATTTCACTATTCCGGAGTGTTCCTTTCATTAAACTGGTTATATCTACGCATTAGAGCGCGTATAACCCTCTAGAAAGCGATTTAAAGCTTGAAATCGAACAAGAGTTGATATGTGCAAACGATACACATATTTTTAAAAATCCCAAGTATGAAATACAATATTTCATTGGTTTGGCATTTGTTTGATGGTTGAAGTGACACAGGTGTCACAGTCTCCCCTACTTTAGGAAATTTCGTCCCGAAATTTAGCTTTAGAGGAAACTTGTGAAGACAGCTGTGACGGTTTCGCTTTCAGACAAATCCATTGAACCCTTAAGTAAAACTCTGGGCCATGTTAGGATTCTTAGCGAAAATGTCAACCCTCAAAGTGAAGTCCTTGTAGTAACAATACATGGAGTTTCGAACTACGGGCTGAAAAATGTTTCTTATGAAGACTCATCATAGGAAACTTGGTGTGTGATTGAGATCAGAATTGGGGAGTGTAAGAATAAATGACATTAGTCAAAGTCCAAGACTTCTCCCGTATCATTACTCTTGTCACTGTAGGTCTTAACACACGACAAAACTTCCTGTGGTTTCTGTGCACCGAATTCCATAATTATGTAGGCCTCCATAATTAAGTAGTTCCTTGCACAGTCCGCACAGTTCATTTCATAATGCGTATGGGGAAAAATCAAACGAATAATCCTGTGGTGATTTAACTTGACTGCAATAGAGTCTCTTTAACTAGGTCACCAAAGGATTAGATCAACGAACAATCTCTTGAACTAGACCACCCGAGGGCCTATTTAACTACATAAACACATGATATATTTAACTAGATTGTCGAACCAATCTATTTAACTTAGATCGACGTAGGATCTCTTTAACTAGACCACCAGAGGGCCTATTTAACTATATCAACGCATGATATATTTAACTAGATTGTCGAACCAATCTATTTAACTTAGATCGACGTAGGATCTCTTTAACTAGACCACCAGAAGGCCTATTTAACTATATCAACGCATGATATATTTAACTAGATTGTCGAACCAATCTATTTAACTTAGATCGACGTAGGATCTCTTTAACTAGACCACCAGAGAGCCTATTTAACTAAACTACCCAAGAGGAATATTCAACTACATCAACACATGATGTCCTTAGACTTTGGAACAGTACTTTATAATCCAAGGGACTTAACTACAACGTAGAAGTCCATTAAGGATTTAAGATAGTACCTTTTTTAATATCCTACTACGAATCCTTCATATGAAGATAAGAAAGATTCTATGAGGATTTGGATAACGAATATCCAGAGTATACAAAAACACAAAAATGCATAAAAGAAAACACATGATGCATAAACACATAGTCATATAACCACAAAGATTGTTTATCTAGATCTTTAATTTGTTAATTAGTTTTGCTAACAGAGCACATGTATTTAAGGCACACTAGGAATCCATCTCGTGGATTTCATTTGATACTTTAAACATTTTCAAGAATCTATCTATAAAGATAGAATGATCTACCAAAAATTCGATTTCGTTTTCAAGAAAAATCAATATTCGAATTAAGGTACAATAATTTTAGAATATACAGAAACACCCTTAGGTACCCTATTAAGAATTTATAGTGGTACTTTGGGTATTCGTACAGAGTTGTAACTTGCGCCTTGTACTTCGTTTCCTTGGAAGAAACGGGTACTTAGGATTTTTGTGGGAAATCGCAAGAGATTATAAAATGGAAAGATTTTGGGGGGGGGGGTAATCTGTTCTTCAAGGAATACGGCTCCTTGATTGTTGGTATTGTAGGGGATACGTTGTTTATACATGCCATCACATTTGTACATTGCAATGTAAAATAAAAAGATTTATTTATAAACAACAACAACTGTTTCATGGACCTTGACAACAAAAGGAAATAATACATAAGGCTTGATTATTTCTAAACAACATTGTCTTCTAGTTGGTCCGATGCTCATCCCTGCGCTGGATTTGCATTAGCAATCTTTGGGCAATTTCTTCGGAAATGGCCCATCTCTCCACAGTTGAAGCAAGGACCTGGTGGACAACGAGCTTGAGCAGGATTTACTTGAGGTTGGTTTGGACCACCTTGGTTTGGGGTAAATCGACAAGCATTTGCCAGGTGACCGAGTCGCCCACATGATGCACATAAACGACACTGTAGGTGAGCTAAGTGGTGTGCATTACATTTGTTGCATATCGGTGCAGTACCGGCATAAGGTTTCCTTGCAGGATGTTGAGTTGGTTGGTTGCGGGTGTTTTGGTTGGGTTGAGCAGCAATCGCAAAATTCTGCGAAGCCTTACGCTTCTTAGAAGGTTCTGTTTTGCTTTCCTTGGTTTCCTCCTGAACATTAGCTGCTTGTTTCTTGTCGCCTTTCCGAAAAAGTTTGTTCTTTCTGATCTGAGATTCAGTCAAGGTTGCAGCTAGCTCAATGGCCTGCCTAACTGTAGTGGGATTACTACCAGTAACAATGTCCTGAACTGAGTCAGGGAGACCATCAATGTATTTTTCGATCGCCTTATCCAAAGGCGTAACCATAGTAGGACACAACAGGCTCAGCTCCTCATATCGATCAGTGTAGGCTCGATGTTCACCGCTGTCTTGCTTAAGATCGTCGAATTCCCTTTCCAAGGCCCTGATCTCGTGACGAGGACAGAATTCCTTCATCATCAGTGCCCTAAGTTCTTCCCACGTTTGAGCCAGTGCCACTTCGGCACCCCTATCTCTCACCACACCGTTCCACCACGTCAAAGCTCGTTTCTCAAAGACACTAGATGCGAAATCTACCTTTCGCTCGTTTGGACATTGAACATGCCTGAAGGTGCTCTCTAGACTCTCGAACCATTGCAGAAGTGCAGTGGCTCCTTGAGACCCAGAAAACTTTGATGGCTTAGCCGAGTTGAACGTCTTGAAGTTGCAGAGGGCATTATTGTTGTTGAGAGCTTGGTGACATTGAGCAACGATGTTCGGGATTGCAGCAGTCATTTGCTGTGTAATGACAGCTGCCAGCTCTTCAATAGATACCGGATTTTCGCGTCGTGGAGGCATTCTAAAAGAGGAAACATGAAAGGAAACGAGTGAGAGAATTAGACGAAAAGAATGAGATGAAACAAATCTGATGAAAGCAAGGATAGTGGTCATTTGTTTGAACCACGAAGCAAACAAACAACACAAAGGCTGAGTCAAAGCAAATAGATCCTCATAATGTATCGCGAAGACATGCTCGCCTATAAGTGGACACTCACCCCAAGAGTTCCCAGGTAAGAGTGACTGGTCCGATTATGTGGATTTGTACGAACACTCTAGCTTTAGACAGAAAACCCATGGTACAGGCATCCACTCTTCCAGTTTGCACGTGTTCACACTATTTAGGACCCAAAACTTTGACGAGAGTTTTGAAAACTCAAAGGGTTCAAAACCTTGTAACAGAGGGTTCAAAACCTAGCAATCAATCATCCTAGAACAGATGATTAATTTTCAAAGCGGTTTCGAAATTTAAGTTCTTGTTGTGGTCGTCGCCCAAGGATAGGTGACGGTATTGTTTTATGACTAAACGCAAGTAAACTCGCGTTAGGGTCCTAGAAAGGTTATATACTAGGTCAAAGTATTACTAATAATCTAATTCCCTATAACCATTGGCTCTGATACCATCTTTTCTGTCACACCCCGACCACGTGAGACAACGAAACGTGGCGGAAACATCGGGGAGTGTTGTAACAGAATTAATTGTTTCAAATCCATGGCAATTGAAGTTTCATTTTATTAATCAAACATGAAAGTTTACATTGTTTTAAACAAGAACCAAAGAGTACATAACATAAATTAACTAGTTCTTGTCTCGTTTTAAGTCACTAAGGCACAGGTCCGCCTAAGTATGTCTCGATAAGTCCTATGCATCAACTCCTGAAAACTCATGTGAAAATAGGTACGTCAGCATAAAAATGCCTGTGAGATACATAGGTTTTGTGAAAACAGAATTCATGACTTATGTTTGAGA
Source organism: Helianthus tuberosus (assembly GCA_030545235.1). NCBI lineage: Eukaryota > Viridiplantae > Streptophyta > Magnoliopsida > Asterales > Asteraceae > Helianthus > Helianthus tuberosus. Next base: position 72,052,687 of record CM060383.1, read on the forward strand.
AAATGTTTAGTCATGAACCTTGTAATTTGCTTTGTCTTGTAAATCATTTGAAAAACGATAAGATCAGATGATATGTATAAATAAGAGAATAATGTATGGTTAAATGAATATCAATGTAAAATGAGTTTGTATAAGATAAGTTGTTTGTAAATCAATGTCTTGTGAAAAGTATGTTATTTGTATAAAATGTTATATATCTCAAACTGAAATGATTCAAATAACGCTACGATATGTAATACCATACAAACACTTATATATAGGAAGTACCAGCGGCATATCCACCATGCTTGTATCAAATTACACACGCCTCGTTACTTAATCACTTACTCAAACCAAACTACCAAAGTAAAATGTTCATGTCTAATGTAAATCATGTAATGTGTATCAAATATGTAAGCATGTGATGAATAACAAATGTACTAAGTATGCAACAAATGGACATACATAGCATGTGAACTGTACTAAGTATGCAACAATAGACATACATAGCATGTGACGTGAAACAACTGTACTAAGTATGCAACAATAGAAATACATAGCATGTGACGTGAAACAACTGTACTAAATATGCACACAATGGGCATACTTAGCATAAAATGTATTGAAATCATGTACTATAAATGTACTAATGAACATAGCAAATATATGATGTGAAAACAGGAAAGCATGAAAGTAACAAGTAGGCACATGTGTTCCACCCCAAAACATAGCAAGTATAGGATTCGTAGAGCCGTTAAGATCGTTCCTCGTTAACCGTGCTTCAATCTCAACCCTCCACCTCAAAACCCTGGTTTTAGAAAACCATTTGAGCCCATGGTATTGCCCAAAACCGTGTGCGAAAGTGAAAATGGACCAGATGCAATGTTTCTGTCCAGATGAGCCGCTCGCGTAGCGCGACTGCATAGGCATGGGATGCTCGCGCTACGCCACCATGTGTCAGATTCAGCAAAGTTTCAAAAATGGCATAAATGGTCCCTGCAGCCCGTTTAAGCTATTTTCGATGCGTTTGAACCCCGTTAACCTCATTTCAAGGCTCTAAAATGAAGTTAAAGTATAGGGAACTCAAAACATGCTCAAAAATATCTAGGATGTCGGTTCGTTTGGCCGTACGATCGCGATGTTTTCTTAATTACGACGGAATGCGCATAAGCGCGAAAAACGATCCAAATGACGTGACGAATGGATTTTTCTTATGCCAAAAACTAAACTAAAATGTTTTAGTGCTTACATAAATTTTTGGATGTCCGGATGTATTCAGAACGTAAGTTATGCGCGAAAATGCAAACTTGTGCACTTTTTGACGCTTTTAGTCCCTGAATGACCCAAAAGTTTTTTTAGCACACCGAACACCTCAAAGCCTATTTCTAAGCTATGTAAAGGATATTTATGGTATGTTTAACTTGTGGTCATGTTCCGGAATGTCTGTTACAGTTCAAATTGGCATACTTTCGCAGTTTGTCAACTTTAGTCCCTGTAAGCGATTTAACTCGATTTTGTCATACCAAAGCCTTCAAAACTTATTTCTAAGTTATGTAAAGGTTATTTAAGGTGTGTTAATCCTATTTCACTATTCCAGAGTGTTCGTTGCATTAAACTGGTTATATCTACGCATTAGAGCGCGTATAACCCTCCAGAAAGCGATTTAAAGCTTGAAATCGAACAAGAGTTGATATGTGCAAACAATACACATATTTTTACAAATCCCAAGTATGAAATACAATATTTCATTGGTTTGGCATTTGTTTGATGGTTGAAGTGACACAGGTGTCACATAAGTCAATGTATGAGGAAAAATATTTTTGAAAACTATGCATAGGGTTCTTAAAAAAAATGTGTTCAATGTTTTTGAAACCTTATGCATAATACTTTTGAAATAATAAAGTAGGTGTACTAGGTAAGTATATTTATAAAAACGTTTTTAAAACATGCGAGATGAATTTTGAAATTATGTATAAGGTTTTTGGAAAACATAAATGATTGTAGGTCCCCTTGATGTATGGATCTTTCACAGAATTTTCAATCTAATCAAGAGTGCGGAATCCTCTTGATCAGAATATAGCAGAATGAGTAGAAACAGAAATCAGCAATTCACTTTCAAACTGGGTTTCTATTGATTATCAATCAAACTGAATTACAATCAATCAAACCCTAACCACTCTTAAATTCGTCCAAGCTGTAGGAGCTCTCACGAAATTCACACAAATATTGTTTTGGCTGATTAACCTAAACCCTAAAGCCTAACCTTGTTTATATAACACAAGGTTGCTACTTGGGCTAAGGTTTCCTACATGGGCAAAGCCCAATTCATCCCCCTAGACCCAATATGGGTTTTGTTTAGCCCAAACTCTATTATCTCACTAATACAAAGCTAAACCCGCTAACTGTTTATCGTTTAACTAATTACAAGATATCCAAAGACCAAATCTAAGTTGTTGTCACAAACATGCACCAACAAACTCCCCCTTGACAATAGCTTCATAAAATAACTTTGTCTTCAGTCTTCTTGCAATCTTCATGTAATCTTGCACTGTCTTTGGCCTTTGGATAGCTTCAGCTTCAATAGCTTCTGTCAGTAACAGACTCCCCCTAAGCTGATGCATCCAATCACCAAAGCTTCAAAACTTTAGCGGTTGAGTAAACTCCAGTTCAGCATATGTATATCAATCTTCAAACTCTTCAACTTTGTCTGCAATGTAGAAAGGTGGTTCTACCATGCATCCAATCAAACTCTCACCTCTTCACAGCAACTCATCACTTTAACTTCTCAGCAACACACTGCTTCAACCTGTATACTATAAAACAAACATCTCGAGAAACCATAAGAATTTTTCAACAAAGTTAAATAAATTATTATTTTTCAAGAGATAGTTAAACTGTATTACAGATTAAGCATTTTCAATTTATCACCAACACGCAAAAACTTTTTAATCACACCCTATAACCCACATGATTTAAAATTTTGAACTCACTTTCTAACACCGTCTCCCCCTATCAGTAACAATTCCTCCAAGAATAACAGTTTTCCGTACGTTAAGAATTTTAAACAGAAAATGACACTATTTTTGGATTTTTATATTTTCTGAAAGCAAGTAAATAACAAAAGCAATAAACACACTATTTTTGTGAGAATCACCGGTAAGAAGATCATATCAGCACAATCAAACTGTTTCACACAATTATTTAATTCTTTATTTATTTTTTCGTGAAAAGCAGTCCAAGACGATTACCTGTATGTTTGTCCACTTAAACAAAATGCATGAACATTTCAAGTACCATTACCGTATGATATGTTAAAGTAATTTTATTACTGATATACTAGTGTGTCCCACTTCAGGATATACCCCCTCGATCAAGGTATGCACAAAGATTCATCGTAGTAGGTGAGTATACTGAATTCATCTGTTTTGTTTTTCAACGTTTAGATAATTGGTGAACAGGTCAGTACTTCCGTACAGCAAAGAGACCAAAATATCTAACGAGGGCTATGACAAATACCATTTTTTGGTACGATTTATGCATTTTTCACTTTTTGAATGACTCTCTATGAGAGCTTCTTCATTTATGGGATTTGGCATTTCTTGCTCTTTTAAGATATCCTGGTTGTGCCTAGGTCAGCATGTATCTGGATGCAGCAGAAGGACAACCCTGATATCCCCAGATGAAATAACAGTATAAAGACCCAAAACTTCAGATTTTGGCAATCTATCAACGCAAGATTTAAGGTCATTAAACCATACACCACTGATGTGTTCCCCACTCATACACAGTTCGTTATGTTTATATCACATTGGTAAGTTGATTATTTCATGCTTTTGCCTACTGGTACATCGTATGATGAAGCTGCTATCACACTTAAGCAATTTAATTCATTTTCAGTGTGACAGTCTAACTTGCTGATGTACTATCATTTCTCCTTTTTCACACAGTGATAACTCATTTTTGATTTTCTATTTTTTTATATTTTTGATTTTTCAATGTTTTTGTATTTTTGATTTTTAAGAAAAACAGTAAACTATTTACAAAATTCTTATGAAAAAACAGTTATTCAGGATTCATCATCCCGTTGAGTTCGACTAAATGTTCAAAGCGAGCCCTGTCAAAAGCTTTAGTATAAAGATCTGCCAGGTTATCTAGTGTGTCGACTCGATGTAATTCAATTAGTCTCTTTTCAGCACAATCTCGTATAAAATGATGACGTATGTCAATATGTTTTGTGCGACTGTGTTTCACGGGATTATTAGTTATTGAAATTGTGGCATTATTGTCTATTATAATAGGAGTACGAGTGAAATCCAAACCGTAATCGCGCATCTGTTGTTGTATCCAGAGAACCTGAGAGCAGCAGCTACCCGCAGCAATATATTCAGCTTCACATGTAGAGGTAGACACACAAGATTGCTTCTTGCATTGCCAAGACACAATCCTGCCTCCTAAGAACTGACAACCACCTGTTGTAGACTTTCTGTTCGACTTGCATCCTCCAAAGTCTGAGTCAGTGTAAGCAACAAAATTCATATCACTATCAGCCGGATACCACAACCCAAGTTTAGGTTTCCCCTTCAAGTAACGAAGAATACGCTTCACCGCCTTTATGTGTGACTCCTTTGGATTTGCCTGATATCTGGCACACAAGCATACGGCAAACATGATGTCGGGTCTTGAAGCAGTCAAGTACATTAAAGAACCAATCATCGCCCTGTATTGAGTAGGATCAACGTCTTCAGTACTTTCATGATCTGGGCCAAGATTGTGATTTTCGCAAATGGGTGTGTTGAAAGTAGAGCAATCATTCATTTTGAACCGACTCAAAATGTCATACACATACTTTGTTTGATGAATAAACATCCCATCCTCCTTCTGTTCAACTTGTAATCCAGAAAGTAAGACAGCTCACCCATAGCGCTCATTTCGAACTTGCTCTTCATCACCTGCTCGAACTCTTTACACATGTTTTCATCTGATGACCCAAAGATGATGTCATCCACGTACACCTGTACTAGCAGAAAATCTTCCTTCTTCCTCTTAATGAACAGTGTACTGTCAATCTGACCTCTTTCAAAACCATTCTTAATCATATGTGTAGACAGTGTCTCGTACCATGCCCTAGGAGCTTGATGTAACCCATACAAAGCCTTATCAAGTTTGTACACTCGATCTGGATAGTCTGGATCAACAAACCCATCTAGTTGTGAGACATACACCACTTCTTGGACTTTCCCGTAAAGAAGTGCACTCTTCACGTCTAGTTGGTAAACTTTGAAGCCCTTGAATGAAGCGAAAGCCAGAAACAACCGAATTGCCTCCAACCTTGCCACTGGTGCAAACACTTCGTTGTAATCTATCCCTTCTTGCTGATTGAAACCTTTTACCACCAATCGAGCCTTGTTTCGCGTAACTATACCTCTATCATCTTTCTTGCACTTAAACACCCACTTAGTACCTATCTCTCTTTCACCTTTAGGAAGGTCAACTAACTCCCAAACCTTCAACTTCGCAAACTGTGCCAATTCCTCTTGCATAGCTTCAACCCATGAATTGTCTTTAAGAGCCATATGAATGTTCTTCGGCTCCTCTTGGGAAATAAAGCAACTATACAAGCACTTGTTCACAATCCCAGTCTTCTCAATCGAAACAAATAAGCCAGAATTCGCTGCTATGCTTCTTCTCGTCTGAACACCTGCAGTAGGATCTCCAAGTATCATGTCAACTGGATGATCCCTATTTGCTCGTGTAGTAGCAACGGTATCAACTTCAAGATTATCACCCAGGTTTGATCCAATCTCCCCCTGAATGTTCTGATCTGCAAACGGATTAATGAACTCCTCCCCCTGAATGGGTTCAGAGTCACTATCACTTGAATCAGTATTAGCAGCACCTTGGGAAGTTTCCGGAGCATCTGTCATATCAACATTCGATCTAGGCATGAACTCGCCTTCATCGTCTCCATTTATCACTGTTTGAATCAGCTGAGATTCATCTGCATCAGAAAACTCAGGAATATTAAATGATTTAAAAGTGCTTTCATAATCATATAATATAGCAGGTCCACTCGTTGATTGTTGAGGTTTGTAGGTAGTAATTTCTACATTAAAAACAACCTCAATTTTACCAGTTTTTAGATTAAAAACCCTTTTATTCGGTGTGCCAGGCACATAGCCTAGAAAGTAGCCATCGTCAGCCACCTCACCGAATTTTTGTTTATCTTTATTTCGCATAATGGTGCAGGGTAACCCAAATGGTTCAAAGCCTTCCAAGTTTGGCTTTTTGTTAAACATTAATTCATGACAAGTTTTATTAAAACGTTTAACAGTCAAAACTTTGTTTAGGACGTAGCAAGCTGTATTCACAGCTTCTCCCCAGAAAAGAACTGGTAGCTTTGAATCTGAAAGCATCGTCCTAGCGGCTTCAATCAACGTCCTGTTTTTCCTCTCAGCAACTCAATTTTGTTGAGGTGTATAAGGAGCAGAATATTGATGTTCAATTCCCTTTCGAAGACAGTAGAGATCCAAAATTCGATTCTTGAACTCCGTGCCATTATCACTCCTTATCCTCTTGATTCTTGCATCATGGACGTTTTCCAATTTTGTAAAAAGATCTATCAACATTTCTGTTGTCTCATCTTTTGTACCTAAAAAGAAAACCCATGAATATCGTGAGTAATCATCAGTAACAACAAGACAATAGTACTTTCCACCTATGCTCCTCACGTTCACTGGATCGAATAAATCCATGTGAAGTAATTCATAAGGGGCATCTATGGAATTTACTATTTTAGACTTATGAGGTTTCTTGTGTTGTTTTCCCTTTTGACATGGAAGACATTTATCTTCCACTTGAAACCTCTGCATTGGAACCCCTTTCACTAGCTCATTTTTAACAAGGTAATTCATTTTTCGATAGTGAATATAGGCCATGCGTCTGTGCCACAACATCGATTCAGCTTCAGATGCTTTTGATAGTAAACACGCCACCACAGCAGTTGGATCCTTAGCACCCAAGTCCATGACATAAGTGTCATTTCTCCTTGGCGCTCGCATCACTATCCAATCGTCCGGAATCTCCAAACCTGGTTTCAACACTAATGCTTCATTCTTGGTAAAATGGACCGAGTGACCCTTGTCGCAGACTTGTGACACGCTCATCAGATTGTGTTTAAGCTGCTCCACATAGTTCACTTTGTCCAGTGTGATCTTCCCATTGGTCACTTTTCCTCGTTGGTAATTCTACCACCTTTAGCACCCGCAAAGTTCACTTTTCCACCATCATAATCTTCAAACTCAGTTAACAATCTCACATCCCCCGTCATGTGCCTGGAGCAGCTACTATCAATATACCATAAGTTGATAATCCTCCTTAGCAGCTCCTGCACACACCAACCAAAAATTAGTTAGATTGGGGGACCCAAGCCTTAATGGTCTTGGGTCGTCCAAATTCACCAACCACTGGAACATCCATCCAATATCCATTACTCCTAACTGGAGTCTTGGATCTCAGACCTATTGAAGGAATTTGATTTTGATTTCCACTAGGTCTTTGGTCCTGAGGGTTCCTATATGTGTTTGGACTATTTGACCTTTGAAAATTTTGATTTTGATTCCAAGAAGCATTATTGTTCTAATTTCTAAAGCCATTGTTATAAAAAGTTCGACCACCATTATTTTGGTATCGATTTTGATATTGACCTTGACTTCTGAAATTATTAGAATTAAAATTGTTCATTCTTGGTGAACTGCTTCTAGGTCTATCATATCTGCCTGGTGGAGATTTAGGCTGAAATCTTGGTTGATTTCTTTGAAAACGAGGAACTTGTGGAGTTCCTTTTTCAGCCTTATCTACACCAACAGCAACACCCTCTGGTTGCTTGGGAGCAGATTTCTTTGGAGAATTTGCAACTTTCTCCTGTTTATCACCACTATTCTCTGGTGACTTCTCTATCTTTCTCTCACTAACTTGTGCTTCATTCTTTTTGTTAGGACAGCAGCTAGCTACATGTCCCTTGGTGTGACATTTGAAGCACGATCTCTTTTTTGAAGACTTCTTTTCTGAAGCCTTTGAACTAGATTCGGGATTTATTGATGATGCCTTAGAAGGATTTGGTTTAGTTTGCTTAGTTTCAGAATTTTCTTAGTTCTTGTTTTTAGCAAACTCTATATTAGATTCGTTTTCAATAACAGCTGTTTCGTTTTTCATGTCACTTCCTTGAACAAAATTAACCTTTTTAACAAAAGTTGGATTGTTATTCTTAGGATGTGAAGTTTTCTTTTTCAAAACAGGTGTTCTGTTATTATCCTTCTTAGCATCAGCACTCTCAAACACATTTTCTTGACTTGATGTGGAACTACTTGGTGATGTTGACACAAAGTCCATGAGCTCATCTTCATCAGGCAAGAAAGAATAGTCATGACTAACAGGAGGTGGAACTTCATTGAAACCATGAAAGCCCACACTAGTTTTGTCATTACTTTTCTTCAAGCCACCCATCACATGTTTCAATACAAAAGTAGAGTCTCTGAATTGACCTAATTTCTTTTCAAGTTCAACAATTTTGAGTTGGGCATCTGACAACTCTTTGCATTTTTCAGAAATCTCTTTTGTTTTCTCTGCCATCATTTCATGAGCTAAATCTATGACTTGAAGTTTTTCATTTAGTTTGTAGGTTAATGAGTCAATTTTACTTTCATAACCTTTTATCTTCTTCAAGTATGAAGATTCGTTTCTTTTAGCAAAAAAGTTAGATTCTTTAATGTTAGACATCTCGCTCACCAGACTTTGGTTTTGTGTTGACAACCAGTCAACCTCACCCTGTAGTTCACGACATTTTAAACACACAGAATTTGACTTTACCTCTCCTGTTTGTTTATCAAGATTGGCAATTAGAGCCGCAAGCTGAGCTTTCATTCTTTTATATTTAGCTTCCTTTTCTTCAGCTTCCTTTTCATGGTCAGACTTTTCCTCTTCAGCATCTTTAGTCTGATCACCCTTCTCTTCTTCAGCTTTACTCTCTATCTTGACCTCTGCCTCAGCATCCACTTTTGCTTCAGCATCTCCCACAGTAGCTTCACCATCATCAACTGGAGTTATCTCTGCCATGAATGCCTGTGTGACATTGTCATCTTTTTCCAAGTGAACACTCCAGTCATATGAACCTTCTCTAGTTGTAGAGATCAGCGCTCTCGAGTTAGAGTTGTTTGATGAATTCCTATTGTTTGAACTCTGACTTGAAGTCTCCTGCTTTTGTTTTTTACATTCCCTAGCGAAATGCCCATAACTTTGACAGTTGAAGCATCTCACTTTGGTCTTATCAAAACCAACAGTCTTTCCTATAAACTTTCTTCCTGTTCGGTTCATAAATCTCTTCACTCGTCTAGTAATCATGGCCATTTGCCACTGCAAATCCATATCTTCAAGATCATCAGGGTCAATCTGATCGTAATCTTCATCTAAAGTAGCAGGATCAGATATCTTCCCCTGAATATAGTTTTCATATGAAGCAACAAATGAAGCAAGTAGAGCAAGATGCTCTTCAGCAGACTTCACACTCATTGGCATTGACTTAACACCACTACTCTGCTTAGAACCTGATGTTCACTTAGCTCCTGATGATCCTCCTGAAGCAGCTACAAAACACACATCACCATCTTCATTCACTGTGACCTGCTCATTCTCACACGAAAGAAAAGCAGTAGCAGAGTCGCTAGAAGCGTTGTGAGACGAAGAAGATGTAAGCCCATTGTAAATCGCTGGATCTTGAACCTGATCATATCCAGTGTCTTTCTTCTTCATACTGAGCTCATAAGCTCTCAGCTTGCCAACTACTTCTTCAAGCTCTTTTGTCTCATAATCTGCTTCTCCCTTGATCATGAGAGTGTAGATATCCCACTTGGTAGGTAAGGCATCGAGCAGCTTGTCATTCTTTTCAACGTCAGTATAGCACTCTATCTCATAATTATCCATTTCCGACATCAGATGGTAGTATCGAGTGATGATGTCCTCAAGTGACTCATGTTTCATGAACTTGAAAACAGCAAACTGCTTCTTCAGTAGATCAACTTTGTTTTTCTTAACATCTTCATTTCCAGCATATCTTTTCTCTAATGCATCCCACGTATCCTTTGAGTTTGTGTACTTCTTGAAAATATGCTTGATGCTGTCAGGTAAGGACATTTTGATTGCAGCCAAGGCTCTCTTTTCAGCCTCATACATCTTTTTATCAACATCTTCCATGTTCACATAGGCAATTCTACGTGGTCTGCCCTCAAAGTCGTGTGTTGGGTTTCTGTACCCATCTTCAATGCATATCCACATGCGAGTGTCCTGGTATTTAATGAAGGATTGAAAACGATCCTTCCATGTCAAATAATTTTCCACCTTCATCATCTTAGGTGGTTTGTTGGTAGTGCCAACCTCATGCTCCATTTTCAACAGCTCATTCAAAGTAGACATGTTCGACATCTTAAACGTTGCAGACTGATAAAGCCGTACAAAATATCTTCGAAAACAGTGGTTACCAAATTACACCGTTAGAATCGTCTCGAAAAGACGAATCCAATCATATCTAATGTCAAAAACTGAAATCGGGATTTTTTTTTTTTCTTTTTCCTAAAAATACGAGCAATGCAACGGTGCAGACGGTTCTGTCAAACGAGCTACGGATCAATTTCTATTTGCAAAACACTGAAATTTTATCGACGCTTGCCAATTAAGATTCCACCACTTTAATTAATTTCGCTGGGTTAATTTCGCTGATGAGTCAATTAAATTCGCTGGTCTGTTACAAGTTCAATTTCGTTGGTCAAGGTTTGCTGGTCAAATTCGCTGTCTATTTTCGCTATTACGACGACCAGTAAAGTCGCCGAAAACCGTAATAATTTCGCTGTGGAAAATTATACGGTTACCAAAGTCGCCTTTGGATTTAACTTCGCCGATAAATATGCTGGTCTCAGTTAATTTCGCAGGTCTATCAAATTCGCTGGTTCTGTAAAATTGGAAACTTAATCTTCTCAGAATTCAGCAGATTTCGTATCAATTTCCTGCAAAATCGAACAAGCAAATCAGCAGACTTTTGGCAAAAAATTGATGAACCTAATGAAGAACACGAAGACAGTCTTCGAATCTTCAAGGAAATCAGCCAAACTTTTTCCAGAATCAACAAAGTTTTCCCAGAAATCCTGCAAAACAGCAAAATCAAACACACAAACTGATCAAACGCAAACAAATTCGCAGAAGATTATCAAAAACTCAAAAATTTCGAAAACCCTAATTTTTCAGTTTCAAAAATTTTCGAAAAACTTCCTGTTTCTGCAGAACACAATTCTGAACCGAGCCTTCAAGAGCCTGATGCTCTAATACCAATTGTAGGTCCCCTTGATGTATGGATCTTTCACAGAATTGTCAATCTAATCAAGAGTGCGGAATCCTCTTGATCAGAATATAGCAGAATGAGTAGAAACAGAAATCAGCAATTCACTTTCAAACTGGGTTTCTATTGATTATCAATCAAACTGAATTACAATCAATCAAACCCTAACCACTCTCAAATTCGTCCAAGCTGTAGGAGCTCTCACGAAATTCACACAAATATTGTTTTGGCTGATTAACCTAAACCCTAAAGCCTAACCTTGTTTATATAACACAAGGTTGCTAGTTGGGCTAAGGTTTCCTACATGGGCAAAGCCCAATTCGTCCCCCTAGACCCAATATGGGTTTTGTTTAGCTCAAACTCTATTATCTCACTAATACAAAGCTAAACCCGCTAACTGTTTATCGTTTAACTAATCACAAGATATCCAAAGACCAAATCTAAGCTGTTGTCACAAACATGCACCAACAATGATGCTTTTGAAATCATGCACTTGATAAGAAAATATATTGTATTAATATTGTTTTCAGGCTATATGAGACATTTTGAAATCATGAAGGTTGTTTTTGAAAATACAGACAAAGCTTTGTGCATTTGTTATGTTAAGTAAATACACTATATAAAAAAAATGTTTTCGAACTATATATAGAATGTTTTGAAATCACGTAGGTTGTTTTGAAAACTTATGTTATGCATGTTGAAAAAAATCAGAACGTAATGGGTATGAGATTTGAAAATATCCTTGGTTATCTAACCAAGGATTCAAAGGCACAGATGTGCAAAAGCACGATTACTCATAATGTCACTTTATTTTCTGTACTTTGTTTCTTAGAGTGAAACGAGTACTTAGAATTTTTCCAAGGGAATCATGAGCAAACGCAAGAATGGGAAAATTCACAAGAGTAGTTTGTAACGAATATAGTTCCTTGATGTAGGTATCATAGGAAAAGTCATACACACATATAACTACACTTGTATATCAGAATTGTGAACAACGATTTATTTATAAACAAAATAGATTGTTTCAGGGTTCAACAAAAGATACAAAAGCATAAGATTCAAATTATTCAAGGCAGCAGCATTTTCTAATCAGCCAAATGCTTATCTGTGGGTCAGATTTGCATTAGCAAGCTTTGGGCAATCCCTTAGGAAATGGCCCATCTCGCCACAGTTGTAACAGGACCCTGGTGAGAAACGAGCTTGAGCAGGGTTGTCGCCAGCTTGATTTGGTGCAGCTGTAGTTGGGCAAACCCTTGCTGTATGACCTATAAGTCCACAAATTTGGCATTTGCGGCACTTCACACTAGCATGATGATGAAGGTTACATTGGTTCCACAAGGGTGCAGTTCCATTGTATGGCTTCCTAGCAGGGGGTTGAGCTGGTTGGTTGGGGACGGCTTGGCCATTGTGAGCGACCACGGCGAAGTTCTGAGAAGCCTTTTGCTTCTTTGACCTCTTAGGGGATCCAGTCTATTCATCCATGGTCTTTGATTCCTTGATTGGTTTCTTGGCTGGTGGTGCTGTCACTTGGCTAGGTCTTGCCTGTTTTGGTGCAACCGCTGCGGGATTCTTTGAAGCTTTACGTTTCTTTGGTTTAGGTGAAGGCTTGGCCTCTGCCTCCTTTGGTGACTCTTGAGTGGCTTCATCCTGGAGACGATACATGGCAATGCCTAAATCCACAGTCTTCAGAATCACTTCGCCTATTCGTTGGGCAAATTTGGCTGTTCGCTCGAACATTTGACCGTTGCTGAGAGGAAGAGACATTCTAGAAGAAAATGAAAGATATAGGAAGAAACAAGTGAAACGTCATCGGATAAACAATGCAGAATGGCAATGCATAAGAATTTGCGATCATTTGTTTGTTTACCTAAGGCAAACAAATGAGATGGTGACAAATCAAAGTAAACGGATCATATTAATGTATCACTGAAGACATGCTCGCCTATAAGTGAATACTCACCCCAAGAGTTCCCAGGTAAGAGTGACTGGTCCGATACTGTGGATTTGTACGAACACTCTAGCCTTCGACAGAAAACTCAGGGTACAGGCATTCACTCTTCCAGTTTGCACGTGTTCACATTATAAGACCCAAACTTTGACGAGATTTGAAAACTCAAAGGGGTTCAAAACCTTATAACAGAGGGTTTAAAACCTAGTAATCAATCATCCTAGAACAGATGATTAGTTTTCAAAGCGGTTTTGAAATTTGTGTTCTTGTTGAGGTCGTCGCCTAAGGATAGGTGACGGTATTGTTTTATGACTAAACGCAAGTAAACTCGCGTTAGGGTCCTAGGAAGGTTATAGACTAGGTCAAAGCATTACTAATAACCTAATTCCCTATAACCATGAGCTCTGATACCAACTTTTCTGTCACACCCCGACCACGTAAAACAACAAAACGTGGCGGAAACGTCGGGGAGTGTTGTAACAGAATCATTGTTTCATAACACATGGAAATTTAAATATTGTTTTATTGATTAAAAGAGTTACAATGTCTTGACAATCAAAGAAACATAACATAAATAACTAGTCTTGCATCTTTTATTGTCACTAAGGCCCAAATCCGCCTAAGTGTATCTTGATAAATCCTATGCATCATATCCTGAAACACATGTGAAAATAGGTACGTCAGCATAAAAATGACTGTGAGATACATAAGTTTTGTGAAAATAGAATTCATGACTTATGTTTAAGAAAATGTTTAGTCATGAACCTTGTAATTTGCTTTGTCTTGTAAATCATTTGAAAAGTGATAAATAAACCAAATGATATATATGTATAAAAGAATAATACATGGTTAAGTAAATAACCAAGTAAAATGAGTTTATATCGGATAAGTTGTTTGTAAAACAATGTATTGTGAAAAGTATGTTATTTGTATAAAATGTTATATGTCTAAATTGAAATGATTCAAATAACGCTACGATATGTAATACCATACAAGCACTTATATATAGGAAGTACCAGCGGCGTATCCACCATGCTTGTATCATATTACACACGCCTCGTTACTTAAATCACTTACTCAAACCAAACCACCAAAGTAAAATGTTTATGTATAATCAAATGTCAAAATGTTTATGTGAAAACCATGTCTAATGTCTATGTCTAATGTATATCAATGTCAAAATGTTTATGTCTAATGTAAATCATGAATTGTGTATATCAATGTCAAAATGTTTATGTCTAATGCAAGTCATGTAATGTGTATATCAATGTCAAAATGTTTATGTCTAATGTAAATCACTATGTAAATCACGAATTGTGTATATCAATGTCAAAATGTTTATGTCTAATGTAAATCATGAATTGTGTATATCAATGTCAAAATTTTTATGTATGGTAAGTGAAATATATCAACCAAACCATATGTAAAATGCACAAAAACAAGGTATTGAAGTAAAACATGGTTTAAATCAAAGTTATGTTTTGTGGAACAAATGCATGCTATACTGATATAAACATCTATGCGGTATTGTGAAATGCATACATCCAAGCCTTGTGACTGTGGTGATAGACCCCTAAACGAATTTAAAGGTCTATCTGTGTTATGTTTATCGAATTTGGTCATTCCTTCCACCCAAACAAACCTAGGGTTCAGGAATGGGAGTTGTCAAGTCCTATGGTACCATTACCTACTAACGAGCGGCGTGATCAATGTTAATGAATGTATATTGTCCCATTTGAACAAACCAAATGTCATACCAAAAATGTAAGCATGTGAAAACAATGCACTAAGTATGTAATCAAATGAACATACATAGCGTGAAATGTAATGTAAAACAATGTACTAAGTATGCACACAATGGACATACATAGCATGAAATGTAATGTAAAACGATGTACTAAGTATGCACACAATGGACATACATAGCATGAAATGTAATGTAAAACGATGTACTAAGTATGCACACAATGGACATACATAGCATAAAATGTAATGAAATCATGTACTATAATGTACTACTGAACATAACAAGCATATGATATGAAGGTAAGGAAGGCACGAAAGTAACAAGTAGGCACATGTGTTTCACCCCAAAATGTTTGGAAAACAGTAAAAGAGGGGTCTATGTACTCACTTGAGATTGCTTAGTAGTCCTTGAGTAACAATCAAACAATGCTAGAGATCACGGATATCAAACGGCACCTAATATAGGTAACTACGTTAATATACCGGACCTAAAATCGGAGGATTGGATAGAATGAGGGCTCGTAAACCAAATGAGTAGGGGAACTCATGTAATATGGTTTAACAAGGCCTACATACTACAATGAAACCTAACCTAAGTGCTTATGACCCATTACGACCCGTTTAGGTAGCTTATGCTACTTTAACGCGTCGTTCACGTAAAACGCGTTCGGAATGTCTAACTAGTCCTATGATAAGTAAAATATGCCTTAACATGTCTAATATTGTTACCAAATCAGTTTAGATACCAAAAGTTATGTTACATATGCTTAAAATGAATTTTGGCATTAAAAGGGCATTTTGGTAATTTACCTAAGGCATATATACTACCTATCATACAACTACTCAAACGATGTGACCATAAGGTATAACCTCGGAAGGTTATTCCCTATACAACTATGGTCACCTAATGTGTTTGGTCAGATCCTAATGATCGACCAAATGGGTCGGGTTCGAAAGTATAAGCGATTGTTTAGATCGCTTACCTTACGACCCTAGACAAGCACAAAACTAAAAGTGACGAGCTAAGCATGTTAAAACATGCTTAACTAAGTTTAGAAAACAGGTTTGGTATCAAAACAAACGGTTTTGATACCTAAGAGTAGTTTGGTTACAAAATACGCAACAATGTGCATTTTGGCCGAAACTACGACTCGTCACTGAGCCTAGATAACGTGGTAATCAGTAGGTATAGTCTCTAGGGACTATAACCATCGTGATTACGCTCACGTTATGAAGTTCAAACGAACTTCGCATTGACCATAAACTGGTCAATGCATAAAGTCAAACAAAGTTTGACTTTAACGTTAAAACGAATGAAAGGAGCGACAGAACACTTACAAAGGGTCCCCGCAAGTTTGATTTCCAAATATTTCTCAGGTATGAAGTGATAGAACACCCCAACTTAGAGAAAATCAGAATTCAAGTGGGTTTTGAGCTGTGATGGGTTGGGTATTTATAGGAATGTTGGAACCGTTAGGATCGTTTATCGAATAGCGTGCTTCAATCTCATCCTTACACTTGTTGCAACCTTGTGGTAACTCAAAATGGCCCCTCATGAGCAGGAAAGGGCAAGTGGAATTGAGTTTTGGGTGCTTAACAGCTGTAATCAGCTGTTAAAACTGATTATTCTGATCTGGGGAGCTGAAACGGGCCGCGTAAGGGGGCACACAGGACTCACGCGGGCCGCCTGGCCCTTCTGGTCAGAAACAAGTTTCAACAAATGTCAGTTTTGGTCCCTGTTATGTTTTAAGGCCATTTCTGACACGTTTAAGGCCCGTTAAGCCAACGTTAAGGCCCTAAAATGATGCCTAAACATTGTGGACATGAAACATGCTCAAAAATATGCCGGATGTTGGTTCGTTTGGTAGTACGATCGCGATGTTCGCTTAATTACGACGGAATGCGCATAAGCGCAAAAAACGATCCAAATTGCGCGACGAATGGATTTTTCTTATGCCAAACACTAAAATAAAATATTTTAGTGTTTACATAAATTTTTGGATGTCCGGATGTATTCAGAACGTCAGTTATGCGCGAAAATGCAAACTTGTGCACTTTTTGACGCTTTTAGTCCCTGAATGACCCAAAAGTTTATTTTAGCACACCGAACCCCTCAAAGCCTATTTCTAAGATATGTAATGGATATTTAGGGTGTGTTTAACTTATGGTCATGTTCCGGAATGTCTGTTACAGTTCAAATCGGCATACTTTCGCAGTTTGTCGAATTTAGTCCCTGTAAGCGATTAAACTTGATTTTGTCATACCAAAGCCTTCAAAACTTATTTCTAAGTTATGTAAAGGTTATTTAAGGTATGTGAAGCCTATTTCACTATTCCGGAGTGTTCGTTGCATTAAACTGGTTATATTTAGGCATCAGTGCGCGTATAACCTTCCAGAAAGCGATTTAGAGCCCGAAATCGAACAAGAATTGATATGTGCAAATGATACACATTTTTGTACAAATACCAAGTATGAAATACAATATTTCATTGGTTTGGTATTTGTTTGATGGTCGCAGTGACCCAGGTGTCACACCTTACTTCCATGTCATCGCATTCACATTCTTGTTAGCATACATGATTGTACATATTAACGATCATATCAAATTCATGTTTCACATTTGACTTTCATTCGTCAATTCTAACAAGCATAAGGCATATTTCCACAAGTCAATCTTTTCAAACTCATATAATTCATCACGTCATCACATATAACACATATGGATATAACACGCATCATATGACTTTCTATAACATTACAGTTGTGACAAAAGTCTAACATTGCTACTTATGCACAGTTGACTTTCAGAAAGTCAACGATTTATCATATGAACTTTCGACTTAACCTTATACATCCATGTCATTATAGTAGACTATACCAATGACACTATATACATTTCATACTCATGATGCAATAAGCATACAACCACATGATCATCTAATTATATGCACACACCAAACATATTCAATTCCGTTCATTCCAGTAACATAATTCTACAACTAACACCATGACCTATGCTTAACAACCCAACATCATTCTAACTTCATCCTGTTCTAATGATCTCATATGCTTCACATTTAGAGTATTTTTACTTATCAATTTTGATTAAGCAATTATTCAAACATGTAGTAAACATCATACCACTCCAACATAGAGTACAATATTCTAATGCATACTTTTACCAAATAACATGGCCAACCAAATCCTACATGAATTCCATCTAAAAATAGATTTCTCATGTTTATTTATCTTCAAATACATCATATCCCCCATATTATACGATTTCATCCATTACTTGCATACCATTTCATCTATTAATCTCACCTAGGCATTTTATCAAACACTTGGTGTGCATACCACAATTTATGCATAATGTACAAGTGTTTCATGCTTTATTTCTTACTTCATGCTTTCATTCATCAATTAACACAAAAACATCAACAAATTCATATCACATTCAATCTACCTAACAAGAACGCATTACATGCAACATAGCACAACAAGATTTGAACAAGGATTGGACATGGGTGGCACACCCAAGTCGCCATCTTCACCACTAGAAGTGGGTTTCACCTCCAAACAACAAATTACTCCAAATCGTTCATAATCCAATACCTATATGGTGTTTTTAACACATACTCGTACTCAATTTCATACAATTTCGTGATTTCCAACATAACCCACTTCGTGCATAATCACCAATCTAGATTTTAAGACATACCTTATGATCCCTTTGTGAAGGTGATCATTAATCCATGCTCGGTTATGAATTTAAGGTTCATCTAGCCTTTCAATTTGATGATTTTCCATGATTAGGGTTTTGGCTCCTATGGAGCTCTGCTCGTTTCTAGAAGACACGAAAATGTGTGTTTGTGTGTGTTAAACTTTCATTAATAAAACTCATGTTTCCATCATAACGGTTTTGGTCCCTCAAGTTTCGTTTTAATTATATAAGGGACTAAAACTCATAATCTTGTTACTTATGTACATGACACCACTGGGCTAATTTGTTCCTAGTCATTTTGTTTATGGGTTCACCTTTTACTACTAACGGTACTTTACTCATTCCTTTATATTAACCGGGTTCTAATTTACCAAACCCGTTTTTGGGGTGTTACAACAAAGACTAAAATGGCATTTAACTCTTTTTTTTTAAATGGAAACTTCATTAAAAAACGGCACAGAGACGCCCAAAGAAAAAAATTACATAATTATAAACTTATACCAAATCTCCCACGAGAGTGATTTTATCCTAAACCTGTTTTTGAACCAAAGGCACCGTACCCCTTCGGCGTAGTCACCCTGTCCCATGCCACCCAGTGGACCTTTTTCACTTCATTCAAACTTCCCCAAAGAAAGTTTCTATTTTTTGCCTCAAGATCCTTTATGACTTGAACATAGCCTTTATACAACGAAAAATAGTAGTTGGGAAGACTTTCGAAAACCGAACAGAAGCTTTATAGATCGAAGTTTGAACATGTTAAAGAGGTATCACCATCGATATCGCGTTGTGGAAGTTCGAGACCACCAAGTACTACTGCACAGTTATTGATGCACCTGGACATCGTGACTTTATCAAGAACATGATTACTGGTAGCTCACAGGCTGATTGTGCTGTGTTGATCATTGATTCTACCACTGGTAGTTTTGAAGCAGGTATTTCGAAAGACGGGCAGACCCGGGAGCACGCTCTTCTTGCTTTCACCCTTGGGGTCAAGCAAATGATTTGCTGCTGTAACAAGGTATAAAATATACACCATTTGTTTTTGTAATTTGTTAATTTTAGCGTTTGTATTATGTTTTGCTAAATGTTTTGATTTATAATTGTATATGGATGCCAACACACCGAAGTACTCAAAGGCGAGGTACGATGAAATTGTTAAGGAAGTGTCTTCTTACTTGAAGAAGGTCGGATACAACCCCGACAAAATCCCATTTGTTCCAATCTCCGGATTCGAAGGAGACAACATGATTGAGAGGTCAACCAACCTTGACTGTCTTTAACAATGTTTTATAAAGATATGTAACTAAACGCAAACAATTTAAATGATATATTATAATCTGTTTTTTAGTATTTGATTTCGATTGTTATTAAACCTACCCGTGTGTTCACACGGGTCTTACTAGTAGTGTTAATAAAAAGAAAGGATGAAGTGAATGAGAGACTCTACATTTTTTTTAGTAAGAACACCTTAAAACGTATTATCTGGGGAAAGTTTTTTTGAGGCGTTTCTTAAGTTAGCTTTGTCTGTATAAGAAACAAAGCCAGATAGGATAGACAGGTGCTTAGGTAACCACGTTTTTATAGGTATAGTGGTTGCTGACAAATTGATTATAAGGTTTGTTACAAGTGCATCCAAAATATCACCAAACGCCATAAAAATATTCTGTTCGATGATTGGAAAACTGACAATATTCCAAGTGTCCTTGCAAGTCAAACTAATAAATTGTTGACTGTTCACCAAATTTGTCGGTAACAATCACATATTGTTCTTTGTTGGAGCATCTTTGCATAGTGTTCTTTGAGGGAATGACGAAAAAAAAATAATATATAGGTAAAATGTAGTTAGTGCTTTAGGGGTTCAACATGTATTACTAAAAAAATAAACTTAAGTTATCCCAAAGAGATAATTATAGAATGGCATTTATCACCATTTTCTTTTTGACCAACTAAATAAAAGAATAAGCATTCTATGATATGCTCTCAATTGAACAAATGCATCCCCTCCTCTATAACGGTCAGAGTTGGATGCATACCCGAGCCACCAAGTCACCAGTTTCGGAGAAAAGCCGCCCGACCGAAGGCCCACTGTGGTAGAACTCGGTTCGGCTCGGTTTCGAACTGGCGACCTCCAGAGAGACCTAGTTCTAAACTTCATTGCCACAACCAATCTCCTTCAAAGTGATGCTAGTGGGAGTTGAACTTGGGACCTCAAGGAGAGAAACCAAATGACTAACCACTAGACCAACTTGTCAGGATTGCCAAATTTTTAAGAGTTGTTGATAACCAATGAAACTATTAATCACTCTTCTATCCATGATAAGTTAATAAAATATCCCTTATACAATTTCGAAAGAAATCAAGAGTGAGGATTGAGAGTCTATTGTGCATCATTAGTTGGTTAATGAAATTTTGGAATAGATTTTATTTTGCCTGTTCGTAGGCTCTCTCAATTCTGGTAAATGACCGCCACCAAATAGCTCATTGTGGAAAAAGGTCTTCCTTAAGAAGATCCTCTCTTTCGGTTGTTTTTCCTCATTAATAGCATACAATAACAACAATTATAATGGGATATTTTCAACATCATTGTCTAGGGGCGGACCCATGTGTGGGCTTGGGTGGATGGGCACCCCTCTTAAAAGTATTTTTTTAATGTATTTTATAGGTTAAAATCCTGATCGCATCCATTAAAATAATTTCTGATTCCGTCACTGTTAGCGTCTCTCTAGTCCCTTCTCCAATAGGGAGACTATGCACTCCAATAGGCAGACTATGCACTATTTCTTTATTTATATTTCTAGATTTCTAGATGTTGGATTTGGTACTCTATATAATTTGGTCAACTAGGGAAGATTTTTGACATCACAGGGAAACTTCTTGCATTTGCCGGTAAATGTCACTAGATAATTGTACATGGCTAAAGGTGGCTGGACAATAGCTATAAAATTATAAATCACATAATCAATAGGCTGAAGTGCCCATTACATGTATTGAAATCTATATATATAAAGAGAGAGATTGGTTAATGTGAAAACTACAAACATATACAAGAATTATACTATCAATTAAATATTTTTTTATTTTTTAATCAAAAGGTTAATATCGTAAAAAAAAATATCATTTTGATTGGTTAATAGTGGTCTTCTCGGTTTTCTCATTAATTTGTGGTTTTGCCTTGAACCACACCCTAGGTTTTAAGACTATCCACTATCACAACCCAAACCCAAACCCAAACACAAACCCAAACCCAAACCAACCCAATCTTTCATTAAAAAACTATTTTCTCTCTCTTCCACTTACACAACCCAACCCAACCCAACCCAACCCAATTAATTTTTTCACTCTCATTCACAACCCAACCAAAACCAATATTTTATTAAATAAATATGCTTTATAATTAATTTTTAAATAGAGAAAAAAGAAGAAAACAATTAAATATTACATATTTTGGTTGCAAACTTGGGTTGTATACACAACATGAATTATTATATTAAAAAATTGTTTGCTTTTTTGTCTCATTATCCACCTGGCAGCCGTTTATGAAGTTTAGTCATCATAGTGACTAGTCTAACATGCAAATCATACGAACCATGGAAACAAAAGGACGCGGTAACATTTATAAATATGGTATTACGCTTTTCATCATATAATACTCTACAACATAATTTAACTAGTGAAATTATCATTATTCTACAACAATTAAAGTAGAGTCATAATAGTATACTACAACAAAATTGAAGTAGCCTAATAATCTATCTACTATAATAAAATAAACCAATAAGTGACACGTGTCATTCATTGAAGGCGTCTACATTTGTAATTTCCTCACTTTTCATACTTATCTTATATCAATTAATTAAATAATAAATAATCAATTAATATTAAATCTTATCTTACTTTGAATGTTAGATAGAATCATTCTATTTTTTCTAATAATATATATTATCTTCAAATTTAAGTTATAAATTAAAGATATTTTTTAAATAATAACACAAAACAATAATCTTAAACTTTAAAAAACAATAATACGCTCATATAAAAAATTTAAAGTACAAACAAAATATACAAAATAACTTATTAGATATTAGATCAAACTTAAAAAAAATACTAATTAGGAAGAGAAGCTAATAATATAATTCTGTTTTTTATTTTTCAAATCGGGGTTCTAATCAATTAGAATTAAACTTAACCAAGTTTGTGATTTGATTCGAATTAAACCGAACCAAATTTATGATTTTTTAAACGAATCCAATAGCATATTATTTACTATACAAAATTACATTTATTTAACCCGTGTAATACATGGTGTTTTTAAAGATATAACTTTTTTATTATTTAGTATATATATTTGCCCCGCTTGCGGTATACAAGGTTACAAAATTACATTTATTTAACCCGTGTAATACACAGTGTTTATAAAAGATATAAATTTTTTTTATTATTTAGTATATATAATTAGATTTATTCAACCCGTACAATAAACGGATTTTTATTATTTGGTATATAAAGTTACATTTATTTAGTACAATACATGGGGTTCTTAGAGATATAATTTTATTATTATTTAATATATAAAATTACATTTGTTCAACTCGTGTAATAAACGAGATTTTTAAAGAATAACTGTTTTAATTTAGTATATAAAATTACATTTATTCAACCCGTGTAATACACGGGATTCTAACCTAGTTTTTACTGTATTTGAAAACTATACAGTATTACTAATTACGCAAGTTCAATTTTTTATTTTTTTGTAAACTAATAATATTACACTTCAACAAAACTTACACTATTTAGGGTGAACGGGATGGGTGCAGTGAACGTGTTTACCGCGCAGCAACACCGCCACCGACCCTCCCCATCCCGTGATTGAGTTATAAATCAGTGTGTATTCACCAAATGCAAATGTTGACCGTTTGTGCTTTTTTAAATGTTGGAACATTCCCAACGGCTATATGTCGTTTAAATAAAAAAACAAACAAATTCTTTATAAATAATACCATTTTCTATCTCATTTTTCACCCAATTTACAAACGCTCACTAAATCTCAAATTTCTCATACATTATGGATAGAAAAAACAAGGGTTATTGGATTTTATCACCCCCCCCCAACTATCGGCCTTTGGCCGTTGCCATCCTCAACTAACCCCTTGACACCCGGCACCTCCAACTTGAATTGTAGTTTGTGCTGGCACCACTCTGTTAACTCATTACTAACAGAGTTAGTTTCTGATTCTACATGTCACAATCTTGATTACATGGACAGGATGACATGGCGAATCTTGATTACGTGGCACTGTATGTATATATAAAAAGCTGGATTGTCTCCGTTACATCTTCATCAACCAACCACCACAACAGTTACCATCATCAATATCTCCACCAACCACCACCACCACAGTCACGTCATTATCATCTCTACCAACCGCCACCATCATCAGCGAACGTAGTTACCCACCATCATTACGGCACCACAATGGCAGCCCCTAGCATAACAGCCTCCAAACACCACCACATCAACTATAATCACCGGAATCCCCACCATAGCTTCACTTTAATCAAAAGCCCCATTAGAGAAGACCACAAAAAAGCCTTAATCTAACCCTAACTACTACTAAAAAGCCCTAAACTAAACGATCTGAACTCACCATAACCACCATCGTCGTCTCTTCCATCGTTTCATTTGTTTCGATTCGCTACTGAGGTTGATTCGCTCTTCCAATGACTGCTCTGATTTTAAAACGTTGTTCCACTTGTTTCGATTCGATTTGCTGTTAAGGTGGTGAAATAGGGTGGTTGTGGCAGTGTCGGTGGAGGAGATGAGGACGGAAGCGTCGCAGCCTTCGACGAGACAGTCGTGGAAGAAGAGGCGAAGGGCGGCGCCGGGGGTGGTGGGGGAGGCAATTTGTTTGTTGGTGGTGGTGTCTTGCATTATTTGTTCGAATCTGGGGCATGATTTGTGGTAGAATGATGTGGAAAGCTACTAAGAATGTGAAGGTTGTAAGATGGGTGAGATGCAGAGGAGTAGAATGAGTGGTTTTATTAGCACCTGCACCGCCATGGATGAGCTCGATGTGGGATTAGTGAGAGCTTGGTGGTGTGGTGTGATGATAATGTATGGTGGCTGAAGAGGAGGGTTTTGGATGTCTTTATAAGTCTTTATGAAATGAAGCTCTTTATATATACATATAGTGCCACGTAATCAAGATTCACCATTTCATCATGTCCACGTAATCAAAATTGTGACACGTAGGATCAGAAACTAACTCTGTTAGTAATGTGTTAACAGAGTGGTGCCAGCACAAACTAAAAGTCAAGTTGGAGTTGTCGGGTGTCAAAGTGTGAGAGTGCAGTATGTCTATCGCTTCCGTCAATCACGTATCGTAGCTGGGAAATGTTCAAGACTAGGTTTAGAACTGTTATTATATGTTAGATAATGTCTATTCATGATTTGGAAGTCCATCATCACGAAGAGGAGTCCATCATCACGAAGAGTCCATCCTCACGAAAGTCCATCCTCACGAATGGACATGATGGTTGGTAAGAATAGACATCCACTATATATAGGGCATTATGTAATGCCCTTACTAATGTTTAATGATTTCCGTGTAAATTACGAGAATTAAATGTGTAATTTCTAATACACATACATACTAAAATATGGGGTTATTAAAATTGTTTACAATTTAAAAATAATACTTCATAATATGATTAAGTACATCGTTTAGAAATAACGACAAAACAAATTGTGGAAGCTTTTAACTTGATAGTGTTCGGTTCTCCGTTGAGCTTGATCGTCTTCCGGCTTCCAAAGTTTGACCTGCATTTCATAATCATGAAATAGTTATTCATACATGCTTATAATCGTGTTTAAAACAAGTTCGGATACGAAAACGAACAAGAAAACAACAATCGACAGTTCCATAGTCTGTCGCGGGCCGCGACAGACTTGATCTTAGCTCTCGCTGTCACACCCCCAAAATCCACCATGCGGAGTATCACCGCTTGGAGGCGTGACGTGACCAGGATCGAGCCACCAATCATATTGAACAACTCAATTAAGTAAATAAAACCAAACATAATACGATTGGTGACCAAAACTAGTTAACCTTGTTTGGTTTAAACAGCGGAAGCATAAACGTGAGTTCAAAAGCTTAAGTCCATAGTTCATAAGTTAAAGTTTCAAAACGCAAGTTTAGTAAGTTCATAAGGATTTAAACGTTAAGCACGGAACATAACAGTCCGTACACCACAACGACTCCTTCCCCGTGCAAGCTCCAAGCATTTAGCGACCTGTAAGGCATGTAACAACGAGTCAACAACAAAGTTGAGTGAGTTCACGTTTGGTTGTTTAGTTAATGAGTTCGTATCAGGAATCGGAAGTTCGTTTCATAACCAAGTATTACCCATTATTCTTGATTCCCAAACCTTTACGATATTTAGTGGGGGCTTCCCATTATGTATGTTACTAGACTAGGCGTATCCATAAGTGTCCTTCCCAATCCGAGGACGGTGTTAAGTATGAGTGTACGTAGGTTTTACGTACGTGCCCTTCTCATCCGAGGACAGTAGTGAGTGTGAGTGTACGTAGGTTTTACGTACGTGCCCTTCTCATCCGAGGACAGTAGTAAGTGTGAGTGTACGTAGGTTTTACGTACGTGCCCTTCCCAATCCGAGGACAGTAGTAAGTAGTCTAGTAGTGTTGGTAATATAAATAGAATGATAGTACGAGTAGTTATTCAATCCCATTCCCAACCACCGAGAATCCCATGCCTTAGTAAGGGTGTGAACTCACCTGAATATTCCTGTGCAAAGCTAGCTATATACGACTTTGTGGTGTCGTTTCCAAGACGAGACTCTCTAGCATGCATTCTACAATATTCCTAACACGGAATATCTAATAAGTTTTTAAATAATCGTAGTAACTAAACTACGTGTCACCGAGCTCTACCGAATCGCTAACTGTACGATTTGACGGTTTGTTATTAACTTAACAGAAGCGAAGAAGTTATACTTGTTAGCTCGTTTTAAGAAGTCGTATGTTGATATAAAGGAATATTCGTATGAAGGTAATATATAATAAACTTGCATATATATATATATATATCGTGTCTTGTACGAAAGTTAACAAAATAAGTGTATATACCGTTTAGGCGTTCGAAATAAATATACAGTTATATTTATTTTATAAGAACTTCATCGAGTCGTTGAATAGATAAATTGTATCTATTTTGCAAAAGAATTTGCGTTGTACGATATTCGAAATAAATATGTAAACTATATTTATTTTGTAAAACGAATACGAGTTGTTTGACGCTTGAAATAAATATATAAAATATATTTATTTTATAAAGAATTGTCGTTTCCGTATGCTTGTAAAGTGTCGTCGAAAATATTATACACTTGTATATAAAGTGTCTTTATATTAAAAACGTGTTTCGTTTTACGGATTTTCTCGAAAAACGGGCAGAGTTTCCTTTGTATTTGGATGCCCCGACAACACAAGTTGTCGCTTTATTTTCAAAAATTCAACACAAATTTAATCAAGATTCAACTATGTGCAAACTTGTCAAATATATATATAACGAATGTAATTTATAATTAGTCGGTTTCGAGAGCTCGTTATCACGTGATACGTTAAAAGTATAAAACACGAAATAGTAACGCCGTTAAAATCTTTACCACTTCTTCGAGTCGAAAGTCGAGCTGACCGAGTCAACTCGCTGAGTTGACTGAGTTTGACCGAGTTTGACTGAGTTGACTTGGTTTGACCGAGTCAACTGAAACCGAAACTGAGCCGTCTGAACGAACCGCTTGACCCGAACCGAACCATCTGAGCTGACTCACTGCTGTTGACCGAGTTGACTCGGTTGAGTTGACCGAGTCAACTTGCTGAGTTAACCGAGTCAACTGAGTTGACTCGCTGAGTTGACTGAATCGTATACAAAACTGACCCGAACCTTCCTGTTGACTGAGCCGGATGAGCTGAACCAAAACTCGAACCCGCTGACCCGGAACCCGAACCGAAGCAGCTTGACTGCTTTGACTGTGTTGACCTGCTGTTGACCCGAGTTGACTCGGGTGTTGACCGAGTCAACCGGGTTTGACCCGAATATTACCACCGCTGTCGTGGCTCCGCCGTCGTTGGCGAATGTGATGTCGGTCAGAGGTAAGGACCGCCGCCGGAGCCACCGTCGTTGCCGCCATCGCTGTGAAACCCGACGGACCAAGGCAAGGACCACCGGTCCGACACAGGGACCGCTGGTCCGAGACGCCACCGCCGCTCACCATCACCACCACCGGTTCCCTCTCTCTCCTCTCGGTCTCTCTCTCCGCCTTTCCGTGCCGTCGACGCCATCGCACCACCACCGGACTGTGGTGGTGGTGGTCGGTTCTGTTAATCGAAAAGGGGGGGGGTCTCGGCTTGTGTAACAGGAGGAAAGGGAGTGGAGGAGACTAGTGGGTGAGTGTGTGTTGGTTTGTCTGTGTATACCAGAGAGAGAGAGCTGGATGGATGGGTTTTTATAATCATTCAAATGGTTATTAACCAATGTAATTTACTTTTATTCCGTGATTTAAGATCTAAAGATATCTCAATAAGATTTTGTACAGATTTCCTAATATTTTTAGAGATCTGAAAAGATTTGTTAAGATTCGTCAAGATCTTATATTATGGGTAGGTTTAGGCTTGTGTGTTTTGGGCTTGGGCCCAAGGCCCACAAGCCCATCTCAAGTGTAAGTGGCCCGTAATTCCTACGAGACCCGATATCGCAATCCAAACTTCATATGTATAAAAATATTCGTGTAACATCCATATTTGTTGGTGTCGTCAGTATTTCGTACGGTTTCAGTTCGTTATCGTTTATCGTTTAGCAGGTTCTCTGTGGACCGTTATGCGCGTACTGTAAAGTCGATCAGGCGTTCCTAGGCACTCCAAAGACCTAATTAAGTTTATTCGTGTTGTAAACACTATTTATTGTCGCGTTAATCGCCTGTTAATCACGTAATTAAGGGCGTAAATTACCGGTTGTCACATTCTCCCCCTGTTAATAAAATTTCGTCCCGAAATTTAGCGCGTGGTTACTGAGGAAGCTAGTTAAGTTGCGTTGTTTTCCTGATTTTCCTGGGGTGTCACATCATCCCCCCGTTGATTTGGAATTTCGTCCCGAAATTCTGCAGTAGCTTCAGCCTCAGTAGTGGTTGCGTTTTTCTTAAACAGTTGGGGATACTTGAGTTTCATTTGGTCTTCTCGTTCCCAGGTATACTCTGGGCCACGACGAGCATTCCAACGAACTCGGACCAGAGGTATCCTGGTATGCTTGAGGATCTTAACATCTCGATCCGTAATCTCTACTGGTTCCTCAACGAATCGCAGCTGGTCGTCGATAGTGAGTTCCTTAAGAGGAACTATGAGAGTCTCATCTGACAGACACTTCTTCAGATTCGACACATGGAAAACATTGTGAACTCCGCTGAGTTCTTCAGGTAGATTCAACCTGTAGGCGACTTTGCCAATTTTCTCGGTGACTTCGAATGGTCCGACATAACGCGGATTGAGTTTGTCTCGTTTGCCAAAGCGGACTACACCTTTCCAAGGTGAGACTTTGAGTAGTACTCGATCCCCAACCTGGAGCTCGAGTGGTTTTCTTCCCTTATCAGCATAGCTTTTCTGACGGTCACGAGCTGCCGCCATTTGCTGTCGTATCTGAGCAATTTTCTCGGTGGTGTCTACCACAAGTTCTGGGCCAGTGATTTGGCTGTCACCAACTTCTGCCCAACAGAGAGGTGATCGGCATTTGCGTCCGTATAATGCCTCAAACGGAGCGGCTTAGATGCTGGTGTGGTAGTTGTTGTTATACGAAAACTCCACTAGCGGGAGGTGCCTTTCCCAGCCCTTACCAAAATCGATTACACATGCCCTAAGCATGTCTTCAAGGGTTTGGATGGTGCGTTCAGATTGCCCATCCGTCTGCGGGTGATAAGCGGTGCTCATATCTAAACGTGAGCCAAAGGACTTGTGCATTGCTTGCCACAGTTCAGAAGTAAAACGTGCGTCACGATCAGATATAATAGAGGTTGGCACTCCGTGCTTCGATACCACTTCCTTTAGGTAAATGTCTGCAAGAGTAGAAAACTTATCCGTTTCTTTGATAGCCAGAAAATGTGCAGACTTGGTTAGCCGATCTACGATCACCCAAATGGTATCGTTTCCGCGTTGAGATCTGGGCAGGCCGGTAACGAAATCCATGGAAATTTGCTCCCATTTCCATTTCGGGATCTCCGGTTGTTGAAGTAGGCCTGATGGTTTCTGATATTCAGACTTGACTCTCGCACAAGTCAAGCACTTGCTGACGTAGGTTGCTATGTGGGCTTTCATGCCAGGCCACCAATACGTAGTCTTGAGGTCGTGGTACATTTTATCCGAACCAGGATGTACCGAATAACGAGACTTGTGCGCTTCGTCCATCACAAGCTCGCGTAAGTTTCCATAAAATGGAACCCAGATGCGTCCGTTAACATAGTAGGCACCGTCTTCCTTTTGTTCTAGCCGCTGCCTCGATCCTCGTAGGGACTCAGCCCTGATGTTCTCTGCTTTCAATGCTTCGACCTGGGCATCTCGAATCTGAGCAGGAAGGTTAGACTGGATGGTAAGCTGTAAAGCACGTACACGCTTAGGTAAAGTATCCTTTCGACTGAGGGCGTCAGCCACAACATTGGCTTTGCCCGGATGATACTTGATAGCGCATTCGTAATCGTTCAAGAGTTCGACCCATCGACGTTGTCGCATGTTTAACTCCTTTTGCTTGAAGATATGCTCGAGACTCCTGTGGTCGGTGTAAATGGTGCACTTGGTACCGTACAGGTAATGTCTCCATATCTTAAGTGCGAATACAACTGCTCCTTTCGAAGAAGTTCCAACATAAGACGTAAATGCTGCTCGTGTTCCTCTTGACTCTTAGAATAGATCAGGATATCGTCAATGAACACAATAACGAACTTATCCAGGTAAGGCTTGCACACTCGGTTCATGAGATCCATGAAGACCGCTGGTGCATTCGTCAGCCCGAATGGCATAACCAGGAACTCGTAATGGCCGTAACGAGTTCTGAATGCTGTTTTGGAGACGTCCTCATCTCGGACTCTCAGCTGATGGTATCCCGATCTCAAATCAATTTTAGAGTAATAGCTCGACCCTTGCAACTGGTCGAACAAGTCGTCAATACGTGGAAGAGGATAACGATTATTCACAGGCACCTTGTTAAGCTTGCGATAGTCAATACACATTCTGAAAGTACCATCTTTCTTCTTTATGAACAAGACTGGAGCTCCCCAGGGCGAAGAGCTAGGACGAATAAAACCTTTTTCCAAAAGTTCTTGTAATTGTTTGGACAGTTCTTCCAGTTCGGTTGGAGCTAAGCGAT
Organism: Helianthus tuberosus; assembly: GCA_030545235.1. NCBI lineage: Eukaryota > Viridiplantae > Streptophyta > Magnoliopsida > Asterales > Asteraceae > Helianthus > Helianthus tuberosus. The sequence continues at coordinate 72,083,883 of CM060383.1, forward strand.
ACGGTGCTCGAGCTATTGGTGCTGCTCCAGGAGCTAGCTCGATTTGAAACTCGACTTGTCGATGAGGCGGAAGACCAGGTAATTCCTCAGGGAATACCTCAGGAAAATTACGTACAATAGGTATGTCTTCTATCTTCCTTTCTTCCGAAGATGTATCAGAAACGAGGGCTAGGATGGCAGTGTGGCCCTTTCGCAAACACTTCTGGGCCTTAAGGAAAGAGATAATGCCTACAACAGCACCACTCTTGTCGCCATGAATCATGAGAGGTTCTTTACCAGAACGAGGAATGCGGACGATTTTCTCCTTGCAAATAATCTCCGCTTGATGATGGGATAGCCAATCCATCCCAATAACAACGTCGTTCACCGACAGGAGTGTTCCATGGTTGGCACTACCAGAACTAGCTGAAGAAGGATGACCGTCGTACCGGTCTGTAGTGTTAAGGTTCACTGAAATTTCCATCGAAGTTGTTGGGCTCCCCTCATGCGAAGGGGGATAATTCACCTTGATCGATGAACTTAGATGAGTTTGCAGTTTATCGAGTTGGTAAGCAACCAAATTTAGAGGAGTTTCCTTAGGTCGTGCGAATGAATCCAAAATACGTCTGCGTAGTCATAAGGTTCCAAAGAAAAGACTTGAAAACGTGTTCAAGAGATTATGATCGTATCAACAATGCATCACCATCCTCAAGGTTTCGAGGGGGGTCACCAATGATCGGGAGTCGAGCCTTCCAACTTTTCTAAACCAGAGGGTGTTCGTTTCGGTGCCTTAGCATGGGGAAGCGAGAACGTAATGTCACTGTAGTGAGAGAGTGATGGTTTGGTCTAAGCCAATGGTAGAAATTGAACATATCATTAATCAACAATCATGTGTCGGTGCAAAGGCTAGCGCAAGGATTTTGCCTATTAAAGAAGACTATCATGGAATTTAAAATACGACTCTTGTAGTGTAGGAGGGATAAGGTAGACGTATAGATCATCGTGTTCACCTGTAGGTTGTGTGATCCATAACTCCGTCCTCGAATGTCCTGAAGACAATCCCATCAGGATAGGCATCCATTCGTTAAGTGGGGTATACGAGAGAGCTAATCAAGTAGAATTAGAATAAACCATTCAACAGGGTAGTAAGGTGGTCTTGTGATTGGTGAAAATCATGGTATGGTTGTTGGTGTTTCATTAAATCGGTTGTCAATCGAAGCGATAGGAAATTAACGAGGTTCATGCGAAGAATCGAGTGAAAACAGGGATCCAACAATAACCGAAGGATTTGACCAGCTAATCTATTGTCTAGAGGTAATCTCCAGTAGTGGTGCGGGGCGGCATGGCACAAAGGGGAAGTTCATTGCGTCGCGGTCGCGCGAGTGTATCACTTGTCCAAAACAGAGTAAGGTTTCGTGTTGCATAACGACAAACGCGTGTAACTGTGGCTACTTCGCTTCTGGCGACTATGACAGGTGAAAGTAATAAAGTTCGTCAACCGGGATGCGTGGGTGTTGTTCTCCCAAGCCCGAGTTCGTGCAAGCCAAGTCTGGTCTTCGCGGATGTTGACGTACGAACCGGCTGTACGGAGGGTCAGATGGCGACGTCGTGTCAAGGTAAACGTGCGAGTAGATAGAATGCATAAGCAGTCGTTGTAGCGGGGTGACAAGAAATCAGGAAAGAATTTGATCACTACGCGTCAGTTTCAAGTAAACAGTTGGGTGTCATAAAGAACGCAGTAGGGCTAGTAGACAACATGTTATTACCCTAAATAAACATACCATATACAGCACACCATGCAAAAGTAATATAGCAAGTAGGCAATATAAACTTAAATCATACCGCCTAAAGTGTTGAGTCTTGCACGTGGAGCGAAGCGTCGTTGTGGATCGTTGAGCACTGTACAGGTTATAGTCTGGTTTTATCAAAAAGATTTTCCCTCTTTAAAACCAAGTTCACTATAACCAATGGCTCTGATACCAATCTGTCACACCCCCAAAATCCACCATGCGGAGTATCACCGCTTGGAGGCGTGACGTGACCAGGATCGAGCCACCAATCATATTGAACAACTCAATTAAGTAAATAAAACCAAACATAATACGATTGGTGACCAAAACTAGTTAACCTTGTTTGGTTTAAACAGCGGAAGCATAAACGTGAGTTCAAAAGCTTAAGTCCATAGTTCATAAGTTAAAGTTTCAAAACGCAAGTTTAGTAAGTTCATAAGGATTTAAACGTTAAGCACGGAACATAACAGTCCGTACACCACAACGACTCCTTCCCCGTGCAAGCTCCAAGCATTTAGCGACCTGTAAGGCATGTAACAACGAGTCAACAACAAAGTTGAGTGAGTTCACGTTTGGTTGTTTAGTTAATGAGTTCGTATCAGGAATCGGAAGTTCGTTTCATAACCAAGTATTACCCATTATTCTTGATTCCCAAACCTTTACGATATTTAGTGGGGGCTTCCCATTATGTATGTTACTAGACTAGGCGTATCCATAAGTGTCCTTCCCAATCCGAGGACGGTGTTAAGTATGAGTGTACGTAGGTTTTACGTACGTGCCCTTCTCATCCGAGGACAGTAGTGAGTGTGAGTGTACGTAGGTTTTACGTACGTGCCCTTCTCATCCGAGGACAGTAGTAAGTGTGAGTGTACGTAGGTTTTACGTACGTGCCCTTCCCAATCCGAGGACAGTAGTAAGTAGTCTAGTAGTGTTGGTAATATAAATAGAATGATAGTACGAGTAGTTATTTAATCCCATTCCCAACCACCGGGAATCCCATGCCTTAGTAAGGGTGTGAACTCACCTGAATATTCCTGTGCAAAGCTAGCTATATACGACTTTGTGGTGTCGTTTCCAAGACGAGACTCTCTAGCATGCATTCTACAATATTCCTAACACGGAATATCTAATAAGTTTTTAAATAATCGTAGTAACTAAACTACGTGTCACCGAGCTCTACCGAATCGCTAACTGTACGATTTGACGGTTTGTTATTAACTTAACAGAAGCGAAGAAGTTATACTTGTTAGCTCGTTTTAAGAAGTCGTATGTTGATATAAAGGAATATTCGTATGAAGGTAATATATAATAAACTTGCATATATATATATATATCGTGTCTTGTACGAAAGTTATCAAAATAAGTGTATATACCGTTTAGGCGTTCGAAATAAATATACAGTTATATTTATTTTATAAGAACTTCATCGAGTCGTTGAATAGATAAATTGTATCTATTTTGCAAAAGAATTTGCGTTGTACGATATTCGAAATAAATATGTAAACTATATTTATTTTGTAAAACGAATACGAGTTGTTTGACGCTTGAAATAAATATATAAAATATATTTATTTTATAAAGAATTGTCGTTTCCGTATGCTTGTAAAGTGTCGTCGAAAATATTATACACTTGTATATAAAGTGTCTTTATATTAAAAACGTGTTTCGTTTTACGGATTTTCTCGAAAAACGGGCAGAGTTTCCTTTGTATTTGGATGCCCCGACAACACAAGTTGTCGCTTTATTTTCAAAAATTCAACACAAATTTAATCAAGATTCAACTATGTGCAAACTTGTCAAATATATATATAACGAATGTAATTTATAATTAGTCGGTTTCGAGAGCTCGTTATCACGTGATACGTTAAAAGTATAAAACACGAAATAGTAACGCCGTTAAAATCTTTACCACTTCTTCGAGTCGAAAGTCGAGCTGACCGAGTCAACTCGCTGAGTTGACTGAGTTTGACCGAGTTTGACTGAGTTGACTTGGTTTGACCGAGTCAACTGAAACCGAAACTGAGCCGTCTGAACGAACCGCTTGACCCGAACCGAACCATCTGAGCTGACTCACTGCTGTTGACCGAGTTGACTCGGTTGAGTTGACCGAGTCAACTTGCTGAGTTAACCGAGTCAACTGAGTTGACTCGCTGAGTTGACTGAATCGTATACAAAACTGACCCGAACCTTCCTGTTGACTGAGCCGGATGAGCTGAACCAAAACTCGAACCCGCTGACCCGGAACCCGAACCGAAGCAGCTTGACTGCTTTGACTGTGTTGACCTGCTGTTGACCCGAGTTGACTCGGGTGTTGACCGAGTCAACCGGGTTTGACCCGAATATTACCACCGCTGTCGTGGCTCCGCCGTCGTTGGCGAATGTGATGTCGGTCAGAGGTAAGGACCGCCGCCGGAGCCACCGTCGTTGCCGCCATCGCTGTGAAACCCGACGGACCAAGGCAAGGACCACCGGTCCGACACAGGGACCGCTGGTCCGAGACGCCACCGCCGCTCACCATCACCACCACCGGTTCCCTCTCTCTCCTCTCGGTCTCTCTCTCCGCCTTTCCGTGCCGTCGACGCCATCGCACCACCACCGGACTGTGGTGGTGGTGGTCGGTTCTGTTAATCGAAAAGGGGGGGGGTCTCGGCTTGTGTAACAGGAGGAAAGGGAGTGGAGGAGACTAGTGGGTGAGTGTGTGTTGGTTTGTCTGTGTATACCAGAGAGAGAGAGCTGGATGGATGGGTTTTTATAATCATTCAAATGGTTATTAACCAATGTAATTTACTTTTATTCCGTGATTTAAGATCTAAAGATATCTCAATAAGATTTTGTACAGATTTCCTAATATTTTTAGAGATCTGAAAAGATTTGTTAAGATTCGTCAAGATCTTATATTATGGGTAGGTTTAGGCTTGTGTGTTTTGGGCTTGGGCCCAAGGCCCACAAGCCCATCTCAAGTGTAAGTGGCCCGTAATTCCTACGAGACCCGATATCGCAATCCAAACTTCATATGTATAAAAATATTCGTGTAACATCCATATTTGTTGGTGTCGTCAGTATTTCGTACGGTTTCAGTTCGTTATCGTTTATCGTTTAGCAGGTTCTCTGTGGACCGTTATGCGCGTACTGTAAAGTCGATCAGGCGTTCCTAGGCACTCCAAAGACCTAATTAAGTTTATTCGTGTTGTAAACACTATTTATTGTCGCGTTAATCGCCTGTTAATCACGTAATTAAGGGCGTAAATTACCGGTTGTCACACTCGCGGGCCGCCACAGCCCGTGGTGGGGCGCGACGACCTCCGTCTTCTCCGTCGCGGGGCGGGACGGTTACATTTTGACAGAAAGTTTATTGTTGCTGCTGCAATTTATGCCCAACTATGTTTTTAACTAATATCCAATTTCAAATTAGCATAACTTTTGATCTAGACCTCCATTTTGTGTAATTCTTTTTCCTACACGACCGTAATTGGATTCTCCATCTTATGGAGTTAAAACCTGATATTTAACTTCTCAAAATATAGAATTTCAAGTCCTCGGCTTGAAATTATTTTACTAAAACTTTGGACCCGTTTAAGTTTTAAAACCAATAACTTGTTTCTAACTAATCAAAATACATGCTCCAATGCATTTAACACAAATTCTTTAGCTCGGGTTCATAATTCTTATGAATTACGCAACTAGTACGCAAGCTATGCGCATAGATCCGTTTTGACCTGTTTAGGGGATTTAAGCAATTTAATCTAAAACTACCTCTTTTCTTTTCACATTTCGCAATTCCATAACTAAAGTATCTACCTATATTCCATAATCACCATACAAGTTCCTAAGTAACCCATATGGTTCGTTTTCCCAACTCACCCATCAAGGGCATTTTGGTCAATTTTTAGTCCTTCATTTTACAACGAAGGACTTTCGCTAATATTTGACCAAAATATCGCTTTTAGCTATAATTCTAACTATGCGTACCTGGCTCGGGTCATAGGATTGACCCATTTAAATATCTTTCACTATTAATTTCTAATTAATACCAACGCGAACCGTATGATATTTCCTGTAATCACAAAACTCAACAAGCGATCATTAATTAATATTGTCAAATGATTTAACCAATGTCATTTGACCCGTTTAGTCCGAATGACCATTTTCCATTATGAGATGATATCTAGTTACCATCTCACCCTTTTTACCCATTCTGGTTTACACCATAACTTAATGTTTCAAAATTTCTTATTAGTTCATCGTTACATGACTAATTTACCAATTTACCCTTTTTGCCCTTTTTTATGGTTTCTCACCATTTTCACTTGTTCCGACTCATATTATTTACGTCGAAACATTATAATTCTATTACTAATTTTTCTTTATTCATTTTCAATACACACAACTGATGTATACTATAAAAAGGGTGTAAGCTCTTACTTAGCTTGCATCCGAAACACGCTTTTCCTTCACACTTGATTCGTTTGACCCGCTTCCTTTCCAAGCCTCTACCTAGCTTGTCAAGTGTCAAACTATCATCATAATTCGTAAGACGGTTAGATTAGTCATATTTAATTATGACTATTCCATCTTACGGATTTTATATCAAAATTTACCATTTGATTTCATTTTGGTCAGTTTGACTTTTAAAGGTCAAACTGCCTATTAGCATAAGTGATTATATTATGAAACTCGACAATTCATTTAAGCACTTTGTCAAGTATCCGATAGGGATTATTCTTACGCCACCGCTTTAACTACTTTTCAAGTCTAAGTTCATGCTATTATTAACACCAATTTAACTTAGCTCTCGATTATCAAAGCTAATTATTCATTCGTTAAGCAAGAACTAAAGGTTTTCATCTACATGTAAAAACCCGATTTAACAAAGCATAGCATTAGACATTCATCCGAACATCTAATATAATCAAGTTCTACATATTAATTAGTAGACATCATGATTCCAAACACCTATTTATATGAACAAAATCACTAATTTCATCATAATATACAAAACCCATTTCAAGTCACATATGAGCATTCACTCGAACTTATAAATTGTTCAAGTATTTTGCTCCAACTATCAAATATGATGATTCTAAGCACATGCATGTCATCATATTTACTATTTAGTCAAAACCCACTTAGCTCATACATGATTAATTGACTAATCACTAGTTTATGGCACAATTCTACAAGTTTGCATCTAGGGTTTGTTCCTAGACATAGATTCAACCCAATATCACTCATATATACAACATTCATCACAGAAATTTCGATTTTGGTGTTCATCATAAATTCAAAACATCACCAAATTACAAAATTTGACATACCTTGTGATCTCCTAGCTTAGGTGATCGAATTTAGTTAAAGCCCCAATTCTTAGCTTGATTTCCCCTTTGATTTTGAGCAATTTTGATGGGTTTAGGGTTGAAAGGAACTCCTTCTTGCCTCTGTGTTTTTGGTCGACCAAAACACACACAAAGTGTGTGTTTTTTAGCCAATTTTTCATTATTAATAATTTCACTTTCAAACTTGACCATTTTAGTCCCTCTAATTCCATATTTATAAAAGAAGGTTAACTTAGTCAAGTTTTCTTTATTATTCTAAAAACACATAACTAACTAGGTTAATATTCCTAGTTACCTAGTGGGTTCGGGGAAGTCCTAACCCGTTTCATTTTATGTCCCGTTAACTCGGGCTTCTTATAAACTTTGTTTTCTCAAAGTGTTTATTCTTCTTTTTTATTAATATAGGATTATTTATTGAAATCTTAATATTTATCGGGTTAATTTTACCACTAACGGTATTTTACCCGTTCATTATTTTTAACGTGGTTTGATTACCAAACCCGTTTTCGGGGTGTTACACATTAGACTTGAATATTTTAAAACTTTTGCCAAATTGAAGGCTGATTGTTTCAAGGTTAGTATACTATTACATCATCAATAGAAACAACAATTATAATTACGTTCTTGTGTCTGATCCACACTCGTACACGGATTCCGCACGTGATACGAGATCCTACGCAATCATCAGAGTTACATATTCGATCCAAACACGAATCCACAAGTGGTATCAGAGCGGGTGATCGATTGCACGGATTCAAGATACAAAAATTCACAAGATTTCATCAGATTCGAAGCTGAATTGCATCAGATTCTTCATATTTCTACTTCTACTCATCTTCTTCACTTTTTGAACTTTTAAACTCAGATTTACATAAATTTCATGGATAAAATCGACCAAAGTTTTGATATAATGGGCGAAAAGTGATTTTAATCAATCCTCTAAAGTTTCATAACAAAATTCAAACGATTTCTTTGTCAAAATCGCTAAAACCTAAGAAATTTGAACCTATTTGTGCGCTGATATGTTTGAACGGATCAACATAGTCAGTTGATCCATGCGGATACAGTGTTACATTGTTCACGGATCCATATTAACGAATCAGCGAATCTGTTCATCCTCTAGATTCAATACATCCGCTAAAGTTGGTTCATTCACTGTTATCTTCATCCGCGTGAATTGAGAACAAGCGCTCATCCGCTGTATTGTCCATCCGTGAATTAGCAGATTACAGTTTATTCGAACGGATCTGGAAAACATCATCTTGGAACGGATCTGCATACTTAAACAAATCAGCATCAAATCAGCGAATCAAGGTTTAGTTTGATAAATCAACCTTTCTTAGTTGATCCGCACGGATGTAACACCCTTGTTATTATTTTAAAGGTTTTCGTATAAATAACGAAAATAAACATGTATTTACGATTAAGTATCCTTAGAAAATACGAGTAATCTAAAACTTTTACAACTTAAAAGTTTTCAACATAATATAAACAAGTTCGTCGTTTAAAAGTTATGACGTAACGCCGTGCGGAAGATTTAATCTCGAGTGTTGAATTTTATCGTGTTCGGTTCCTCATCGAGCTTGATCTTCATCCGGGCACTCTTGGCGATCACCTAAAATCAAAACCAACTTAAAATTTAGTTTTGATAGTTAAATAAATAGTTTAAACAAGGTACACGGGTCAAACAATAAAAAAATAAAGTTTTCCGGAACTAGGGGGCGTCGCGTGACGCCTAGCCCCTATTTTCACAGACTGTTGCTTAACAGTTGCTGTACATTCCCAGCATGACCTGATTTCACGGAAACGAGCATAACTCTCTCGTTTTTAATCCGTTTTCCCCGATTCTTTTTCCTACGCGTCCGTAATTTAATTCTCCATCTTATGGAGTTAAAATCCAACATCCATCATAATAAATTTTGAGACTTCTAAGCCTTCGACTCGTTACCTTTTTATCGACTTTTAACCCGTTTATGCATTTTATTAAACAAACATATTTGTTTGATCTTTATATCACATACACTTCTTCAATTTAAGGTTATCTACCATATTAGGTTCTAATCACGAGTTTAATACACAATTTAAACCCGTTTACGCCCGTATGCTTATTTTGACCCGTTAAGGGTATTTAAGCACTTTAAAGCTTGAAATCGCTTTCATTCATTCCTAGCATCTTATTCCTACATTTCTTATCAAGTAATCTTCCACCACAACTATATGTGCGTTGGATTTAATGTGGATATCTATATGTTCCGAGTTTTACCACTTGGATTATTATTTTATGCCAAAACTCAAATAGAGCCATTTGACTAACATATTACATCTTTCAACTTCTATACTTATTCCAAGTATTTATCTAATCATGAAATTCGTTTCCAAACAACCTTTAAGGGTTGTTTGTTCAATTTAGCCTACAAGGGCATTTTGGTCGATTTTGGTCTTTCTTTTACGATGAAGGACTCTCACCAATTATTCGACCAAAATAGCACTTTTAACTACAACATAATTATGCGTACCTGGCTCGGATCAACATATTGACCCGTTTTAATACCTTTCGCTATTAATATCTATATAATAGCAATGATAACCATGTGTTAATTCCTGTGATCACAAAACTCAACAAGCAATCATCAAATATTATTGACAAATGGTGTTAACAACACCATCTGACCCGTTTAGTCGAAATGACCAATTGTCATTATAAGATGGCACTTAATTACCATTTCACCCCTTTAACCTATCCCGGTTTACCTTTTTAAAATCATCCAACTTGAAAGTCGTTCCTGTTTATTTGACCCATTATGACTTATGCCAAATGGTGTCGTTTTAAATCCCTTTATCTATTCATTAACCCATGTCCGGATTACCATTTCACCATTTTTACCCCTTTCTACCATAATTTATGGTTTCTACCATTTTCACTTGTTCCGACTAGCATTATTTCGCGCCGGAACATCATGTTTCATTTACTTAGTACAAATCGTATTCCATGCTCACAAATAAGCATTTTGTAATAAAAATAAAAAGGGCGTAAGCTTAACTTACCTCGCATCCGAACTACGCTTTTCCTTTCCTTCTTGATTCGTTTGACCCGCTCCCTCATCAAGCTTCCACCTAGCTTGTTACGCGTCAAACTATCATCATCGTTTTCAAGGTGGTTAGTTTAATCATAATTTAATACGATTATTCCACCTTACGCATTTCATATCAAAAATTACCATTTATCGTATTATAGGTCAGTTTGACTTTTTGAAAGTCAAACATCCCTTAATATATAAAATGCACATTCATGTTCATTAGCTAGTTTAGGCATTTTTAATTTACCCGGTGGGCGTTCCTTTAAGCCATCGTTCTAACGAATCTTTTAACTCGAGTTCATGCTATTGTTAACACTAAGTTAGCCTAGCTCTTGATTATCGAAGACACTATATTTCTTTATCTCACAAAATCTACGGGTTTTCCCTCTATAAGTGAAACCCGTTTTGTCATGTTATTAGGCATTTATCCAAATACTTATCTAAACCAAGTTCAATCTACGAACTAGTAGATACCCAATTTCACTTAGGCATTACATCGAACACCTTATGGGCATATTCTATAAATAATTCATTGACAAGCTCGTGACTTGTCATATAACCCGAATTTTCATCATTCAAACTATTTAACACAAATATTTGCCTTTAAAGTTCTGAAATAACTTCGCATATGTCAAATTACACTAGAACAACCCCAAATTTCCTAGTGTTTATCAAGTTCTACATAACCCACTAGTCACCTACAATGGTGACCATGGATTTCACTAGAATTTAGCATAATTTCAACATGTACTTGTCTAGGGTTTACTCCTAGACATTTTAATGTTCCTAATTCATCTACAATTCATACATGCATCATCAGATTTCAAGTTCTCTAAATTCATGAGAATTTCAAGTAGAGAATTTTTGTCAAATTTTACATACCTTATGATCTCCTTGCAATGGGGATCATTAATCTATGCTCGATTTTCGGTTTGGACTTGGTTTGATCCTTCAATTTGTGAGATTAGTGAATGTTAGGGTTTGAGCTCCATGGCTCCTGTGGATATTTCGACCAGAACACACACTCTAAGTGTGTGTTTTGGTGTTTAACTCTTGTTTTAATAAAACAAGTTTCCCCCTTGGCAATATTAGTCCCTCATGTTTTATTTTGATCAAATGAAGCTACAACTCACCGTTAGTCACTTAATTATATGCTACTAACTAGGTTAATTATTCCTAGTTACTTTAACGGGTTCGGGAAATTATAACCCGTTATGTTTTATGTCCCGTTAATTTGGGTTTTTATATACTTTGTTTTCTCAAAGTATTTATTTTTCCTTTTTAATTAATATTAGGTTTATTTACTTAAGTCCTAATATTTACCGGGTTAAATTTTACCGCTAACGGTATTTTACCCGTCCTGTAGTATTAACGTGGTTTGATTACCAAACCCGTTTTCGGGGTGTTACAAGTCTACCCCCTTAAAGAGGTTTCGTCCCCGAAACCTTTCTTACGTTCTTTACTAGTTTAGATCATCCGAGCCTTAGCTTTGGTGATCACTTAAGCATTGCTCGCACATAATACTCCTACCAGGAAAGTATGATAATGTGCTTTTGGGTTTCAAAGCGTATACGCCTTTTATGTGTATAGCCTCACAGGCCGATACTTTCATTTTGTATTTCTTATTCTTGTCATTTAATTGACCGAGTTGCCATCTGATCGCTCGGTTATATTTAATTTCATTATGTTTACTTCAAGTTAGTATTATTTCAACAGGCGCTTTATATAAGTGATAAGTCGTAACACTACTCCGACTTTGAAGGGTTTTACCGGCCAGACTGATTAGTCGCCGTCATTATACTCCCCGTCAGTAGGGTATATCTTATTGCCAACCCGGCCTTTTATGATCTCTTCGCTTTTAACCCATTTACTTAACTTAGCGAAACCCATCGCCTTTATACGAACTTTATCTCCCGTTATTATTTTACGCCGGTAGTTACAACCAGTTTCCTCGTCTTATACTATTGACCCGTAGGTTCTTTCACTTAGCCTCGTAGGCTATTTCTTTAGATTTTCACCTTTTTACCTTTTTAAGGTGAAACCCCGACTATTCGTTTCTTTCTATCTGTGACCCAGAGGTCTTCTTGGTCCCGTAGAGCTTATCACTACGTTTAATCCCGTAGGTTATGATGATCCCGTAGATCATCTTTTATTCGTATTCATATTCAAATGTATATATACCTATATAGCTTCAAGGCATCCCTTGTTATGTCTGGAATCATTTATTTCGCTTTTTTTTTTTAACTTTAGTTGGTCTTGACCGTAGTCTAAGGCTTCATTCGTTTACTTTCGGACTAACCTTCAGACTTATGACTTCTGACGTTGCTTACGTGTCAGTTTGTCCTACGCTCACCGTTACCCGGTTCTTACCTATACTTCTTTACGTCCCATTACCCGGGTTCTTTTATTTTAATGCTTTTAACGCCTATAACTCCTTTACATAGGTTTATTAATATTTCGCACTTTTATTTATTCGATTCGCGCTTACTTACTTTAGCAAGTGTCATCCTTTATTAAATTTGTTTGACTTGTTCGTGTGAAAATTCATCACTTATAAATGTCAAACTTCAGTCTTTGTTCGACCCGTTCAGCTTTGAAATAGTTGAACGTAATTTATCGAAATTTCTATTTGCAGTATCTTATCGTCCTTTAGTCATGACCCAAAACCTGAGTCTTTTGACTTTCCATACGCGTTCCTGTTTCTCAGTCTACGCATGCGTTTAATTCCTTACCCATCAACCGGGTGTTTTACCGAAATCGTTATCATTGCACCCCCTTCCGGTATGCATTAAGACTTCATTTCGATTTACTTGGTCATCTTAGCGAAATCCGTCGCTTTTATTTGACCATGTCTTTTATTCTTTAAGTGTCCACCATTGGTGGCCTTATTAATTATAAGTGACGATTATCATCGTTATCCTTTCTTTACTACGACTAAAGTTAACAACCTTGATTATCCTTTTCGCGTAGGCAACACCTTTGTTTTTATGACCCGGCGGATCATTTATACTCTGGTTTTACTTGCCCATTTTGTTCACCATGGCCCTTTCGTCCAAGATGACTTATTTTTGTAAATTTTCTTTTGATCATTCATTTATATCATCGTTTACATTAATCCTCGTCCCTTCTCTCGGGCTCATTATCCTAATGTAATACGCTTCCGTCACCCGGCTGTGCGTTTACATTATTATCAACTATTTTGTTCATTTGTTTCATTTGGGTACTTTTTAATTTGTCCCATTCACCCCGTCCTTACTACATCGGATGTAAATGTGTCCGCTATAAGAAGTTCATGGTATCATATGCCACTACTTACTTGGCCAGAGTAAGCGATTAACACATGACACGCATGACCTTTTTATAGTTTTCACATCACACCCTATGTAAGTAATACCTCTATTTATTTCTCTTGGAAACAATATCCTGGATAGGTATTCTATTCAGGTTTGTCCAAGTTTTCAATCTAAATCTGCAACTATCAGTTTCTACGTATTGGTTGCATGTTTATATTCATGCAATAATTTAAGCGTGCACCTGGAAAATGCTTGCCCTAACGGGCTTTTCTTGCCATTAGCCTTATTCGCGACCATTACGCGATTTAGGTCCTTGATGAGCATACTCTTTGGACCGTTCCTTTGTCCAATCTGCGATTTGTTAAACTCTCGCTATTTTCATATGCGAGTGGCCTTCAACTAAAACATATACAACAGTTAGTAATTTTGACATTACAGGATGCCCGTATTATAATACAAGGCTTTTCTGCTATACGCCTTAACGCGTGTAATTTCGTTGACTATATCTATTCTATATCGATTTTATTGGTGTAACGTGTATTACACGATAACAATATGTGTTGTTCTCAACACTTTAATCATACTAAACCATTGATATACATGTACTTACCGGATTTGCCATCAAGCCTCGAACCGAACACACTTTATTCTTTAACCATGAGCTCTAATTACCAACTTGTAACACCCTTGTTATTATTTTAAAAGTTTTCGTATAAATAACGAAAATAAACATGTATTTACGATTAAGTATCCTTAGAAAATACGAGTAATCTAAAACTTTTACAACTTAAAAGTTTTCAACATAATATAAACAAGTTCGTCGTTTAAAAGTTATGACGTAACGCCGTGCGGAAGCTTTAATCTCGAGTGTTGAATTTTATCGTGTTCGGTTCCTCATCGAGCTTGATCTTCATCCGGGCACTCTTGGCGATCACCTAAAATCAAAACCAACTTAAAAGTTAGTTTTGATAGTTAAATAAATAGTTTAAACAAGGTACACGGGTCAAACAATCAAAAAAAATAAAGTGTTCCGGAACTAGGGGGCGTCGCGTGACGCCTAGGGCCGTCGCGTGACGCCTAGCCCCTATTTTCACAGACTGTTGCTTAACAGTTGCTGTACATTCCCAGCATGACCCGATTTCACGGAAACGAGCATAACTCTCTCGTTTTTAATCCGTTTTCCCCGATTCTTTTTCCTACACGTCCGTAATTTAATTCTCCATCTTATGGAGTTAAAATCCAACATCTATCATAAAAAATTTTGAGACTTCTAAGCCTTCGACTCGTTACCTTTTTATCGACTTTTAACCCGTTTATGCATTTTATCAAACAAACATATTTGTTTGATCTTTATATCACATACACTTCTTCAATTTAAGGTTATCTACCATATTAGGTTCTAATCACGGGTTTAATACACAATTTAAACCCGTTTACGCCCGTATGCTTATTTTGACCCGTTAAGGGTAATTAAGCACTTTAAAGCTTGAAATCGCTTTCTTTCATTTCTAGCATCTTATTCCTACATTTCTTATCAAGTAATCTTCCACCACAACTATATGTGCGTTGGATTTAATGTGGATATCTATATGTTCCGAGTTTTACCCCTTGGATTATTATTTTACGGCAAAACTCAAATAGAGCCATTTGACTAACATATTATATCTTTCAACTTCTATACTTATTCCAAGTATTTATCTAATCATGAAATTCGTTTCCAAACAACCTTTAAGGGTTGTTTGTTCAATTTAGCCTACAAGGGCGTTTTGGTCGATTTTGGTCTTTCTTTTACGATGAAGGACTCTCACCAATTATTCGACCAAAATAGCACTTTTAACTACAACATAATTATGCGTACCTGGCTCGGATCAACACATTGACCCGTTTTAATACCTTTCGCTATTAATATCTAGATAATAGCAATGATAACCATGTGTTAATTCCTGTGATCACAAAACTCAACAAGCAATCATCAAATATTATTGACAAATGGTGTTAACAACACCATCTGACCCGTTTAGTCGAAATGACCAATTGTCATTATAAGATGGCACTTAATTACCATTTCACCCCTTTAACCTATCCCGGTTTACCTTTTTAAAATCATCCAACTTAAAAGTCGTTCCTGTTTATTTGACCCATTATGACTTATGCCAAATGGTGTCGTTTTAAATTCCTTTATCTATTCGTTAACCCACGTCCGGATTACCATTTCACCATTTTTACCCATTTCTACCATAATTTATGGTTTCTACCATTTTCACTTGTTCCGACTAGCATTATTTCGCGCTGGAACATCATGTTTCATTTACTTAGTACAAATCGTATTCCATGCTCACAAATAAGCATTTTGTAAAAAAAATAAAAAGGGCGTAAGCTTAACTTACCTCGCATCCGAACTACGCTTTTCCTTTCCTTCTTGATTCGTTTGACCCGCTCCCTCATCAAGCTTCCGCCTAGCTTGTTACGCGTCAAACTATCATCATCGTTTTCAAGGTGGTTAGTTTAATCATAATTTAATACGATTATTCCACCTTACGCATTTCATATCAAAAATTACCATTTATCGTATTATAGGTCAGTTTGACTTTTTGAAAGTCAAACATCCCTTAATATATAAAATGCACATTCATGTTCATTAGCTAGTTTAGGCATTTTCAATTTACCCGGTGGGCGTTCCTTTAAGCCATCGTTCTAACGAATCTTTTAACTCGAGTTCATGCTATTGTTAACACTAAGTTAGCCTAGCTCTTGATTATCGAAGACACTATATTTCTTTATCTCACAAAATCTACGGGTTTTCCCTCTATAAGTGAAACCCGTTTTGTCATGTTATTAGGCATTTATCCAAATACTTATCTAAACCAAGTTCTATCTACGAACTAGTAGATACCCAATTTCACTTAGGCATTACATCGAACACCTTATGGGCATATTCTATAAATAATTCATTGACAAGCTCGTGACTTGTCATATAACCCGAATTTTCATCATTCAAACTATTTAACACAAATATTTGCCTTTAAAGTTCTGAAATAACTTCGCATATGTCAAATTACACTAGAACAACCCCAAATTTCCTAGTGTTTATCAAGTTCTACATAACCCACTAGTCACCTACAATGGTGACCATGGATTTCACTAGAATTTAGCATAATTTCAACATGTACTTGTCTAGGGTTTACTCCTAGACATTTTAATGTTCCTAATTCATCTACAATTCATACATGCATCATCAGATTTCAAGTTCTCTAAATTCATGAGAATTTCAAGTAGAGAATTTTTGTCAAATTTTACATACCTTATGATCTCCTTGCAATGGGGATCATTAATCTATGCTCGATTTTCGGTTTGGACTTGGTTTGATCCTTCAATTTGTGAGATTAGTGAATGTTAGGGTTTGAGCTCCATGGCTCCTGTGGATATTTCGACCAGAACACACACTCTAAGTGTGTGTTTTGGTGTTTAACTCTTGTTTTAATAAAACAAGTTTCCCCCTTGGCAATATTAGTCCCTCATGTTTTATTTTGATCAAATGAAGCTACAACTCACCGTTAGTCACTTAATTATATGCTACTAACTAGGTTAATTATTCCTAGTTACTTTAACGGGTTTGGGAAATTATAACCCGTTATGTTTTATGTCCCGTTAATTTGGGTTTTTATATACTTTGTTTTCTCAAAGTATTTATTTTTCCTTTTTAATTAATATTAGGTTTATTTACTTAAGTCCTAATATTTACCGGGTTAAATTTTACCGCTAACGGTATTTTACCCGTCCTGTAGTATTAACGTGGTTTGATTACCAAACCCGTTTTCGGGGTGTTACAACGGATCGGGATATAAATTTGGTGCGGATCGACGTTTGCTATTCAGTGTTACATTCCTGGAAGTTTATCACGAATCAACATTCAATGAATCAGTAAATTGATTGTGTTTAGTGTTGATTCAACGGATCATACTTTTATTGTTCATCCACTGATTATCATATACGAATCAGGTTTATTTGGGTCTGACAGATCAGGAAGCATTTTGATGTGTTGTGGTTTGATATCAACGGATAAGCATTGGGTTCATTGCAAAACCTGAGAAATAACAATAAGAATAAAAAAAATACAATCGTTCATAGGTTTTTGTAAAAATATTAGGTTGTGTTATAAAAGTGAAAAGAAAAAAGTTAAAAAAAAGGGATTGTTGGTTTCAATACAAACAATAATAACAATAAAAATTACAAAGTTTTGATATTAAAAATGATATTTTCACAGTTAGAAAATTGAACTGAGATTTTAATTGGGCCAATTTTTTAATAGTTTTGAATTTCAACATAAGTGGGCCAATATTAAAAGTTAGGTTGTTTATCATTTGGAACAAGAGTTTAAACCAGGTTTCCACGCAGATCTAAAATTTCAAGTTGTTAAGTTTCAAAAGTGTCTGATAATTTGATTGTTGTTTCAAGGTGATAATCAAAGATACAAAATCATGGTTGCTGAAACGAGACCAAGCCGAGAGGAACGTCATGCATGAATGCATTTGAGTGATGTGTATGAGACTTTCATGGAAGCAAAATGTTTCAAATCCAAGTGCAAAGAAAACTCTTTCTGATGCGTTGAGTGTGGAGAGTGCTTATGGGACGTACAACAAACCTCCAAAGCTAATGGCGATTGAAGAATACAATAGATAGGCAAAAAGGTTTGAAGAATGGCAAAAAGCTTTTGTATATCCAAGTTGGAAGATGTTGAAGAATGGTTTCACTATGGGAAGATTGGATTATGAAAATATAACAGAAACTGAGGAGATAGAGAGATATGTTGCTGAACAAAAGTGCATTGCATTGCTTCATCAGTCTGTGAGAGACGACATAATATCATTGATTGAGTACACAAATTCGAAAGATCTATGGGAGAAATTGAGAGTGAAATGTGTGGGTAGTGCCGAGATAGTTAAAAACAAAAAGAAGTTGTTAAGAAAAGAATTTGATTTGTTTGTATGTTTGAAAAATGAGTCAGTGTCAAAGATGATTGAAAGATTTGGGCATTTGAAGATGGAGCTTGCAAGACATGGAGTCATATATACTCGAGAAGAATTGGTTGACAAATTGTTTGACTTGCTGCCGGATGATAAAGACTGGCAATACTTTGCCTTGATGCTGAAGAACACAATCAAGTTGGAGGATTTGACGGTTGATCTGCTAATTGAAAGATTGGAGAGTCATGAACTGGAGATCAAGAAATCAAACAAAGTCAACAACTCCTCATACCAGCAGAATGTAGAGTTGTATTATCGAGGAAATATGATCCCGAAAACCGTATCACCAAAGACAACTTTCTCTGCAGAAAATGCAAACATGACAAGTTAAGAAAGTCCAAGCATTGGCTATCATGGAGGGTCATCATCAACTGCTGCAAGTCAACAACAACAGTCAGCTTCAAAGAATCTGTTTCAATGTAATATTGCTGTGGATTTGAAGAATGCACAAAACTTTAGTGAGGAATCCGCAAAGCAGCAAATGGTGTTTTTAGCATCTGTCCTTGAATCATACGAGAGCCTTGTTGCAGGCAAGATTGGAAACACTAACCTCACCAAGGAGGATTATGATCAGATCGACCCAGAAGAGATGGAGTTGATTGATATCAGGTGGTGTATGGCTAGTGCAGTTAGATGAGCTCAAAGGTTCATGGAGATTACAGGCAGACATTCTATTGGTGGACCTTCCACAAAACTTGGTTTTGATAAATCAAAGGTTACGTGCTTCAGATGTAAACAAAAGGGACATTTTAAACGTGAATGTCGAAACGCACCTGCTGATGATACTGCAAATCCATTCAGAGAGGATTACTACAAAAGAGCAACCTATCATCAGAACAAATCTGAACCTCCCAGAATGAAACAGCTTGAAGATACCTCCAAAGAAAAATCAAGAGCTCTTGCTGTTATTCATGATGACGAGGGATACGATTGGAGTGAACTGCTACCGGAAGAGGATGCAGTGGGCTATGCGTTTGTGACAAAAGTTGTTCCTTTCAGAGATAGCAGAAACGAAGAAGAGAAATACATCAACAGAAAGATGAAAGCCCAAGACAGGATGATTAGAATGGGTCAGATATACAAAGAAGCACAAAGGGCGAAAAGATGGAATGCTGATAGAGAATGTTATCTTGATCCCAAAGGAAACATTGCTGTTGATCCAAAGTCTCTTAATGTTGAAACTCTCACCAAACAAATTGCTGAAGAAGAAGAAGCCAGACAGAGAGAGTGGTGGGGAGGAGGAGATACTGAAGAAAAAGAAAAAGAGAAAGAGCCGCAGTCAAAGAAAACTGATGACGGGATTATTGACACGTCACAAGAATTTACTGCAGAAAATTTGAAGAAGATGGCTGACAAAGTGTTTGCTGCAAAAGAGCTAGAGGTAGTTTCTGGTTCTGGAACTGAGTCTAAAAGCAAGGTCAGTAAGAATGATGCAATCAATGAGTCAGGTAAGAGTGTATTACACGGGCTGAATAAATAAATTTATATACTAAATAATAAAACAATAGATCTTTAAAAACCTCCTTTATTGCACGGGTTGAATAAATATAATTTTATATATTAAATAATAAAAAGTTATATCTATAAGAACCATATGGTACGGGTTGAATAAATGTAATTTTATATGCCAAATAAAAAAGTTATATCTTTAAAAGCACGTGTATTACATGGGTTGAATAAATGTAATATTGTTTACCAAATAATAAAATAATACATCTTTAAAAAGCCTCATTTATTACACGGGTTAAATAAATGTAATTGTATATACTAAATAATAAAAAAAGTTAAATCTAATCTAACTTATAATAAAAGACTCAAACTAATGCCATATGGCATTCTCTCCTTCAACCTTATAAATTTTATTTATATTTGTTTAATATATTTCTTTTAATATTATTAATTATTAATAACTAATATATAAATATCACTTATTTTTATCCATATTTGTATCTAATCTAATAATCTAAACTCTAATAAAGGATTCCACTAAATGTCACATCTCAATTTCTTATACTATCACAATGGTAATATTTCGTAGATAATATTATTAATTAATTTGAATATACATCAAATAATCAAGCAAACGTTATGAATTATTATTCCGTGGCATGGTCTACTAATGAAAATCATTGCACGGAACATACATAGCATAGAAATCTCTCTTTTGTGTCTAAAAATTGGTTCAGTGTATTTTATTTTTTATGTGTACCTTTCATGAGTTTTATTACATTTGCTATTCATCACACCATATAGATATTATAATCTTATTTTAACTACCTTACATAAGTGTTAATTGTTAAATAATCAATATATAAAAACCAAATATTAATTTATAAAATCAATCTAATCTAAATCTATGTAATCTAAGACGGGCCCGGTTACTAACGTTGTCTGCGTTCATATGGCATTGGTGGCTATTCGTCAACGGGTTTGCCTGGATGGTCGGGCTTGTATAATATTAATTGTCCGTTAAAAAATAAACAAAGAATTCCACTAAATGCCACATGACAATTTTTTATGCTACCTCAATAAGAAATTAAATTAATATAAGGATGGTTTAGAAGGAAACAAATCTAATTTGTTTATTTGTAAATAAAATTTGAATCGTTTATAATAAGGATTAAACATTAAATATTCAAAGCTATTTATTTATTAATAAAATAAGTTTAGTAAATCTTCTATAAACAATCTTATTTAAGAAATAGTTAATAGTTTAAAAATATTTAATGTAAATCAGAATTGAATAACAATATAAAAACAATATCTTTAGTTAAATATAAACAACTTTATAAAAATATAAGTAACTGAACATTAAAAAAAAACTATTCGGATATTTGAAAAGCCTCTTTAAGGGTATTGTTTTATAATTCTCAAACCTTTATCACTAATTATTTGATTTTTTATGTATTTAACTCGTGCAATTATCTATAAGACATGGCCTAATATAATGACAAGTGTCCTCTAAATGGTTTCTTTTATTGGCAGGTTGGATACATAATATCGGATCTTGAAGCTGTCAAATACATCAGCGATCCGATCATGGAACGATATAACGTTTCTTCTACCTTCTCTCCGGTGAGATCAGGGTTTATCCCATGGTTCGTTGCTAATGGGGTGGAAGCTGGAGTAGAACCTGACATCCCAAATTTCTCTAAGATATCATGAACATACTTCGTCTGATGTATGAAAATTCCCTTAGGAAATTGATCAACCTGAAGTCCCAAGAAAAATTTCATCTCACCCATCGATGACATTTCAAATTTTTGCTTCATAACTCTTTCGAAATCTTTGCACAGATTTTCATTTGTAGACCCAAATATGATGTCGTCCACGTATATTTGAACTATCAGAAGATGTCCGTCGACTTCTTTGGTGAAGAGAGTGGCATCCACTTTTCCACGGATGAAGCTGTTGGCAAGCAGGTGTTGAGACAATGTCTCGTACCAGGCTCTCGGGACCTGGTGTAAACCATACAGCGCTTTATCCAGTAAATAAACCTTGTCTTTGTGGATTGGATCGGTGAAGCCCGGTGGCTGTCCGACATATACCTCCTCTTTTACCTTCCCATAGAGAAACGCCGATTTAACATCTAGCTGATAAACTTTAAAAATTTTCCAAGACGCAAATGCTAGGAAGATTCTGATCGCTTCAAGTCTAGCAACCGGAGCATATACTTCAATGAAATCTATCCCCTCCTGCTGACTGAAACCCTGAACTACGAGTCGAGCTTTGTTACGAATAATAACCCCTCGATCGTCTCTCTTGCACTTGAACACCCACTTGGTGTTTATCTTCCTCTGACCATCAGGCAAGTATACCAATTTCCACACTCCTTACTTCTCAAACTGACTCAGCTCCTCTTGCATCGCATTGACCCAAGAATCTTCAGTTAGTGCTTCCTTGTATGTTCGCGGTTCAATCTGCGAAATAAAACAACTAAGTGAAAACTCAGTTTGTAACGAAGCAACTGTAGAATAAAAACAAGTAAGGCCTTGGTCAATTTGAAGTCTAGTGCGAACGCCTGATTGTAATTCTCCAATTATCAGCTCTTCTGGATGGTACGAAAGAGTTCTCGGCATCACCTCGCCTGGAACATCTACCTCGCCTTCCAAATTTGTAACATTCTAATTTGCACCTTGTTCACTGACTGGAATTGTTTGACTTGAAATCTGGATCTGCTCCCCCTCAGAATCTGAATCACCACGATCAAATATAGGTCTATCATCAGATTCTTGATTTTCGTTGACTGTCGTCTGATTGTCAGGATCATGTTCTGAGGATTGTTGAATATCATCATGTTCTCTAGCATTACTTGGACCGGCTTCATCTTCATTTGAAGTTTGCCGTTGACGTCTAGAATACTCAGCTGGAAACCTTTCTTGTGACTCTTCATACTTTCTCAAAATATCCAACTCGTCAATGAAATCTGTTTCTTCTTCTATGTCAAACGAATCCCACAGTGTATCGTAATTAAAACGCCATGAGTCGCCTGGATTCTGCGGTGGCATGGTATAACCTTGACACTCAACAATATGTGCTTCAATAATCCGCTTCAAGCTTGGAACAAAGACTCTTTTCAATGGACTTGCATAACCAACGAAAATTCCTTCAATGCTCTTTGCACCAAATTTACCAAAAGGTTCTAGAACTGTACATGGAGAACCAAACGGTTCTAAAGACTTCAGGTTCGGTTTGCGGTTATTGATCAGCTCGAAACATGTCTTGTTGAATTTCTTCACTGTTAGAACCCGGTTGAGTGTATAGCAAGCGGCTGATACTGCTTCTACCCAAAAGTTAACTGGTAGCTTTGAATCAGCAAGCATCGTCCTAGCCGTTTCAATTAGCGTCCTATTCTTTCTTTCAGCTACTCCATTTTGTTGCGGAGTATAAGGAGCACTAAATTCTTGCAGTATACCTCTCTCATCGCAATACTCTTCCATCTTGTTGTTCTTAAACTCTGTACCGTTGTCACTCCTGATTCTTCTGATTCTGGTTTGGTACAAGTTTTCAATTTTTCTGAACAACGTCATCAAACTTTCAAATATCTCATCTTTTGTCTTCAGAAAAGATACCCATGAAAATATCGAGTAGTCATCTGTTACTACTAGACAGTAGAGATCACCAGTTATGCTTTTGACATTCACTGGACCAAAAAGATCCATATGAAGTCTCTCTAACGGTCTCGAGAGATGGCGAATTCATGCTCGAAGGGTATTCCGATTCCGATTTCGGATGTTGCAAAGTTAACGCTAAATCAACAACAGCGGGGTGCCAGTTTTTCAGACCACAATTGGTTACCTGGCAATGCAAGAAGCAGACTTCTGTGGCTTTATCCACCTGTGAAGCTGAGTATGTATCTGCTAGCAGCTGCTGTTCTCAGATTTTGTGGATCCAGCAACAGATGCGCGACTACGGTTTGCAATTTCTTAACACCCCTGTCTTTGTTGATAATGAGGCAGCGATAAACATCACTAAAAATCCTGTTCATCACGCTAAAACAAAACACATTGAAATTCGTCATCACTTCATTCGCGATTGTTTCGAGAAGAAGTTGATACGAATTGAGAAAATCCACACTGACGAACAAAAAGCTGATTTACATACCAAAGCGTTTGATAAAACTCGTTTTCAATATCTTTTAAAATTGAATGGTATGAAGTTTTTATCGGTGTCGGAGGAGATTCTTGGCGTAGATGAAGGTACCATTGTAGATGATGTTGAGAAGCAATCTGCAATGGTTTGTCGATTTTTTACTTGTTTTGGTATTTAGGGGGAGTAATTTTTTTCAGAAAATACAAAAACAGTAAAAAAATTCAAAAATCCAAAAACATGAGATATTTTCAAAATACAAAAACAATAGAAAATCAGAAAAGAGCTTCTGTAAAAAGGGAAAATGATAGTACATTGGCTTGACAGTTACAGTATGCTAAAGATATGTAAAGTTTAAAAGTCTTAAACAGTCTCGCTGATGATATGCCGATAGGTTATTACACATTCAGTAGGTTTGTTTGGGATATAAACATAAAATCTTACTTACTTATTTCGTGGGGAACACTACTTGAATATATAGGTAACCCCTGAAATCTTGTTTGAAAGATCCCTCTTTCTGAAATACTAGGTCTTTATACTCAGTGATATCTGGGGTATTATCCCGGGACTTCTGATATTGCGGAAGCAATGGCCTAGTCCCCGTACAATACTTTACGCTTGCTTGAAACATAGCATCTCCCTCAGCATAAAAAATGATGAAACATTGCAAAATGCTAATCATGTGCTGTTGTAAAAAAGATCCTCTAAAGGGGACACACCAAAAGTCGAAGCCGTCATCTCTCTGATTTTGCGGAAGCAATAGCCTGAGCTCTCACGGCCCTCGCATTTAACCCCTTACAGATATCATTTGTGGTATACTCACCTGTAAGACTGAATATTGGGATTTGGATACGAGAGTATATTCAAGAGGTGGGACACATGAATGAGTTTAAGTCTTTAATTCACCTAATTCGTATCCTGGATAAATTGAAAATTGTGTGAGAATTTAAGTGGATCAGTATATCGACAATCTAAGTGAATTGTTTAATTCTGAGTATGAAATTAAAGCTTAACGGTACTTGTGACTTGTCGTATAGCTGATATGATTCCCTAACACGCTCACCAAAAATATGTTTGTAAATAGTTTACATTTACTGCATTTTATTTTTGTATTTCATTTCTAGTTTAGAAACTTTATTCAAAATCCAAAAAAGATTTTACATTTCTGCTTTATTTTTGGCAAACCAAAGTGGAAAGCTGATCTTCAGATTCGAAGTTTGAAGTAGATGCAGAAAGTTTCTGAGCTGGATGATGAGTTGTGAGCTTATCTTGTTAAAAGTTTGAGAAGTTGGAAAGTCAAAACGAGTTCATTAAGTTGAAACTTGTAATTTTCAGAAAAATGTTTTGAAAAATGTTAAACAAAAGTCAGTTGTGTGTTATCTCGTATCAACCAAGGTCATTAAGTTGGACTTGGTAGATAAATTGAGTACTCAGGGTCATTAACTTGGACCTAGATACTTAAGTGGATTTCTAGAAACTGATAAAAACTTCAAAAAGGAGAATAGATTGTAATGAAAAATTCTTGAGAAACAGGAAACAAGATCCCCATGGCAAAGACAGTGTAAAGATTGAACCAGTATTCGAGCTCCAGCATATTGAAAGGGGGAGTCTACATTCTGGATCAACAATCAAAGGGGAGTTTGAAGAGTTTTGAAGATAGAGATTGAAGGATGCTTACAGTGTCAGACAAATTGGACAGAGCAAGAAGATAGACAAAGACTAAAGACTGAAGATTTGACACTAAAGACTTCGTCAACATCCAAGGGGGAGTCTATTGGTGTACAAATGTCTGTTAACTTCGTCTTTATAGAGTCTTATGTCTAGAAAGGATAAACAAGCACACAGCAGGTTAGAATCTAGGGTTTGTGTGAAATTGGGTGATTTCGCATGAAATGGCACTGGCCAATTCAAGCGAAATTAAACTTTGTAATTTCGTGTGAAATGGCCAATGCCACTTTCAAATGAAATTAGCTCAACTATATATAGGTGTGTTGCTAGTTCATTTGTAACTTTTCCGATTCAGAGCCGAGGTGCTGCCAATTTGTCAAACGATCTGTAAAAGCTTTGGAATCAATAATAAGAAGATAATTGAGAGGAATCAAGTTGTTACACGTCTATTTCTCTGATTCCGCCTTTGAAATAGATTGTAAACTCTTCTGATTGACTCGTTCGGGTCACACATCGATCCAACACAAAACGTTCAAATAGATGGGATGCTAAGAGAGAATGTTTTGTAGATCCTCAAGGGAATCCAGCAGTTGATCCTAAAATGGTAAACTTTGAAGCGCTTGTGGCTGCTATTCCAACTGTAGGAGTATGGGCTGCAAACTATGAGAAACCGAATTATAAGAAAGAAGTAGAGGAGGGCATAAGAAGGATGATTTATGCCAGTGTTGAAAAGAAGAAGAGTGTTGAAGAAATAGTTGACGAGAGCCAGAAACTGAAAGAAGAAATTCTAAAAAAGACGACCGACAACATAATAGTAACAACTCAAACTGAATCTACTAAGTCGTCTGATAATGTTAAGTCAACTGACAAAATTGATGAAATTGATGATAAATCTGAAACCAAAACTGAAGTGCAGTGCCAGAAATGCATGGAAACATGTAGTGTCTGTGCTGAGAAGGATGCAAATTTAAGATCCAGAAACATTGAATTTACAAAATAGAAAGTATTTTTAAAGAAAAATGTATTGAAATACTTGAAAATGAAAAATTTTTGAAAGAAAAAGAAGAAAAGCTGACATAGAAATGTGATATTCTTGAAAAAGAAAACAAAGTTTTAAAACAAAAGTGTTCAGCTGATTGCAACAAGTGTTTACAAAAAGATAATATTATTCAAGAGTTGCAAAAAGAATATGATGGAATGAAATTATCATATCATACTGTAAAAAAAGCTTATGAAACTTTGAAAAGTAAAGTTAAAAGTCTGGATGGAAGACTATCAAAATGTTTAGAAACAACAAAATTTGTTGAAGCCAAATACGAAGGAAAACAACGGGTTTTAATCAGTATATTGATGAAGTTACTAAACTTAAACATGAATTGGCTGAAAAAGAAAAAAAGGTGTTAATAAACTTCAAAGGTATCATGCTTCTTCACACATTCTGGAACGTATTTTCAACATCACACCAGATGGTAAAGAGTCTAAAAAGAACAAAGAGGGAATTGGGTCAGAATATCATCAGGTTCCACCACCGTTGGAGAATAACTATGCATTCTATGATAACGAAAAGGTGGAAAAGGCAATTTACATGGTTGACCAATTACCTAACAACATTGATGTGACTTACACCAAATCTGATGATCTTGGTGATTCAGAGGTGGTAGGTAAGGTTGTTGAAAGCGTTTTGAGAGTTGAGTCTACCAAAAATGGTAAGTCCGAATCATAGGATGAAAATGAGGAAAGTTTTCACAAAAATTATCTTAAAAATTCAAAATCTGAGAAAGATGCGAATGATGATCCAATAGGATTGGCATACACCATGATTGGATTTGACAAATTATTCTCAGACATTGAATTTCCGATTCAAAATATGATTTCGGATAAAATTGATAATGTTTTTAAATTGGTTGAAATTAAAAAGGCTGAAATTGATAAATTTTCCGGTAAAGCGAGCAAGAAATTTTGAGTTAATTACTGTTTTCATCCCTGTGGTTTGTCAAAAATCACTATTTCAGTCCATTAGTTTAAAAAAATGCGATTTCAGTCCTTGTGGTTTCACTTTCGTAACCATTTCAGTCCCTGTACTTAAAGAATAAATGGATTGAAATGGTTACGAAAGTGAAACCACAGGGATTGAAATCGTAATTTTTAAACTAATTGATTGAAATAGTGATTTTTGATAAACCATATGGATGAAAATAGTAATTAACTCAAACTTTTTATAACAAACCTAGTTACAAAAAGAAAAACATGAAGACTGGGTTGGGTTATAAAAAGAAACAAAATCAAAGAAAACGGGCTGAAAAGTCAACATTTCATAAAAGACGAACTTTGTTCACGGAACAAGTTCCAAGGAAGAGAAAGAACTTAGATTTAGTCGACAAACTAATGAAGAGTTTTATGCTCAGAAGAAACAACAACAGGCTAAAGATGTTTCCAAGAAAACATGCTTTAAATGTGATCAAACTGGACATGTTGGTCGCAAGTGTCTAAATCTGAAGCCTGTTGATGTTGAAAAGAAAAAGAAAGTTGAGGTTGAAAAACAGAAGTTAACGAAGTTTGAATCAAAACAATCTTGGAATCCAAAGACACCTAAAGTTGTGCCACAACAGATTTGGAAACAAAAAGTTGATGTTTCAGAACCAAAACATATCTGGAAACCTAAAATTGATTTGACAAAACAAAACATTCAAAGTGATTCAAGGTTTTATCAAAGGAATGTTTTAAAAGGACAAACTTGGGTGATCAAGAAACAGATATCTGTGAGTGATAATCGGAAATTTGATTCAACCAAGAAGGTTGACAATAAGAATGAAACAGTGTTTGTGAAAAATGATAAGATTTTCCAAAGTTGAACAATTCGTATTGTGTCACAATACCCAAGGTCAAACGGGCCTGGGTTGCATTGTTTTAAGTAATTGAGTAACTTTGAATGTGCAGGTACTCCTGAAGATAGCTGAATGTCAACTTACAGAGCGGAGAAGCCTGGCACGGGAGGCGGCAGATCCCTGAAAACAAAAAACAGGGAGTGTTGACTATGTTGTGTATATAAATAAATCATAAATCAAAAACCCTAAGAATAAAAAAATTTAAAAACCAAAAATATGTTTTTATTTTGTCAAAAATTGAAAAATGAAAAATATGTTTGTTTTTAAATTTGTTAAACATCAAAAATTTAAAAAAAATTGGTGATTGAATACGCCGAAACCCTCACGGCTGAACAAACATGATTAATTTCACAAGTGATTAAATGGTTTTAACATTGTTAAAAATCAATGTGTTGTAAATCATGGGGGTACTACTTTCTGCATCACATGTCAAGCAGCAAATGGATGGTGAGATGAAGTTATCTGCATCGGGTTGTCAAATTTTCTTAAAATGTTTTGGATTTTAGGGGGAGTGAGAATTTTGAAAATACAAAAACATTTGAAAATTTGAAAAAGCCAAAAACATGAAAAAATGAAAATGAGTTATTGAGTAAAAAAAGGAAATGATAGTACATCAATAGACAATCACAGCATGCTAAAGAATTGGAATGCCAAAATGTGATAAACGATCTCACTGATGATATGCCTGTAGGTTTTTACACACCCAGTAAATTGATTTCGAGATATAAACCTAAATATCAATGACTTTCTTATCTCGTGGGGAACATCTCTCGGATATATGGACTTGGTACTCCAAAATCTCGTTTGAGAGGTTGCCTAATTCTGAGATACTAGGTCTTTATATTGTTTGATATCTGGGGTATTATACCTGGTCTTCTGATTTTGCGTCAGCAATGGCCTAGACCTCGTATAATCCTTTACGTGCTTAAAAAGTTTTCCCTCTGCATAAAAATTGAAAAATATCGAAAGATATAAATCAAGTGCAGTTGTAAAGAAGATCCCTAAGTGGGACACACCTAAAGTCAAGCCTTCATCTCTTTGACTGAACGGTAGTTTATACCTGAGCTCTCAAGGTCTCGCACTAACCTAGAGTACAGATATCAATATAGTATATTCACCTGTAAGACTGAATTTAGGGAATCTTGATACAGGAGTATATTCTGTGGTAGGACACGCGAATAAGTTAAGTTCTTAAAAAACTAAATCTCGTATCTCGAAACAGTTGAAGTTTGTGTGAAAATTTAAGTGGACCGGTATACTGACAATCTAAGTGAATCGTTTAGAGCTTAAAGTGTTTATCGCTCAACGGTGCTAGTGATTTATCATAAACTAATATGATCCTCTGACACGAACTCAAACAAAAATATTGTATGTAAATATTTCTTTATTTGCATTTCATTAAAGTAAAATCACAAAAAGATTTTCAGTGTGTTTTAACATAAACTTTGAAAAATTCAAAAAGATTTTGTTTATACTTTATTTTCGACAACCGATGTCTGAAAATAAACAAGTTCATTAATTTGAAACTTGAGGTTTTTATTCAAAAATAAAAAACAGAGTATGAAATCACCAAGGTCATTAATTTGGAATTGGATGATCAACTGAGGGTTTTGGATGCTTTCACTGTCAGATATAGAGTTATTTGATAGGGGGAGAAATTCGGTATGAATTCCTGGAGTTTAAAGCTGTTAAATGGTTTTCATAGTGCCAGGTTTCGATACTGTGATATATTAATCTTTAATTGTTAAATCTTTGTAAAAACCAGATTACGATCCTGATAGCTGAGGCTAAGGGGGAGGCTGAAGACTAGCTCAAAGCAAGGGAGAGCCTGTAGAAATAGAACCAGGTGACGATCCTGAAAAGCACGGAAGCTTAAAGAAAGGGGGAGCCTGGAGATAGAGTCAGATGAAAGGGGGAGCTGAGGAGTCAGAACGCAGATCCACGGGGAATCTGTTAGAACTATGAGGAGTCTATGGTACTAAAGATGTCAAAACTTTTTGAAGACTCAGAGACAGAGAGAGAGAAGATAGAAAGCTACGAGATTGACTGCAACAATATCCAAGGGGGAGTCTGTGAGTGCAGTATGTCTATCGCTTTCGTCAATCACGTATCGTAGCTGGGAAATGTTCAAGACTAGGTTTAGAACTGTTATTATATGTTAGATAATGTCTATTCGTGATTTGGAAGTCCATCCTCACGAAGAGGAGTCCATCCTCACGAATGGACATGATGGTTGGTGAGGATGGACATCCACTATATATAGGGCATTAGACTTGAATATTTTAAAACTTTTACCAACTTGCAGCTGATTGTTTCAAGGTTAGTATACTGTTACATCATCAATAGAAATAACAATTATAATTACGTTCTTGTGTCTGATCCACACTCGTACACGGATTCCGCACATGATACGAGATCCTACGCAATCATTTGAGTTACATATTCGATCCAAACACGAATCCACAAAGTGTTAGCTGGGGGTGGCAACAGCCAAAGGCCGATAGTTGGGGTGATAAAATCCAATAACCCAAAAAACAAGGGTGATGGCAAGAAACAAGTTTCGGGTTCCGGTTCAAAGGCGAGGGGGCGGGGCTTACAAAGTAGACGAGGCGGATCGAGTGGTTCAAGTGTGCCATTTCAATTACAACTCGGTTATTCCCCACACACTCAACCTCCATATTTTTACGCCCAAACTACACAACCGGGTTTTTACAACACCCAACCCCAACACAATTATCCACCATAATTTTTTTCACTACCACAAGGTCCCACAATGGTTGCACCTGGTGTGTATGAATATCCTATGGATGCCCAAAACTCTTTTGACACGTTTGCTTATCAGAGTCCACCGACTCAATCACCAAGAGATAATGTTGAATGCATACTTCCGATATACGATGATAACGAAAAAGAAGAATTTGTGCCCGAGACTCAAAACTTAGATGAAGATGAAAATGAAGATTATGTCGAAGAAGAAGAAGAACTTGAAGACGAATAATAATTCGAAGATGAACCGCAAGGAAAGGGGGTTAAGGCGGATCGTCAAAATTGGACGAAGAAACAAGAAGAGGCGTTAGCCATGGTTATGTGCATTGTAGTTTAAACAAGACATAGGGCAATCAACAAAAATCAGATGGTTTTTGGAAAAAAAGTTCTCGAACAAGTTCGAAGAATTCAAATTTATGAAACACGAGTTGATGGACATAAAAAAGAAACGAGAGAAAAAATATATGGCGTTGGCGCATGAACAACGAGAGGCGGTGAGATCACTTATGTTTGATAAGGATTTGAAGACGTTTAATAGGCCACACGAGAATGTTCCACCGGAGATGTTGGAAATCACATTAGCACGAAAACGCGAGATCGCAAAAAACTATAATTGGCAATGTAATTTCTAAATTTTTTATTGTTTTAATTTATTTTAGTATTTTTAATTTTTTGTTTTTTTTTTCAATTTAATTTAATGTAATGTGTTTATTTAATTGATGTTTTATTTATTTTGTTCAAATACATAATTTAAATTAAAAAAAAAATAGTTTACCTATACCCAAGAGAGGTGACCACCCCGTTATGTTTTTTGTCAAGAGGGGACTTAGAGAGGGGAGTTGACATGACAATAGATGATTGAGTGGGTGTAAAGTTTATCTCTTCCCATGAGCTAACCACCCCTTACACCCTTACAAAAAAATGTTACCCTGTGATTTTCCTTCAATTTGTATGCTTCACAAAGAAAAAACTATTTGTAGCTGATCCCACCCTATATATATATATATATATATATATAGAGAGAGAGAGAGAGAGGGGGGGGAATGTTAACGTACATTACTGCTTAACGTACATAACGTACGCGACCAAAAACAACATGCGTGATTAATATATATAACATGCGTGATTATATATTGATCAAATTAATGTGCGTTATTATGTACAAGTTTGCGTGATTATATACAAGTTTCCTGCATGCGTGATTAGGTTTTTTAAGTTTATAACGTGCGTGATTTTCAAATGCACTTGCGTAATTTGGCCACGTACGTTATGTACGTTAAGCCGTAATGTATGTTACACTTTTTCTATATATATATATATATATATAAACGGGTTCGGGAGAAAACGCTCAAAATTGTGAGAACGGTGAGAATGCATCCAGACCCAACACGTGTCACACCGCTTGGAGAAGGGCGGAGGGGCTTTTTTGTCTTTTCATTCTCATTTTATTTTCACAACGTGGTATAATATTTTCTGGCGTCTTTGTTTTTTTGGCATTAATTGTATTTATTAAACTTTTTGGAGTTGAATTAATTGTTTTTGTGTCACATATATAATTTTTTGGCGTTACATCGTTTTCTGGTTAATATTTTTGCCGTTTTGTATAATAATTCACTAAGAGTCATTAAAATTTGCATAAGATTACAATAAGACCATTTTTTTTTTTTTTTTGCGTTTATTGAATTTTTTGGCGTTTAATACCCTTTTTACAAGGTGCTTTGCCAGCAACTGTTCTCCCAGTTTTCATACTACTAGCGTTTTGGTGTTTGTAGTTTTTGGCGTTTTATATAATAATCTATTTTATTTATAGAGAATTAGATAACAAAACAACATATAACTTGATATCAAAACAATATAAAATGAAAACAAAAATAATACAAAATGGTAATCTAATTTTTCTTCCGAATCTTCAATGTCATCAGCCTCTTCCTTCTTGAATTTGTTTTTTGGCGTTTTGAACCTTTTTTGAATACTTTAGCTAGATGCCAACTTTCCTTCACAAACCCCGTTTTTTAGAAGAAGCTGCTTAGTGACAACCTGTTTTTTGGTGTGATATTCTTGTTTGGTGGCATGTCATTAAAGATCAACTCTTGCTTGATGCTATTTGTAATAATGGAGTCCAAAATAGCATTTTACACTTGTGTTGATCCCTTTATTCCATCCATATAATCATCAAGAACAAAGCTCACATGATGGCATATCACTGTCATCAGTCTCCTTTTCTTGAATATTTGTCCATCTCATTCAGCAAAATATTATTGAGTTAACCCCCTCAGAAAAAGGATCCATTTCAGTGAAAGCTTTGCCATCTGTGGCATTTTAAAGGGAGTGGTTTCTAGAGGATATGGCGTTTTTGTGTTTTTCTGGGTGTGATTAATTTCATTGTGTATAGACGCCTCTCTTATAGGAGTTTTTTGGCGCGTAGTTTAGGCGGGACTTTTTATTGTAATAAATGATAATAATAAAGTAACTGTCTTTTCATTTACTGTTTTTGTATTTACTGTGTTGATCAGCTTTTATCAGTTTTTTAGGTTATAGACGTCCCATCTTCTAAGTTTGACGTTTTTTTAAATGGCCTTATGCAGACCAACATGACAAAATACAATAACGGAGTAAATAAAATATTAAGCTGGAAAAATATTTTTTGTTATTTTTGGCGTTTTGTTAGGGTTAACCATTTTTAGTATTATTTTGGCGTTTTGCTAATAAAGATAGAAATATATCATTTAATTATCTTAAAAAAAAAGATTACATAGAAGAAAAAAAGAGCAAAAAAAATTAAAATCCTTCTTCAGAAGGTTCTTTATCTGAATATTATCCATCACTTGTGTCATCTTCTTCCTCCTCGGAGTCTTCATCTTGATCTTCATCCATGTCATCACATTCACCTTCATCAGCTTCTTGTTCCTGAAGATTCTGAAGCCTCCACCTGAACATGTCTTGCATTAACTCCAATTTTGAGTCTATTTCTGTGTTGGTACAAGTGGCATTATGCAATTCTTCCATGAAACCCAGTCGCTGCTTTGTCATGATGTTCTCTAGCCAGTAGGCTTCCTGCTCTCCGCTATCGTATGTAACCGTCACCATGTTTGTTTCATCATCAAAACGCCATGATGTCATGACAGGATCTGGCTTCACATCTCCTTTGATTGGTCCAAATTTGCTGGTTAATGCTTTCATAAGCATATGTGTTTCATGGCATTCGTTGTCTGGAGCGATGCCAATGGATAAGATTTGCCTCTGTATCTTTTCTTCCATTTTCAGAATTGCCCTGACCGTCTTAACATACACCCTCCTTCTGTTGTCAAAATGGAGGACGTATCGCATGATTCCCAGAGTGTATCTCCACGAAACGATTGTTGCCATTTTTGGCGTTTTGTTTAAGTTGGCGTTTTTGGTTAACGATTTTTTTTTTGCAGAAAATGGGTAGATTGAAGTGATTATGGAAGCTATGTTCTACGTTTGTTTATATAATGATGTTTTTGGCGCGTAATTTAGGAGGGATTTTCTTCTAACAAATGTTAATAACTGTAATTCAGTTATTTGTGTTGTTTCATCTTCCTGTAATATTCAATGCATTTTATTTTTAATTTTTGGCATTTTGTTTTTAATGGCGTTTTATTTTTTTGTATGACGTTTTATCATTTGATGGCATTTTGAATATGAGCGGTAAAAGACCCTTTTACCCTTAATGAATTGAGTCCCACATAATAATATTGATGTTATTTACGAAAACACCACCGCGCAATCTAGTCCATTGATTGTTTTGATCGGACGATCCATAAGCGTTCTCACCGTTCTCACACTTTTCACTGTTTTCTCTAAATCCCGACCCTATATATATATATATATAGGTAGAGGATCATGAGAAAACTACATATAAATGAGAAAACTAAAAAAACCTAAAAACATACCAATTTTTTTTTATTTATTCTCGCTACTTTTTATATAAAAAAAAAAAAAAAACTTGTACTGCACATGTGCATTATATGCTTAAAGTTAGCGTTTGAGTTTAGTTTAGCTTTTAGAGTTAGGTTTTTTGGAGGTTTAAGATTAGGATTATGTTTTTTGGTGTGGGGGGAGGTGAGTTTAGTTTTTTTTTTTTTTTTTTTTGGGGGGGGGGGGGGTGCGGGTGGGGGGTTTAGGTTTTTTTTGGGTTTATGTTTAGGGTTTAGGTTTAGTTTTAGGTTTTCGGGAAGGTGGGGGATTTAGGTTTTTGGGAGGTGGGGGGTTTAGGCTTTTGGTGGGAGTGTGAATTTAGGTTTTTGGGAAGTATGGTGGGGGGTTTAGGTTTTTGGGGGGTGTCGGTGGGGGGTGGGTTAGGTGGTTTAGGCTTTTCTGTATTATTGCACATGTGCAGTACAATTTTTTTTTTTTTTTTTATATATAAAAACTAGCGAAAATTAATAAAAATTTGTAAAAGAATGGTATGTTTTTAGGCTTTTCTGTTAGTTTTTTGGTTTTCTCATTTAAACTAGTTTTCTCATGATCCATCCCTTGTATGTATATTATGTAAAGAAAGATGAGGGTTAAATCCTTTTCTAATTCTTGGAAACAAAATTCATACGTCTATTGTCACTAGATAAAAAAATAGTAATCTAAGTTTGGATTAAGTGATAAATCATATCTTTATTCATTATTTAGTTCTTCCAATAATATTCAACACCTCTTGTTTGTATTCGTCTCCTTTTTAGTTGAGAATTCCTCGTTCCCTCTTATAGACCAGCGGCGAATTCAAAACATGTGTGGGAGACGAGGAACCAAGCAACAGAGAAATTTTCACTCGAGCCAATAAAACAACACGATTTAGACGTAGAATGAGACAAATAGCGTTCAAAGACATGTGCGACCTCAAAGATTAACATGTTTTAGGTGGAAGCAATCCATAATGCGGTGACTTGCTTGGAAGTTTTCACTCGAGTAACTAAAAACAAATAAGTGAGCTATTCAAGGGCAAAGCTACTAATATTGGTTGATATGAGTGGTCAGATGTTACAAATGATATAGAGATATTGATATGTCTTTCGAGATGGTGGGACAAACCTCATTGAGAATAATGGCTCCCGAGGGAGTTTGAGATACCTTAGGCGAATCTCACATAATCTCGTATCTCTTTGTTCGGGATGGAGTACAAGCCTCAACGAGAACGATGAGTCTTACATCAATCATGCACAATACAGACACAAAGTTCATAAGCAATGTCCGATCTCAATATTGCTAACGCATTTGTGCATATGTGTTGGCTCATGTGATCCTTCCTGAAGAACAGATGATACAAAGTCAAAACCAGTCTGCAACAGCTGATCCTGAATAACAGTGTTTTGAACTCTATTTCCCTCCAATGGCAGTGGCATCCAACATCTGATGATCTCTAAAGTCTGTTAATCACTAAAGTTTGTTATACACAAAGCTCTGCTGAAATATAAAGCCTGTTGAAGACCAATCATCTGCTGAAGTCAACGTACTGCTGGAAGTCAAAGGCCTGATCAACCTTTATGGAAAGCACTGCTCAGTCTCATCAGTGGTTGAGCCCATCAGCGGATAACATTCATCAATAATTTGTTTAATCCGTGTTTAATGTAACAGTGTTTGTAATTAGCAGTGTTTAGAGGTTGTTAAGATTGTTAGTTGTCACTGTCTAGGTGATGTCATCAAAGATGCTACAGTGTTTAGGATTGTACTATAAATAGACAGTGCATGTACTGTTATATTAGCTCTTTCCACACACTTGCATTTTGTAGGAACTAACACTAGTGAGCTCAGGCTAAGGGGGAGAAAGTGTTCATGCATGCATAGTCGAATCATTGTGTAAACAATCCTTTGATTAAAAAGCATATACGATGAAAGCCGTTATTTCCTTGTTTGTGTTATAAAGTTTTTCTTCATTCCGTTGCAAATTATTCATCTATTTATCTTCTTTCATTGATCATCTTATAAAAACAACACAAACAAGTAAACTCAGATCCTAATAATATGTGATTGGGTGAAAAAAGAGAAGGCAAATTGGAAATAAATAATCCCAACTCACTGTTATTGGCCAATAATAATCCCAACTCATTTAATCACCAATAATAATCCGAACTATTCACTTTTGTTTGTAAAATACTCTCACATTAAAAAAACACTAACTAGGTTAAAATATTGCTGATGTGGCTTAACATGCGTGGACGGACGTGGCTGGTTAACATCTTATCTGTGTATAAAATGATTATCAGCCTCATTTGCACACACAATCGCACTCTCCTTCAAAACCCTAATTCTCCAAATTGGGCAAATTCAGTCGATTGTGTGTGCAAATGAGGCTGATAATCATTTTATACACAGGTAAGATGTTAACCAGCCACGTCAGTCCACACATGTTAAGCCACATCAGCAATATTTTAACCTAGTTAGTGTTTTTTTAACGTGGGAGTATTTTACAAACAAAAATGAATAGTTCGGATTATTATTGGTGATAAAATGAGTTGGGATTATTATTGGCCAATAACAGTGAGTTGGGATTATTTATTTCCAATTTGCCAAAAGAGAATGAATGTACATAACTGGTTCGGCACCGAAAAACGAGAAAAATGGGTATTAGTACAGAGACACATGAAAAAAAGATAGTGGTACTGAATATATCCGATACGATATGGTACCGGTTTAGTACCGGGACCAAATGCCATCCCTATACATAACCTTTTTTAACAAATTCCATCACAAAACTTGCATAATGGTGGAAGCATCCATACCTTTAAAGAATGAATGGCCACCTTGGCGTGAAGTGATGGACAATTGTTGTGAAGAAGAAAACGACACATTTACTCCAATACCCCACACATTTGTATGTTTTATTTTTTTCCTTTTCATATGACATAACCTGACATAAAAATTTTAAAAATATAAAATGAACTTTTATGTCACATATAAAGCATTTCGTATAATTGCATCCTTAAAAAGGTCTATTATATTTTTCTTTCTTATATCCTTTTACTCACCTTCCAACTTTTTTAAATAATGCATTTCGTATAATTGCATCCTTATAAATGTCTATTATCTGTTTCTTTCTTATATCCTTTTACTCACTTTCCTACCTTTTTGAATATGAAATATCTATAAAACAATAAACATATCAATAAATGAACGCTATTTATATGGAGCCTATCTTGCTATATATTTTTATTTCATTTTACCTGGAAAATCTGGTCGTCCAAAGTTCCGATTAGTAGTTTCTAGTTCATACAATAATTTATCATGATTGCAAAATTTAAAAAAAAAAATATGTTAACAAATTATTTATATATTGAAAGCCTAAAACAAATTAAAGTGCTAAAGTCCAAATAAATACAACTGGGTTAAAATATTTGCAAAATTCTATATAATACTCATTATGCTTGTGAAAATAAACATAAATAATTACTTTTGTTGTGAGTTGATGCCTCACTAGTGGCAATTTGGATGTCTTAAAATGGTTTGTGCGATACAAATATCTAATATCAGAGTCAATTAGAACACCCGTAGTGGTTTAGAAAAATAATGCCCCCACCATGGGGCATTATCCGACACGTGTCATCCCAGTCAGCATGGGCATTATTCCAAAAGTGGCGTAGTGGGGCATTATTCCAATAACGCACGCCCCTTCCAATTAGAAAAAAAAAAATGGTCATGTGATATTTCGGTCCCTGTGCATGTTTAAAAAGAAAAGGAAACTACTGGGAAGCCTCTCATTGGCTAGAAAAAGGATTAAAAAAATAAAAAAGAAAAGGAAAGTAAAGTATGTCAGAGAAAAGGATTTAGTCAAACTTACTTGGAACAATCTCATTGGCCACATGCAAACCCCATGTAAACTATGCAGCGTTTTTTTTAAAACGCCGGGATGCCTTTTTTTCAATTATAACGCCGGAAAACGCCCGGTGTAATGGGTGGGGGGCGTTTTTAGGCGTTTTTTTTTTCAATTTTTTTTTAAAAATAACGCCCCACTACGGATGTTCTTATAAAATATGTATTTTTGTTATTCTGATTTTGCAATGTAGTCTACATCTATTATAATCTCTAACCATGTTTTGTTTTTCACTTAATTTCCTTAATATAAACTAGTGAATTAAAAAAAAAAAAATAAGAAAAATTGGTTTAACCGTTAAACTGACAAAAGCAATTGACCTGACCCACCCAACCCGACTAATATAATTCCTCATTCACTTGAAACCATAGTTAAATTTTGTAAAATCAACCACCTAAACCATAAAACCCCTAATTCAACACCTAGGGTTCGTAAGGTGGACGAGACTTAATCATCAAAACCCTCCACCCTACCAATCACTCATTTACACCTCACCTCCCCTTTTGAACCCGTCGAAACCCGCAGGTTTTGACGCTCTTGGTTTTAAAAAGCGCGCATAAGCGCGAGACGCACACCCTGGGGCTTTTTCGCTCAACACCTAGAGTAATTATAAGAAACGCCAAAAGAGCGCGCTTTTTTGGGATTTTTTGGTCTGAGGTGCGCGCCTCTCGTACCCGAGGCATTTCTATGCGCGTCAACTTGGTTTTAAAAAGCGAGAGACGCACAGAAGCGACGAGGTGCGCAAAAGCGGCAGGCTTTTCGTACCCGAGGCGCAAGCTAATTATATTTTTTATATATCCCATAGGTTTTTAGCTTTTCCTACAAAAAATATAGCTATAAGTAAGGTTTTTGTATGATTTTAGTTGTATGTACAAGCAAAAAGAACCTCACAATCGTCA
This sequence comes from Helianthus tuberosus, assembly GCA_030545235.1. Taxonomy (NCBI): domain Eukaryota; kingdom Viridiplantae; phylum Streptophyta; class Magnoliopsida; order Asterales; family Asteraceae; genus Helianthus; species Helianthus tuberosus. The sequence goes on from CM060383.1 coordinate 72,124,005, forward strand.
TACCCGCAAACCCTGTCTGTGACATTAACGACAGTGTGACAACTACTTAGACAGGGGTACCCGATGGTGCCCCGTCCACCCATACTTTTATAACAAAAAAAACCCTTGAAATTCAAAATTATATCCAAAGATAATTTCTTTAATCTATTCAAAAGTCTTGATTAATAAAACAAACTCTAAATAAGAATATACATATAATACTTACAAAATAATATGTATTCAGGTCCAATTGGTAGTACTAATCCGCATCAAGTAGGGTCATATATCTTGTGTTCAAACTCACAAATTCAACAGCGTTTTTGTCGGTGGGTGAGCGTGATTTCCTCTGTATCATCTCCGTTTTCCATTATTTTTTAATAAAAATAAAAATCCATACTTGATTTGGGTTTTGCGTGCTCACTCGCAATGCAGCACTTTTTACATGAAACTGGCACACAATCATTCATACCCATTTAATTTGAATTCAGGGTTTTGTTTTTTAAGCAATGCTGGGTACTAAAGCCCTCTTCAGTTTTCTCACAAGAAAAGACGTCAGAAGAATTCTAAAGCGCAAAGATAGTGATGCTGGTGAAAGAGGTAATTTTGGGTGTTTGTTTGTTTAATTTGCAATGTTTTTGTTGTTGATGATGTGAACAGGGAGAGTGGATTGGAGTTGGGGTTTTGGTTAATTATTGGATTAATGTTGGGATTTAGGTTTAAATGTTGATTAATTAATTAATGGTGGAATGTAGGGTTTTAAGTGTGATTGTTTGAATAATTAGTAGGTGTTGATTGATTGATTAATGGAGTAATGGGAAGTTTTAGGTTACATTTTTCTATCTGTTTTACTTGTATGATGTTCTCATAAGTAGGTATTGATTAATTGATGGAGAAGTTTCACTTGTTGGTTTTTGACTGATTGATGGAGTTTTTTTATTTTGATTATTTGTTGACAAAGTTGATTGAGTGTCGGTTCGTTGAGCATTCAAGGGGGACTCGAACGAAAACAACTCGGTTTGTTTTTGAACAAGAAAATATTTGTCGGTTCGTTGAGCATTCAAGGGGGGCTTTTGGATTTTCTTTACGTTGAGACGGTCATATGTGTAAAGTTTTTGGAATGTTTGATTATTCTTGATTGCTAACATAACCAAATGTTAATGTTGCTTCTTGAGTTTGTGATCGGTGGTGATTAGTCTTGGTTGCTTTTTGACTGATTGATGGAGTTTTGCTACTGTAATCCCGAGAGTTCTGATTATTTGTTGAGAAAGTTGATTGAGTGTCGGTTTGTCGAACATTAAAGGGCGACTCGAATACTGTTTGGTTTGTTTATGAACAAGGAAGATATATCATATATATTCAAGTATCAAACAGATGGAAGTAAGCTTTTGGATTTCCTTAACGTTGTATGCATACATATGTTTTGAGTAAAGTTTTTAGAATGTTTGATTATTCTTGATTAATAACATAGCAGAATATTAATGGTACATGATATTAGGGATTGATCAGAAATGATGTATCGTTATCTATGCAGTTAATGCGGAAAATTCGTTATAAGTGTACAACATCCGAATTAATGATGCTTTGTTTTAGACTTTTAGTTAACAATACCGAAACGCCTAAAATCAGTAACAAATCCCAAAAAGTAGACTATATTGCAGACATCTATTAATGAGTTTCTTTTTTAATTCAGGAAGAGCAATGGACGAACTACGCGCTTCTCTATTTAGCAAGTTTCGCCGTCAGCACCAATCCTTGTTGGGACCCACTTTCGCTCTAACATTCAACTTCATTGTATCCGTCAGTATTATTTTGATGAACAAATTGGTAAGTTTACATCACTTTCCTCTTTTTCATACGCGATAGCAGCATCGTCATATCTCTTGTTAAATGCCAACACTTTTATAACCCCTCGCGTTTCAGGTACTTGTTAAAGTCGGGTTCAATTATCCGATCTTTCTCACTTTCATCCACTACATTATTAGCTGGTTCATAATGGGCCTCTTAAAGGCTTTATCTCTCCTTCCTCCACCTCCGTCTTCAAAGTCGACCAGATTTTCTTCGTTGCTCGGTCTCGGTATAGTTATGTCTCTGTCTACCGGTCTGGCTAATGTTAGTTTGAAGTATAATAGGTAAGTCAAACTAAGTCAAACTGTTATTTGTTGACTTTATACTCGCGTATCTTTCTAACTACAGGCGTATTCTTTTAGTGTTGGTTTTTATCAGATGGCTAAGATCGCAGTAACCCCGGCTATTGTTTTAGCAGAGTTCATGCTCTATCGCAAAAGAATATCTTTCCGAAAGGTAACAAAAGTCAAACCAATAGTCAAAGTAATAAATGTTTGTATGTATTTAGTAAACTATTAATATCAAATATTTACGTTCAAATCCTTAACACTTGAATGTTTCAGGTGCTCGCACTTACGGTAGTGTCGGTTGGTGTTGCGGTTGCTACAGTGACCGACTTGCAATTCCACTTTTTCGGTGCGTGTATCGCAGTAGCGTGGATTATACCGAGTGCAACTAATAAGATACTGTGGTCAAACCTTCAACAACAAGAGAGCTGGAATGCATTGGCGTATGTTTGCTCAATTTGATTACACACAGTTGACTTTTAACATCAAAATCTTTACAAATTTGACACAAGAGTAGAGTAAAGTGCACGGATGGTCCATGTGGTTTACCAAAATTTTGGATCTTGTCCCTAGCTTTTCAAAAGTACCTGGATGGTCCCTGTGGTTTGCACTTTGTAACGCAATTAGTCCCCAACCAACAAATCTAAAGGTTTTAATTGGTCCAAGTTAAAGGCTTAATGTGTTGCAAAGTGAAAACCACAGGGACCATCCATGTACTTTCGGCAAAGTTGGGGACTAAATGCGTTACAAAGTGCAAACCACAAGGACCGTCATTGTACTTTTGGAAAGCTAGGGACCAAATCCAAAATTTTGGCAAACCACAGGGACCATCCATGTATTTTATTACCCCACAAGAATATATCAAATATTTGATGATTTGATTTTGTGCAGGTTGATGTGGAAGACTACACCGATCACTGTGTTTTTTCTAGTGATGATGATGCCATCGCTTGATCCACCTGGCGTTCTTTCATTCGACTGGAGCTTTTACAATTCCTCAATTATCGCAGCTTCTGCTGTCCTCGGTTTCTTACTTCAATGGTCTGGAGCTCTAGCACTCGGGTAAGTAGCACTATTGCATACGCGTTATCTTACACTTGCTATTATCGAATAGACTAAATACTTTTTTTAATGTTTATAGGGAAACATCGGCAACGACTCATGTTGTTCTCGGGCAGTTCAAAACATGTGTCATCCTTCTCGGAGGTTTCATCATGTTTGGTTCGAACCCAGGATCAACGAGCATCTGTGGTGCAGTCACGGCTCTAGCCGGCATGTCGTTTTACACTCACCTGAACTTGAGGCCGCAACAGCAGTCGTTAAAAGCGTCGATCAGACAATCATCGTTACCGAAGTCTAAGCTTAGCAAAGAAAACGGAGACATGCATGATCATGCCAACCATGGAGATGAATCGGTGTAATGAACGCGTACACATAGGAGAAAAAGGAGTTAATAACCTTAATTGTTTGGATTCATTTGTTTACAACTGGTTTTTTTTGGCTGTTTTTTTTATGGTTTGGATAGCTTTAGGCGTGTAAATCGGGTTTGCTTAGATATGGCTAGTTAGCTACTGTTCATGGTTGGTTTTAGTTCGACTTGAACCGGATCGTCGAAAACTTTGGCGAATATGAGTAGCTGTTGATGTATTTCATGTGAACAGGCTGGTCTCCTTGCTTTAATTCTTTAACTTTTAAATCTTTTTGATGAATTACTAATTGATGTGTTGAATTTCAACATTTTAGTAAACAGTTTGTAGGTGTTAATGAGCTGCGACCATATTGGTCAAGCTAAGGCTTGATTTTGTATAAACTGAGCCCATATGAGTTAAGTGAATCTTGAACTAGAGATACATAAGTGGGCTTGGGCCCAAACCAAATTCGATAAGAATAATGAACACTGAATAAAATTTTTGTGTAAAATGCTTTATTATTTTGAACGACAAATTTCATTCAAGACAAACCCGCTAACAAGAAGCTAGACAAGGGACAAAACATACAACGCGAAAGGAAATTACACTTCAAAGGAAATCCATCTATTCTAATCTATATCTAGCCTTTGCGCCCTATACTTCACCCATAAATAACTAAAAGATTTTACTTCGCAGTTGATGTCGTCCACTTTTAGCTTGCCGTTGATGAGGATAATGTTGTTTCGGGTTTTCCATAGGATCTAGCAAGCCACCGTAGTGATTGACTGAACTGCTCTTCATTTCTTCTTTAAACCCGACACCAAGGTGTGAACCTCGAAGAGGTCGCGAACTGAGGAAACAATTACGGGGTCTAAACCACACCATTTACTCACCCCGTTCCAGATTATGGAAGACAGGATGCAAAAAGGTGGTCCGCAGATTCATTCGACATGTTGCATAAAGGGCACATTGAAGGGCCGACTTGTAACACTCTTACCCGTTTTAAATAATATCTTAATCAATGCGGATAAATAGATCCCAAATTTATTTTATTTACAACATAGACTTACACGTCTAGGATAACTAATAACCCAGACGAACCGACATAACAGACTATTACACTTGTTTTACATTTTACAATACAAAGGTCTTAGTCTCGAAAGCTTTGCCATGTATGATCATGATCAATTTTTTCGAAAGGATTGTCTCCAAAGAGATAACGCTTTGATAGTGTTCGGTTCTTCTCATGCTTGGTCGTCCGTCTAGTCCCTATAAATTAGATATCACCTATAACACATTAAACGTTTCAAGTATTAGAATATAACTAGATAAACGTGTTAACCGAACCCGCATAACGAAATAATCAAAACAAAATTTTTTTTGACAGCATAACATGTCGTCGCATCACTTGACGGGAAAAAGGTTACCCTTGTCGTGCGACGCGATAGGGTGAATGTTGACCGGAGCCTTGACCAGACTCCCTCGCGTCACGCGACGGGGGTCTAGTATTCCTGTCGTGCGACGCGACAACCCCTTTTTCACAGCAGGTTTGCTTTGAGCTGGGCATTTTCCCGGCCTTAGCCAACTTTGCAATTTTTCGACCAAAACTCATCCAATTCAGTCTAAACCCCTTTTAAATCGTTTGAAATTCATCTCTTAACGTAACTAAACCATGACTCATTATCCAAATCTTTAATTCTTGAGTTTTATATATTTATCCACCGATTTAAGCTTATGTTCGTTCGACCCGTTAAGAGACATTAAGCCCAAAAGGCATACGCCTCGCACTTTTATGTTACCAAAAGATTAGCCCAATTATGGGACTCATTTTTAATCTACCCTTAGGGGTAGTTTGCCCGATTCATCACCCGGAGGCATTTTAGTCAATTTAGTCATTTTCGCAACCGGAGAACTTTTAAAGGTTTAGCACAAAACTAGCGGGCACTTTTAACCCGTTATCCCATCTAAATTCATTATGTCCTTATGAACATAAGAGTTTCCAACCATTTAGGGTATGTTTGGCAAAACTAGCTGGTTGTTGTTAGCTGAAAGCTGGTGGCTGGAAGCTGGAAGCTGGTAGCTGTAGCTTTTTAGATATTAAGGTGTTTGGCAGAGTAGCTGGAGCTTTTAATAAAATGTATAAAATGACCAAAATGGGCATAAATAAAAAAAAAAACATAATACTAATCGTAATCACACACACACACACACACACACACACATATATATATATAAAAGTTATTTCTCAAATGAATAAACATGATCATTTTCAATTAAATAGAACATGGTTATTGACAAACAGTCATAACATAATATAATATTATTAAATCACTAATGTCGTGCATTCCATATCAAAGTAGCAATTTCGTTGCGAACATGTTTAGCTAAAATTAAATGGATAAATAGCTTGACATACAGTCATGTCACTAAAACATCAAGGTAAAAAACAATAAATCAATCCAAAAGCAATAAAGTTCAAACAAATAGAAACAATAATGTCTTCGTAACATGTCCTCAAAGAAAACTTTAGTTGGCGAGCCTTTGCTTTCGTTTCAGCCATGCTCACCTACCATGATCATGTGGCACATTTATAAACATTTCTCTTTTCACGGGATCTTCAAATAAATCCATTGCAAATAACCACAACTCCTCATCTTCTCCCATTAATCCTGCATCTACCATCCGGCTAAGCAGGGCCGGCCTAATGGGCTTCTGACCCTAGGCACAGGCCTAGGGCCACCCAATTTAAAAGGCCTCCAATTTTGTTGTGGGTTTTTCCTATACTAGGCCCATTTTGAGTTTTAATTTTTAAAGCAAACAACCTAAACATTAAAGCCCGTCCAAACTATCCATACACAAAAGGCAAGGCCTCACACTGTAAACACATGCGCAGATGATGAATTAAAGAACAGAAAGGTCGCGGCTGCAGAATCCGAACAGGCGCTGATGTCTTGATGAAATTGAAGAACGAAAGGTCGGTAACGGCTCTTTTTGCTTTTTTACATCTGTATCTTCTTCAGTTCTTCCATTTGATTACAAATAGTTCTTCGATTTCAAACAACCAAACTGTGTGATTACTGATTAAATCAGACGTTGTTCGAAAATATATGTTCTTCGGTGAATCAGTTCTTCGAATACGAAAATATATGTTGTTCGATTAAATCATCAATTCTTCGATAATCGATTCAGTGAATCAGTTCTTCGAAGTTCGATTCGGTTCTTCAATTAAATCAGTTCTTCGATTTGTGGCAGTGGCAGGCGTTGATTAATTTGTGGAAGACGTTGATTGATTCGGGAATTAGGGCTTATTCAGTGTGGGTGTGGCACATGTTAGATATCTGATATCCTCATTCTTCTTTCATAAGTTACTATTTTTCTGAATCAAGTTGTTGTATAGGGAATTAGTTCTTATTACTGATCTTGTTATTTAGACACTAGGCTTGGTTGTTTGTCTATTTAATATGTTGTTTAGGGTCAATTGAAAGAGATTTTTTAGAAGAACTTGATTGCGATTCTTTCATTAAACAATTTGCCTTGGTTAAAGCTAGAAAATTCAATTTTATTTAAATGTATACTTAATTTGTACAAAACATACAACTTTCAACAAGTTTTTTTAACTTCGCCAACTATAAACTTTTTAGTTTATAATTGCCGGTCCCAAGCACGGGTAAAGGAGGAGGGTTTTGTTACTAAATATGTTGAAAGGATAATTTTGCAAAAAAAAGGCCTCCATTTCAAGTTCGCTTAGGGTCTCCAAAAACCTAGGAACGGCCCTGCGGCTAAGCAAACCCATAGCAGCTTCAATACTAAACTTAGTACTTTGACTGAGTTTGTAAGAATCTGATTCTAATATTTCTAGAGCACGTTGTTGATTCAGGCTACTTTGAGTTAAATGTTCTTTAAGAATTGAAGCTCCTAATGATTCTCTCCCTTTACGTTTCATCTTAACTGGTTTAGGCTTAGTGTTTACTTTAGTAGACTTTTCAAATTTTTTTGCAACCTCACTTGGGCTTAATGTTGATGCATCATGTTGACTTACTTCATTCAAAAAGTCACCAAAGAAATTGTTACCTCCCTCAACATTGTCATCCTCAAGGTTCTCAACATTGTCATCCTCAAGGTTCTCAACATGCACCTCATTGAATGTAGTTGGATCCATAGAGGGTGCCACACAATTTTCCCCACTACCAACTACATCTCCAAATAACTGATCCCACTCTTCTTGTAGTTGTATAGATGGTTGGTTATTTTGAATTGCTAGAACTTTCGGGTTTTCCTACACAACATAATGGTGAATCTTTAGTTATCATTATGACTGAAATATTATATGGTATTTAAATTTTGAATGAGTTATATTATGTCACCTGAAATTTTCTTTTCCACCATTCATCAGAACAATTAAGTTGCTTGCTTTCATTCCGACCTAGACCAGTCTCTCCATTCTTAAGTGACTTCCAAAGGTTGTACTCTTTTCTCATACTGTCATACTTGTTCTTCATAGCTTTGTCACCGGCGAATTTATGATTTATAACTTTTTCAAACTCTGGCTGAAGAGTGTCCCATTTGAATGGGGAAGTTCGACCATGCTTCGTGATATATTTGTTTAGGAACCGACATAATTCTAAAACCATTTCTTTTGACCAAATTTCTCTTCTCCCTTTCTCTTTTTTAGAATCCATCTAGCAACCATGCATACATATGTTAACAAACCTATGATTCTGATATCAGTTACAACAATGCTACATCAAGATCAAATACATCTATGTAGATGCTGTTGAGATATTAAAATAGTGCAATTAACGTGACACCTAGGGGTGCAAACGAGCCGAGCCGAACCCGAGCTCGACCAGGCTCGAGCTCGTTTAACATATGAAAGCTCCAGCTCGGCTCGGGCTTGGCTCGTTTACTAAATGAGCTTGTTTTTAGGCTCGGGCTCGGGCTCGAGCTCGTTTAAGCTCGGCTCGTTCGAGCTTCTTTTCACAATGGTAACTAATACTTACCTATTGCAAAAAAAAAAAAACACTTAAAGAAATACAAACTGTTTATAATAAACTCTGTTTCACCATTGGCTCAACCAGTTCATCACATTCTGGAGCTGTAGGGTGAAGTTTACTTAAAAAGGATCATTCTTGGGCTGTAGGGTGAAGTTTGCTTAAAAAATCAAATCATCAGTTATTAAAAAATGCATAAAGCACATCTAGGTATGAACACAAAATTCTTGATCTAGTCATCTGTTATAAACCTCTATAAGATGGTTGTATCCAAATTCTAGATTCAAATTATTATTTTTATTGTAGTTGTGACATGGAAGAAAAAAAGGATGAAGAAGAAAGCACATTAAACGAAGGGAAAGCTGACAGTAGAAGACAAACTTCATTAATACGAGTCAAAGACATCATGATTTGATTATTTTATCATCACAGAAGAAGACAAACTTCATCAATTCACTTAAACAATCGACTTGCATAACTTGATTACATGAATATCCTAACATGGTATTTATATAGCTAACAGTAAAAACGAACATGCATACCTTTGCTGCGATCGACCTTTCTTCAATATGGGATGATGAGGATTGTAGGTGATTTAAGTAATTTAAACCCTAAAAGCTTGTAGGTTTTTTAAACGCTATTATAACCAGCGTTTCAAAAAGAGCTTTTCAACTAATCTAAAAGCATTAAGCTTGTTTCAACCAAACAAGGCTGTTATTGGGCCTGGAGCTTTTTCTTAAAAGCTTGAAGCTCCTAAAAGCTTGTTGCCAAACATACCCTTAGTGTTTTGAAACTCATTTGATCATATTTTCGCATCATGGACATGCCCTTGGCTCAAATGGTCGTTTTACCCCAAATGCTAAATACACTTCACTTGTGTTAAACTATTACCCATATTTGACCCATCCCTCTTTAGTCGAGCCATGAGCCCCTACCGAAAACATGACCTTTTATACATACCTGGCACAAGTTAGAACTATGACCCGTTATCAATATCTAGCGATTCTAATTCCAATCCATGACAGTTTATGCCTAAACAACATGCTTACGTGTAAGTACGAAAACTTAACAAACAAGCATTAAATATCATATTCGACTGGTCCATTCGACCCGTTTGACTAGGTTGTCCATTTGACACGTTCTTGGCTTACTCTTTTTACATTTCAAATTAATCTTTATATTGTTTATCACCCTGATGTGATTCAACATGAATTTTAACCCCTTTGACCCTTTATGGCTTTCGCCATTGGGTCTCCTTTTCATATTTCTTTGACTAATCACTAAGAAGTGATTTACTTGTCATTTTACTTATTTAACCCGTTATGGTTTACACCATAGGGTCTCTTTTGTATAATTCGTTTATTTACCACCAAAAACTCACTTTTACTCGTTTGACACATTTTGGTTCGCGCCAGCAAATGTTTACACCAAAAAATCATTTTTACTCGTTTGGCACATTTTAGTTCGTGTCAGCAAGTGTTTATACAAAAAACTCGTTTTTACTCGTTTGTCACATTTTGGTTCGCGTCAGCAAATGTTTATACCCAAAACTCATTTTTACTCGTTTGACACATTTTGGTTCGCGTCAGCAAGTGTTTATACCAAAAACTCATTTTTACTCGTTTGGCAACTTATGATTTACTCGTTTGGCACATTTGTTCCCGTCAGCAAGTGTTTATACCAAAACTCATTTTACTCGTTTGACACATTATGGTTCGCGTCAGCAAGTGTTTATACCATAAACTCATTTTTACTCGCTTGGCCCGTTTTGGTTCACGTCAGCAAGTGTTTACGCCAAAAACTCTTTTTTATCCTATCACCCGTTTTGGTTTATACCTTAGGGTCTAAATTCTAAAATTCTTTAGTTGATCACAAAAATGTTCAAGTCCCAATCGATTAATTAAACACACGAGTTTAAGGAATTAACTCTCCTTTATTCAGAAAATTGGCTCAAAACTGAATATCACTCATAACCACAATAATCCATGATGGATTGGTTATATAGTGGTAGAAATCCTAATTGAAATATAATCCTAATTCTAGTTAAACATAAACATCCTTTTCTATATCTAACTAAAAATAAGGAATTAGATAATTATCTCTAACTCTTATAATTATCTTCAATTAAGATTAACATTAAACACCCCTGCTCCTTTAGAGACGTTCACGTTTGGCCCGACCCATTAGCTCGGGTTCGGGTATTATGCGAAACGATCCAACAATCACCCCCCTAATACCCGAACCGGGCTAGGGAAGTCTTCGACTCCAAGTAACTCTCGCATTTCAATAAACTTGATCCTCCCGAGTGCTTTAGTTAAAATATCGGCCCTTTGCTCTTCTCCGCTTACATACTCGATCTCCACCAAATCATCTTCAACACATTCACGAATGAAATGGTAGCGCGTATCAATATGTTTGCTCCGACCATGAAAAACAGGATTTTTCATCAATGCTATGGCCGATTTATTATCCACCCGAATAACTACCTTTTGCATCTCTCCACCAACGACTTCACTGTATAAGCTCCGAAGCCAAATTGCTTGACAAGCCGCTGAAGTTGTTGCCATAAACTCTGCTTCACAAGATGATAAAGCAACAGTATTTTGTTTCTGAGAACACCAAGAAACGGGTGTTTCACCAAAATAAAATACGTGCCCTGTAGTGCTCCTTCCATCGTCCGTTCTAGCATTATGGCTACTATCACTGTAACCTACAATCTTGTGACTTCCACCCCGCTTGTACCGTAACCCATAACTCGTAGTACCGGCAATATAACGAAGAATTTGTTTAACTGCAACTGAGTGAGATACCATAGGAGTTTGCATGTACCTGCTCGCAATCCCCACAGCAAAAGATAAATCCGGTCTTGTATGTAATAAATAACGGAGACATCCGACCAATCTTCTATAATTTGTTGGATCAACCGGTTCGCCTTTCTCGTCTTTTGTTAGTTTTAATCCCGGACCCATAGGATACTTTCCTGGATTACACCCTAACAAACTTGTTTCTTTTAAAATTTTCTTCGCGTATCCTTCCTGCTTGATCGTTATTCCCTTCTCAGTTTGCATCACTTCAATACCAAGATAATAAGAAAGTAACCCGAGATCGCTCATCTCGAATTTTTGCTCCATTTGTTTCTTGAATTCTTCGATCTTCTTAGCACTCGAACTTGTAACAATTAAATCATCTACATAAACACCCGTAATAATTAAATCATTCCCCTCGCGTTTCGTGTAGATTGCTTGTTCTTTAGAGCACCGCTTAAAACCAAGAATTTTTAATGTACCATCAAGCTTGAGATTCCAAGCTCGTGGTGCTTGACGAAGCCCATACAACGCCTTGGTTAACCGGTAGACTTTATCCTCATGTCCCTTTTTTTTATAAAACCTTCCGGTTGACTGACATATACTTCCTCCTTCAAATCTCCATTCAAAAATGCTGATTTGACGTCTAAGTGATGAACTTGCCATCCTTTGCAAGCCGCATGTGCAAGTAATAAGCGTACCGACTCCATCCGTGCAACTGGTGCGAACACATCATCAAAATCAATTCCAAACTGTTGAACGTACCCTTTTGCAACGAGCCTCGCCTTATATTTAATAATCTTCCCGGACGCGTCACGCTTGACTTTAAAAACCCATTTCAACCCAATTGGTTTAACTTTATCCGGGAGTTTCGTTAAAGTCCATGTTTTATTTTTTTCAATGGACTCTAACTCTACACGCATTGCTTTTTCCCAAAACACGTTCCCTTTGGCCTGAGAATAACAATTCGGCTCATCTTCCGTTGCGAGTAACAATTCTTCCGGTTCTTCTCGATTAATACCATCTTGAATAATAAAATCATTAAATTTTACCGGAACGCGTTTTTGTCTCGTTGAACGCCTTAGGGGAGTTTCAGTTTCAAAGTTAGCATCGAACTCGGGCATATGCTCACCCGGGTCAACTTCTCCCGAACCTGAAATATTTGCTGACACAGCCGAAGCTGCCGGTGACATTGGGGTAGTGTCCTGCGCTGCTGCTTGCGATTGCTGATGACACACGGACGCACCCCCTTGATGCTGTGGGGTGTGCACCAGTTCGTTCTCTGAGCTGCCGGTTGTCTCGGTCACAATCTTGTCCTGACCCAAGTGAAAAACAACAGTGAAAAATTCTGGTTCAATTGTATTTTTCTTCCATTGCCAGCCCCGCTTCTCATCACACTTTACTGTTCTGCGAACACAAATCTTGTTCTGAACTGGGTCGTACATACGGAAACATTTTGACCCAGGTTCTGAACCGAAATAAACCATCGGAATTCCCCTATCATCAAGTTTATGTAGGTTAACTTTCGGTTCTGTAGCATAACCCACACAACCGAATACCCGTAAATATTCCAAATCTGGTTTTTCCTTCAGCAGTGCCTCATATGGTGTTTTTGAATCGACCGCTCTCGTTGGACTTCGATTTAAAACATAAACTGCATGCTTTGCGGCCTCGCCCCAAAATCTCTGTGGAACATTTGTTTGTTTTAGCATACACCTTACCATACCTACTACTGTTCGGTTTCTTCTCTCAACGACCCCGTTTTGTTGTGGTGAATATGGAGCAGTAAGATGTCTTCGGATAGCTTGAACTTCACACCAATCATTGAACTCGGTTGATGTGAATTCACCTCCGCGATCTGTTCTGAAAGTTCCAACCTTTTCTTTTAAATCCTTCTCGACCAAAACTTTAAACCGCTTGAATACTTCGAACGCTTGATCCTTGGACTTCAAAAGATAACACCACATATAACGTGAGAAATCATCTACAATTAAGAACATGTACCTGCAGCCTCCCGGAGTAGCTGGCGTGATAGGACCACATAGATCGCCATGTAGTAGCTCGAGCGGTCTTGTGGCTCTAAAAAGTGCTTTCTTTGGGTACGGCTTCTCGGTTTGTTTTCCAATCAAACAACAGTCACATATGTTTGATGGATGATTAATCACGGGCATCCCATGAACCATATTTTTCGAACTTAGTCTCTTCAAAGAATCAAAATTTAAGTGCCCTAGACGGGCATGCCAAAGCCAAGATTCGTCATCAAGCTTAGAAAGTAAACATACCGGGGAACCAACCGTCAATTTGATCTTGTATAATCGGTTACTGGAGCGAAATACCTTTATTGACAGGTTTCTTGCTTTGTCATAAACGAGCAAGACATCATCTTCCATCACAACCTTGCAACCCGTCTCCGTAAGTTGCCCGAGACTAATTATGTTGGAACGCAGGCTCGGTATATAATAAACTTCTGTTAATATTTTATGTTTGCCAGTTTTGCTTACGAACAAAATCGAGCCTTTTCCTGCAATTTCAACACAAGAGTCATCACCGAAACGTACCTTACCGTTTACTCGCTCGTTTAGCTCTGAAAAGATTGATTTGTTCCCCGTCATGTGGTTTGAAGCTCCATTATCTAAATACCACAAGTTCTCCTCCATATGCTTGGATTCAAACTTCTTGGGAATCACTTTGTCTTCATTTAAGTAAACCGTCTCACTTGTACATTCTAGCATAAAAAGATTTGGATCCAATTTTTCCGTTTCTGCTAAGTTTGCCTCTTGATTCTTCCGTCTTTCTGGACAGCTAGACGCGAAGTGACCCATCTGATCACATCTGAAACATTGAATTTCAGATCTATCTTTCTTTGGTCTCTGTCGGTTGTCAGTATTCTTTTGACCCGAGCCCTTTGCACCACGGTTCTGACCATTATCTCGGTTCTGACTCGTATCTCGCCCTTGACCCGAACCACGTCCACGACCCCGACTCCTATTATTATAACCTCCTCGCCCACGCCCCCCTGAGTTATTAGAGGATTTGTGACTAGAGGAACTTTCACCACCAGCGAACATCAATTTGCTCTGATTTTCGCCTGCAAATTCAATATTTTTAATTCTGTCTTCAAAAGTCTTTAGCCTCCCTATAGCTTCCTGAAACGTCATGGCCTTCAAATCTGCGAACTGTTCAATTGATGCGACAATTGGAACATACTTTGCTGGAACAGAGCCTAATAACTTTCCGGTTAGCTTTTTGTCGTCGTAGGTGGTTCCCAAACTGGCTGCCTTGGTAACCAACTGACTTATTCTGCCCACGAAAGAATCAATTGTCTCTGTTTCTTTCATCTTCAAGGATTCGAACTCATTCTCCAGTTGCTCAATCTTTGCCTCTCGAACCCGTTCAACCCCAACATACCGTGTCTTCAATGCTTCCCAGATTTCCTTTGCTTTCTGAAACTGAGCCACCTGAAACACGAGCTCTTCGGGTATTGCTTGAAGAAGTAGTGCTACCGCCATGTCATCCTTTTTGGCTTCTACTTGTTCTTCACCAGGTTCCAAAGCTTGCAATATTCCATGAACTCGAAAAACCACCTTGATCCTAATTGCCCAGATGTTGTAATTAGTTGAAGTCAACATCGGACATTGTAAGCTTGTAGAAGCCGGATCCCTTGCTGCAACCGGTGGCGGTACCGAACCTTCACCACCAGCCATGTTTCTCCACCTAGTTCGTTTATACGTAAGTGGTGTAGCCGGGCCTTGATCCAGTCCTTCGGATTAAACAGATTAGTTGGTTCTAAATAATGCTCTCAGAACCGAACCCCTTAGCTGTTATAAAAATAATCAGATCTGCTCCTGATTATAACGAACTGTTCTGTCTTTTAATAAAAGACACTGTTGCTATTAATTAAAAAAAACAGATGTTTCTTTTAATTAATAAAAACTCCAGACCACCTGTTTGTTCCAATAGTTTCCAAAAAGGATAACCCACTGAATTATTAAATAAACCACGTGACCTGCTTCTAAAACACAAGACCTCTTTCTCTTCCAAAAAGCAATTCACTGAAACAAAAGAAACCCTAGGCTGCTCCTATATCTCAGACGAGAATCTGCTTCTTTCAATCAAATCCTATGAAGAAACTTGATGCTGCCGTCTTTGCTTCTCCCTTGTCGGTCCCTTTGACGCCGGAGAACGACGCCGCTAATTGTGATTCCGGTTGCTGCCTCTTGCCGCCGCCGGTGTTCTTCCTGTCGGTACCTTTGACGCCGAAGAACAGGTATGTTCACCTCCGATTCTGATTTCGAAGGTAACAATCACAATCGGTGGGATATTGAACTGGCTCTGATACCAATTCAAGTCCCAATCGATTAATTAAACACACGAGTTTAAGGAATTAACTCTCCTTTATTCAGAAAATTGGCTCAAAACTGAATATCACTCATAACCACAATAATCCATGATGGATTGGTTATATAGTGGTAGAAATCCTAATTGAAATATAATCCTAATTCTAGTTAAACATAAACATCCTTTTCTATATCTAACTAAAAATAAGGAATTAGATAATTATCTCTAACTCTTATAATTATCTTCAATTAAAATTAACATTAAACACCCCTGCTCCTTTAGAGACGTTCACGTTTGGCCCGACCCATTAGCTCGGGTTCGGGTATTATGCGAAACGATCCAACAAATGTGATGTAACATAATCTTACCAATTTTGACCCCTTTGGTTACACCATGGGTCTCGACTTTAACAAGTCATTGCTTATTTCAGTCTACTTCACATTTCTTAAATAGTGATTCTGTTATAGGAGGTGTAAGTTTTACTTACCTTGCATCCATTCAAGCTTCCTCGCCCTGACCTGTTTGACTCATTCCCTTCCAATCCACCTAGCTCGTTAAAAGTCAAACTATCATATAACATCCACAAGATAGTTAGATTAGTCATTCTACATCATGACTATCACACCTTATGGACTTTTATATCATATTTTCTCTTCCAATTGTATTATAATTCAGTTGACTTTTAAAAGTCAAACTGCCAAATGACATGTATCAATGCACTAACACTTTGATTAAACTCGCTTTTTGGGAACGCCACCCGATCCCACGCCACCCAATGTGTCTTATTAACCGAACTTGAACCCGCCCAAAGGAATTTTTTTCATTTTAGCTTTCAAAGCCTCAAAATAACCCTCTTAGGCGCCTTATATAGAGAAAAAATAAATAAACAGGGAGACTTTCCAAAACCGCTTTGATTAGGGTAAGTCTACCCCCTATCGAAAGAGTTTTAGCTTTCCACGATGATAATCTCTTGTCAAAAGTATCCATGGTAGGTTTCCAATAATTAATACGGTTCATATTGGCTCCAACCGTAATCCCCAAGTGAGTTAAGGGAACCTCCTCCCTTTTGCAACCAAAAACTCAGGCATGACAGTTACTTCCCCCCTCCCCAACCGATCCCTTATATGTTTAATTTTTTCAAATTTATCTTAAGACCCGAACACAAATAAAAGACTCTAAGTAACCGAGATACACATACCACATTGTCCTTACTCCACTCTACGAGGATCAAGGCATCATCGGCGTATAACAAATGAGAGAGAATCGGCCCATCATTAGGAGTTTGAATACCTTTAAAGATCCCTGCTTCCTCGGCTTTATAGAAAATGCACGACATCGCTTCCATGACTATGAGGAAAAGGAAAGGCAATACAGGGTCCCCTTGATGAATTCCTTTAGAACATTGAAATTCAAAAGTTGGCGCCCCATTAACAAGAACAGATCTCGCCGACTCTAGAATCCAATTAATCCATTTACACCAAAGGGAAGGGAACCCATTTGAGCCATGATGTCAATTATTAGGTTGTAATTGCTAACGACATATTATACTTATACATATTCAAAATAATCATTTATTACAAAATTATGGATATCAATCAAGTTTTATACGTGGGTTATAACCAGAATGAACAAGAATTATGACGTCTAACTATTCTTCAACTAAACATTGACTTTCATTAAGGAAAAGTCATAAAAGTAGGATGGTGTCAAGCATATGTAATTATGTTTTGGTTTCCTCTCATGGGGTCATAATGATTTTGTAACGTAATACAAGTTTAAACTCATTCTCATATTAATACTATTAATTATTGTTAGTCTTATTTGACCTTTAATTAAAGGTCCTAAGTCATTAATACATAATTAATATGATTTGTTTGGCATTGATCTATAAACCATATTTCCATCTTCATAACTCTTGGTCCCACCAAAAGCTACCCATCTTTCCAATATTATCTTCAACACATCCCTTTTCAGTAACTAAAAGAATTATATTTCCTCCTTAATTTCAAGAATATGATTGAAAAAGAAAGATGCAATACAACACTTGGTCTTGGGATTGGGACAGGAGTGGTGATCCAAAAGGAGAAGCAATCAAAGAATTATAAGAAGAGGGGGTTTTGGTTAGATCTTTCATTGCCACTTCATCCTAACATTGAAGCCAATGATCATGATCATAAGCATGATGATGAGAAAGATAAGCATGAAGATTCTTTTCGTTCTAAAACTATTGATGACGATGAAGAAGAAGAAGAAGAACAAAGAACGAATAAAAGTATCACCAGCAACACATGTAACAATAATGACGGATCAAGAAAGAAGCTAAAATTCACAAATGAGCAAACTACTTTGCTTGAAGCTAGCTTCAACATCCGTAGCACCCTAAGTACGGTCTGTTTTCCCCTTTCGCTTCATTTACTACATTGTTTCACGATAGTTTCAAAACACATTTTTTTTTTAAATTAGGGTCTACATATTTACACACCTTATTGCCTATTTGGACACCTTTCAAGACGCCTCGTATAGACCTATACGAGGCGTATAGCCTTTTTCAATTTCCAAGAGAATCTCTGATTATGTCATATTTTGTCTTATTTGCCTCGTATACGCCTCGTATAGGCCTATACTGGGCGTCTAGGGGAAAAAAGACCATTTAGCCCCTGATTTAGGCCTATACTGGGGTAAATTGGTCTTTTTTGCCTCTCTTATATGCCTAGTATAGGCCTATACTAGGCGTATATAAGAGGGTTTTTTTTTTTTTTTTTTTTTTTTTTTAACAAACATTTTAACAATATTAATCGTTTTAGCAAAACTTTTATACAAAAACAAGTTTTTTTATTTTAAATAATTAATATTAGGACCCCTCGTTGGTTTTTTTTTTAGTTGAAAAATGGATGTTTTGGTAGGGTAATTTGATTGTTTTTTGAGGGTGATGTTTTTTGAGTAAAAAAATGGGTGTTTTGGTGGGGTAATTTGAGTTGTTTTTTTTAAAAAAGTTTTATTGTTTTTGTATAAAAGTTTGCTAAAACGATTAATATTGTATAAAATGTTTGTTAAAAAAAAAAAAAAACCCTTCAAGACGCCCAGTATAGGGCTATACTGGGGCTATACGAAGGGTCCAAAAGACCATTAAACCCCTGAATTGCCCCCAGTATAGGCCTAATTCAGGGCTATAATGGTCTTTTGGACCCCTCGTATACGCCCAATATAGCCCTATACTGGGCGTCTATTATTATTTTTTTTTGTTTTCTTTTTTTAATATTTAAAAAGAAAAAACAAAAAAAAATAAAAATAGACGCCCAGTATAGGGCTATACTGGGGCTATACGAAGGGTCCAAAAGACCATTAAACCCCTGAATTGCCCCCAGTATAGGCCTAATTCAGGGCTATAATGGTCTTTTGGACCCCTCGTATACGCCCAGTATAGCCCTATACTGGGCGTTTATTATTTTTTTTTTTGTTTTCTTTTTTTAATATTTAAAAAGAAAAAAAAAATAGACGCTCAGTATAGGGCTATACGAAGGGTCCAAAAGACCATTAAACCCCTGAATTGCCCCCAGTATAGGCCTAATTCAGGGGTATAATGGTCTTTTGGTCCACATAGACGCCCAGTATAGCCCTATACTGGGCGTCTTGAAGGGTTTTTTTTTTTGTTTTCTCTTTTTAAATATCAATAACACTAATATTAACTATAAAAAACTCATATTAATTATAATAACACTAATATTAATTATAAAAAAACTCATATTAATTATAATAACACTCATATTAATTATAATAACACTAATATTAATTATAAAAAACTCATATTAATTATAATAACACTAATATTAATTATAAAAAAACTCATATTAATATCAATAACACTAATATTAATTATAAAAAACTCATATTAATTATAATAACACTAATATTAATTATACGATGCCTATACGAGACTTATACTATACTATACGATACGATACAACACGATAGGCTTATACAAGACCTATACGAGACTTATACTACACTATACTATACTATACGATACGATACGATGCGATACAACACGATACTATAGGATACGATACCACATCCATAGGCCCATACAATGCCTATACGAGATTTATACTACACTATACGATACGATACGATATGATACGATACAATACAATACGATACTAGACTATTGGATAAGATACAACACTCGTATAGGACTATAGGTGTGGTTTAGGTCCCGTTTAGGCCTATAGGCTTATACAAGACCTATAGGGGCCATATACTAGACTTATACTATACACTATACGATACGATACAACGCCCGTATACGTCGATAGGCCTATACAAGACCTATAAGGGACCTATACTACACTATATGATACGATAGTATCGTATTGTATCGTATAGTATGGTATCGTATTGTATCGTATAGTGTATAGTATAAGTCTCGTATAGGTCCCATATAGGTCTATACGAGAGCTGTCACACCCCCAAAATCCACACGCGGAGTACCACCGCTTGGAGGCGTGACATGACCAGGATCAAGCCACCAATCATATTGAACATAAGTATATAGTAAAAGTCATACATCAATACGATAGGTGTTTCCAAAACCAAATATAAACAAGTGTGTAGCGGAAGCATTTAAAGTAAAACCCAACATAAGTTTAAGTACAAAATGTTATAATGTTTAACAACACATTCACGATCCATGTCCACAACGACTGTGCCTCCCGTGCAAGCTCCAAAAGTACCTAAGGTCCTGCAAGGCATGTAACAGAGAGTCAACAACTAGTTGAGCGAGTTCACAGTAAGTAAGTTCGTAATAGTAAGTTTGTTTTGTAACATGTGGCGCTACTAGGCCGATAGTATGTTCTATTTGTGGGGGCTTCCCATGTTGCATATACACTAGACTATTTGTGACCATAAATGTTCTTCACATCCGAGAACAACAGTACGTACAAAGTTTACGTAAGCTTTACGTAAGTATCCTTCACACCCGAGGATAGCGAGTAGCATAAGTATACGTAGGTTTTACGTATGTATCCTTCACAACCGAGGATAACGAGTAGCATAAGTATACGTAGGTTTTACGTATGTATCCTTCACAACCGAGGATAGCGAGTAGCATAAGTATACGTAGGTTTTACGTATGTATCCTTCACAACCGAGGATAGCGAGTAGCATAAGTATACGTAGGTTTTACGTATGTATCCTTCACAACCGAGGATATGGTATGGTAGTCTAGTATCAGTGTATGTACGAATCTATTCAACCTTATTCCTTCCATCCCCATCCCCAAACCCTGGGAATCCCATGCCTTAGTAAGAGTGTGAACTCACCTTGTTTGCTCGGTATGCTAAGTATGTGCTCGAAGTAAGTCAATCTCGTCCTAAAGTATGCACGTATATTAAATCAGTTTGTATTAACGGAGTTGGCACGTAAGTATAACCATAGTGGACAACGCATCAAAAATCACCAAGTAGCACATTGCACATATTTAAGATCATACAAGCCAGGCATAACATCTAACAGCAGTTAGTTAGTTCTGTTAAGTCTTAACAGAATCAATTTACCAAACAGTTTACCCAGTCGGCGAAACACCCCTGTTTCGCCGTGAAACCCTTTGACGAAACACTTCTGTTTCGTCGACTACAATCTTGGCGAAACACTTCTGTTTCGTCGTTAACCCTTTGGCGAAACACAAATTCTGTTTCGCCGCACAATCCATTTCGTGACCCAATTCAGTTTCGTCGAGAATCAGTTACGTACATGAACCCAAATCGCCGATACAACAGTTTACAGAAATCATTCAAATCCTCGCTCAATATAATGAGTCTTATGTTACTAACCATTAATCTATGCATCACAACCGAAACATCAATGAAACAGGGATCATATCATCATCATCATCAATAAAATCATGTAATCATCACAAAACAACACTCATAAAATCCATACTCTATGCATACCCGCTAACATGCATAATCATTGAGAGGTTCATGAAACCCTAAGTATTCATCATACACATATACTCCTATAATCCAGAAATCAAGCATATACACAACATGTATAAAGAAATCAAAGGACAAAGAAACCGATTAGACGAGCACGCACTAACCGAGATATCCGGGATGAACAAGGGAGGATTCGAGAGAGAAAGATGATGGTTGAAGATGGTTATCGCCTTCACAGAGTGGAGAGTTCTAGGGTTTCGATTTTTGTTAAAAGTGTGAAACAGGAAGTCGGTTTACGTTAATATACACGAATTACCGTTCTGGGCCCTTAATGGGCTTTGCGAAACTGGGCTTGGCGAAACAGACTTCTGTTTCGTCGAGATGCTTATGGCGAAACAGTCTGTTTCGTCGGGTCCTGTCTGTTTCGTCGAGTCCTGTCTGTTTCGTCGAGTCCTTTCATATGTTAACAGTTTAAGTTTTCAACAGGTTTCATGTTATACAGCCAAACACAAAATCATGCAACCACAATGCGTTCATTAAAAAAAATAACGTGTACAGTTACAAGTTAAACAAGTCAAACAACTACACAGTCAAAGTCAACGTGCACTTAATGCGAAAGTGAAAGTCGGAAACTCGAGTTGTCACAAGAGCTATACGAGACTTATACTATACGATACGATACAACACGATAGGCTTATACAAGACCTATACGAGACTTATACTACACTATACTATACTATACTATACTATACTATACTATACTATACTATACTATACTATACTATACTATACTATACTATACTATACTATACTATACTATACTATACGATACGATATGATACGATACAATACAATACAATACGATATTAGACTATTGGATAAGATACAACACTCGTATAGGACTATAGGTGTGGTTTAGGTCCCGTTTAGGCCTATAGGCTTATACAAGACCTATATGGGACCTATACTAGACTTATACTATACACCATTTTTTTACTCAAAAAACATCACCCTCAAAAAACAATCAAATTACCCTACCAAAACATCTATTTTTCAACTAAAAAAAACCAACGAGGGGTCCTAATATTAATTATTTAAAATAAAAAAACTTGTTTTTGTATAAAAGTTTGCTAAAACGATTAATATTGTATAAAATGTTTGTTAAAAAAAAAAAAAAAAAAAAAAAAAAAAAAACCCCTTCAAGACGCCCAGTATAGGCCTATACGAGGCATATAAGGGGCAAAGGGTCACATATGAGGCCTATACGAAGGGTCCTATACGCCCAGTATAGGCCTATACGAGGCGTCTTGAAGGGGTCAAACCAGAAGTGACACGAGTCAGGCACTGATTTTGATGTAACCCTATACGCCTCGTATAGGCCTATACGAGGCAAAGGGTGTCTAAATAGGCAGATAAGGTGTCCAAATAGATTGACCCTTAAATTATTCTCACCTCCGACCCAAAAGGGCAAAAGGCCAAACAAACAGACACGCCTTCGACCCAAACGGGCAAAAGGCAACAAAACACAGTCTTTATCACAAAATAACAGGTCTTAATTATGGCATTCATCCATGCATCAAAATATTATACAACCAATTTTTAATTATGGCATTCATCCATGCATCAAAATCTTCGTTATAGCAGCATTCTCTTGTCTTGTAATTTTTTTAAATAGAAGTTTATTAATTATTTATAAAATTACTTGCTCCAATCAATCTACTTATATTTTACTATAATATATACTTTTAGATTTCGTGTAATACGTTAAACATATACATTTTGTTTGGTGAAACAGTATGATGCATGAAATTTTTATTAAATGTAATGGGTGATTACAGGGCCAAAAACAAGAACTAGCAAAGAAGTTGAAGCTTCTTCCTCTGGCAAATCGAAGTTTGGTTCCAAAACAGACGAGCAAGGTTTCATTTTCACTTTCGCCAAATAATCATAAATCAAACATAAAACTGATTTGCAAAACCCTAAAATAGATTGGCGGAGAGATTAGACTTAATTAGATTTGTTCTTACGATCATAAGATAAAGATTATACATTTCTTTGACGCTTTCGAGATCATTCTTGGTCAATCTTTTTAAACCGGGCCGGCCAACGAGATGGTCCAACTAGATTTAAGAACTAAATAACGTCATAAACAATAATAAAATTAAACAAAATATAAAAATACTTTATGTTTTCTTGTGATTTTACAATTTTAATAATATATTAAGAGCTCAATAAATAAAATATAGAGCCCAAGTACTAAATGAATCAGAAATTGATATTTTGTAGGAGAAAATGAGAAAAATGGAAACTCGGTGTGACTACTCGGTCTAATAACTAGACAACTCAAATAGGAAAGGTCAAGACTTAACCAAGCCAATCCTATGTCTGGTTTTCAGTCCAACCGGTCCGGTCTAGAAAACATTTTTACCTACCATGAAACATTTATTAGAAAGTCAACACATCTTTAAATTTGATTGTTCAGTTTACATGTATAAAAATAGTGTTCATGATTTTTTATTGATACTTGGAAAATATGGTGACAGGACAAAGCTCAAGCAAATCGAACAAGAATACGAGCTGTTAAAAAAATGTTGTGAAACCCTAAACGACGAAAACCTTAAACTAAAGAAAGAGTTGCAAAACATTGGATGCCGTTCATTAAAATTTGATCACCATCATCAGCCGATGACACAACCATCACTGCCGTTCTACATCCGATACCCTGTCACGAAGGCAATGGTGGTTGGAGAAGATAAGAAAACGGTAGAAATCGTGAACGACAACATATAATAGTAATAAAAAGAATGCAATCGCGCTACTAAAGTGATTGTTTTTTTTAATAAGTAGGGTTGCTATAGGGTGTTAGGGGATCCCTAATTAAACTATTATACACATGATTATGTTTTGTCCAACCTACAAAATTAGAATTAATTAAATATTTAACTATATATGCAATTATAATGATGAAGAAATCATGAGCCCGATCTAGTTAAATTATGGGCAAAATAAATAAATGGTTATTTAAAATAAAAAGAAATAAAGCATATTGTATTTGATATATCTATGCATGGTATGTTATGTTTTGGTTCATAAGTTTAACACGTTATATATTTGATTCTCATCGTTTATATACGCATAACACACTTGATACTTGAAGTTGATATTCGTTGAATATTCTATTATAATCTTTAAGTAAAAAGACTTCTAAATAGTAAAAAAAAAAAAAAAATCAAGGCCACATGGACACCACCCCTCCTCTACTTAAAAAAAAAAAAAAAAAAAAAAAAAAAAAAAAAAACTTGTTTTACATTGTAATTTGTTTAGTTTAATTTAATGCATCCTTAAGAAATTTTAGTTTGAAAAGGAAAATGTTTTGTTGGTGTTCTACGTTTGGTTGTTTTTTAGGGCAACTTCATATAGGCATGCTTTCGAAATTTTAGTTTGAAAATGAAAATGTTTTGTTGGTTTTCTACGTTCGGTTGGTTTTTAAGGGACACTTCATATAGCCGAGATACCTTTTAAATCTATCTACACATATTTCCAAACTATAAATTAACACTGGTTAAATTTCCACCCGCACGTTGCGGCGGGGACCCAATGACTACAAAACACGTGTCAGTAACGGCAAACAGATACCGAATATCAAACCATAAATAAAAATGTCGTGAAAATGATAGTCAATCCGTCCTAAAAAACGATTTTAAATAACCTAATATTTAATAATAGGACCCACACGTTCTACCCGTTGGAAATTCGGTTGTTTTCAGTTCAGTTATTACGGTGCTAACACGTTAAAATATGGATGAACTCGGTACCGGTAACGGCACCGAAAGTACCGATCCGGAAAATCATCGAAATTAGGTACCGGCACCGAAAATGCTCGGTACAATACGATATGGTATTTGAAGGTAAAAATCAATAAATATAGGTATGGTGCTAGACCAGTGTCGAACTGAAAGTAACGATTCTGAAAACGTCAAAAGGTGGGTGCCAAATTGGTACCGAAAATGATTTGGTATAGTAAATTTGGTACCGATACGATACTGGTTTGATTACAGGATTTGATACGATTTGCTTATCAATAATCTACATTTACCTATATATTAAAAAGAGAAGTGAATGAACAGTAATAAATAAATAAATATTAAAAAGAGAAATGAATGAACAATAATAAAAATAGAAATGAATGAATATTATCGGGTACCGGTATCAAATTTACCAAGCTGAGTATATTTTCGGTATCCGTTCGGCACCGGTATTCATCGGGTTTTACCCTCAAATACCGGTGTCGTACCAGTACCGACCGTATCACGCCGTACTGTACAAGGTATATTCGGTACCGGTTCCCACTTTTGGGGATTTCGGTAACGGTATTTTCGGTACCGAGCTCATCAAATCATGTAGCAATGCAAGTAATTGCACAATTTAGATTACTTTTCATACACACAGTAAGTAAACTGTATTTCGTTTGAATGATGTTTTATATACACAACAACTTATTTTGCTTTATTTTTTGTCTTTTTACGTAATGAATGAATTGTAGCATATAAATACGATTTGCTTATCAATGATCTAAATATCCAAGTTAATTTTACATGCTACAATTCATTCATTACGTAAAAGGACAAAAAATAAAGCAAAATAAGTTGTTGTGTATATAAAACATCATTCAAACGAAATACAGTTTACTTATTGTGTGTATGAAAAGTAATCTAAACTGTGTAATTACTTGCATTGCTACGTTGCTACATGATTTGATAAGCTCGGTACCAACCGGTATCGAAAATACCGTTATCGAAATCCCCAAAAGTGGGTACCGGTACCAAATATACCAGGTACAGTACGGCGTGATACAGTCGGTACTGGTACGACACCGGTATTTGAGGGTAAAACCCGATGAATACCGGTGCCGAACGGATACCAGAAATACACTCAGTTTGGTAAATTTGATACATGTACCCGATACTATTCATTCATTTCTATTTTTATTATTGTTCATTCATTTCTCTTTTTAATATTTATTTATTTATTACTTTTCATTCACTTCTCTTTTTAATATATAGGTAAATTTGTATGCTTCATGTTGTTGTACCCTATGTTTAAGGAGCACTTCAAATTTTTTATTAATATTTTTCACTTCTAACCTAAAACATCTAATTTATGCAATTTAACCCCTTTGGGTTTCTACTTTTAACACAATGCTTTTCATTCTTTTCAATTTAACCCCAACACCTTTTTACTTTCAACTTTGGCTCCCATAGTTTTCATCTTTCGCAAGTTTTTTGTTTTACGTTTTGTTCAAAATTTTGTGAGTTAACACGCTGCAACGTGCGTGTGGGGTTCAAAGTTTTTTTCGTCTATTTTTTCCATTTGAGAAGTTCGTCGCAACACGCGGGTCCTAGATCAACTTAGGTATTTTTCTATGTTTTACGTTTCAGCCTAAATTTTTCACATTAACACGTCGCAATGGGTGTGCGTGATTCAACGATTTTACATTTGCTTTTCATTCGGTTTTATTTTTCTCCTTTTCTATTTATTTTGTTTTTGCGAGTTTTTCGGTGTTGGTCGTGGTAGTGGTAGTGGTGTGGCATTGGTGCTACTTTGAATGGTTTTACGCCCCCGCCGCAACGCAAGTGCCTTAATACTAGTTAATATAATAAAAGAAACTATGAAATGATGCGTGTTGCTCATTGGAGGCACTTACTTTTTTGTTTTACCGTCTTTTTCTCCTATTTAATTAACTATGAACACTTATCTTTATAACTATGAATATTGGATATTAATAATCCCAACTATTCGCCGTTGGCCGCCAACAGTCCCAATTTAAAAAATAACCACTGGCAGTACCAACTATTGACATATTGGCCACCAATGGACCATGACTAACAGAACCCTAACGTCGTTAGTCTCCAGTCGCAGGAAAACCGTTTTTTGCCAGAAAAAAGGTTTCTAAAGGTCCAATCTAAGGTTACAAAGAGGTTTGGGACGAAAATGTTGAGTTTTCCGGCCAAAAAGTTGAGTTTTCCGGCCACAAAGAAGTTTTCCGGCGATTTCAATAATTGGGGCCTTTACTCGAAAAAGGTTCCTAAAGGTCCGTAATAAGGTTACAAAAAGGTTTGGGACGAAATGTTGAGTTTTCCGGCCAAAGTCGGTTTTCTGGCGACCGGAGACTAAGACGTTAGGGTTCTGTTAGTCATGGTACATTGGTGGCAAATATGTCAATAGTTGGGACTGCTAGTGGTTATTTTTGAAGTTAGAACTGTTGGCGGCCAACGGCGAATAGTTGAGATTATTAAAATCCATTATTCCTTACAACTAAAGATAACTAATATATAGGACATTCATCTCTATTTGAATTTGTTTGCTTATCTTAATAAGATAACTAGCAGAGTATCCGCGCGATGCGGCGGAGGCGACACTTTGCATTGTGGTACATGTTTCTGGTAGTGTTCTTAGTCGTTTAATATTTATTGTAGCATCATTGTGGTGAATATACGTCATAAGCGAAATCATCGGTTAGTCCATCTCATTGTGGTGTGTGTTGTTCTGTCGGTTCGATTATTATCCTCAACCGAAGCCGAAAACCAAAGTCATCGGCTAGACTATTTTATTAACTGTTGGATCTAGTGGACCCCACAAAAGAACAGACGATTGGAAAGCTAAAATAGTCTACAACATCTGATCATGAATAACAGTGATTTGAATATCTGCTCCCCCCAATGGCAAAAACTCAACATCTGCTTACTCTAAAGTCTGCTAAAGCCAAAGGTCTGCCTAAGGTAAACTCTGCTTGAAGACAAAGTTTGTTGATCCAAAGATATGCCAAAGTGAACCTCTGCTTGAAGACAAAGTCTGTTGAAGCAAATGCCTAATCATCCATTGCTGATGAAGACAAAGTTTGAAGAAGCTAAGTTCTGCTATAGTTCAACAGATGTTAAAGACCAACAGATGATTATTCAACAGATGTTGATCAACAAAGTTTATCAATGTAACAATGCTTAGGCTAATAGCAGATGTTAGGAGTTTGTTAGGTTGTTAGATGTCGCTGTCTAGGTGACGTCAGCTTAGATGCTTCAGATGTTTGATTTCTACTATAAATGGAACAGTGCATGTACTGTTCTATTCATCACTTTCCTCTGACATTTTTGTACGAACAAATTAGAAGTGATCAGGCTGAGGGGGTGTTGTAATTCACATGCATACGCAAATATTGTAATTGCAATCTTTATAAAAGCATGATGATGAAAGCAATCTTTCCATTGTTGCGATTCAAAAGTTTATTATTCCGCTGCATATTTCCATATTTGTTTATCTTCATTCATTGTTCTATCTTAAATTGTGACAACAATCAAACTCAGATCCTAACAATTGGTATTAGAGCTTGGTCAATCAAACTCTGGCATTGTTGTAGCTCGAGGTATGATTATACAATCTCCACTTATCATAGGACTTGAGTAAGGAAATCAGTTTAGCTAGGCTCATACGGGTCAGATACTTGGTTCTCTTGATGAGTGTAACGTTTGTTTCCCAGCTTATATGAAGAGCATTTAGTATTTTTTTTTTGTTGACAACAGAGTTTTGCAGTGGCATATCATGTGTTTTCATCTCACTGATTAGAGAAATTAACCTTTGAATATGATTTTCAAGGGTTTCTCCTGAAAAGTGATTGAACATATTGAACCTTTGCATCAACATTTCTCTTTTACTTTCTTTCATCTTCTCGTTCCCTTCGTACATTGCCAGAAGAGCATTCCACAGCTCTTGAGCAGAAGTTGATTCCCTGACCTCAACATCAATTTAAGGCGCCAAAGCAGAGTGTAGCAGTGCTAGAGCCTTTGCATTAGTATCAACCTTTTCTTGTTCCTTTTCATTTTATTTTGTTGTAGGTTTCAAAGCAGTAGTCCCTCTTGCCTCATCTACCACGTAAGTGATCACGGTTGGTCCATTGCAGATAGACCTCCAAGCCTTTGGATCCTTGATTCTCATGTACTGAATTAACCTGAATTTCCATTATGAGAATGATCCCCCTAACAGCAGCCTGGGGAACCTGTTGTTGGTTCCTATGATGGTGTCAAGATCCTGGTTAATTGTAGCTTTATCACTTAACGGCATCTGGTTAGTAAGTTCCATATCTGAAAAATCAAATTGTAAGTAATAATTGAAAAATGAATTCAGTTTAATACTTAACAAAAATTTTCAATTAAATATTTAGACAACACAGTTCAATTTAACGGATTTAATCTACACAGTCCAAGTCCAAAGAGATAACTTTTAAAACCGTATAGTCCAAGGATTCGAGGTATTTAGTCACACAGTCTAACAAATCAAAGTGAGGCCTCACACTCCAAAATTTCAAAATATGAGACCGCACACTCCAAAAGATTCAAACTAGGAGACCACACACTTAAAAGGTTTAAAGTAGTAGACCGCACACTCCAAAAGATTCAAACTAGGAGACCACACACTTAAAAGGTTTAAAGTAGTAGACCGCACACTCCAAAAAGGTTCACTTTTAAAGTTACACAGTCCAATCCGCACAGTCAATGTCCAGTTCATAATTTAAATTGTCCGCACACTAAAGTTCCAGTCGCACACTTCTTTATGGACCGCACACCACTTAAGTTTGGGCCGCACACTATGTTATTTGGGTCACACACTTTAATTGGCTTCAATCAAACTTGTTTGTTTAAAGTTGACCACACACTAAAACTTTGACCGCACACTGCTTGATGGACCGCACACATCAATAGTTTGGGCCGCACACTTCGTAACACCAACCAAAAGTCCAACAATTGCTTAATCCGCACACTTGTCTGCACAGTTTTCCCGTACACTGAGTTTGGAAGGTTTGTCATGTACACTAAGTTTGGAAACAATATCAATCTATTGTAACAAAAATTCCGAATTTGTAGGGATTGAAATCTCAATCTTTGACAAGTTTCTTACCACTAATATCTTCGAAAAACCTGCAAACAACTTTGACTTTTTACCAAAACAGATTAAAATCCAGTTTTTTTTTACGAAATCTTTAAGAATTTTTATGAATGTTCTTTTAACCAAAATTCTGAAATCTTGAATTTTATAAACGGTTCTTTACAAAGGTCTGAATTTTCAAATCTTATGAATTTGTTTCAAGGAAATTCTGTTTTTTTTTAACAAACGTTGGTCAGTTTCCAAAGATCAAAAACCTGTGAAAACACTGAAAAACACAGAAAAACCAGTCGAACAATATATATAAAACATATTTAACAAACAGAATTCAACCTTTTGTGTTTCTTCAAATCTGCAAATCAGCAAAAATAGATCCTTTTTTTCAATCTTCAGCAATATCCAATCACAAACCAAGCATTTCGAAAGACTTCTTAGGCTCTGATACCAATTGTAAGTCCAGAAAACTATAATCGGATATCACAAACACCTAAACAAGTCGCAGAATAACAAGAAAGGTGTAGAAGATGAAGAACAAATGTCGATTGAATTGATAAAAGGTGCACACGATATCAAGTATCGTCTGGTACACAAGTTTAGGGAATTACAAACAACCAACAACTAAAACAAGATCTAGGAACATCTTATTTATAGATTATAGGATGACCTAATACAAGTGGGCCAAGCCCAACCCTTATATGCACACTTATAACATCGACCAAGCCCATAAATAACACCTAACCAACCCAAACTAGTCAAGTCAAGACAAACGTAAACCTACAAGTACATGCCCTTACAGAAATGGCAGCTCTATCTGATTTTGATCTGTGCATCAACTTTGATTATGTTCACAAGAAGAAAGTACACATACCTCCACCAAATACATCCATCCCTGCAGAGCTTGAAGAGGAAGCAAGAACAGGTGTCATCTTTGAATAGCCAGAACTTTTTGTGGTTTTCAGAGACTTTGAAGAAAAGAAAGCCCTCTTCAGAGATGTTGACATCTGCAAATATTCAAACCAGACTCTCAAGTACATCAAAGAGTGAACAAAAAACAGGAATAACCCAAGGGAAGAAACAAAGAGATGCTGAGGAAAGAAATAGAGACTATCATCAATGAGTGGATAACTGCAAGAGGTTGGTACAAGGAATGCTACAAGTTCATCCATCACAAGATGAAACTGAAGACTGATGATCTTTACCGAATTAACATTTCTTGAAAAACAATTTAGTTATGTTATTTCTTTGTTTTCTGTTTTGAACAATGTTTTGTATTTTGCAACTTTAATTCCGATTGTTTGGATTTTTTTTATTATGTTCATTTGTTATGAGGTAGTTTATTTTTCTTACAATACTTAGGGGAAATTGTTAAGAAACTTTTATAAGTATTGAAGAAAAAAATGATCAATCTGATTATATGCTGAAGATAAAGTCAATAAGATCAATAAAAAGGTATCTACAAGATAACAAGACAAGAGAAGAAAGAAAGAAATATCTTCAACAAAGATCAAGAAGTGATCAAGACAAAAGAAGACGACCAGAAAATATCATTCTGATGAGTTTGATGATAAATCTGGTATTTATCATCAGAATCTGGTAAACTCTGATTATCATAATTTTTGATGATCAAACTCAACAAAATTCTGGTAAGCTGGCCATCAGAATTTCTGATGGGCTAACTTGTCTTACAGATAAGGCCCTGACACACTTGAAAAGTAATAAGTTGATATCCATGGATTCAATGAATATGCCAAAAAGCTACTTTGTGCAGAGCAAGTGCATGAATAAACAAATGTTTATTCATGACCCGGACTCTCTATAAATAGAGATGTCAACACCAAAGGTTAAATGAGTTGAGCTAAGCATTCAATACATACACCAAAAACTCCATTACCCTTCACTACAGAATTCTTTGAGCATTCATTTGTAACAGTCAATAACTTTGTTTTTCCAAAGTGATATATATACTTGAAAAATCTGTAAGTTGTGTTTCTTGAAAGTTTGATTTCTATTCCGCACAATATTTTCATACTTGTTGAAATCCATGAGGATCTTATATGGGATCTGTCACACCCCAACCGATGGCAGAATCATCGGGGTGTGGCACTAGACGAATCAGATTGCTCAAGAGAATCCATAACAACTATTTAGTGACAATATTTAATGCGTTCATTATCCTATACTAATAAACAATATCTCAACAAACAGTCATACAGATTTCATGTCTCTCAAACAATACAAATCCGACAACCTAGATTTTAAGTGAGTTTTTAGACTTCCTAATCTTGTTTCAGGATAACCTGCGATTAACCTGCAACATACGTTAAAATAAAGTCAATACAAAAAGTATTGGCGAGTATACAAGTTTGCATAAGTATAGCATAAAAAACGTTTACGCATAACCAACATGTAACACATAATAGGCGAATCAAGTAAGCTATCAACAATGCTACAACCTAACCACGTGGCTGCGATGTAGAGCATGTGCGACACATGTTCACCGAAGCGAACACGTGAAGTAGAGTATGTGATCCTTAGCAACCCCAGTTCACAACAGGTGTTGAGTCCAAACTATACTACTATCGTTGCTAAAGGCGGTCTAGTGTAACACTGTGTAAGCATAACAACAAGTAATTCAACTAATCACGTATAACATGCGAGTGCGGTTAGCACTTGAAATGCGTTTAAGTGTTGTGTTTTTTATTGAGAACGTATGTTACACCCAAAAGTGCGATAAACGAAAATGGGTTCGAGTATACTCACAGTGTGTGTTTAGCAACTAAATAAAATCTAGATTGGATTGAAGGGAGCGCGTTGGGCTAGCCTGTGCATGAAAACAGAAGCATAAGTCTTCCTCAGGGCTAAATGATTGTAACAGAATGTTGAGTGGGGTAAAAAAGTGACTTAAGTGTTCAACAATCTATCCAAACGGATGGATCTAATCCATCCGGGCGGATGGGTTCCATCTAGAGGGATGGTCATCCGGACTGATGTCTATTCGGACGGATGGATATTCGGATAGTCTGTGGTTGTTTGCGAATCGTTAAAATTTGAAGTTTAGTTAAAAGCGTTTAAACAACGGAAATTGTCAGGGTCAGGTCATCCGGACGGATGGCCATTCGGGCGAGTGATCTATAGTTGAAGTTTTTGTAAAATTTTCTAAGTAAAAGTTTTAAGTTAGCGGAGACGGCGTGACGACGTGTCAAACAACGGAAATATACCAAATCTAGTTCATTCGGCCGGATGAGCCCAACCCATTCGGACAAACGTGTTGTTCCTGATGAAGATTCATGTTTGACCCGTTAATCAGTCCATCTCTTCGGTGGAAATCAGTTTTCAACCGGCTTTCGACTAAGGAACGAGTCGAGAATCTGATTGAGTCCAGATTCCATCAATATCGTGTGAAAACCGAGGAGAAGTTCAAAACTAGTAGAAACATGTTGAAATCTTTCATAACTAAGTTGAAAAGTGTGAAAATCCTTTGGATCTTAGACCAATCTCGATTGAATGACGCTCCACAACCGTTTGCCTAAGCAAAACGAGTGAAAACCACCTTTAAGGGGTCTAAAACCAGTGTTTTCGATAAAAGTTAAGGTGTGTGTGTGATTTTGATGAAGAAGATGGAGTAGAAGTGACTAGAGATGATGCTTGACGAAGATTTGGGAGAAAAAGCTTACAAAATGGCCTTGAATCGCATCTGAGAGTTGGGGGAGCGGATGGTAGTGTCAAAGTTTTGAAATGAGGGTGTACGACTAGTATTTATAGGGGAGGGCGAGATTTAGAGCGGTGCGCGAGCGACAGTTGTGACACTTGTGCTCCGTAAACACCACACAATGTAGGACAATATCTTTTATCGAAGAAACAATGTGTTTTGGTCTCAAAATTTGTTTATTTGCGTTTGACAATTTCACGTTTTGATTCTAGTTCGGTTTCAAGCTTTAAATCGCTTTCTGGAAAGTTATACGCTAACTGATACGTAAACGTAATCAGTATAATGCGACAAACACTCCGGAACAGTGACATAGGCTTAACATACCTTAAATAACTTTTATAAAACTTAGAAATAAGTTTTGAAGGCTTTGGTGTGTCAAAAACAAGTTTATTTGATCACAGGGACTATTTGCGTCAAACTGCGAAAGTCTTCTGATTCGTACTGTAACGAACATTCCGGAACTTGATCATAAGCTAAACATACCCTAAATAACCTTTACATAGCTTAGAAATAGGCTTTGAGGGGTTCGGTATGCGGAAATAAACTTTTTGATCAAATAGGAACTAAAAGCGTCAAAAAGTGCATAAGTTTGCATTTTTGCACATAACTCACGTTCTGAACATATCCGGACATCCAAAAATTTTTGTAATCATTAAAATATTTTATTTTAGTGTTTGGAATGCTAAAATTCCATTCGTCGCGCAATTTGGATCGTTTTTCGCGTTCGTTCGTGTTTCGTCGTAATTAACCGAATAACGTGGCCGTACGACCAAACGAAACTACATCCGAGATATTTTTAAGCATATTTCATGTCCCCTATACTTTAACTTCATTTTTGAGCCTTGAACATGGGTTAATGGGGCTTAAACGCGTCGAAAATACATTAAAATGTGTGCAGGGGCCTGTTTCGCCAATTTTGAAACTTCAGACCTAAGCCGTCGCGTCTGGCGACAGCCTGAGGCTTTTGCCGTCACGCAACGCCTACATTTGGGCAGAATCCATTTTTCAGCAACTGGGTTGATTTTCAAGGGTTTTTATGTGATTTTCTCAATACCATATGTTGGTTTTTGAAGTCACATAGTATCCAAAACCTGGTGCAACACTTGGATGTGTTGGACCGTGTGCGACCCTATATAGTCAGTAAAAGTAGTTCATCTTCGTTTACAGAGGCGGAATCAAAGTAAACAAAGTCACAACAGCTTTATCCTTTCAATTTCCTTTCTATTAATGCTTTCTGAGTAGATTTTGACAGCAATTCGACACCTACAGCATGACCTAGTTCCGCTCCAAACGTTGCACATGACATGAACCAACACATATATATAGGAGGCCTGATTCCACTCGAAACCGCATGATCATTATGAGCGAAATCACCTAATACACTCACGAGCGGAATCTGATTTTTATGTCTTTAAGAGCGAAATCAACTATTTCGCTCCAAATGATCAAATATTTTTCGAGCGGAATTAACCTTTTAGTTCAAAATCAGCGAAGATCTTTTCGAGCGGAATCAGGTTTTTAGGGTATTTTTACCATTTTTACTTCGAATTGTAACCTGATTCTTTCTAGGGTTTGTTAATTCTAAGTTTTATACAATATACTCGAAATTCAGGCCATTTCAACCGCTGAAACTAGTTCAAATCAGAAAAGTATGAGTAGAAGTCAGAAAATCTGGTAAAATCAAGCTGTAACGGTATGAACTCCTTGTCCTGAGCTCTGATACCACTTGTTGGACCGTGTGCGACCCTATATAGTCAGTAAAAGTAGTTCATCTTCGTTTACAGAGGCGGAATCAAAGTAAACAAAGTCACAATAGCTTTATCCTTTCAATTTCCTTTCTATTAATGCTTTCTGAGTAGATTTTGACAGCAATTCGACACCTACAGCATGACCTAGTTCCGCTCCAAACCTTACAAATGACATGAACCAACACATATATATAGGAGGCCTGATTCCGCTCCAAATTACATGAACATTACGAGCGGAATCACCTAAGATCACTTAGGAGCGGAATGACCTAGTTCGTTTGGAGCGAAATCACCAACTAACCTATTTCCTGATTTCGCTTCTAATGACACAGGTGTCATTTGGAGCGAGATTACATGATTAAATCTCTAACCTTGTTTTCCAA
The DNA here is from genome assembly GCA_030545235.1 of Helianthus tuberosus. Taxonomy (NCBI): domain Eukaryota; kingdom Viridiplantae; phylum Streptophyta; class Magnoliopsida; order Asterales; family Asteraceae; genus Helianthus; species Helianthus tuberosus. The sequence continues at coordinate 72,160,362 of CM060383.1, forward strand.
TCTAATTCAATCTATCTAGACCTAAGACTCGATTAAGACGTAGTCATCAGACATTCAGTGCACCAACAGGATGGCCTAGATTAAAGCTCAAATTTCAAGAAACGATCCTAACGGTTTTGGAAAATCTATATAAACCCACTTGATTTTCATTCATTTCTCACACACTTGATCTCATTTATGCTCTAAGTTGAAGCTCTCCTTTGTGAAGCTTCATACCTGAGTGTTTTGAGTTCAAATCTTCATTTCTTGGACCTTTTGTAAGTTTCTTTCATGCTTTTATTGCTTTTCAAGCGTAAAAGTTAAACAGTGTTTGACTTTCTGCTTTGACCAGTCTTTGGTCAACGCAAAGTTCGTTTGAACTTTGCAACGTGAGCGTAATCACGATGGTTATAGTCCCTTGTTACTATACCTACTGATTACCACGTTGTTTAGGCATAGTGACGAGTCATAGTTTCGGTCAAAATACGCGTTTATGCGTATGTTGCAACGAAGCTATCCTTGGGTATCAAAACACTTTGTTTTGATATCAAACTTGTTTTCTAACTTAGTTAAACATGTTTTAACATGTTTAACTCATCACTCTTAGTTTAGTGCTTATATAGGGTCGTAAGATAAGCGGTCTAAACAACCGCTTAGACTTTCAAACCCGACCCGTTTGGTCGATTGTTAGGATCCGAACAAACATATTTTGTGACCATAGTTGTATAGGGAATAACCTTCCGAGGTTATACCTTATGGTCACTTCGTTTAGTTAGTTGTATGATAGGTAGTTTATATGCCTTAGGAAAATGACCAAAATGCCATTTTGGCGCATAAATTCATTTTAAGCATATGTAACACATGTTTTGGCATCTAAACTGATTATATAACATAATTAGATACGTTAAGGCATATAATACTTGTCATAGGGCTAGTTAGGCGTCTCGAACGCGCATTCGCGCGAACGACGGGTTAAAGTAGCGTAGACTACCTTAACGGGATGTAATGGGTCGTAAGCACTTAGGATAGGTTCTGATTTAGAATGTAGGCTTTGTTAAACCATATCACATGAGTTCCAATACTCATTTGGTTTACGAGACCTCATTCTACCCGATCTTCCGATTTAGGTCTCGATTCACTAACATAGTATTCGTTACACTAGGAACCACTTCGACACTTGAACATTTGATCCTTTGAGCTTTATCATACCTTTTGAACAAGACCTACACGCAATCCCAGGCGAGTACATAGTTCCCCTATTTTACCGTTTTCAAATGTTTTGGGGTGATTCATATGTGTAACTGATTTGTTTTCCAAGTGTATGGCATATATGTGTTTACTAAGTGCTTTTATGTGTATTATTCCGATTATGCAAATACAATGTTTATCTAATTCCTTAAAAGAACTATCTATCTTCATAGTTAGATTCTTATAGGATATTTGAAGTACAGTCTTAGATCTTCATATCTTCATAGTGAGATTTTTAAGAAGTACTTTACAGACGATGGTCGGTTAATGTGTAGATTGTTGGTGATTTAGATAACGAAACTAGAGTAATACAATAAGCACATGGTGGATACGCCGCTGGTACTTCCTATATATAAGTGTGCTTATTATATTACCCTTCGTGGCGTTATCCCGAATCACTATTAGGATGTTGTGATACGATGATTCAATACGACAGAAACGAAATCCTTTTAACATCAACCTATCTTCATAGATTGATTCTTCTAGGATGTTTAGAGTACTAATAATGGAGTCTTTGTTTAGATTCATTGTGTACTTTAATGCGTATGTAACGAGACGATGTGACGAGAACCTGATCCCTGTAGTATCTATCTATCTTCATAGCTAGACATATATGGGATGTTTAGAGTACTAACATTGGAGTCCCTGTTTGGATTCATTATGTGCTTTAATGTGTGTTTACTAGTTGAAACGAGTTAACGATCTATGTGTTTATATGGTAGTTGTGATTTAGATAACGAAACGGGTGCAATAAAATAAGAACGTGGTGGATACGCCGCTGGTACTTCCTATATATAAGTGTTCTTATTTTATTATTCTTGTGGCGTTATCTGGATCACTTTAGGGTTTTGTGTACTATTGTTTCAATGTTCGATTATCCAAGTCCTCGTAGAATCTCCCATAACTTTATATGTTAGATTTTTAGTAGGACATCTAAAGTATTATCATGAATCATTGACTTGATTTATATAATACTCACACAAGTTTTGATTAATTTCAAAACTGTTATTATTAATCCTTGATTGGTTTTCTAATAATAGATTAACGAGTTTTACAATGATTTCAACGAGGTTACAATATACAATTTCAAATGGCATAAAAATTATTTAGTAATAATCATATTGCCATATACAATACTTTTTGCTACGAGTTTTCACAATCAAAATTTCGTATTGCAATACTAAACTTTTGCCATTCTTCAAGATTCATTTTCAATCGACAACTCTTGTAGTTGTCAAAGTATTACAATATCAACTTTTGCCATTTATTTGGCTAACAAAACCTATCTATTCGCCGACGTTTTTATGCTGACTATTTTTCACATATGTTTCAGGTTTTCAACTATTCAAGCGTGCAACGCATAGGATTGCATTCGGGCCTTAGACTTCTAAATCAAAAGACAATTACATGTATTCTTTGTTTGTAAAACGATGTTAATAATATAGAATCAATTTAGTACCAGTATTTGGGAGCAATTTGTAACGTGACTCCCCGATATTTTCGCCGCGTGTTGTTGTATTACGCGATTGGGTGTTACAGCATTGTCCGGATGGCTCCACCCGGACGGATGGCCATTCGGACGACCTAGTTTGCGTTTGTTAGTTTTCCAACTTCGGTTCGTTTGTTAAGCGTTGCGTTGTGTTTAATCGAGTTGCGAGTGAGCGTTTGAGCTTTTAAACAAGTTTTAATACTTAGATATTTATATCTATCTAATAATATAACATGATAGGTCATAACATGAGTAACTGCCTTTCGAGTTTGCGTTGTGATAAGCGAGGAGTTTAGATACTCACGTGGTGTCATCGTGTAAGCGTTAGCGTTATAAGCGTATACGTTGTGATGTGCGAAATAGCGTGTGTAATAAGCGATGTAGTGCGAAAATATGCGAAGTAGCGTAGTAAGCGATATAGTTACATTATGATCCGAATCTCTGGTGCTAGGCGTAACGAGAGTAACAAGCGCGAAAGTGCGGAGAAGATGATGCATCAATGATATGCACAAAAAGATTAAAACTTCATTAATGTAAACCGGAAAGAAGATTTGGTTTCTAGATGCGTCCATGAATCGACTGATCACTGCCAAATATATTCCATTGTATTGTAAACGAAAATATGGAAAAAGAATCCTAGATTCTCAAAGGCTCCAAATCATAGGTGGGTCGATGTTGTTTCTTTTGATTCAGATGCAGAATTGATGGAGCTGGTGATTTTAGGGTTTGGTAAAGAACGTTGGATGGAGTGGAATGGGAAGCTCTAAGGTGATTGCTTTATGAATCGGATTAAAACCGCCTTTTAGATTTGTGTAAAAAACTATCACGAAAAAGAAGAAAGACGGTGTTGTGCGATGGTGGATGGTAGCGGCTAGATGAATTGTAGAACATAGAACAACGAGCTGTTGACAGTTAGGGTTTCCGAATGAATTAGAAGGGATTTATAAGATCTGTATTATGATATGGGTCAGGTTTAGCGAATTTGGGGCTTCATTGATAAAGAAATGGGCCCGATTTTTGGAGCCAAAAGTGGAATTGAGAAGCTCTATTATGACGCCACATCTGCTAAAATTATTTTCATTTATTATATATAATAGAAATAATAGAAATTAGATATATGAATGTAAGAAACATAAAATTTAAAAGTTATGAACCTTAAATCCCAAAAAAATTAAGTGTTTTGAAGTTGTTCTTTTTGTTCTCGCAATAGTTAATGTTCTTTAATAATCCTCATCCATGATACACATATCTGATAAGTTATTGGTACTATCTTTTATGACATTAAAAAAAAAAAACACCACATATGCTTATAATTTAAAGAGCTTTTACATTTTATTGTGCAACTTTTGTTTTCTTGTTTGGCTGAAGATTCATACTTGCTTCTCTGTTAGAGAATGAATAACAAATGTCTGTATTTAGATATTTTTCTATAAGTTTTTTTTGAACGGCAAACAACACTTTATATATATATATATAAAGAGTCAGCAAGAAACTGAAAACAAACAAAAAGGAAAACAAACAAGAACAACCATGAAACATATTTTTCTATAAGTTAAAAGATAAAGTATGATACAGATGTCATTCTTTAAGAAAAGATAAAAAAAATTGGTATAAAATGAAATTGGTCCATAAAACCAGAAGAGACATATATAGTCAAAACACCATAGAAACGGCGTAAAATAATCTTGACAGTTGTTCGAGCATCCTTTTGAGCTTCAATTGCCATTAGTGGTCAGCACGCTGTCATTCATCTCCATTCCCCTCTCTCTCTCTCTCTCTCTATTCATCATCTTGTATTCATTTTCTTTTCGTGCACCAACTCATTGCATCCAAAAGCCCCTTTTTCAGTCATCAATTCCACCATTGCTGCTACAGATAGGTAGGTCATCTCTCAGTTAAACCTAATTATGCTTCATTTTCGTTTCCTTAACTTGCTTACGTTTCCGTTTATAAGTTTTTTTTTGTTGTTGTTGAATTAATTGGTGGTTGTATCATGTATGTGAAGTGTGAACTCATCTGGATAGGTTAATTGATTAGATTTTGATTCAGTTTGAGGCCAATTTGTTTAATTCTAGATAGATTTTCCTCCAGTTTCGAAGGTTTTTTATTGGAGTTTTCATCTGGATTGTTGTTAACTTTTAGATGTGTGTTTTGAAAATGTGGAATTTGGGGAAATGTTGGGATGTTAATGTGTTGGATTCTGTGTTAAGTTATGTGTAGGGTGGCTAGCTGCTTGGTTTAATATAGTGCGTTTCGGTTTTAAAGAGGCTTAGAGGCGCCCACTGTGTTAAGTTATGTGTAGGGTAGCTAGCTGCTTGGTTTAATATAGTGTGTTTCGGTTTTAAAGAGGCGCGCGTGTATGTATAACTAAATAAGCGTTATTACAACCGTATGCTGCATATCTCTCGTTTGTTTTACGTATAAACCTATTTATCAATTCCTTAGGTTGTTGTTATATATAAACCTCCTACAGACCCTAATTGTGACCAAATTTGACTCAGGATAGTTGTGGGACTGCACATAAAATTTGAGTAATTTGCTTGTGAATTAGAAGGATTTGACTTATTTTTCTGTTTCAAATGGAAGTGCAATGGGCAATGCATGACCCCAGCTACTAAATGTCTGCTGTAATTTGCTTGCTTTTTTGTTTCTTATTACACAGTAGTTTTGATTTTGATATTCTTCATGAGCTGTACTGTAATGGACTTGTAGGATTATTGTAAAACGACTTACAGCTTTCTCGTGGTTTGTCGAGATGTCAGACTGACATTGAAAGCCTTTTCTTTTAAATAATAAATAAATTATAGTTATAGAGATGTAAAATATTTAAAAGAAAGTAACAATACGCTTTTAATACACATTTCAGGGAATTTTTGGACTCCATCGTAGTATTCAGGTTGTAGCTTTAAAAAGCCACACAGTGAAGTAAAAACAACAGTATGTCTGTTTCTATGAGAGATTTGGATCCAGCCTTCCAAGGAGCTGGACAAAAAGCGTATCCTTTGTTCTTTCATATATCATGCAGTTGATTTAATTCACTTGCATATTTTATACTATGTTTTCTTATTTAACTAATGCGTAGATTACAAGTCTAATTTTCTATTGATTTTTTTATTATCATGGACATTCGCCTATTTTTCCCTTAAACTATTTACAGAGGAATTGAAGTATGGCGCATTGAGAATTTTAAGCCAGTGCCCGTTCCACAGTCTTCTTATGGCAAGTTTTTTACAGGGGACTCCTATCTTATATTGAAGGTCTATTCTCTAATCTTAATTCTCTTGCATATTTCATCGTTATTTCTTTCTTTGGTATGAATGTTTTGTGTGAAAACTTACTCACATATATCTTATAATGTTAGTTATTTACCCTTGACCATTAGTATATCTAATAAATTATTAGGTGACAACTTTTCATATATCTTGTAATGAAATAAACTGAAACATCAGCAAGTCAGCAACAGTATCTAAGTACTCCATCCCTTAAGAATTTCAATAATTGACTAAATTATGTAGCAAGTCAGCAACAATATCTAAGTCTCCCTTAAGAATTTCAATAATTGACTAAATTACGTAGTTGTATAGAAGTGCTGCACTTTTAGTCCAACGTCTAAATAGTTAATGCTGCACTGTTATTACTAAATCACACAATTCACATTCTTTCTGCAGACTATTGCTTTGAAAAGCGGTGCACTGCGCCACGACATCCATTATTGGTTAGGTAAAGATACCAGCCAGGTGCGTTTATACATGTTATATAGTCAGTCACAATATAATATTCCGTCTTTTTCCAAACGGTAATCCTAACCTTTGAGTTAATCGAATTTGGTTATAGGATGAAGCTGGAGCAGCAGCACTGAAGACGGTCGAACTCGATGCAGCTCTTGGAGGACGTGCTGTTCAATATCGCGAGGTACAAGGACATGAAACCGAAAGATTCTTATCTTACTTTAAACCATGCATCATACCTCAAGAAGGCGGAACCGCATCTGGTTTCAAGCATGTTGAATCTGAGGAGCATAAGATCCGTATGTTTACTTGCCAAGGAAAGCATGTAGTTCATGTAAAAGAGGTTCCTTTTGCTCGATCCTCACTCAATCATGATGATATCTTTATCTTGGATACTGCGAATAAGATATTCCAGTTTAACGGTTCCAATTCAAGCATTCAAGAAAGGGCTAAAGCGCTAGAGGTTGTGCAACATATCAAAGATACTTATCATGATGGGAAGTGTGACATAGCTACTGTTGGTGAGTGGATATGTTATTGGTACTTTAAATCTGAATGACTCCTTAACAATTGAAGTCGTATGTATGTTTTCTTCTTGGATAGAGGATGGAAAATTAATGTCTGATGCTGAAACCGGAGAGTTCTGGGGTTTCTTTGGTGGCTTTGCTCCACTTCCAAGGAAGACAACGACAGATGACGTCAAAAGTGCTGTTGCTCTCCCCACTCAGCTATTCCGGTAATACACTCATATGAACGGTCCATACATTATAGATTTAATGTGGAAAACATAGTAGGTTTACATATTTTTGTTGTATTGAAGTGTCGAGAAGGGGCAGGCGGAACCAGTTTCTGCCGATACGTTAACAAAGGAGCTGCTGGATACAAATAAATGCTATCTTCTGGATTGCGGGGCTGAAATATACTTATGGATGGGGAGAAGTACTTCTCTTGATGAAAGAAAAGCCGCAAGTGGAGCTGCAGAAGTATAATATAATTCTTTCATTTTTCTCGAGCTTCTTGCATTTGAATCATAATCTTCACCTATTATTGTTGACCTCACATTGTAGGAATACCTGCGTAGCCAGGATAGACTGAAGTCTCAAATCATCCGAGTGATTGAAAATTTTGAAACTGTAAGTTTCCGGTCAAAGTTTGATGCTTGGCCTCAATCAGCTGAGGTGGCCGTCTCTGAGGATGGTAGAGGCAAGGTGGCTGGTTAGTAACTACATGTTTTACACATTTTCTCTGCATAGTATTCTATAGAAAGTTAAATCCGGAGTACACAAGTAATTTTTATGAGTGTTTATCAATGCCCTCATTGGTCAATTTTAGCACTTCTAAAGCGTCAAGGGGTCAATGTGAGGGGTTTACTTAAAGCAGCTCCAGAAAAGGAGGAACCTCAACCATATATTGATTGCACAGGAAATTTGCAGGTAATCTTGTAATATATTATCTAACCTCTGTTTTTATTAGGCCTGTAAACGAACCGAACGAACACGAACATATAACCGAATTTTTTTTGTTCATGTTCATTCATTAAGAAAATGGACATGTTCGTGTTTGTTGAAATGAACATAAACAAACTTAAACGAACACAATTTAACGAACATAAAAGAACACAAACGAACATAATTTAACATACATAAACGATTATAAAATAACATAATTCACCAAACATAAACGAACATAAAGTAGTTCTCTATATAAATTAGTGATTAATTACAATAAGTTTTATTGAAAAGCCCGTATTTATTACTAGAAAGCCCAATTACTAACTAATTATATATATATATATATATATAGAGGAAGGTTAACGTACATTACGGCTTAACGTACATTACGGCTTAACGTACATTACGTACGACAGGTAATTACGCACGTTCATTTTAAAATCACGCACGTTATAACTCAAAAATCCAAAATCACGCATGTTGAATCACAATAATCACGCATATTAAAAACATTAATCACGCATGTTATAGAACAAATCACGCACGTTGTCGTACGTGAAGTACGTTAAGCCGTAACGTACGATATACTTTTTCTATATATATATATATATATATATATATATATATATATATATATATATATATATATATATATATATATAGAAGCCGGTTATTGTACAAATTGCCTTAACGTCGATGCGTACGAGATGTAGTATCAACGTGCGAATTTGGTTTTGAACATGCGATTTTGGTTTTTGTAAAACAACATGTGACTTCTTTATAGCATGCAAAATTTGTATTTTTTTAAACATGCGATTTTGGTTTTTTTACAACATGCGATTTTGGTTTTTTTTCAACCTGCGAGATTTCCCTTTCTGGGTTTATAACGTGCGAACTTGCCATTGCCAGGATTTGTTCACTCAGTTCGCAAATACACTAGTGTTCACTCTAGAACCCCACCCTATATATATATATAAGTTAGAAAACCTCTTTTATGTTTATATTTTGTATAAATATAACTACTTATTTATTTATTAAAATTTAAACGAACATAAACGGACGCTAACTAACAGTTCATGAACGTTCGGCTCGTTTATAGGCCTAGTTTTTATCCCAGAAAAGAACACGAAGATACACAACGAATCGGTAATTAGTGTTTTTCTATCGATGTATTCACCAGGTTTGGCGTGTGAATGGCCAAGAGAAGATTCTTCTTCCGGTCCCTGATCAGTCGAAGTTTTACAGTGGAGAATGTTATATCTTCCAATATAATTATCCTGGAGAAGATCAAGACGAATGCCTTATTGGGACATGGTTCGGAAAGAAAAGTGTCGAGGTACCACTTATATTATCTGATTTTCGGTATATCACAACTAGATATTAGAACCAAAGTAATTATTATTATATATAACAATTTTGGTAGCTTAGCTACAGTAAATTGTCTTTTAGTGCCTAATTTTCATTTACACCCCCTGATCTTAATAAGTTTAACACATAGCCCCTCAACTTTATAAAATTATATTTTTTCTTTTTTTTAAAGCGTTCGGTTTTAGCTACAGTAAAATTTGTCTTTTAGTGCCTGATTTTCATTTACACCCCCTGATCTTTAATAAGTTTAACATATAGCCCCTGAACTTTATAAAAATATATATTTTTTTTCTTTTTAAAGCGTTTGGTTTTTTAAACCACCCGACACTCATCTCTAAATACACCATTGCGACATGTTTTATCTACGTTTAAAGCGGCCCGATTTAATGCGCGACCGTCGTGTTTATCTTTATAGACGTTTTGGTGTAATTTTTTTTCGAATAGCTTGCCTTTCGTATACAACGATGTAACATTTCGGTGACTTTCGAATATACCATTGTGATGTGGTTATTTTATCGTTACGGTCACGATTTACTTATTTTTATCTACGTTTCAAACCCGCCGCGGAGCACGGGTGGTAACCCACTAGTTTATAACATGTTCCAAGGGTGGAACGAAAAAAAATAATAGAGTAAAAGAACCAAATAGTGCTCTACATTGTGTTGCAGGAAGAACGGAGTTTGGCTACCTCACATGCAAACAAGATGGTTGAGTCGCTCAAATTTATGGCTTCTCAGGTTGCTTACATCAATCGTTATTTCGTATTACATGTAGGTTATTAACTTCCCCATGTCTTTGAACTGATAGTTTGGTTTCATGTGTTTTTAGTTGCAAGTTTATGAAGGAAGCGAGCCTATTCTATTCTTTGCAATCTTTCAGAGCTTTCTGGTTCTTAAGGTGTGTGTTTCTGATCATATTCTGTAATAACGAAAAACATAAAGAAAAAGTTAAATCTTTATTTTCCATTTACATTTATTATCAAATTGTGAAATTCTCAGGGTGGTCTAAGTGATGGATACAAGACTTTTATATCAGAGAATGAACTTTGTGCCGACACTTACAAAGAAGACGGGGTTGCGTTATTTCGAGTTCAAGGATCTGGACCTGAAAACATGCAAGCAATCCAAGTCGAACCCGTAAGTTTATATTTGGTTATGAAGTTCACTTTCATCACCTGCAGATCTTTTAGTTATTTTTTAATTGGCTCAGGTTGCGTCATCTTTGAACTCCTCGTACTGCTACATACTACACAGTGGTTCTTCCGTCTTTACATGGATTGGAAACCTTAGAACTCCCGAAGTAGAGGAACTCGTTGAGAGGCAACTAGATGTCATAAAGGTTTGAAAAATTTGTGCCGAACGACTATCATAGTGTATTGGTCTGTTCATATCTTGCTTTTATTTACTTGCTGTGCGCTATACTTGCAGCCAAATATGCAGGCAAAGTTACAAAAAGAGGGTTCGGAATCCGAACAATTTTGGGAAATTTTAGGTGGAAAATCCGAATACCCGAGTCAGAAGACTGCAAGAGATGCCGAAAGTGATCCCCATCTGTTCTCATGCACAGTTACAAAAGGTTAACGCAACTACCTCTTGCCAACGCCAAATTAAATTCCCTTGTTACTTTCGACAAATATACTAATTTGTTCTTTCTCTTTCATTGCTCTTTGCTGGCGTTTATACTGGTTTAGGAGAACTAAAGGTGTGTAACTGTATCACCTAACCTTGTGCCCGTTATCTCTCTCTTTTCCCCATTTTGATCATATTTTATGTTGTTTTTAACTTTTTACGTAGGTCATTGAGATCTACAACTTTAACCAAGACGATTTGATGACGGAAGATATCTTTATTCTCGATTGTCACTCGAGCATCTTTGTTTGGGTAGGGCAGCAGGTTGATCAGAAACTGAAAACACAAGCGTTAGTTATTGGGGAGGTATATGGTTGTACCTTTACATCCATTATTTTATTTTCAAGTAAAATGGCATTTTCGTCCCGGAGGTTTGGCCAGTTTTGCGACTTTCGTCCAAAGGTTTGTTTTTCCGCATCGGGATCCAAAAGGTTTGAAATCTTGCCATTTTCAGACCTTTTGGATCCAGATGCAGAAAAACAGACCTTTGGACGAAATTCGCAAAGCTGGCCAAACCTCAGGGACGAAAATGGCATTTTACTTTTTATTTGCAGCTAAAAGTTGCTTGAAAGGCATATGGCTGTGTAATGATACACTTGGCAAATTTAACAGAAATTCGTGAAGCATGATTTTCTTCTTGAGAAATTAACGGTTCAAACTCCGATATATATCATATCGGAAGGGAGCGAGCCAGAGTTCTTCACGCGCTTCTTCACATGGGATTCAACCAAATCTGCAGTAAGTGATCACCTTGCAGTTATAAGTTGAAGTATGGGCCATGTGGCTAGCTAAATGTATAATTTTTTTATAATTTTAATATGTTAATATGACTGCAGATGCATGGAAACTCGTTTCAAAGGAAACTATCTATACTAAAAAATGGAGGTCGTCCAACCTTGAGTAATGTAAGTCACATTTTCTGTAGTTATTTTCTTCCTCTTTAAGTTTTCTAATAGAGTGCTTGTTGAATTGTTAGAAACCAAAAAGACGAACACCAGGAGCACATGTAGGAAGGTCTGCTACAAACGAAAAACCGCAGCGTGCAAGAAGTGTGTCTTTTAGCCCAGAGAGGGTTCGTGTTAGAGGAAGATCACCAGCCTTCAATGCTCTTGCTTCTGCATTTGAGAATCCAAGTGCACGGAACCTGTCAACACCCCCGCCCCAAGTGCGGAAGCCTTATCCAAAATCTGATTCCTCAAATGTTGCTCCGAGGTCCACTGCTATAGCGTCACTAACCTCCACTTTCGAACAACCTCCACGAGAACCTCTCATGCCCCGTTCCATCAAACGTAAGATTTGTTTACATTTGAGTAAATTGCTATTTTCGTCCCTAAGGTTTGGGCAGTTTTGTGACTTTCATCCAAATGTTTGTTTTTTCGCATCTGGATCCAAAAGGTTTAAAATCTTGCCATTTTCATCCCTTTCGTTAACTCCATCCATTTTTCTCTGTTAAGTCAATGGTATTTTCATCTTTTTACCTACTTGTTTTGTTTTGTTTATATATATATATATAGAGGGGAAGGTTAATGTACAATAGCCCCTTAACGTGTAGCGTACGCGACTTAATCATGCATGGTCATTTGTAAATTACGCACGTTATAAATTTCAAACCCTAATTACACTTGAAGAAGAAATTACGAATGTTATATCATAATTACGCACGTTATTTTGTTGGTCGCGTACCATCGCACGTTAAGAGGCTTTTGTATTTAAAACTCTCTTTCTCTCTATATATATACGCACTTGTACATAAAGTGAAAAAAGACAAAATTGCCCTTTAAGTTAATAAAAAAGACGGAAATACCCCTGACTTAACAGATAAAAATGGATGGAGCAACGGGCCGGATGAAAATGGCAAGATTTCAAACCTATTGGATCCAGATGCGGAAAAACAAGCCTTTGGACGAAAGTCACAAAACTGGCCAAACCTCAGGGATGAAAATAACATTTTACTCTTTACATTTATATTTGGATGTGATTTTGTTGTTTGAAGTTGTAATAATAAAAAACAGTTTTTCTTTATCCCAACGTTAAACTATAATCATGTAATAAGTTTCAAAACTCAATCCAGGCACCTCATAAGTAAAATAACATAAAACACACATAAGCAGGTATCTCCCAAATTATTACTTAAACTTATTATCTTGACATGTATACAGCTAGGCCCAAATCGCCACCAAAGGCTGAGTCGAATTCGAAGGAAAACATAATGAGCAGTAAAATCGAAACCCTAACAATACAAGAAGATGTTAAAGAAAATGAAGTTGAAGATGAGGAAGGGCTCACTTTGTACCCGTACGAACGCCTTATAACAGTATCCACCGACCCTGCTGCAGACATCGATGTAACCAAAAGAGAGGTATTGTTTTTGAAATCTTGTGTTACGGGAAACATGTAACTTTACTGTTAATTTGATTGAAATCTTTGCTTTGTACAGACATACTTGTCTTCCGCTGAGTTCAGGGAGAAGTTTGGAATGACTAAAGAAGCCTTCTACAAGCTGCCAAAATGGAAGCAAAATAAACTGAAAATGGCACTTCAACTGTTCTGAGTATTATTTATTTAATATATTTTGCAGTGGAGAGCCTGTTTTTTCGTGTTTTAGTTTGATAGTGAGAGCATCGGTGCATTTTTAGCTGCTTCTGCTCTCAAGAAGCTGGTTCACGGTTGATATGAGAGTTGGAGTGCACAATTCAGTTAACTCTACTTTCTTCTGTTCTGGTATGTAGCTTTGTTCATGGTTCATTTTTTGCTTACGTGTCAGTTGCATGGTCAACCTTTTATGGTCAAAGGTTTGATATGAGTTTGCATTTTTGGTTGTTTTCTTCTTCTTTCATTTATTTGATTATTGATTTTAACCGAGTTATAGGGTTTGCGGAAGCTGACCCGTTTTAGATTGTATTGTACTCCAAGGATGGAGGTGTGTACAGGACAAACAACTATTAAACCTGTCTTAAGTTAATAGTAAATTGTGTGTTTTTACTGTATTTTTATAATTTTGGCATTAATTTATCTTTTTAATTGACATGTTGGTATGTTTTTTCTGTTATATGTGTCACCGTCAACAATCACAAGCACCTAATATCGCGATACTTGCTAGCCTATAACCTTGCGACACACAACCCGTGTATTGTAGCAGTGTCAATCATAAACCATCCGTCAATCACGGATTAAGGGTTTTAACTTTTAACCAAACTTGGTATTGTATCGATGGTGTGAAATGATAGTGAAGTGATGGTGATGTTGAGTGATTCCCTCCCATACAAAAATCACTTGTCCTTGTATCTTTGTATGGTCTTTTCTTCAATATCAAGAGGCAAATGGCCCATCAAGGAAATTCTCTTAGAAATTGTTTCATTCATATGGTTTTTAATTTGTATAAATCCAGATGGAATAATGAATAAATACTATGTACAATAAATCATGTTCAAGTTGTTGGGTTGAACCTTTATACAAAGCAGAAATTTTTACAAACCTGAAAATTGTGTCAAATATATGGAGCCAAACGGTACATGACATGAGTTTTAGTTTTTGCAAGTTGATATGAACATGATCCGTATAATGCAAAATTTTATTTTATGTAATTTATTTCATTTTAATACTCTAAAATTAAAAAAAAATATTAAGTGTTTATAAAATAATTACATTTAAACCAGCGGCGGATCTAGAAAATCCGCCAAGCCGTAACGTTTTATAAATAAGCCGTAACGAAATCGAAAAAACCTCAAATTTTTTCAAAAGTTACACTAATTTTTCCAAATTTTTCCGCGCCAAGCCGTAGCGGGCGTTGCCCCCCGGCCTAAGGTATATCCGCCACTGATTTAAACTATAAACCGAGTTGCCAATTTCTCTTTATTATCTTTTGGTTAAAGTAGTCCATCGTTTTAACTTTTGCCATAGACCCAATTTTCTTAAAAAAATAAACGTGTTAAATGGGTTGACCTCGTTAGGCGGAATCAAACACAACCTTTTTAGCTAAACGAGTTCATGGTTGATTGAGTTTGACGTGAAACTGACCTGAATCTGCTTAGACTAAACCCAAAGCTACTGTTTCGTGTGAGGTTAGTGGTTTATATCACCACCGGACACTGAGCTTCATGAAACACAATTTACGGTCTGAAAATGTGACCACCAATGAGAATTAAGTATTTTTGATACTAAATGCCTTTTTTATTTCTTATTTTTCATTTTTAATAAATAGTTTCAACTAAGAATAAAAAATATTATCTTCAAAATAATTGCATTTACTGAAAAAGGATAAAAGTTGTTATCATTGATTGATTTGTTGCCACATCCATAGAAGAAAACTTTAAGAGAATAAGCCAAACAGTGGTCCATTATATGGCTTAACTATCATCCTACAACTAGTTTTTCTTTCAATGACATATTAGGCTTATGATGTTACTGCATTCACTGTTGAACTTCATGGATTCGGACAGGTGAAAAAGAGATGCGACTCAAGATTCGATAACATGTTGTAACTAGTGAATGAATGAGACCAGACTCAATATTTGATAACACGTAAAATAGAGAATCAATATGAGATGTTAGTTTCAAGTGTGGCTTCTGAAGATCGAGTTAGTTATTTTTGAGCCACAATATGTTGGTAAATATAGAGAACAAAATGTTTAAAGATGCCTTATCGAACAATAATTGAAACGCGTTTGGTTCATGAAATTCAATACAAGAGACACTACTTGCATTTGCTTACGTAACAATATGTTATTTGGGCGTTTGAAAATTTTGCTTATTAAACGATTTAAAATGTGTATATTTAGATAAAAAGTTTGAGTACTCAACTCTCTAACTTCTAGTTTATGCACTCAAATAAAAATAATAATAAACAGTTTGTTTCTATCTAAACACTAATAATTAAGGATGAGATAGGTACCGTGTTGGTTTTGAAAGTATCGATCCTGAAAATCAAAAAAATGAGCACCGGTACCGAAAGTGTTTGGTACGGTACGATATGGTATTCGAACGTAAATTAACCCAAAATACCTTCGTACCATACTGAACCGGTACCAAACTGAAAGTACCGATCCCAAAAAATGGCAAAAAGTGGTTACCGAATTGGTACTGAAAATGACTCGGTACAGTTTAATACCAGTACGGTTTCAGGATCGAGTAGCGATTGCTCATCCTTGCTAATAATGACTTATTTAGTTCATTTTTAATTATGTATCCCCTAAAATTCCAAACTTTTAGTTGTGTAACAAAACTTATTTCATATTTACCAAGCATTTTATATGTTTATTTATGGTTAAATGGAGTCTCTTTCTTACATAAGGTTTTACTTTAAGTTGATGTATTTTATTTCTCTAATACAAATGAACGATCTAATATACCTTTCATCTATTTAAGACCCTAGTAGCTTAAAACTACTCTAAACCGTTATAACTATAATATTTAGTATAAATTAGCCTATTGAAAATTCAACGAGTTGTAGATAGACAGATTCTTCTTAAATTCTTAAGTTTATATATATATATGATGACTTAAGCAGCTCACTTACTAGCTTGTATGAATTGGCTTTTTTAATCATATATTTTGGTCTGTATTGTATTATTTAAGACTTGAATAAATTAAGGTTTTTATAGAAATAGTTATTTGAGTATTTATAAAAAGAAAATATAAACAATCATTAAAATTAATAAAAACAAGGCGACTCATCTAGCCACGAGTTAGAGTCAAATAACTCATACACAAGTTTTTTGAAAAATATTTACCATTCGAGTAAAACGAAGTCTAATGTTAACTCGACTCAAACTCAGCTCATAAAAAATCAAACTAAAAACATATTTGAACAATTAAATTGTGATATAAACGTGAATAAATTAATGGACAAAAACTTCAAACCATATTTTTAACACTTTTTTGGTTGTATACGAAACAAAGAAAACGATATTTCTCACACCTAATAAAAATAAAACATGTTACTATCAAATATAATTAAAAAATCACCAACATGTTCCACTTTTTTATTGATAATGAGACAGTGGTGAAGTGATTGGGAAAAATTTGGTGTTCTTTGTGATTCAGGTTCGACTCACATTCTCGTTATTATTTTTTGCGGTATCCAGGTGAAGGGCGAATAGTGGTGGCGTCGGTTCGTCTTGGATGAGAGGCGAAGTTTTACCGATTATTTTACTGTCATGCCTTCGGACAGGTTTTCGTGCATCTGAGAGAACCAAGGGGCTGCCCTTGTCCATAGCGCCCGATCACGGTGGTTGACAAATCGTTCCTTACTGTTAAAAAGATGGTTTCCATTTTTTATTGTTATAACTTTTAATTGGCGAAGCTACTCGGAAGTTACACACACACACACTTCGTTGTGAAACAACTTTGACATCTCGAGACTAGAGAGAGAAAGTTCAGACTGTAGACTCCATAGCTGTTCTTATCGAGAGATTTGAAGGTCGGTTCTAGTAATTCTAATTCCTGAATGATAGATACAGATGTCAGAAACCGAAAACAAATCTGTTGAGATCACTAAAGGCGTCAATGGCCTCGAAAAGATCATTCTCCGTGAAATTCGCGGCAGTAGTGCCGAGGTATGTACACTGATTCCTGAAATCTCTCTCAGATTTACGTCATTGCATTGCTTATTGAATCGATCTACTCATAACGCATATTATATTCTGATTTAGGTTACATTTGTTGTTATTTGCAATCGGAATCTAGCGATATATGAACGTTATTTGTTCCGGAAGTTTAATTAGGTTACATTTGTTGTCATTTACAATCGGAATCTAGCGATATAATGATATATGAACGTTTTTAGGTTAATCGGAGGAGATTTTGTTCCGGAATTTTGTAGTATGTGTGTTGATTATGTGTTTGTTCAGGAACATGTTGAGATGCTTGCTTGCTACAAGTGCCTTGTGCTATGATGTAGTTATTGTTGAATATGTGGAAATGTGAAATGGAAGTGTGATCTGGAACCAGATCTCTGACCTGTGGTTTTAGATGATGCTATAGTATTAGTATGGTTAATTTATGGAATCGTTATTGTAAGATGATACTGTAACCTTGATTGAATGAATATGTTTGTTTGCAGAAATAGATTAGGTTCTTTGACCGAATATAATTTGACTTTTACTAAGAAGTTGTTACTTGTTTGTTGAATCGTGCGTAACAATTTGTATCCGACTGTTGAAGAATTAGAATCTCCTTGGTTGGTAGTAATTAGTCATTTGATGTTAAACAGGTGACACACATTTTTCTACTGTCTTGTTTATACAGATTATGCTATATCTCTTTATTTAGGAACATAGAGTAACATACATAACCTACTAGTAATTTGGTATATATATTTGTAGACTTTGATTTTTTCTTCATCCGTACCTGTAACGGTTTGTTAGCTGGAAGTTACAATGGCTCAGGGCCGGCCCTGAGAATTCATGTTCCCTGTTCGGGCTCAAAAAAATGTGTCCTTAGGCCTTAACGAAATTGGGTATTGGCCTCACTAAAGTTCTAAACCTAATGTCAATGGGCTAATAACTAATCTAAACCATAAAAATAGTTTTGTAAGTGGGCTTATGTTGGTGTTTGTATGGGTATACCCTATTAATTTATTTATTTTTACATATACATATCGGAGTTTTTTAAAAAATAGCGTGCCCTTCGAAATATCGGGCCTTGGCCGGTGGTCCTCCCCGCCCACCTTCAAGGCCGGCCATGCAATGGCTATTCTGTATATCTGTGGTCACTTGAGTGTCTATGGAACAATGTTTATTATGTGTCTATGGAATATTAAGGCTATTACAATGGGCTTACTAGCATAGTTGTTAAAAGCCATCGCCTAGTGCGCCTAGGCGATAACATTCCTCAACTCCGCCTACTGCCGCTTTTCTCTCCTGGATAAAAAAGCAACGAGCAGTTGTTTTTTTTTATTTTTTTTAACAATCACAAGTGTATATTTTATCAAAATTGCATACAAATCTGTACCGATAGTTTAGGGGGACGGTTTTAAATATAACAAATATTTTAAATTTTAATGCTATAGAGATATATACAAATCTCTATCATATTTAAAAATCAAAACATATCGATTTATCAATCTACGTCTAATATATGTAAAACGAGTAGAGATATATACAAAATTAAAGTAAATCAATATCAATATCAATATCAATATATATACTATATAATAAAAGAAACCACTTTTGGGACACTTGTCATCATATTCGGCCATCTTTTATAGATAATTATTTATTTTAGTTTAATCTCTTATAGATAATTATTATTTTAGTTTAATATTATTTAGTTTAATGTCTTATATTATAGATAACCCTTCTACTAAATATTATTAGTTTAATATCTTATGGATAATTATTATTTAGTTTAATCTCCTTCTCATTTATAATATTATTTATTATTATATTTGAACGTTAAATTTACGGAGTTTTAAATAAAGGGTTAAATTTATTGAGACTTCGTTAACAAATTTTGCAACAACAAAATAATCTATTTTTATCACGAAAACCAACTTTTGTATTAATATATTAAATATTTTTATTTTCACTATACAAAATTACATTTACTCGACCCATGTAATACATGAGGTTTTTAAGATATAACTTTTTATTATTTGATATATAAAATTAGATTTATTGAATTCGTATAATACACGAGGTTTTTTAAGGATATATATTTTTTTATTATTTAGTACAGAAAATTACACTTATTCAAAACGTGTAATGCACATATTTATAAAGATGTAATTTTTTTATTATTTGGTAAACAATATTACATTTATTCAACCTGTGTAATACACGTGGTTTTAACTTTTAAAGATATAACTTTTTTATTTGGTATATAAAACTACATTTATTCAACCCGTACAATATGGTTCTTATAGATATAACTTTTTATTATTTAATATATAAAATTATATTTATTCAACCCGTGCAATAAATGAGGTTTTTATAGATATATTGTTTTATTATTTAGTATATAAAATTTATTTATTCAACCCGTGTAATACACGGGGTTATAACCTAGTCTATAATATAAATCAAATCTGCTGATTCTACATTTTGAACTTTTTTGTTTTCAAGTATTTAACAATTTGATATTGGGTTATTTTGGTATTAGACATGCTTTTGATACTTTATATAATGTTTATGATATTGGAATAATTTTGGTACTTGAACAAATTGTTATTTTTCAATACGTAATATTATTTTTTATGGTTTTTTTATTATCACTTTTTTTTTTCTCAGGCCCGCGCTTTTTTGCGCTTCTCGCCTAGGCCACAGGCGGGCGCCTTGCGCCTTTGATAACTATGCTTACTTGTAATTTGGTCATATATTGTACCTTGTTTATTATGCATCTATGGAACATCAAGACTGTTACTAGTTCACTATCAGAATCATCTTGGCAATCATGGCACCTCTGTTTGAAATACTGTTTTCCTATATGGTAGATTGTCAAGTGCAAAAGCTTTAGTTACATACAATCACCTAATGATTAGGCTACGGGTTCGATTACTATGTAGGATCTGTTTGAATGTTTAATAAATTATTACTTATGCATTTTGTTATATTTATATAGTCACTGTGAGTATTGCTAGTCGTCCCAATCACACATTCAGTATATTAAAAGGAATTTCTTGAAGAAGAAATAGAATCCTGTTTATAAAGGTGGTGTATGATCAGGTGGAAGGATTGTATGTGTCAAATTATAATGTCCTTGAGGATCTTGCATCTGTTATGGTCTTAGACTCTTAGACCTTTCTATTCTTGCAGGTATATCTGTATGGAGCTCATGTGACATCTTGGAAAAATGAGCAAGGAGAAGAATTGCTTTTTGTCAGTAGTAAGGTACCAACTATTCGTGAATTATATTTTAATGAATGTATCAATACTCCTGTTTAATCTAGTTAACGGGACAGCAACACTTGTACTCTGAACTTTGTTTGTCTGTTGGCACTTGGTCTTATCATGAAAAACTCATAGTACAAGCCTTTGTACGTTGTCTTTTTCGATCATCCATAAAATGCATGGGTTTTTGCAGGCGATCTTTAAGCCTCCAAAGCCAATACGTGGGGGTATTCCGATATGCTTTCCTCAAGTACGTGTCTCTTATCTTTCCGCTGCTCAATTCACTGCCTTCAAATTTATTCTCGTCACTGATTCCCGTTTTCTTCATACAGTTCTCAAACATGGGCTCTCTTGAAGTACATGGATTTGCTAGAAACAGAGTTTGGACCATCGACACTGACCCCCCTCCACTTCTACCCAATGTCACCGATGGAGTCTTTGTTGATTTGTTACTTAAACCTACTGAAGAGGATTTGAAGATATGGCCTCACAGGTATATCTATTTTTTATGTTTTTTTGTTGTATTAATAATAGGGGTGCAAATGAGCCGAGCAACTTGCGAGCTACTCGAGATCAGCTCGAGAAAAAGCTCGAAACAAGCCGAGCCTTATCGAGCCGAGCTTGAGCCTAAAATAAAGCTTGTATATTTATCGAGCATGAGCTCGAGCCTGGCATGTGAAGCTCATTAGGCTCGTCGAGCCTTGGTATAATATTAGTTTTTATTAATATTTACCCCTTACAAGCTTGTTTAGTAAACGTGCCTGAGCCCGAGCTTCACTTATAGAGCTCGCGAGCCTAAACGAGTCTATTGTTTATATTATTTTTATTTAACGTATTAACTGATAGATAATAAACTGGCCGAGCTCGAGCTTTGAAACAAAGTTCG
The DNA here is from genome assembly GCA_030545235.1 of Helianthus tuberosus. Taxonomy (NCBI): domain Eukaryota; kingdom Viridiplantae; phylum Streptophyta; class Magnoliopsida; order Asterales; family Asteraceae; genus Helianthus; species Helianthus tuberosus. The sequence continues at coordinate 72,181,966 of CM060383.1, forward strand.
AACTGAACCGAGCTCGAGCTCTCATAAATTAATCGAGCTCGACTCGGCTCGGCCTGGTTCTGCTCGTTTGCACCCCTTGTATACACTCATAGCTCGTATTCTCATAAATACACTGTTCTATGTTCATGTCCTACTTGTAGCTTTGAGTATCGACTGAGGGTCACTCTGGGACCCGGTGGAGACTTAATGTTGACGTCTCGGATCAGAAATACCAACACTGATGGAAAGGCATTTACATTCACGTTCGCATATCACACATATTTTTCTGTTTCAGATATCAGGTAAACTGGTTTCACACCTTTCACTGGAATCCTTAGTGGTCGGTGGAATTATGTTTTTAAAGAAATGATGTTAATATTTGTGACTGCAGTGAAGTTCGAGTGGAAGGATTGGAGACATTTGATTATCTCGACAACTTGAAGAACAGGGAGCGATATACAGAACAAGGGGATGCTATAACCTTTGAATCAGAGGTAATTTTGTTACCTCTTTTATTACTTTGCCACACTTAAGGTTTATGTATTGTCAATTGTTTACCCAGGTGGACAAGATATATCTCAGCACACCAACAAAGATTGCTATCCTGGATCATGAAAAGAAGCGTACATTTGTCGTCCGGAAAGATGGACTGCCGGATGCTGGTGAGATTTTGCATTTCTGCTTCAGATTTTCTCGAAAACTATCAATAAAGAAGCATCATAGTGTTGTTTATGTATAATAATATATTATTTACTTTCAATTAACCTTTTGACTACTTATTGGTGTGGAATCCATGGGATAAGAAGGCAAAAGCCATGGCTGATTTCGGAGACGATGAGTACAAACACATGCTTTGTGTTGAGGCAGCAGCAATCGAAAAGCCCATCACACTGAAGCCTGGTGAAGAATGGAAAGTAAGGCAAGAACTTTCAGCTGTTCCTTCCAGCTATTTCAGCGGTCAACTTGACCCGAGCAAAGTTCTCCAGAGTAGCTGATTCATATGCTGCTGAACACTATCATGTACAGGTATATTTTGAAGCTTTTTATAATCTAAGCCTTGACACTCTCACTCAACTTGTTGTATCAAATGCAGGTTTGTGCTCGTGCCAACTCTTCTGTGAGTCTTTGTAAAATTTTGGTTACATTGGTTCCACAGAAAGGTTTTCAAAAAGACTGCATTTCACTGATTGTAATGGAAATGTGAAACTGGTCAAACAGATTACACATTCTGCGGTTTTAATACAACAATGTGTTTCGATAATCTACTTCCTATATGAGAAGATAGCCTTGAATGTTTTGTCTTGGCGGTTGGATGTGATGATAGAAATAAAATGAAAACACGATATTAAGCAGGTTTTTGGTTGATATGTCTAATTTGGTATCAGGGTTGATTTTTTTATCAAACAAGTTTCTTATAATTAGAATAAAAAATGTATTATGTAAGGGAATATTTCACCTATTATTAACAAAATTTCTTTAGTGTTTTACTAAAGTCACTCATTGTTCCAATGCTGTTTTTTCTTATAAATGTTCAATATAAATAAAAAAATAACCTAAATAAAACATATATGAATTTTGATTACTAAAGTCACTCATTGGTATTTCTTGGTTCCAAAAAAAAAAAAAAAAAAAAAAATCAAATCAAATCAAATCAAATCGATCTTTACTTGGCTAAACTTAAGAGGGATGGTGCAAGTAAATTTTTAAGCATGTAGTGTATAAGATTCAAAGATGTTCAAACACAGAAGAACGAAAGCATTATGAAAAACAAATCAAAGATTCAGCTGTATGCCACCTTAATGTGTTCCTGAGTTTAATAAAGGAATGAAAAGGGAAGAAAGAAAGTATAGAGAAGAAAGAAAGTTTATCTTTCTAATTTGGAAAGAAATAAAATTCTTCCATTCTCCTATATCTTTAAGATCTCTTCCTCTCTTTCTTTCTCCCCATAAAAAAATCTCTTGAACACCAAAGCTCTTTTCTTTCTTCCAAATCTCTTCTCTTCTCTTAAAAATAAAAGTCAAAAGTATGTTATTCCACCTCAAGAGGATGTTTATGCTACTATTGACATGCTAAACCGTTTTAATATACCAAACAACATCATCGATACTTAACTTAATAGAAATTAATTACCAACAACCAACGATGTATTATTGTATTAAATCATAAAGATTACAAAGAAATACGATGAAATGAACGGAAATGTATTAGTGAAACTGATTTTTCCTAATTTTGGACAATAAGGGTGGGGTTCGGCTCCAAAGTCTATTTTTCCTACAAAGTGTACAAACCTATAAAACACCACAATTTCAGCCATAAAACACACTCAAAACCCACAAATAATAGAGTGAAGATCACTAAAATGCAATATCCAAACCCTATCAGTCCATAAAAACTTCAAACATACCATCGTACAACTATGAATATAAAACCCAACATGATAATCAACATAAAACACACTAATGTTAGTCATTCGATAATCAAAGCCTTATCATCCAAAACACAATACAAAACCCACAAATATGGCGTTTTAGTATTCTTCATTTTGTTATTTGTGTGCTTTGATTGTGTTTTATGGTTGACATTATGGTGTTTTACGACTTTTTCCACTTTGTAAAAAAATGGACTTTATAGCAATCTCCCACCCTGGACAACAAATAATTGTGCGTGTGTGTGTGTATAGTGTCGGGATCAGGAGAAAACGCTCAAAAGTGTGAGAACGGTGAGAGCGCATGCTGACCCAACACGTGGCGCACGATATAATTAGGGCTATGGGTTTTTTTTTTTTTTTTTTAACTTCCGCTTTTCCAATTCCGCTTTTCACAATATTGATTTATTTTTGGGGTTTAAGATTTTTTGGCGTTAACCAAATTCAATAATTATATGGCGTTTGATGAAACAATGGTTAACCAGGGGGGTTAACTCACTGGTCTCGTCAAGAGGGTTAATCCTTTCTTTCCGAGGATCACCGACTGGATCGTCTGGTGGTGGGTTTCCTGCACAAGGAAACAAACCGTGACTCGTAACAAGGAGGATGGGGTGGGGGGTGCTCCTTGTTACCACTCTCCGGCGTGAGAATCAGTAGTTTGCTTGGGAAGCAAAGTGTGATTGTAGTAGTAGTATTGAGAGAGTTCAGAAGTGATACCTCAAACCTGGTTTGGGGTGAGTATTTATAGCCGAGGAGTGAAGGAGGGTAGTTGAGTAGCTAGCCTGACATCGCACAGCTATTTGCAGGTGTGTCAGACCTGTCGGTTACGGTGGTGATGCCACGTCCTGCTGTGGTGTCAGACTGTTGTATACACGTGGGCCGGTAGGCGACTGTTCCCAGTACCACTTGCACTGTGGTGTCAGACCCACTTGCCTTGTAGGCAGGATGCGGTGCCAGGCCGCATCGCTGCTTGCGGTCATTGATGTTGTTCCCGCGTTGGTTGTTCCATCCATGATTTTATGCGGGATGCAGTGTCATGCCGCATCCCCGCTTAGTGACTGTTATTGTTGTCCAGATCCCTTGTCGTGACGAAAATGTTCATAGGATGCGGTGCGGGGCCGCATCGCTATGCGTAACATTGGTTTCTGTCCTTAAGGTAAGTCTTCTCATCATTGGACAGATTGGACCGCTGTGTTCGCGTGTGACCACGCGGACACAGGTGAGTTTATTGCTGGTGGAGGTTTTTGATAAGGGTAATGGTCATTCACGGTCATGCTGACGCGAGATCTGGGACCATACCCCTTCAAGTCCCCCCAGTCTAGTGTTCCTTCCTTATGCAAGTTGCATGTGGGAGGGATACTGGACTATGTTGTCTAGAAGGTTAAATATGGGCCATGCGGATGGCTCCTTCTTTCAGTAAGTAGTAGGCCTTTCGAGTGGATTGTTCCTTCCTTTGAGAAGGATGTCCGGTGAGCAAGTTCCGTCTGATGCGGAATTCTCAGCCAAGGACTTTACTCTTAATCTACCTTTTCTTGATGTCATCAGCCACATGTTGGTGTTTCGAACCAACCTTTGAAACGGTAACTGAAGGTGTTAGCAGGGTTCGAACCAACCTTTGAGATCGTGACGGAAGATGTACGTCTTCGTCACTCTAGTTGTAACCTCTGCGTCAGCTAGTGTAAAGTTGTAAGTACTTTGCTCAAGCTCTATGTTCAGCAACTGGACATGCAATGATGATCCCTGTTTTGTGGGGTGTTCGTGTTCTCCAGTTAAGCTTTCTAGTAACCGCACGTCCTCTGCGGTTTATCTCTCAAGTAACCGCACGTCCTCTGAGGTTTAGCTCTCAAGTAACCGCACGTCCTTTGCGGTTACCTCGTTGCCGCACCTTGTTGGCCATGTTTGTTTGAGAAACGTGGGGTAGTTGCGCCATTGTTGGCCGTGTTTGGTCGAACAATGTGAATCTGGACTATGGGCAGATAAACATGGTCATAGGCAGGGTTGTGCCTACCATTGTTTATTCTATGCGGTCCATAGGTGGGTAGCTAGTCATAAGCAGACTTGTTACCACTGTTCTGGAGCTACTTTCCTTCACGCTTTGGTGGAAAGTAGCTTTTCTTTACGTAGTGTTGCCGGAGGAGATCACCTTAGATACTTGGGAAGTTGGTTGAAACTCTTCCACATTCGTTTTGTAGCCACTTTCCTTCATGCTTAGTTGAAAAGCAGTTTTCCTTGAAGTAGCTTTGCTCCTCTGCATGGTGGTTTAGTTGTGGCTTTTCCGTAGCTACCGTTCGCATAGTTGCGGTTTGTAGTAACTACTCACGAGTGGTTGCGGTTTGCAGCAAAGAACTCGCTTCTAGAAGTCTTGTAGCCTGGACGTAGCTCTTGAAGGTTCAGGAGACAGGGTTGCTGATGTGCGGTTGCTCAGCATACTTGTCTTTTTCCTTAAGGAGAAGCTGTTTGCGTTCCCTCCGTGGTTGTGAACCGGATACGAGGGATTTGAAGCCTGAAGAACCGCATCCTGAGAGGCGGTTTTCGTATTTCAAGGATCAACGCTGGTTCTGAGTATCTGATGCACCCGTGCGGGATTGTGTGTGTCATCTCCACATATTCCACGTGTGCTCGTGGGTATGTGCGGTTTATTGTTTATACCCCCTTATATAATTTAGATATATATATTTTTGCCTATTTTGAGGGGTATGTAAAAAACGACATGCGGTATGGGTTATGGTGCGGTAAACCAGAGAAACCGCATGCCGCTTAAGTTTGGATAATGTTTGTCGCTTTTGTGTTGTCTACGTGGCTGATGGCATGTGTGGGTTGTTGAAAGTTGGTAGGATTCTGACATGTGATGATCTGAAAGGACGTTTGCACTGACCGAGGTCATAACTGCACTGTAGCAAGTAGTGTAAAGGTCTTTTCTGTCAGGCGCGTGGGCGGCCACGCGCGCGTGATAACCGTCAGCTGAAAAGTCGCTGAACACGTGGCGATACGTCAGTGGCCCTTTTTGAACGTTGTAAGTCGGTTACTGCATCGCATTAATTGCGATGAGTATATAAGGGGAAACCGTTTGGTTTCTCCTCACTTTGTTCAAATTTCAAAAATTTCTCCGTTGAAAAAGAGTGTTATCTTTGTCTTCTCCGATCAATCTATCTGTATTTCCGGCGATTTTCCGAGTTTTTGTGCAACTCAATCCTTCTCTTCTTTATATTTCTGATGGCTGAACCATCTAACCCACACAATGTGGAGGGTGAAAACCCTGAAACTTCTTCTCCGGTGGGCGGTGAAGACGAAGATGATGGTGGTAGTGCCCCTGGTGGTGGGTTGCCACCCTTGAAGTGGTCGAAAGCGTCGTTCGACCAACTGATGATCAGTACACAGATGCCCTCCGAGTTTGGGGCTGTTTATCCCCAAGATGGTGACACCGGTGCTTGTGCTCCAGCCGGTCACGTGACCATGTGGGCCGATTCTTTCATCGATGGTAACCTTCATTTACCATTGACCGTTTTTGTTGCTGAGTTGTTGGAGTATTACAAGGTCCATATCTCCCAGATGAGTCCTTTTGGGTTTATTCGTATTAGACACTTTGAATCAACTTTTCGTGCCCTTAGTTTGCCGGTTACCGTTGATAATTTTCGGGGGTTTTATCAGTTGACGGTGAACACTGGGTTCTTCTCTTTCCGAGAACGGTACGGAAGTACCAAGTTGATGACCCCTCCCAAGGGTATTACAAAGTGGAAGAGCAAGTTCTTCTATGTTAAAGCTGCCGCGGTTGTTCTCAACATGACTTTGCGGAATGTTAATGAGCCTATCCCTGCCGAGGATATGGCCATTCCTAATGCGGAGTGGTTCCCAAGGTTGAGGACTATTGAGCATAGGCTGTTGAAGAACACTGAATTGTGGATGCTGCGGATGTTATTGACTAGGGCTGATAAGCATGCAAAGCCCGTTGTGCGGGAGAAAACTGGTGGTAAGTGTTCTTACTCTTGTGAGGTTTCATTATTCCCTTGTTTGTTATTAATTTGAACGTGTATTATCAGAAGTTGTTGTTGAGCTGTGGAAGATATTTGATCCAACCTTTACTGGCAAGGTTGATATTGTCAAGACTGCTGAAGGTGCAGGTTTTAATTTGACCATTCTCCATAACTTCCGCGTTCCTACACGCGAGGCAATGAAGGCACCCCTGCCGCAGGGCAAAGGTATAATTCGTAGCCTTCTTTTCTTGCCTTATAAGTTTCATGTTGCTGATATTCTACATGCAGGTACTCTTGGGGCCCTTGGTAAGTTTGAGTCAAAGGGTGCTCCCAAAAAGCATGCAGAGAAGAAGCAAGTGGATAAACCCGTGCGAGGTCACGGCAAGAAGAAACCTGAGGCTCCTGTTGTTCCGCCTTTGGTTCCGCATGCAGCAGGTATCTCTCGTTCTCATTTCCGCAGATATACCGATTACGTGGTAGTATCTGACACCCTTGAGGGCTTGGGTGTTCCAGGTGCTGATGCGGCCACAGGTGGAACCACTGCGGGTTCCAAGCCTGCTGATGAGAAGAAGAGAAAAGCAGGGAAAGCTGTTGATGCTGGTGAGAAAAAGAAGCCGAAGATTCAGACCAGACGCGGGGCTTTTGTGGGACAAAAGAAGCCTGTGGTTGTTCCTGGTACGTAATGCGTAACTTGGACAAGTATTTTGTGTTTGTACTTGTAGTTTAACGTATTTTTGCTTTGATTACAGAATCCCAAGATGAAGGGTTCTCCATCTTTGATGCTCCTCCTCATCCCCCGCATGACACTGCTGCGGATGTGGGGGTTCATAAGGTTGTTACGCCTGAGCCCTCTGTGCGGGAGGAGGATACTTGGAAGGGACCTGCGTCTCAGATCTATGACACGGTGGATTCCCATGATAATGTTATCACCCAGAGGATACTCAGGAGCTTCACTTGAAGTTTGGTTATACCGGAAGCAAGAAATCCCCCGCTGCTGAGAAGGCTTCTGATTCCGCTTCAGGGGATGCGGGTGTTAAAGAGACTCCTATTCAGCCTGAAGAGACTGAATTGGAGTTTTACTACCGCACTTATACTGAAGACTGGGCCATGACCTATCACCGCCCTCCATGGTCTGTGATGCAAGGGGATGATATTTCTGCTGACCCCTCCGCATGTAGGGAGATTTTGGGTGGTTTGGGCATCCCTTTTGAAGTCAACCGGGCCCGTTCTCTGTCAAGTGAGGTCCAGATTAACCAACTCTCCTCCATGCTCGTTGGGAGTTACGTAATGGCCAATGCCATTATGGAAAACTATAAGGTGTTGGGGCGCAGGGAGGAGGAGAATGTGCGCTTGCGTGCCGAGGCTGAGGAGTTGGTGAAGGCTGCACGTGAGGGTGCAGAGCAGCTTGAAAGGGATAGGGCTGCGTTTGAAAAGCGTAAGCAGATTGAAGAGTGGGCTGCAACTGCTGAGCTTAAACAGGTTCGTACCCTTGCAAAACTGCTTTCCACTGAGCGCAAGAGTTGGAAAGAATCTCTTTCTAATGAGCGCGAGACACTTTCTAATGAGCGCAAGGCTTGGAAAGACTCTTGGGCCAAACAGAATGAAACTCTCTTTCGTGTTCGCCAGGAGCTTGTCAATGCGAAGGCAGCAAATGCTGCGCTGGTTAAAGAGAAGGCAGCAGCTGTTGCGGCTGCCCAAGGGGCCAAAGAGGCGGAAGCTCGCCTTGCAAAGGCTCTTGAAGAGGGTTTACGCATCGTAGGAGTGGCCCTAGGTATGATTTACGGTATAAGATACCGTCTCCCATTTGGTAATGACACGCTTTGTATTGTAGTTTGCGTGCTTCTGCCTTGCTTTCGGGAGTAACACCTGATTGTAAGTATGCAATTATCGGTGTCATCCAGGATGTTGTACCATACTGGATGACATTGACTTGGCGCAGGGGTACTGAAGGATTTTGCAGAATCTCAATGCGTACCTCTTTTGCCAGGTGTTGGAAGCTGGTGGATGCAAGTTTTGGTAGTGCATCCGCAGGTTTGTTATCACTCCTGTTGATATGGCGAATATTGAAGGAGGTGAACCTTGATTTCTGTTGCAAGGCTTGTTCGAGGTAGAGGATCATGATATCCCCTTTTGCGGCATAGTCACCGCGTATCTACCCTGCAACCAGTAGTGAGTCGACGTGTGCTTCCAAATGTTTGACGTCGAGTTTGACTGCCAAACGCAGCCCTGCCAGCAGAGCCTCATACTCCGCTTCGTTATTCGTGCTTTTGAAATCGAGGCGGATTGCGTAGGTTAGCTCTTGGCCATCGGGGCTGACAAGTCGCAGACCTGCGCCAGCACCATCTTCGTTGGATGCACCATCTGTATATAGTGCCCAGGTTTCTGTGGAGGATGGTGGTGATGTAGGGTTTTGTTCTTCTTCACATTCTTGAATGCGGTTTGTTGGTACTTCAGCAACGAAATCAGCCAAGACCTGGCCTTTGATTGCGGGGCGCGGCTTATAGTTCAGTGAAAGTGCGCCCAGCTCGATTGCCCATTTTGCTAACCTCCCAGAGATGTCAGGTTTGGATAGGATCGGGCCGATCCTGTAGTTGGTTAACACTGTGATGACGTGGTTTGCGAAGTAACGTCGTAAACGTCTCGATGCGTGCACTAGTGCCAGTACCAATTTCTCCATGATGGAGTACCTTGTCTCTGGGTCGTTGAGCATTTTGCTGATGTAGTAGATGGGTGTTTGGACTCCTTCCCGCTCCACTATGAGTACCGCGCCTACCGCGTTGTCCGCGGCAGAAAGGTATAAAATAAGTGGCTCCTCTTTTCGTGGTGCGGTTAGAGTTGTGAGTTGGATCAAACACTCTTTCATCTCCCGGAAGGCTTTTTCGGCCTCTGCGGTCCATTGGAATTGTTCCTTTTTTAGGCAGCTCCGCAGGGTCTTGATGAAAGGGTATGACTTAGCTGCGTGGTTGGCTAAGAATCTGTTTAGTGTGGCTAGCCTGCCGGCTAGTCGTTGCATTTCTTTCATCGTAGAGGGCGATGGCATGCGTTCGATCGCCTGAACTTTTTCCGGGTTTACCTTGAATCCATCTTTGGTTACGATGAATCCGAGGAATTTGCCTTCTTCCATTCCAAACGAGCATTTTCCTGGATTAAGCTTCATGTTGACGCTTCGTAGAGTTTGGAATGTTCTTTCGATATCGTTGAGCATGGTGTCTTCCTCCATGCTCATGACGGCCAGGTCGTCCATATAGATTTCGACACTTTTGCTGATTTGACCGCGAAAAGTGTCGTTCATCAACTTTTGATAGGTTGCGCCCGCGTTGCGCAACCCGAACGACATTTTGGTGTAGCAGTAGTTCCCGGTAGGAGTGCGGAATGCCGTTTTGTCTTCATCTTCGATTGCCATCTGTACCTGGTGGTAGCCTTTGTAACAATCGAGGAAGCACTTCCATCGAAATGGTGCGAGGTTGTCGACCTTCTCGTCGATCTCTGGAAGTGCGTAACAATCCTTGGGGCAAGCCTTATTGAGGTCTTTGTAATCGACACACATGCGCCAGCCCCCGCTTGGTTTTTCTACCATGACTGGGTTGGACAACCAAGTCTGGTATTTGACTTCCCGCAGTATGCCTGCGGAGAGCAGTTCCTGTACCTGCTCTTCCATCGCCGTGTTTTTTGCTGATCCAAGGTGGCGTTGGCCTTGGATCACCGGCTTGATACCTGGCATCGTATTCAAGAAATGTTGCGCGATTTCGCGTGGCACCCCTATCATGTCTGCGGGTGTCCATGCAAAAATATCTTGGTTGTTGAAGAGGAGTTGCTTCAGGCGCACTCTGATGGTGGGTGACAAGGCATGGCCCAACGTGACCGCTTGCTCTGGGTGTCTTGCGTTAAGCACCCATTTTTCTGGTTGCGTGTTGGGGGTGGGCCTTGCTACCTTGGCTGGACGCAGGTCGTCCGTAGACATAACCTCTCTCCGGGCGTATATTATCGCGACCCCCGTCTCGGTTGGGAAACCAATGGCAGAGTGAGGGACGGATGTGATCATGTTGAATTCGCCCTGGGACTCTCTCCCGAGAAGTACGTCGTACTTGGAGGTGTGCGGTAAAACCATGAAGTTTACCTCCTCCGTTCTTGTGTGCCTCCCGTTGGTGAGGCGCACAGGATAGGTAATCTGGCCCAGGGGGAATACGGTTTCCCCTGCAAACCCGGCCAACAGGTAGTCCGCTGGCTGCAGTCGATCTTTGTCTTCTTGATCGAACTGGTTGAAGCATTGCTCGTATATAATATAGGATGTACTGCCCGGATCGATGAACAATCGCTCGGTGCAGTAGTGAGCCAGGTGGCCTGTGATAACCACGGCGCGTCTATCGCGCGAGCCGCCTCAGACTTTTGGAAAGACGACTTGCTCGTCTTTCCAGTCATTGTCCGGTCTTCTTGCCGCCTTACGCGGCCTTCCTTTTCCTCCATTGATCATGTGGGTAGAGGCTACGTACATGGTCCTCTTTCCCGTGGAGGTGCCCTCGTTGTGGGTAGTGATGCGCTTGGTAGCTTTTTGTGCGCCTGTCAACAGGTGTTGCAGTTTCCCCTCTTTTAGGGCTCGCTCAATCTCCAGTCGGAGACTGATGCAGCTGTTAGTTGTGTGGCCATTGTCCTTGTGATACTCGCAGTAGAGTGCGAGATCCTGGTTCTTTTTGGATTTCATCGGTTGGGCCGGTTGCAGGACATGTGCGTCCGTAAGGAGGACGTCGCTTGGTGACTGGTTGATCTCGGTCCAGCTGCGGTCCCGAGACTCTTTCTTCAACGCCCGGTTTTCACGCTGGGCGTTGATTGTAGCCCTTGCGTCGGGCTGGTTATTGCGTGGGACATATGGTCTGGAATCGCTGCCACGATTCCATGTGTCCCGGTTGCGCTTATTGCTGCGCTTGGGCTCTTGGCGGGAAGACTGGCTTTCCGCTTGGGGTTGTGCCTTTGCCATGTGCGGTCTGAGAGATCGCTGAGTCTGGGCGTATGTCTTGACCGCAGCCATGACATCTTCCCACTTCTTAGGCAAACCATCTTTGCCAGAGATATTCATAACCATTTACTCGTCTTTAACGGCAACAATGAAATGGTTACGCGCCATTTGGTCGGCGACATCGCCTATCTTTAGGCATTCTTTATTGTAACGGACAACGAACGCTTCAAGCGATTCATTATCCATGCGCCAGATGTTCATGACGTCCATGGAATCACGTTCATGGCGTCGTTGCAGGCTAAAGTGTGCGAGGAATTTTTCTTGTAAGTCCTCGAATGAGATCAGTGACCCTGGTGGTAGAGAATCGAACCATGCCCTGGCTAGACCTGTTAGGGTCTGTGGGAAAAAATGGCACCAGGTGGGTTCATCCCATCTACCGTTGCACCCGGCGCCAACGAAGATGTTGTTGTGATCATCTGGGTCGGTCGAACCGTTGTATTTCCCAATGTTTAATGGGAATTTTGTGGTGGTGACATCGGCGTGGGCGATTTCTGGGACGAACTTGGAGTTTTCGGCCGCAGATTTCGGCCTGTAGGGTTGGCCGCGGTGATGCTTTGCAGCGCGGAGGTATGTAGTGCGGGGGTGAGTGGGAGGAACGTAGTTGCGTCCTCCCGGTCTGCTGCTGGTGGCATGGGATTCCGCACGGTATGTACCATCGTCCGGATCGGTATGGCCTTGCCCTTCACGGTGGGACTGGGGCCCCAGTCGGCTATGAATGCCTAGGCCGTGGTGGGCTGTAGACTGTCGCCTAGTTTTGCCATGTGGGCCTAGGCGGCTCTGTATATGGCTCCTGTGGCGGGACCCATACGAGGAGTCGTCCTCATCAAGTGTGCGGACGTCGCAGTAAGAGGAACCGCGATCTTCGTGCCTGCTTCTGGAGGCCGGATGTGTTGGGGCCCTGCCGTCGTACTGTAAAGTACGGCCCGCAGGGGTGTGCGGTGCTGGGGTAGGCCCCGCAGATACTTGCGCTTCTGCGCAAGCTCTGTTGTATGTTGCAGCTAGCATAGCTGCTTTTTGGTCGTACCAGGCATGAAGGTTCATGCCTGCATGTATCACAGGAGCGTACTGTGATAAATCGTGTCCAAACGTAAGGGATGCGCCCCCTTGCGTTGATGTGCCAATGTGTTCAGCATTTGGGGCTAGGGGAATGGTTCCCGCAGGCCCTTGGTTTGTGAGGTTTAGGTTATCCCCGGTAGTGTTGTTTTGACGATCAGACATGATCTTTGGAGAGAAAGGGATGGTCGGAAAAAAGTGCTAAGAGTAGCGGTGGGCGCCAATGATGAAACAATGATTAACCAGGGGGGTTAACTCACTGGTCTCGTCAAGAGGGTTAATCCCTTCTTTCCGAGGATCACCGGCTGGATCGTCTGGTGGTGGGTTTCCTGCACAAGGAAACAAACCGTGACTCGTAACAAGGAGGATGGGGTGGGGGGTGCTCCTTGTTACCACTCTCCGGCGTGAGAATCAGTAGTTTGCTTGGGAAGCAAAGTGTGATTGTAGTAGTAGTATTGAGAGAGTTCAGAAGTGATACCTCAAACCTGGTTTGGGGTGAGTATTTATAGCCGAGGAGTGAAGGAGGGTAGTTGAGTAGCTAGCCTGACATCGCACAGCTATTTGCAGGTGTGTCAGACCTGTCGGTTACGGTGGTGATGCCACGTCCTGCTGTGGTGTCAGACTGTTGTATACACGTGGGCCGGTAGGCGACTGTTCCCAGTGCCACTTGCACTGTGGTGTCAGACCCACTTGCCTTGTAGGCAGGATGCGGTGCCAGGCCGCATCGCTGCTTGCGGTCATTGATGTTGTTCCCGCGTTGGTTGTTCCATCCATGATTTTATGCGGGATGCGGTGTCATGCCGCATCGCCGCTTAGTGACTGTTACTGTTGTCCGGATCCCTTGATGTGACGAAAATGTTCATAGGATGCGGTGCGGGGCCGCATTGCTATGCGTAACATTGGTTTCCGTCCTTAAGGTAAGTCTTCTCATCATTGGACAGATTGGACCGCTGTGTTCGCGTGTGACCACGCGGACACATGTGAGTTTATTGTTGGTGGAGGTTTTTGATAAGGGTAATGGTCATTCGCGGTCATGCTGACGCGAGATCTGGGACCATACCCCTTCAGCGTTTTAATGGTTTCATTGTATTAACTTTTTGGCGTTTATGGCGTTTTTCAAATCGTATGCCATTGGAACCCCAATGGGTCAGAATATCTCTCTGAATGGCGTTTTAAACAAGATGCCCTATTGTTCTATTATTTTTTATATACATTTTGGCGTTTGTGGTATCTTGGCATTTTACAATCGGAAAATTATATTAGAACCACAGTGGAAAAAAAAAGAAGCGAAAAAAATAAATTAAAAATCCTAATCGGATATCTTTTCACAATCTTCACTGTCATCAGTCTCTCTCTTCTTTAATACTACAAGAACTGTCACCAAATATATGACGTGTTATGTAAAACTTAACAAACCCATCGGTTTGATTATTTTTGTCTGCTCGTCTGTTGAAGTGGCTTTTGTGGATATTTGGGGACAAAGATCTATGACGTGTGGGTGAGTTTTTCGCTTTGTTCTTCAACTTGATCTTCATCTTTATAATCATCCCACTCTTCAGTGTCATTGATCTCTTCTCCTCATCCAAGCCTTCTTCAAGAACAAAGAACACAAAATGACATATGACTGTCATCAGTATCTTTTTCTTGAAGATTTTTCCATCTCATGCAGCAAAATCATACTGAGTTACTCCCCTCACGTAACAATCCATTCAGTGAAACTTCACGAAGAAGAATACTGAATATCCAAGAAAGCATATTAGCCATCTTTGATTTTTTAATTTTTTGGCGTTTTACAGTGAGTGGTATTTAGTAGTATTGGCATTTGTTTTTCTGGTTTGATCAAATGGAAGTTGCTGAGAGGTATCATTTTATAGGATTTCTTTTGGCGGCGTAGGTTAGGCGGTGCATTATTATAATAAAGTATTCGTCGTTTTAGTTACTGTTTTGTAATTATTGTTTTTTATAAGCTTTGTCTCTGAAGTCTGTAACACGTCCCATCTTTCAAGTTTGGCGTTTTAGATTCTAATATATTCCGTCTCTTCAGTTTTACTGTTTTGTAATTACTATTTCTAGTTACATTTTCAAGTTTGGTTTTTATTTTTTGGGTTTTTTTATAATACTTTTCCAAAGTAATTTTATTATAGTTTGGGAGTTTTTTGGGCGTTTTACAGCATGATAGCGTTTTAACAAGCATTTGGTTGTCTGACGTTTTTATTATATATGGCGTTTTTTATTATATAATGTTGGTGCACTAAATGTCTGCTGATTACGTCTTAATCAAGTCTTGTGTCTAGATAGGTTGAATGAACACACAATAGGGTTTAAATTAGGGTTTTATATGTTTAAACTTGTAGATTTCGCTTGAAAGGGTTTATGTGTGTTTCAAGCTAAATCAACAACAGAAGATTTAGCTTGAAATGGTTCAAGCGAAATCAACAACAGAAGATTTAGCTTGAAATAGTTCAAGCGAAATCAACATAGGAGATTTAGCTTGAAATGGGTTCAAGCGAAATCAACAGGACTATATATAGGTTTGTGTGTGTCATATGTGTAAGACTTGGTCATTGTATGTGAGACGAAGTGCTGTCGGATTTGTATCAGATTACATTGTAAAGGCACAAATATCAATCAGAAAAGAAAGATAAAAAGGAAACTAGCTGTTATGACTTTGTTTACGTTGATTCCGCCTTCGTACTCAAAGATGAACTGCCTTAACTGACGTTTCAAGGTCGTAGAACGGTCCAACAAGTGGTATCAGAGTTCAGGACGAGGAGTTCATACCATAGCAGCTTGATATTACCGGATTCTCTTCTTTCTACTCATTTCTTTTATACTTTTCTGATCTGAACGAGTTCCAACGGTCGAAATGGTCTGATTTTCGAGTATATTGTGTAAAACATAGTTTTAACAAAGCCTACAAAGATTCGGACTAAAATTCAGATTAAAACTTGTGAAAAATGTACTAAAACAGGATTTCGCTTGAAAGTGTTCGAAGTT
This sequence comes from Helianthus tuberosus, assembly GCA_030545235.1. Lineage (NCBI taxonomy): Eukaryota > Viridiplantae > Streptophyta > Magnoliopsida > Asterales > Asteraceae > Helianthus > Helianthus tuberosus. The sequence goes on from CM060383.1 coordinate 72,197,402, forward strand.
AAAGGTCGATTTCGCTTGAAAATCAGAAGATTTCGCTTGAACAGTTCAAGCGAAATTGAGTTGTTAGATTTCGCTTGAATCATTGAACTTGTATTTGGGGATTTCGCTTGACAAGTTGAAGCGAAATTGATCTCTTGGATTTCGCTTGAATATCTTGGGCAGTTGAAGCGAAATAGTTGATTTCGCTTGAAATCAGTTTGGATCAGATTTCGCTTGAAGTGTAATTTTGAGATTTCGCTTGAACAGTTTAAAGTGCTGATTTCGCTTGAAGTGATTTCACTTCAAGGAATTTCGCTTGAACTTGCTGATTTTTCAAAACCTAAAAATTTTCTAAGTGTTTGCTGATTTTGCAGGAACATTCACGATGGATGATATTTTTATGAATCCGTTTAGCGACATGTACGCGTTTGCTGGAAATTCGGGAGACGATACATCTTCAAGCAATAACAACGAGAACTCATCAAACGCCAAGAAGAAATTATCGGATGCTTTAGAAGTTGAAAGTGCTTTCGGAACTTACAACAAACCACCGAAATTGATGGCTATCGAGGAGTATAGTCGGTGGGCAAAGAAATTCGAAGATTGGTTGAGGGCTTTTGCATTTCTGAGCTGGAAGAGTCTCAAAAATGGATATGATAATGGAGGCAAAGAAGGTGAAACTTTATCAACATCAGATGAAATAGAGTCGTTTGTTGCTGAGCAGAAATGTGTGGCATTATTGTTTCAATCTGTGCGTGAAGATATAATTTCTTTGATTGATTACTCTAGTGCTAAAGATCTTTGGGCAAAATTAGAAAAGAAATGTATAGGTAGTGAAGAAATCAAGAAAAACAAAAAGAAACTACTTAGGAAAGAGTTTGATATGTTTGGATGTTTAAAAAATGAGTCAGTATCAAAAATGATTGAGAGGTTTGGGCATCTAAAGCTGGAATTGGAAAGACATGGAATTAAATATTCTGATGATGAACAAGTAGACAAGTTGTTTGATTCGTTGCCAGACGAGATGGAGTGGAGATATTATGCACTGATGTTGAAGAACACTATTGTTTCTGAGAAGTTGAAACCAGATTTGGTGATTGAGAAACTTGAAAGTCACGAGTTGGAATTAAAGAAGACGTACAAAGTCAATCATTCATCGTATCAACAGAATTTGGATTTATATTATCCTAAGAGCATGATGACAAAAGCAACTTCACCAAAAACTGCGTTTTCTGTTGAGAATGTATCCACTGCAAGCAAAGAAAGTTAAAGCAGTGGAAATCACAGTGGTTATCACAGTGGATCTTCATCATCTGCAAGTCATTCTGATGCAAAGAATCGTTTTCAATGCAACATTGCAATAGACTTGAAAAATGCTCAGAATTTTGATGAGGAGTCGGCTAAACAACAGATGATCTTTCTAGCATCGGTGTTAGAATCATATGAAGGGTTAGTAGCTGGGAAGATAGGCAACACAAATCTGACAAAAGAAGATTACGATCAGATTGATCCGGAGGAAATGGAACTGATTGATATTCGTTGGGCAATGGCGAGTGCTGTTCGTCGAGCACAACGTTTCATGGAAATTACAGGCAGGAAGACAATTGGTGGTGCATCTACCAAGCTGGGGTTCGATAAGTCCAAGGTGACGTGCTTCAAGTGTAAGCAGAAAGGTCACTTCAAGCGAGAATGCAGAAATGCATATGCTGATGAGTCGGAGAATCCTTTCAAAGATGATTACTACAAGAAGGCAATTTATCACCAGAATAAATATGAGCCACCTAGATTGAAGCAGGTTGAAGACAACAAAGAGAAATCTAGAGCTCTTGCCGTGATTCACGACGATGAAGGTTTCGATTGGAACGAACTGCTACCGGAGGAAGATGCGGTTGGTTACGCTTTCATGGCAAAGAATGAACCTGTTCCGTGGAAAGACAACAGAACTGAAGAACAGAAGTATAATTACAGAAGGTTGTTGGCCACAAACAGAATGATCAGAATATCGGGTATCTTTTCGGAAGCAAAGAGAGCGAATAGATGGGATCCAGACAGGGAGTGTTATCTTGATCCATATGGAAACATTGCTATTGATCACAACACTCTTGATGTAGAGGCTATAATCAAAGAGTTAAAAGATGATGATGATTATTGGCAGAATAAATGGTGGGGAACTGGAGAGAAGAAAGAAAAAGAAGAGAAAGAGAAGAAAGAAAGAGAAGAGAAAGAGATAGAGAACACAAAGAAGGTTGATACCGGGATCATTGATACGAAGCAGGAGTTGAATGCTGAAAATCTCGAAAAAATGGCTGACAGAGTGCTAGCTGCTAAAGCACTTGAGGTAGACTCTAACTCCAATTCTGAGTCAAAAAGCCAGGTCAGTTCAAATTTGTCAACAAATGTGTCAGGTAAGAAAGTTGATGGGGATGTTGATTGCAAAAATTGCATCAAAGAATGCAAATTTTGTAACACAGTCACGTATCTCAACGGTAAGAAGGTTGATAATCTGACAGCAAAAGTCAGAAACGTTGAGAATCAAATTCTTGATCGTGACAAGATGGTTAAAGCTTCAACTGAACGGATAAAAGAATTAACTAACAAAATTGAAAATGATAAAACTGATCATGAGAGGATTAGACAAGAAAATGAAAAGTTAGTTCTTGAAAACCGTCAAATCACTGAAAAATTTGAGAAGCTTAAAAGCACAATGAAAGATTGTGATGATCGAAATGGTAAAACTTTTAAAGAAAATGAACATTTAAAAGCAGTGCTTAGAGTAAAAGAAGAATCAATCAACCAACAACTGGATGAAATCGCTAAATTGAAACTTAAAGTTCAAGAGGCTGTAATCGAAAATGAGCGAATCCAGTTGAAGCTTAACAGTTACAACTCCGCAAGTTTTGTTTTGCAACACATTATTCCCAAACCCATTGGGAAAGACAAAGCGGGCGAAGATGTGTATTGTGATGGAACCGGGGTGGGTTTTCATCAAGTTCCGCCACCTGTTCTTGATAATTACATGAAAAAGCAATCTGGGTTGGTTGAAATTGAGGAAGAAAGTGAAGTTAAACTTCCAGAGAACATTGATGTCATGTTTACATCTTCCAATGACGATAGTGTTCAAAATGATATTGTAAAAGGTGTTGTTGAAAATGTGTTAAAAATGGATAGTGACACTACTGAGGAAGATGGGTGTTTCTTGGACAAGTACATTCAGAAATCAAAATCCAAAAACAACTTAAGTGATGAATCGGGTCTTGTGATGTACAAGATGGCTGAATCTGATAAGTTGTATTCGGATTCTGAGTTTCCCATTGAGAATGTTAATGTGAAAAAGTTGACAAATGTGTTCAAATTGATTGAAGTTGAGTTGTCAAAAGTGAACAGTTTGAGTTAAACAAAAAGGCAAATGAATTTTGAGAAAGATAAAGCTTACTACAAAAAGCCTGTTGTGCCACCACGGTTTTATAATAACAATCGAAACAATTGGTCAGGTGGTTATAGGGATGGTAAGAGTTATCAGAAAAGGAGTTTTCAAAACAAAAGGTTTGCTAAAAAGAAGGTGTTTGTGAACAGTTCAAGTTCACTTTCTGATGAGGAAAATGAAATCTTTTCAAAATCAAATGAAGAGTTCTTTGAGAAAAAAGCTTCACATTATCAGTCTGAAGGAACAAGTCGAATTGTTGATACTCGAACATGTTTCAGATGTAATCAAGTTGGTCACATTGCACGAAAGTGTACCAATGTGAAGCCTAAGACTGAAAATGTGAAGATTCAACAGAAGAAAGTTGACGTGAAGGGTAAAGCACCAATAGTTGTTGAGAAAAAGAGTGTGAAAAATAACAACATCAAAGTGAAAAATGAACCTGTAAAGAAAATGGTAACTAAAAACGACAAGTTTTATAAACAGGTTGCTTTATCTCAACAAGTTTGGAAACCAAAAACTGAAATGAAAATTTCAACTTCTGAAGTGAAAAAGGCTGAAGAATCAATTTCGGTTGATTATGATGCAAATTTTCCACCTTTGAAGGCTGAAAATTTCAAAATTCAAATTGCAAGGGTCAAGGTTACACCTAAGGCTGATGAGGCCTGGGTGGACACCATGTTCAACTAAGCAGTTTGAATTGCCGGAGCTTCCTTGATAGCGAAGCATGAATCGGCATCTTTACTGTAGTTAGTTAATTTGAAGTTTGTTTTGTGCAGGATCTTCCACAACTTGTATCCAGATGGATCATGGATAGTGGAGCATCTCGACATATGACAGGGAAAACTGCATTGCTGTATGATGTGAGAAACATTAATGGTGGTTATGTGGGATTTGCTGGTCATGAAGGTGGTCGAATTGTAGGTGAAGGAACGTTATCCAACGGAATTGTGACGTTTGAGAGAGTTAACTACATCACTGAGCTGGAGAACAATCTGCTTAGTATCTCACAGATTTGTGACAATATGTATACTACTCACTTTACTGATAAAGAATGTTTGATTTTGAAACCTGGATTTGTTATTCCTGAAGAATGGATTATCATGCGGGCACCTAGAGTGAATGATTTATATGTGTTAGATATGAGTGTAGCAACTACAACTACTGGTCAAGCACATTGTTTTGTGTCTAGAGCAACTGAGAAAGAATCGAGATTGTGGCACCGAAAGATGGGGCATATACATCTTAGAAAAATGAATCATTTGGTGCACAATGATTTGGTTTTGGGTGTTAATATCAAAGGTTTTCATCTGGAAGGGGAGTGCATTAGCTGCATCAAAGGCAAGCAGAAGAAAAAGTCACACCCTACAAAGCAAGTTAATTCAGTTACGAGACCGCTGGAAAGACTTCACATGGATTTGTTTGGTCCGGTGAATGTTAAAAGTATTACAGGAGATTATTACTGTTTGGTCGTTACTGATGATTATTCCAGATTTTCGTGGGTTTCATTCTTGAAGACGAAAGATGAAACGTATGATAGTTTGATGGCGTTGTTCAGGAAAATTGAGAATTTGTACCAAAGGCGTATCAAAAGAATTCGTAGTGACAATGGTACTGAATTCAAGAACAGTAAGATGGAAGAATTTTGTGATGAAAGAGGTATATTGCATGAATTTAGTGCTCCGTACACTCCGCAGCAGAATGGAATCGCAGAACGCAAAAACCGGACACTAATCGAGACGGCTAGAACTATGCTCGCAGATTCAAAATTACCGATTAATTTTTGGGCTGAAGCTGTTTCCGCTGCATGTTATACGCTCAACAGGGTTCTTACTGTCAAGAAGTTCAACAAAACATGTTTTGAGCTAATCAATAACCGCAAACCGAATTTGAAGTATCTAGAACCGTTTGGGTCACCCTGTACGGTTATAGAGCCTCATGGAAAGTTTGGTCCGAAGAGCATTGAGGGAATTTTTGTTGGTTATGCAAATCCGATGCGACGTGTTTTCGTTCCAACTGAGAAGCGGATTATTGAAGCTGCAAATGTTGAATGTCAAGGTTATACTATGCCGCCGCAGAATCCTGGTGATTCATGGCGTTATCATTATGACAAACTTTGGGATTCGTTTGACATGAGAGAAGAATCAGAGGAAGATGAAGATTTCTTTGATGAGTTGGATATTTTGCGTGAATATGAGTCACAGCTAAGGTTCCCAGCTGAGTATTCAAGGAGACCACGAGAAACTTCAAATGATGATGAAGCAGGTCCGAGTAATGCTGGTGAACATGATGATGTCCAACAGAATGAAGTTGCTCAGGATAATCAGTCGGCTCAGAATGATAATCTAGAAGCTGAAAACATGCAAGTATTTGATCATGGTGATTCAGATTCTAAGGGGGAGCAAATTCAGATTTCAAGTCAGACAAACCAAGTTGGTGAACAAGATGCAGAGCAGAATGTTACTAATCTGGAGGGAAATGTAGATGTTCCAAGTGCAGTGATGCCGCGAACTTTTTCATATCATCCAGAGGAGTTGATCATAGGAGAATTGCAGACAGGCGTTCGCACTCGAAATCAGATTGATAAAGGGCTTACATGTTTTTATACAAAAGTTGCTCCTTTGCAAACTGAATTCTCATTGAGTTGTTTTATATCGCAGGTTGAACCAAGAACTTACAAAGAGGCGCTTACTGAAGATTCTTGGGTCAATGCAATGCAGGAGGAACTTAGTCAATTCGAGAAATTAGGAGTGTGGATGTTAGTTGATTTGCCGGATGGTCAGAGAAAGATTAACACCAAGTGGGTGTTCAAGTGCAAGAGGGATGATAGAGGAGTTATTGTAAGGAACAAAGCTCGACTCGTTGTTCAGGGATTTAGTCAACAGGAGGGGATTGATTTTACCGAAGTTTATGCTCCTGTAGCACGACTAGAGGCAATCAGAATTTTCCTTGCATTTGCGTCTTGGAAGAACTTTAAAGTTTATCAGTTGGATGTTAAATCGTCATTTCTTTATGGGAAGGTTAAAGAGGAGGTTTATGTCGGTCAGCCGCCGGGCTTCACCGATCCAATCCACAAAAACAAGGTCTACTTATTGGACAAAGCGCTGTATGGTTTACACCAGGCCCCGAGAGCTTGGTACGAGACTTTGTCTCAACACCTACTAGCCAACAAGTTCATTCGTGGAAAAGTGGATGCCACTCTCTTCACTAAAGAGGTCGACGGTCATCTTCTGATAGTTCAGATTTATGTGGACGATATAATCTTTGGGTAGACAAATGAAAATCTATGCAAAGATTTTGAATCAGTGATGAAGCAAAAGTTTGAAATGTCATCAATGGGGGAGATGAAATTCTTTCTGGGTTTACAAGTTGAACAACTTCCTGAGGGAATTTTCATTCATCAGTCAAAGTATGTTCATGATATTCTAGAGAAATTTGGGATGTCAAGTTCTACTCCAGCTGCTACCCCACTTGCAACAAATCATGGGATTCACCCAGATCTCACCGGAGACAGGGCTGATGAAACGTTTTACCGATCCATGATAGGTTCTTTGATGTACTTAACAGCTTCACGTCCTGATATAATGTACCCAACGTGCCTCGCAGCAAGATTTCAGTCTAACCCGAGAGCATCGCATATGATCATTGTGAAGAGGATATTGCGCTACCTGAAAGGAACTCCTTCATTGGGGTTGTGGTATCCTAGGAAAGGCGATTTTACGCTCGAAGGGTATTCCGATTCGGATTTCGGATGCTGCAAAGTTAATTCAAAATCAACAACTGCAGGATGCCAGTTCTTTGGTCCTAGATTGGTTACCTGGCAGTGTAAGAAACAAACGTCTGTGGCGTTATCTACATGTGAAGCAGAGTATGTTTCTGCTAGCAGTTGCTGCTCTCAGATCTTGTGGATACAGCAACAGATGCGCGACTACGGTTTGCAGTTTCTTAACACACCTCTTTTTGTTGATAACGAGGCCGCAATAAATATAACAAAGAATCCAGTACATCACGCTAAAACTAAACACATAGAAATTCGTCATCACTTTATTCGTGATTGTTTTGAGAAAAAGTTGGTACGAATTGAGAAAATCCACACTGACGAACAGAAAGCTGATTTACATACCAAAGCTTTTGATAAAAATCGGTTTAAATATTTGTTAAAACTGAATGGTATGAAGCTTCTCTCGGTGTCGGATGGAATTGTGAGCGTTGATGAAAGTACTGTTGCGGATGAAGACGAGAAACAATCTGCAATGGTTTGTCGTTTTTTTACTTGTTTTGGTATTTAGGGGGAGTAGATATTTGTATATAGTTTATATTTTCAGAAAATACAAAAACAGTAAAAAATGCAAAAATACAAAAACATGATAAAATCTGAAAAAGTGCTTGTGTTTATAGGGAAAATGATAGTACATTGGCTAGACGATTACAGTATGCTAAAGATTTGTAAAGTATAAATGAGTTAAACAGTCTTACTGATGATGTGTCGATAGGTTTTCGCACATTTAGTAGATTTATTCGGGATATATACCTAAATTTCAAACTTGTGAAATTCGTGGGGAACACTACTTGGATATATAGGTAACCCCTGAAATCTCGTTTGAAAGGTCTCATAATCTGATATACTAGATCTTTATACTCAATGATGTCTGGGGTATTATTCCGGGACTTCTGCTGAACGGTAGTTCTGACCTAGTCCTTGGCTAATACTTTCTGCAATGCTTGAAACATAGCATTAAACCCTCAGCATGCCGATGAAACAATAAAATTGATAGTCGCTGCTGTTGTAAGCAAAAAGATCCTCTAAAGGGGACATACCGTAAAGTCGAAGCTGATATCTCTCTGCGTATATGGAAGTATCGACCTGAGATCCCTCGGCCCTCGCATACCTAATTTATATACAGATATCATTGTAGTATACTCACCTGTAAGACTGATTATTGGGATTCTGGATACGGGAGTATATTCAAGAGGTGGGACACATGAATGAGCTAAGTTCATAATTCATCTAATTCGTATCCTGAGTAAATTGAAATTTGTGTGAGAATTTAAGATGGATCAGTATATCGACAATCGAGGTGAATTGTTTAAGTCTGAGTATGAAATGAAGCTTAACGGTACTTGTGATTTGTCTGAAAAGCTGATATGATTCCCTGACACGCTCACCAAAAATATGTTTGTAAATAGTTTACTTTGTTTACTTTCTGCAATTTAAGTTTTCTGTATTTCATTTCTTAGTTTAGAATACTTTGATAAAATCCAAAAAGATTTTATTTCTGCTTTATTTTCTGACAAACCAAAGTGGAGAGTTGATTGTTGGATTCTCAGTCGTTTGAAGCAGATGCAGGAGATTCTGAACTGAAGAATGAGGAGAGCTTATCTTGATGGAGTTTGATTTGTTTGAAAAGTCAAAAACAAGTTCATTAATTTGATACTTTTCATTTTCAGAAATTGTGTAAATTGTTTTTTTTTTTAAATCAGTATTGATTCGTCAAAAGATCAACCAAGGTCATTAATTTGGACTTGGTAGATTAATCAAGTGATCAGGGTCATTAACTTGGACCTGAATACTTGAGTGGATTGTTAAAACTGATTGAGTTTGTGATTTAATGTTGAAAAGATAGTTTGTAATGTTTGTTGGTTGAGTAACAGGTTTTGGACTTCATTATTCCCAACGGAAGCTAATTGTCAAAGCTTGAACCAGATATCTCAGATCCTAGCAATTTGAGGGGGGGAGTCTGTGAAAGGGGGAGTCTGGATCAACGGTCAAAGGGAAGATTGAAGTTTAAAGATTGAAGTTTAAAGTTTAAAGTTTGAAGATAAAGATTGAAGAGAGTTTTTACAATGTTTGAAGATTGATAAAGACAAAGACTTGAAGCCAAAGACTTCATCAACATCCAAGGGGGAGTCTGCTGGTGCACTAAATGTCTGCTGATTACGTCTTAATCAAGTCTTGTGTCTAGATAGGTTGAATGAACACACAATAGGGTTTAAATTAGGGTTTTATATGTTTAAACTTGTAGATTTCGCTTGAAAGGGTTTATGTGTGTTTCAAGCTAAATCAACAACAGAAGATTTAGCTTGAAATGGTTCATGCGAAATCATCAACAGAAGATTTAGCTTGAAATAGTTCAAGCGAAATCAACATAGGAGATTTAGCTTGAAATGGGTTCAAGCGAAATCAACAGGACTATAGATAGGTTTGTGTGTGTCATTTGTGTAAGACTTGGTCATTGTATGTGAGACGAAGTGCTGTCGGATTTGTATCAGATTACATTGTAAAAGCACAAATATCAATCAGAAAAGAAAGATAAAAAGGAAACTAGTTGTTATGACTTTGTTTACGTTGATTCCGCCTTCGTACTCAAAGATGAACTGCCTTAACTGACGTTTCAAGGTCGTAGAACGGTCCAACATATAACAATCAACTGAAAAAGAAAATTAAAAAAAAAAAACAATATATAAACAATTGATCTTCCAAATCTTCACTTTCACCTGTCTTTTTTTTTTAATCATCTTAACTGGCTGTTTTGACTTTCGTATGATTCATTTTGTATTTTTGTTTTTGAAGTAGTTTTTTTGTCCCCGTTTGGAAGCACAAAGTCTGACATCAGCATCTTTTTCTTGAAGATTTGTCCATCTCATGCAGCAAAATGTTATTGAGTTTACACCCTTCAGCCAACAATCTTGAATTTCCAATGAACGATGTTTGATTTTTTTAACTTTTGGCGTTTTACCGATAAAAAGAACGCCACTAAATAAAAACACCTTAAACCTCAAAATTTGATCATGCTAAAATCAATAATGTTTTGCTGTATGAGATGGACAACATTGTTAATCCTCAGTTAAGAAAGATGTCTGACAATGTTGTCCACCCCATACAACTAAACTTTATTGACAACAAACCTCAATAATGTTTTTGTATGTTTTGACATTATAAATTGCCTGGAAGTTGAGGATAAAGTCCATTACACTGAGTGAAACCTTACAGACAACCAAACTAAATTTCAAATAAACGTTTTGGTTTAGAGGATATTTGATGTTTGGGTTTTTTGGCGTTTCTAAGACGAATGGTATATATTAAATATGACGTTTGGGGTTTTGTGTGATTTTTTAATTGAAGGTCTGAGATGTTGTATATATAGGATTTTTTGGCGGTTTTTTAGGCGGGATTTTATTATAATTAAGTTTGACGTTTTAGATTAGAATGGTGTGTGCTATTTGTATGGCATTTTATTTAATGAGATGGCGTTTTGTTTGGAGAAGTCAAAAGACTTTTTTACCCTTAATGAAGCGCGTCCATGTAATAAAGTTGATGTTATTTACGAAAACGCCACCGTGCCAATCTAGTCCATAGATTGTTTTGATCAGACCATTTATAAGCGTTCTCACCGTTCTCACGCTTTTCACTGTTTTCTCTAAATCCTGACCATATATATATATATATATAGGGGAAGGTTCATTTGAGAAGAAAATTTTATTGAGAAGAAAAAAAATAAAAGGGTATAATTGTAAAACATTAAATAGTTTTTTCTCATCTCATTTATTATTACGTTTGACTAATTAATTAGTCATTAAGACTATAATCCTCCACACTAAATATTTTTGCCTACACACATCAAAAGTTATCCTACACATTTCGAAATTTATCCTACACATATTGAAATTTATCCTACACAACTCGTAATTTATCCTACACGCCTCGTATTTATCCTACACTTTAAATGAATTTTTATTTTTATTTTTTGTGAAAAATATATATCTTAAAAATAAGTTACAAATTTAATATAGTTAGTTATTAAAGATGAAACTACCAATTAATGATGTATGTAAGTTTACTAATATACCCTTATAGTTACATTAAGTACAAATATTAAATGAAGTCTAATGAAGTATTCTTATTGGTTGAAATTTCTTCTTTTTTCTTCTTACAAATAATTTCTTCTCATTTGAACCCTCCACTATATATATATATATAGGGCAATGATAAATTGAAAACCCCCTTGAGTTAAGAAAACTATGAAAATTATGTTTCAACCATTGATTAATTTAGATCTATGGCTCTCCTTTTATCATGACCAAATATCTCATTTTTACATATTAAAATAATCTGATAATTGTTAAAAGGTACAAAAGGGTATTCTGGTAATTGCTTAAATATGGTAATTTGTACCCATCAGGCGACATCTATCAAGAAAGAGCAGACGTCTACAGTAACACTTCATCATTATCCCTACAAAACCCTACAATCTACTAAAGCATGTCTTCAGAAAGAATTATAAATTAATAATAGAAATGACTAATTATAACCATTGGATTAGTTTTAAACAGAGAGAACCAATTATAACAATTGGATTAATTTTAAAGTCAAACACATATGAAAATGGTGTACTTTTTTTTTTACTTTTTATACTCTCTCCCATACTTTTACTTTTTATGTATATCTTTTTATTTTTATTTTTTTATATACATTTGTTTTCTTATATTTACGTATACATTTATATTACATAAAAATGTAACATACATTTTTACATGCTCAATTTACCTCATATTTGTAATAACACACTTTATTTTTGTAACATAAAATGTTATATAAAAATGTTAACATACATTTTTGCATGATCAATTTTACGTCACATATGTAACAACCACTTTATTTTTGTAACACAAAAAATGTATCAACGCACTTTGTTTCCGTAACATACACTTTATTTTTACAATAATCTGAAAAAGTGTAACAATGCACTTTATTTTCTGTAACACAAAAAAAATGTAACCGGCATTTTTGCTTTGATTGTTACATTTCTAACACCCTGTTACGGAGTGTTACAATAAAAAAAGACCAGATCTGGGAGATTCATAACTTTAAATAATCAAAATCAAGTATGTTTCTAGCTATTACACCCAACTAATCTAAAAGGATAAACACCATAAACACAAAAATAAACACCAAAATAAACAATAACCAGATCTACTTTGCTTTTCTTTTTGTGCAATTTGAATTGTCACACCCCAACCGATGACAGAAACATCGGGGCATGGCACTGAGCGAAACAGATTGTCAAGAGAAATTCCATAACAACTAATTTATCGGATAGTTAATATTATGTCCCATACCATAACCCATCAAGAAATCAATTATTACAGACATAGATATCTCAAAACAAAACATGTTCCGACATGTGAGAGGTAACCTTAACAACCCCTGTCCACGACAGGTGCGGAGTCCAAACAAATAGTACTATCATTGCTAAGGCGTCAGGCAACAATCACTGTGTTAACATAACATACAAGCATTCATCGAGTAACAAGTAACATGCAATAACGGTCAGCGTATAAATAGTGTTTGCGTAGTGTGTTCGATTGTGATTTAGAATATGTAACGTATGTAACACCCAAAGTGCATAAAGCAAAAAGGGATCGAGTATACTCACAGCGATGGAAATGGATTGAAGGGATCGCTAGAGTGATTAGCCTGAACAGTTAACGATAGCATAAGCGAAGAGCGGTGCGTAAAACGGTGAAAAGTGACCAAATGCGAACGGTAATCCGATCGGATGGTCACTCGATCGGATGTCAATCCGTTCGGATGGTCATCCGATCGGATGGCCATTCGGTCGGATTGACATTCGTTTGGTAAGGATGTGTTTATGTATGATGGCTTTGAAGTTTTCGTAGTAGCATTTTGAAAATAGAGAAGTATCTCTACCCTTCAGGTCGTTCGATCGGATAGCGATCCGATTGGCGAGGCTTCTCAGTTGAGAACAAGTCACAGCAGGACGGTCACTCGATCGGATAGCAATCCGATTGGATGGCAATTCATTGGAACTAACTTATGCCTTGAACATATTGAAAATTGTTTAAGTGTTGAACCTCATGTGCAATCCGATCGGATTGCGGTTCGATCGGATGGCAATCCGATCGGACGGCAATCCGTCCCGCGTTCTGATCGTTTTGCAACTTGAAGTTGTGTTAAGTTTAGAAAGTTCTGAGGTTTGTTCAAGACGGTTTGACAACATACTAAACAACGGAACCTCGTCAAGTCCCAAGTCGTCCGATCGAGCAGGAATCACCCAAATCCGACCAGTCTACTGGTTCGTGACGGTTGTTCTTGTTTAACCCGAAATTGGTTGTCTCTCTGATAGAAACCAGATCTTGAACCAACTCATTACTAAGAAAGAGTAGAAGGTCAGAATAAGCTCTGATTCTATCGGTTTTGAGTGCATTGAGTGTAAAAGAGTTGAAAGAAAAGTTGGAAAAGCATCTTTCAATCCTTTTAACTTTGAAAATGTTTAGATCTAGTTGAAGATAATGTTGAATTATATGGAAATCCTTCAGATCTGAGTTGTTCTCGGTGGAATGAAGCCAAAACTTGAAGTTCATAAGAACTCCATGATGACGTCATCCTAAAACACCTCAAATCCGGTGATTTCACGGTTAAAAGTTGAGATTCAAAGGTGAAAATGATGAAGAGGTGCGTGTAGATCATAGAAGTACACGATTTGAGTTAAAAACTTACAAGAATCACGAGAAATCGAGAGAAAAGAGGGCTTGAGTTCTGCTGGTCGAATAGGGGAGCTATCACATCACAAATGATGTGACAGGAGGGTATTTATAGGGTTTCCAAAAAGGTAAAGTGCACAAGTGTCGGATTGGCCACCGATCGGATGGCGGTTCGATCGGATGGCCACTCGATCGGTTGGCCATTTGATCCAGGTGTCCGACGTGTTGAGTTTTGTCGTTTCGATTCGCGTGTTGATCGTTGCGATGCGTTTCGAGCGAGCGATGCGATAGTATTACCCAATAGTTACACAAACAACTTAACTACTATATCTAACATACAATCATCATAAATAACTTGCGTTTAGCGTTTGCGATTAGATTGCGATGCGATAGAATTGCGATTACGATTAACACCTCAACATAGATATAACATGCACAAGTAACACATAAAAGCATACACACATAAAACAATATCCAGAACACATAATTCGAGTTGGGAATGCGATAGCGATTAGTGATAAGTTGATTAGCGATAAAACATGCGATTAAACCTCGATTATTAATAGATACTCCATATAATACAACTAAAGCGATTAAATATAAAGATTCGCTTACAAGTCATTAACGTACAATCAATAGTTAAGCAAGGAGTGACAGATCGCAATTATCAATCTTTTCTTCCTTTGACTTTGACTTGTACTTTGACTTTCCAAAAAGCGGGTTGTTACATGAATCCACCATAAACACCAAAATAAATCAACCAAGAAAATGATACAAAATTAAAATTTTAAACATACATTTGACATAAAATGTTACATAAAAATGTTAACATACATTTTTACATGATTAATTTTAGTCACATATGTAACAACCACTATGTTTTTGTAACACAAAAAATGTAACAACGTACTTTGTTTCCGTAACATACACTTTATTTTTACAATAATTTGAAGAAAATTAATGTAACAACGCACTTTATTTTTACAATAATCTGAAAAAGTGTAACAATGCACTTTATTTTCTGTAACACGAAAAAAATGTAACCGGCATTTTTGCTTTGATTGTTACATTTCAACACCCTATTACGTAGTGTTACAATAAAGAAAGACCAGATCTTGGAGATTCATAACTTCAAATAATCAAAATCAAGCATGTTTCTATCTATTAACACCCAGCTAATCTAAAAGGATAAACACCATAAACACCAAAATAAATACCAAATAAACAATAACCAGATCTAGTTTGCTTTTCTTTTTGTGCCATTTGAATCCACCATAAACACCAAAATAAATCAACCAATAAAATGATACAAAATTAAAATTTTAAACAAATACATATAAGAAAACCGGATCTCTTAAACAATATTTTTTAAACCTAAAAACATACTTGATCTTGATGGTGGTTGTCCGATTTCGAATCTTGGTTGCTGAACCGTACCAAAACTTTTTTTCTTTCAGATATTGGTTGTTGTTTCAGATCTTTTGGTGACTGGTTCACACCTTCTTAAACCAAAAATCGCATCATCGAAGCCCTCAAACACACAAGCAAAAACCCCTCATCTTCATTTCCTTAAAGCCCTAATCACACCGGTAAAACTACCTCCGATTTTATTTTGTTTAGATCTGAAACCCAGATGTTAAGACTTGTTCCGATTTGGTTTAAATCTGTGTGTGAAACATCTGAAATTTATGTGAGATCTGAAAAGATTGTGAAAGAGAATGATATATGTATAGATTTCAAATGTGTATGAGGATGATTCTTGCAATGAGACATATTAGAGAAAGATAGATAATAGAAATATTAGAGGAAGGGAAATATGCACAAGGTGAGTAATAATGGAGAATGAGAGATCTGGTAAAAGTCTGAGAGTTCTTAAAAAAGTTGAGAGATGAGAAAGAGAGAGTGTTAGAGAAGAGAGAGGCAATACAAAAGGAAGACATGTTGGCTGCACATGCTGACTGTTACATCTTCAGTCAATGGGTAAAATGATGAATTTACCCTTTACTTCATCTTTGTGCACATGTGACGTGGCTGAATCCTAGCCACACATGTGGGTTTCTTGGGTTTTCTCATCTACAGTGGTTTTTCCATTATAATTAGCCTATATATATATACATATATATATACATATATATATATATATATATGAGTTTGTATTCTATGATGTGTGAGTTTCACAAATGAACCAAAGTACGTCCAAATCGGAGTTAAGATGCATGAGACATCGATGCTCGAAGTTGAGTGGTTGAATTGAATATTTGTAAACTTTGGTGACTCTACTAGAAATTTTTATCTGTCAGGAAATGTTTGTTTTATTTCGACTCTTTCAAGAATCATTATGAAGGTTATGATTATGACTCATAATTTTATTTAAATTGACATTAACACGAATCAAATGTTTTTTTTTCACCAACAAAGAACCCATATAAAAATCACTCAAATATGTACGGAACTCTCATCTCAACAAGGAGCTAAAACAAGAGACATAATCAAATCGGATCAACCCACCTAAAAATACCAAGCAAAACAATAAGCCCCCAGAGACACCTAAAACATATTAAATATTCTGAAGATCAAATTGAGACCACTTCAGCCATTCCAAATTGTGCATCTGTGATCGGATTTTGACCCATAAAAATGCCATTGCTTGAATTTCGCAAAGATTCTTTCAATCGCCAGTCTATTCCCGAAGAATACTAAAATGTTACAGCTTATCCACAAAGCCCAACAAACCACCAAGAAAAATGCTTGAACCACCCTTTGTTTTATACCGTCAACACTCTCTCTTAGAGAACGTAAAATCGCTAGAATTAAAAACCAGATGCTCACCTTGTGCTGATATTTGCAGCGATAAAACACGACGTGAAGAGGTGATCCACCGTTTCCACATTATCCCAACAGAGACAACAAATTTTTGACCCATGGTAAACACGTCTTTTGCGGAGACCCTCGAGCGTCAGTGACCTATCTTGTTTCGCCCGCCAGCCGACAAACTGTAGACCCATCAATGCTTTATTTGACTCATAAATTGATATAATAGTCTTTAAAAAAGCCAAATTAAATATGAAATTTTGGTTTTAAGTATAAAAATAACATTATGATTCATTGTTGATAAAAAGAGAGAGAAAATGAGTGAAAAAGAAAAGAGAAAGAGAGATACTTGAGAAATTATTTTGTCGAATAGAGTTTCATATAATTTTGTGAGTAGTATTCTTTAATTCTTCCACCATAACCAACTTCATCCTTTTATTTTTCCACATAAAACAAGAACACCAAATAACCCGGTGTAATCCCGGGCTTGAGAGCCATCTTCGATAGTACACTACTGTTTCAGTTGTTGTACTTTTAAAATATACATGTTCGTTTAAGAGAGGCGTGGAATCTATTTTAAGGGACCCGTGTCTAGCACTATCCTCAACCAAAAATCTGTCAATATTTTAGTGGGCTAATTGTTGCAGGCAAGGAGCATGGTTAAAGACTCAACCTGGTGAATAGTTGAGTCAAAGATGCTAGAAAAACGATGGTTGAAGCACCACCGAAGACACGTTATAATCAAGGTTGGACCATAACAAATTGTATTTTATATTTATTTTCATTTAGTTTTGTAAACGGTATTGTGCCATTATATGAAATAACGAGAGTATCATTAGTATAAATTTTATCATGGTTATGGGTGGAATTTTGAACCTACATCTTAGCAATATATCTTGATTTTATGATTCTTATCTACGATCAGGATACCAAATTAGGATATTGGTAACATCCTGCGGGAGTATCTTGGTCACTACTAACGATTTGCTTGTAGATTTTGGCTGCAGGAGGTTAACGTTCACGGGGACCAAGTCACCCTGAAGACTCGCTCAAATCAGTTAAAAGAGGGACGTTGATGCCGGAAGACAGGGTCTACAACAGTCATGAAGGAATATTCAGAGTATCCCAGAATAATAGGATAGTTTGTTGATTTATGTAACTATACAAATGGGGTGCCGGATCAGTAGAAAACACACACTCTCGAGCTCACAAACTCGTACTCTCTCTAATTTCTTGCTACAATCACACTCAATCACTCACAATTTACAATCACTGTAACACTTAGATCCGATCCGAGCACTATCCTGGCGTTGTATCCTGGTTATTCAATCAATAAGAATAACAAGGCAGCTGACAGTTGTCAACTCCCGAGGTTTTGTGCTGGCGATCTAGATTGATCAAGGGCTTTCCTCGTACATCTCGTGTCCACATTTACTCTTATTGTCTGTTACTTGTTAACTGATACAGTTTGATATCCTCGAACTGTATCCTAAAACTGTTTTCATTTATAATCAACTTAACACTTTTTTGCAATCATCAATAGTGTAACACCTCGTAAAATCACGACCAATGTAATAAAGACACGTGTCGTAGACTTTAAACGTGTAAGGATTGATCTGGAGGGACTACAATTGCCAAACAATGTAAATATGTAAGTAAAAGGATCAAACGTGTCATCATGCCAAACTAGTGCCTCTGAATGACCTCATAAGATGTCCGTATTCTTTGATGAATAAAATTATCGGACATTGAAAGCCGTTTGCGCTAAAATTTAAAACTTTACGAAGCATAGGGGTTAAAAGTGTCAACATGTTAAAAGTTACCTCTGAGTGACCTTTTAACGATCCCAAAAACATTGTAATAATTGTATATTTTGCTCCAAGAATATCGGATAGTAATCTCGTGAAGTTTCGATGAAATCAAGACGTTTCGGGTGATCTTGCAACTAACCGGGAGCTTAACGGAGTTAAATAATGACAAAGGCCCTTAATATTTAATTATGGGGGTCCTAAGTGCAATAAATGGAAGTTAAATAAATTTAAAATGGACCAGGGACTGAAATTGAAAAGTTTAAAAACTTTTTACTGGATCAGGAGGTCCTCGCGGCCCGCGTAGACTCTCTAAGAGTCTTACGCGGCCCGCGAGAGAGGCACCATCGACCAAAAACATGCACAGCTGTAGGTTCAGTCAGTTCCACCGCCTTTGCATGCCTGAATTCGATACCAGGGACTGAGCAAATGGTTTTTTCATGCACTAGGGACAACTGGTAACATCTGGGATCAATGTAGGGACATGTGGATTGATCATATGAAGTGGAAATTGCTATATAAGGCACTTGTTCTTCACTTGTTCACTTGCACATTTCAAATTCACTTCAAAACTCTTTCTCTGGAGCTTCCTGGAGTTCAAGAGAGCTTTCTTCTGTTCTAATCTCGTGCTAAGAGTTCTTGTAAGCATTCTTAGCCTCTCTAGTTTAAGTTTTATTAGCTTAATGACCAAAAGTCAAAGCTATCGTAATTAAGCTTTGACTTAGTGATTAATCACTAATGGTCCAACCATTATTCGAATTGAAAGTGGCTATGAGTTGGTAATTATGTAGGTAATAAACCCTTAAAAGGGCACCTACTGATTTTCACTCTAACTTGGTTAATTGTCGGGTCAAACTTATTAATAAAAAGTCAACAGAATCAATTCTTACAAATAAATTCATAACTGAAAATGCAGAGGTTATGGAACATGTTTTAACACTAAAATAACTTGGTAAATAATATAAGAACATGTCTAGGCATGTTCAACCCGACAATTCTGAGTTTAGGCTCGGTTCGCAACCGAAAGTCGCAAAAGTAGACTTTTGCTTTAACTTTCAGTTCTGACCCAATTTAGCTTAGTTTAGATATGCCTTAGGGTTCCATTAGGACCATATTACATGTTAGTATAACCCTCTGAGATTATACAATATGGTTCCTTTGAAATTCGAATCATTTGCATGTTTCCGTTAAATGATTAAATGTTGACCATTATGCCCTTTTATCAATAAAACTAGATTTTTGAAAATGTGAGTGAACAAAAACCTTTATTACTGATATTTAAGCATGTCCTAAAAATTTCACATCAGTTTGTGGTCTAAAATGGGAGTTATGCAAGATATCGTAAATTGGAAGCTTTTTATTAATAAAATGACATTTCTAGTATAAATCATATTTAAATCCAAATTTTGGCACCAAACTCTCTACCCACTGATATAATATAATATTTATGGATTTTTTGAAATTTTTACCAAATTTTAAACTGATTATATTATAGAGTTTTAATGTAAATTCGGTATTGACGAAATTGCCCTTTTCTTTGATAAAATGAGTTTTACATAACATTTTGATACCAAACCTTTTCCTACTGATTTCATATATTAAATAAAATATTTTAAGCTTTAAAGGCTGGTCAAAATCTCAAATTTCCTTAAATAACCCGAAAATCGTCAAATATTGACTTTTACGCTTTTTAAACGCATAGTATGAGTTAAAACTATATTTGACACTTAAGACTCATTACCTACTGATGTTATAAGAAATTTTTTATACTTTAACAGTAAGTAAAAGTTTCGAACTCAGATTTCCAAATTTGACCCTTAAAGCTTACGTGAAATGACCAAAATGCCCCTACGGTGCATAGTTTGGCCATAAAAGATAAATATCACATATGTATGATATCTTACTGATATAACTTATTGAAATAAGTATTTTTACTGATTATTTTAGACCAGAACCTCAGATTACCATTTAACCTCTTTTATAAACTTTAAAATGACCAAAATACCCTTACGGGGCTTAAATTGGTTTTAAATTCGTTTTGGATATAATGGAAGGTATCCTACTGATATCATAACATATTTAAAGCATATTAACTTGTGGAACTTGTACATGATTCACTTGGTTACCCGTTAAGCATATACGCGTTCGGTACGGTTTATGTAACTAGTTTGCATAAATTAACCGAAACGGGTCAAACCTTATCATTTTTACTTCAAAATCCAGAATGTATTTAGTTTACCCATATTATACAAGTCTTCATACTTGTAGGGTCTAAATCACATTCTAATCCGGTCTTCGCTTAATCTTGCGTTTTGAACCGTAAACCTTTCATTAAAACTATCCGGTCTAAGTTAAGACTTAAATAAGACCCGTTAGGAATCTAATAGGTTATTAAAACCTTCGTTCCAGATTAAGGAGCCCAGTAAAAGCTATTTGTACTTACTGATTGATATACAATAGAAACTCTATAAAATAATACACTTGGGACCACCAAAATTTATTAATTAAAAAAGTTATTAATTAATCGATAAATTAATAATTATTAATTTATATATTAATTAATATTTTATTAATTTATAGTATAATACTTAGTTTGCAAACACCTTTCAAGCTTCCACTTAATTATTGTATACAATGCATGTATATCAAATGAACGGCCCAATTTGAAAGAAACATTCAATCTCCCACCTTATTATGCTTCTTGTGTTCAATGTATCACTTTATGGACATTAAAAATATTTTCTATATAAATACAAGATCAAAATAGGTTAACACAAACAAATCATACACACAACATGGCTTCCCATCTTAAAGGTGTGAAAAAAACAACAATGACAGACGAGATTCGAAGAGCATTATGCAAGCACAACAAGGATAATCCAAGTCTCACTCAAAAGCAATTGCAAGAATGGGTTCATAGTAACTATGGTTTGCAGGTGAGTCAAGCGACAATATCGAATACAGTTAAGCGGTCTTTAGAGTATCTCTCACTTGCTCCCGAAAGAGGCGATGTTAAGCGACACAAACCGGCAAAATTTCCTGGCCTAGAAAAATCTCTCTATGAATGGATTCTTCAATATCAAGAACATGTGAATATGACAGGTGAACTAATCATCGAGAAGGCGAAAAATTTCATGAAAGATATGTATCCAGTGGATACTCCAGACTTTACTTTTTCTATTGGTTGGCTTGGAAAGTTCAAAGCAAGATATGGAATTAAAAATTTCCGGCGTTTTGGAGAGAGTGGACCTGTTGAACCTTGTGACGCGGGGATCATACGAGCTTTTAAGATGCATTATCGTCGTCGATTTTATAGATGTCTTTTGGAGGGTTATGAATTAGGGGTTCCAAATCCAGCAAAAATAAATGTATTAGATGCAATGAATCTTGCAATTTCAACATGGACTATGGATGTTCGTGCAAATACAATTGCGAACTGCTTTCGTCATTGTAAACTTCGATCAACAGATAACATGACTTTTGAGAACTCAGATGAAGGTGGTGAAAGCACTCAAGAACTCCAGAATTTGATCAAAGAGTTGGGTTATCGCAATGCAATGGATGTCAAAGATGTTCTGACTCACCCAGAAGAAAATGTAGTTGCACAGTTGTTGACTGATGAAGAAATTATTGAAAGCGTTATTGGAATTAATAAAGATGATATCGATGAAGAAGATGATGAAAGTTCTACAATGGAGCCCCCTTTGCGAAACGAAGCTATTAAAGCGGCAATCACATTGAACAATTTCTTGTTGAGCTATGAGAAAACAACACCAGAAGTTCTTACCATGCTAAGGAAAATTAGAGACGAGATTCAAGGGGAAATTGATTTCAACAAAAAAACAAAAGACAATTGAGTCATTTTTCAAGAAACCTTCATAAATCATTCATGTAATATGCTATATATAAGGAATTATTAATTTATATTTTATATGGGGTCTAAAGAAATTATCAAAAATGTATTATCTTATAATTTTAGCGAATTATTAATTTAGCACCCTATCCCCGAGTCGGGACCGGCAAAAAATATTATCTTAGAGAGTTTATTAAATAACCGAGTATTAATTTGTCGAGTTTCTACTGTACGGCTGGGATTAAAATTATATTTTGAGCTCAGGTAAATACTTCTAACTTATTTTCCCTTATACGGGCTTGGGATACGGTATTATAATAATACCGCTTGGTCGGGTATGAAGTCGTACAATCGGAATGTGATTAAAAAGATGCATAACCCGTTTTAATCTGTCTTGTTTGATGCAATGCCTTTGGGGGGGGGGGGGTTAACGACCATGTCCTGGATATCCTCGGCTCATTCATTAGAAATGACCACAACTTAAGCACGGGGTGTAGGTATACACCTGACAGTTGCATATGTAAAAAGGTACCCCACTCGTAAGGAAACATCTTGTGGGTATTATACCAAGTGGTGTGTCTATTAATCTTATCCGGCTCTTCTAACCGGGTCCTAAATGGACGACAAACATTTAAAACTATATACAAGATTATTTTTAAATAATTGTCCCAAGTTAATAAAGAATATTTATGCCTTGTGCATTTAAATCAATTTTATAAACACTTTTCAAAAGAGTCAGTTAATTGTATTTACCAGTGTAAACTGACGTATTTTTCAAAAGGTGTAACACCCCGAAAATGGGTTTGACGCTTGGCAAGCTAGGTGGAAGCTTGGGAAGGAAGCGAGTCAAACGAATCAAAGAAGAAGGAAAAGTATAATTCGGACGCAAGGTAAGTAAAGCTTACACTCTGGTTAAATTATAGAATATTTCTTATTGTATTGATTACAAGTAAGATAAATAAACAATTGAATTAAGATGTCCCGACACGACATGTATGGGTTGGAACAAAAGACAACAATAAACCATGTTTAATGGTTAAAAAGGGCTAATACGATTATTTAATCATGAGATGACTAATAGAAAATGAGTTTTGGATGGTTACCTTATAGGGTAAACCAACATAAATATTAAGGGTAAAACGGTAATTCGGTCACTCGTTGACAATAACCGTTAGTTTTTGAAAGACACTTTATGGCACAAGCCATAATGGGTCGAATGAGTTAAGAAATAGGTTATAAATGAAATGACCATACGGTGTAAACCAGAGCGAGTAATGTAGACGAGATGGTAATAAATTGATCTCGCCAAGATATTCGGTCACTTAGACCAAACGAGTCAAAAGGTGAAAATATCACCCTTTGACAATATCGACTAATGATTTTGTCGAGTTGTATGATTACAGGATTAAATATCTAATGGATAGTTGCATCGCTATTACTTAGCGGCTATTAAGGCAATATATTAATACGGGTCAATACATTGATCCGAGTCAGGTATGTAAAATGGTTCAACTCATCATTTAGAACTTGAGGTTCTATAAGAGTTAGATAAGGTCAAAAATGGACATTTGGTTATCTTTTTAGGTAAACCGAATGATCTAAGTTATAATCATTGTGTTATGAAACCATAATGATTATTTACACAAGACATAATTTGAAAAGTGAGATTTTGGTCAAACATGCCCTTAAAAGCCCTTCGTCGTAAAAGAAGGACTAAAATTGACTAAAACGCCCTTGTAAGATAAATCGAGCAAACGAACCATAAAGGTTGTTTGGAAATGAGTGATATGATGAAATAAATACTTTGAATAAGTATAAAAAGCGAAAGATGTAAAATATTGGTCAAATCACTCTATAAAGAGTCTTTGGCGTAAAATAATGATTTGAAGGGTAAAACTCGGAATATATAAATCACCACATTGAATCCATCACAAATATAGTTGTGGTGGAAGATCATTTGATAAGAACTGTGGACATATGTATTTAGAAACGAATGAAAGCGATTCGTGCTTAAAATATGCTTAAATACCATTAACGGGTAAAAATAAGCATATGAGCGAAAATAGGTTTAAGAAGGTATATGAACCTGTAATTGGAACCTAATATGATAAACATCATTGAATTTAATAGGTTCATGAGAAATAAGGGTCAAACAAACTTGTTTGTTTGATAAATACACGAACGGGTCAAAAAGTTAGTAAATATATTTGAGGCCAAAAGCTTAAAAGTCTCGGATTTTTACTCCATGAGATGGAGAATTAAATTACGAACGTGTAGGAAAAAGAATCGCGTAAAACGGATAAGTAGACAAAAAGTTATGAAGCTTTGAAGTTAGAATTACGAACGAAATCGGAGCTGGGAAAATGCAGCAGCATGCTGAAACATTCTGGACAAATTAAGGCGTCGCGCCGCGCGACGGGGGAGGCCTTAGGCCGTCGCGCGACACCACGGGGTGTCAGATACGCGAAAATTCGTTATTTAGCCGTCTATGCATTGCGTACCCATTGAAATGCGTTTTAAGCTACGTATAAATAATCTAACTCATGTTTTTATGAGTTGTAGGTAAAATTCTTGTACCGGAGGACGATCAAGTTCAACAAAGAACCGAACACGTTCAAGATTCGAGCTTCCGCGCATTGCTACTACGTTCTTTTAACAACGAACCTAATTGGATTAAGTTGTATAACTTTTATTTGTAAAAGTTTTTAATAAACCCGCATTTTTATATGAATGGATATACTTAATTACCCATTTTATTCTTGATTATCATACGGAAATCGTTAAATAATAGTAAGGGTCTTACAAGTTGGTAATCAGAGCCCAAGGTTAAAGGGCAAAGTGTTCGGTTCATGACTTGATCGCATAATCCGGTAAGATTATTATGTATATAACGATTTAGCTTGTTAAAGTGTTGTAAACAACACATGGGGATATCGCGTAATACACGTTATCCCAGTTAAATGACTAAAATAGTTAACAAAAGTACGTGTGTTGACACGTATAGTAGGAATTCTTGTTTAATAATACGAGCATTATTGATATTGATGTTACTAACATTTATAGACGTTTTAAATTAAAGGATTCTCGCATCTGAAGATGACGAGAGCCTAAGGATCTATCAATACGATGAAGATATGGTCTGAAGTATGACAAGTAAGTCATACACGCCAAATACAAGAATCAAGAAATGATCTCGAATGAGAGATCGGATAACAAGGAGAGTTATCAGGGCGAGTATCTATAAGGTACACGTCTTAAACTTATAGCATAAACAGTAATATGCAACAAATATACAGTGAAAGACAGTTGCATATAAAATATGAAACTTGGAAACCTGGATAGGTTATCTATCCAGGATGACGTTTCCAAGAGAAACTCAGTAGAGTGATATATTATTCACAGCTGTGAATAATAAGACAATAACTGAATCTTGTTTAAATTTAAACTTGGACGGAAGTAACCATCCAAGTAAGTATTCTCAATAAGGAACCAATTAAGAAAAAAAAATTAATGATCACATCAACGAATGTGATTGTATAAATGGTTATAAAAAGCAACTTTTAAATGTTCAAGGATAAAATGGGTAAAACTGATAATTGTTAGTTGGCAATTAAATAAAGTTTTACCAATTGAAATAAATCGAGAGATTACTTACATGGGACGTGATGTGGTAATTATAATAAGGTTATGTGTACCATGTGTTGATCGCTTACTCTGGCCAAGTAAGTAGTGAACATATGATACCATGAGCTTCTTATAATAAGCACAGTTATGTCCAATGTGGTAAGGTCGAGACGAAAGAAAAGTTAAAAGAACTTTGGGGTCAAGTAATTTTATGGACATACTCGTATAAATGGTTTTCGAGGGAACCATAAAAACGATGCATGGCGCACATAGAATAAATGACCTAAGGAAATTCGTGACATAAGTCATCTTGTACGAAAGAGCCACGACTAAGGAAAAAGGGCATAGTAAAGCTAAAGTATAAATGACCCGTGGGGTCATAGAAACAAAAAGATATTGCCCATACAAAAAGACGATCAAAGTCGTTGACTTTGGTCGTAGTAAAGAAAGGATGATGAAGATGAGCATCATTCAGAAAATGTAAGACCGTCAAGGATGGTCAAATAAAGAATAGAGAGTTGGTTAATAAAGCGATGGATTTCGCTAAAATAGCCAAACAAGTTAAAATGAAGTTACAATGCATACCGAAAATGGATGCATTAACGATGACTTCAGCAAAATACCCGGTTGATGGGTAAGGATTTAAACAACATGCGTACAACGAGAAACGGGAACGCGGATTGAAAATCGAAGGACTCGGATTATGAGTATGACTGAAAAATGACAAAAGATCGCAATTAGAAATTGTGATTAATATGTCTAACTATTTCAAGGTTGAACGGGTTAAATGAAAAACAAAGTTTAACTGTTCACAAGTGATGGATTTCACACGAATAAGTCAAATGGATTGAATATAATGAAATGCCGAACGACATAAGAAAACGATTGTAGATATGGACTACAGTCAAACTTAACGGATTTCAAAGGTGAAAACAAATGATTTTCAAACATAAAAAGAAGGACCTATGGGATCATCATAACCTTCGGGTTATGAACAGTGTAAAGGTCTACGATACCAAAATGACTCTTGGAGTCATCAATATAAAGAAATGAGTTATAAGAACCTTGTCTTAACAAGGTGAAAATTTAAAGAAATAGTCGCGAGGCTAAGTAAAAGAATATATGGGTGACTTAGACAAAGCGAGGGAACCAGTTGAGAATCCCCAAGTAAAACAAGGACCGTAAAAGAATAAATGCCAATTCGTTAAAATTGCTTGACATAAATTAACGATAAAACGTAAAACTAAAATTCAGTTTTAGTAAGAAACAACGTTTTCACAAATATGAATATTCTGAAAGGAATGGAAAACTTTGGATATTAAAAGGCATAGGCCTTGACACCGATAGGTGTAGGACGATATATTCAAAAAGAAATATTGTCGATAATGAAAAGTTATATCAACTTAAACATGATGTGACGAGATCACGGTCAAGAAAAGTAATGTGAAGTATAATCACATTGTAGCCTGACCTATGGGTATAAAGTAACTGGACTAATAAGTCTAGTTAGTGAGACCGGTTAAGGTCAAAATTCTAAATAAGAGTTGTTGAATACGCTATTCATTATGGGATTAGCATAGAATAAACACATTTGACAAATTCATATGACCAAATGACCCACAGGGCAACTCGGTCAAGTAAACAATAAAGGCATATAAATACCAGGTAGAGGTGACGGCCCTTGAGACCTCACCAAAGTATGGCACGCATACAAATAAAGTATTACCAAAAGAAATTGTTTGTCAAAAGTAAAAGATTTTTACTAAAATATCCAAATAGATTATATTAACGGATTCATGAAGAATTCGATAGTCTAACAGTGATGAATTTCACTAAGTTAATCAAACTGGTTGAAAATAACGGAGTCTCGTTATTCTGAGTCGCATTATTTTGCGTGAAATACGCATATGCTTGTTAATCAAAAAGATATTACCACACTTTTCTAGTAATACTAACAAATGGTTAAATTAAGAGTAATGCTTAAAAGATTACTCAGTCTAAGTGCATTGTGTTTAAAACCCAATAAACTATGTAAGAAAGGTTTCGGGGACGAAACCTCTTTAAGGGGGGTAGACTTGTAACACCCCGAAAACGGGTTTGCTAATCAAACCACGTTAATACTAAAAGACGGGTAAAGTACCGTTAGTGGTAAAATAAACCCGGTAAATATTAGGATTTAAATAAATAAACCTAATATTAAATAAAGGTTGTATAAAGGCTTTTGTTGAAATAAAGTTTATAGAAGGCCCGAGTTAACGGGACTTAAAATAAACTTAGTTATAAATTCCCCAAACCCACTAAGTCAATTAGGAATGTTTAATCTAGTTAATAAGTGGAAATATTATTAGAAATAAGTAGGTTGTGGCCTACTTAATAACGAAACAAACACGAGGGGTTAAACGGGGATAAATTAACAAGGTTATTAAATAAGAAAAAAATCAAAACAAAACACACACTTCAAGTTTGTGTTCTGGATCGAGCTCAGGGAAGCTCCTAAGGAGCCAAACCCTAGCCATCAACATAATCATCAAATTGAAGGGTCAAACGAAGCCCAAATTCACAATCGAACGTGAATTAACGATCACCCGAACACGAGGATCATAATGTATGTAAAATCTTGATGATTCGTGAAGTTGTAAAAATTGATAATCATCCTAATCGCGAATTAGGCATGGATTAGAGAAGCTATGGCTAGATTAGGGATGTATACTTGCTTAGGAACAAAACCCTAAGTGAAAATCATACATAACATACTATGAATTGAAGGATTTGATGATTTACCACACTAGGTTATGTGGGTTTTAATCGTAGGAAGAACTTGATGATATAATTGTGTTTAGGATTATCATATATGATTGTAGTCAAGAAAGACTTGAACAAAATAGTGTGTTCAAGTACATGATCATACTTACTAGGAATCGAGTTTGTATGATAAAATGAAGATGATGATATATTCTTGATTAGAATGGTGTTTAATATCATCACGTGTTAAAATGATTAAACCGGTAACATAAGAATGATGCTTATCGGATAATTGATAAAGTATATGATCAAATAATTAATTCGACATACAAAGCGTAGGATGGAATAGTCGTAAATGATTATGACTAATCTAACCATCTTACAATTTCAATAATAGTTTGACGCTTGGCAAGCTAGGTGGAAGCTTGGGAAGGAAGCGAGTCAAACGAATCAAAGAAGAAGGAAAAGTATAATTCGGACGCAAGGTAAGTAAAGCTTACACTCTGGTTAAATTATAGAATATTTCTTATTGTATTGATTACAAGTAAGATAAATGAATTAAGATGTCACGACACGACATGTATGGGTTGGAACAAAAGACAACAATAAACCATGTTTAATGGTTAAAAGGGGCTAATACGATTATTTAATCATGCGATGACTAATAGAAAATGAGTTTTGGATGGTTACCTTATAGGGTAAACCAACATAAATATTAAGGGTAAAACGGTAATTCGGTCACTCGTTGACAATAACCGTTAGTTTTTGAAAGACACTTTATGGCACAAGCCATAATGGGTCGAATGAGCTAAGAAATAGGTTATAAATGAAATGACCATACGGTGTAAACCAGAGCGAGTAATGTAGACGAGATGGTAATAAATTGATCTCGCCAAGATATTCGGTCACTTAGACCAAACGAGTCAAAAGGTGAAAATATCACCCTTTGACAATATCGACTAATGATTTTGTCGAGTTGTATGATTACAGGATTAAATATCTAATGGATAGTTGCATCGCTATTACTTAGCGGCTATTAAGGCAATATATTAACACGGGTCAATACATTGATCCGAGTCAGGTATGTAAAATGGTTCAACTCATCATTTAGAACTTGAGGTTCTATAAGAGTTAGATAAGGTCAAAAATGGACATTTGGTTATCTTTTTAGGTAAACCGAATGATCTAAGTTATAATCATTGTGTTATGAAACCATAATGATTATTTAAACAAGACATAATTTGAAAAGTGAGATTTTGGTCAAACATGCCCTTAAAAGCCCTTCGTCGTAAAAGAAGGACTAAAATTGACTAAAACGCCCTTGTAAGCTAAATCGAGCAAAGGAACCATAAAGGTTGTTTGGAAATGAGTGATATGATGAAATAAATACTTTGAATAAGTATACAAAGCGAAAGATGTACAATATTGGTCAAATCATTCTATAAAGAGTCTTTGGCGTAAAATAATGATTTGAAGGGTAAAACTCGGAATATATAAATCACCACATTGAATCCATCACAAATATAGTTGTGGTGGAAGATCATTTGATAAGAACTGTGGACATATGTATTTAGAAACGAATGAAAGCGATTTGTGCTTAAAATATGCTTAAATACCATTAACGGGTCAAAATAAGCATATGAGCGAAAATAGGTTTAAGAAGGTATATGAACCTGTAATTGGAACCTAATATGATAAACATCATTGAATTTAATAGGTTTATGAGAAATAAGGGTCAAACAAACTTGTTTGTTTGATAAATACACGAACGGGTCAAAAAGTTAGTAAATATATTTTAGGCCAAAAGCTTAAAAGTCTCGGATTTTTACTCCATGAGATGGAGAATTAAATTACGAACGCGTAGGAAAAAGAATCGCGTAAAACGAATAAGTAGACAAAAAGTTATGAAGCTTTGAAGTTAGAATTACGAACGAAATTGGAGCTGGGAAAATGCAGCAGCATGCTGAAACATTCTGGACAAATTAAGGCGTCGCGCCGCGCGACGGGGGAGGCCTTAGGCCGTCGCACGACACCACGGGGTGTCAGATACGCGAAAATTCGTTATTTAGCCGTCTATGCATTGCGTACCCATTGAAATGCGTTTTAAGCTACGTATAAATAATCTAACTCATGTTTTTATGAGTTGTAGGTAAAATTCTTGTACTGGAGGATGATCAAGTTCAACAAAGAACCGAACACGTTCAAGATTCGAGCTTCCGCGCATTGCTACTACGTTCTTTTAACAACGAACCTAATTGGATTAAGTTGTATAACTTTTATTTGTAAAAGTTTTTAATAAACCCGCATTTTTATATGAATGGATATACTTAATTACCCATTTTATTCTTGATTATCATACGAAAATCGTTAAATAATAGTAAGGGTCGTACAAGTTGGTAATCAGAGCCCAAGGTTAAAGGGCGAAGTGTTCGGTTCGAGACTTGATCGCATAATCCGGTAAGATTATTATGTATATAACGATTTAGCTTGTTAAAGTGTTGTAGACGAGGTGGTAATAAATTCATCTCACCAAGATATACGGTCACTTAGACCAAACGAGTCAAAAGGTGAAAATATAACCCTTTGACAATATCGACTAATGATTTTGTCTAGTTGTATGATTACAGGATTAAATATCTAATGGATAGTTGCATCGCTATTACTTAGCGGCTATTAAGGCAAGATATTAATACGGGTCAATACATTGATCCGAGTCAGGTATGTAAAATGGTTCAACTCATCATTTAGAACTTGAGGTTCTATAAGAGTTAGACAGGGTCAAAAATGGACATTTGGTTATCTTTTTAGGTAAACCGAATAATCTAAGTTATAATCATTGTGTTTTGAAACCATAATGATTATTTAAACAAGACATAATTTGAAAAGTGATATTTTGGTCAAACATGCCCTTAAAAGCCCTTCGTCTTAAAAGAAGGACTAAAATTGACTAAAACGCCGTTGTAAGCTAAATATGATGCAGAGGTAGCAGTCACTTTGAATATTGGTGCAGCAGTTGGGGTTCGTCTGGAGCATCACAGTGATCTCATAAAGGAAGTAATCAGGAGTGAAGGTAACAATGGGGTTCGAATATGAATGTTCTTTCTCTTAACATTAGGGGTATAGTTAGGGGTCATAAGGCTAATTGGGTGAGGGATTTAAGGCAGAGGCACCATATTAGTGCTGTCGCGTTACAAGAATCAAAACAGGAGGTGTTGTCTGATTCTGAGTTGGGTAACTTCTGGGGTATCGGGGAGTTCAAAATGGATTTCGTTGGGTCCACTGGCCAATCGGGTGTCCTGGTTTGGCTTTGGGATCCTAATGTCCTGAAAGTCGTCTCCGTGGTCAAAGCTAGGTCTTTTCTCATCATCTCTGGCTCTTTAGTTGGTAGTGGAGAGCCGATTAATCTAGTCAATGTTTATACCCCCCAAGGGCTTGCTGACAAAAGGAGACTGTGGGGGGATATCTCGGTCCAAATGTCCGGTTCTAGTGACATGTGGATGTTAGGGGGAGATTTCAACGCTGTTCGATTGCAAGATGAAAGGAAGATCTCTAAGTTTAAGCCGTCCTGTGCCAAGTTTTTTAACGAGTTTATTTATAACCAAGAATTATTCGAGTATCCGATGCAGGGGAAAAAATTCACTTGCACCCGTGATAATGGGAAGAAGTTGAGCAAGATCGATAGGTTCTTGGTGAGTGGTGCTTTTTTCTCCAAATGGCCAGACGCTTGTGTTCGTGCTCTGCCGAGCCTTCACTCGGACCACTGCCCCATCATCCTGTCGGTGGTGGACTCTAACTACTGGGCACGGCAGTTCCGGGTGTTCAGCTCCTGGTTTGGAAGAGCAGGTTTCGAAGAGGCGGTTCGGGCGGCAGTTGAGGGCTGTTGTTTTACTGGTCCTCCGGACTCTATTCTCACCAAAAAAAATTCCCGTATTAGATTGTTTCTTAAGAGATGGAGGGACGAGTTTCTTAAAAAAGAAAATGACCAGGTTAACGAGGCTGTTACTGAGCTTGAACGTCTCGAATTAGAGATGGAGTCTAGAAAGCTCGATGAAGCCGAGGAATGGATTCGGTGTGAAAGTAAGAAGATTATCATAGATGCCGAAATCAGAAAGAATGTGGACCTCAAACAAAGATCCAGAGTCAAATGGGCGATCGATGGCGACAAGAACTCCAAGTTTTTCCCTCTTTAATTAACAAAAGAAAAGCGTCCAACAAGATCCACGGTTTCTCTCTGGACGGCAATTGGGTTTCCAAACCGGCGAAAGTTAAAAAGCACGTCTTCTCCTTTTCCGTGATAAATTCAAAGAGGATGTCCCCGATCATCCCGGTTTTTGGTGCGATAATCTTAAACAACTTAAAGAGGAGGACAAAGTGTTCCTTACCTAGGTTTTCTCCAAAAAAGAAATCAAGGAGGCGGTCTTCGATTGCCATAACGACCATGCTCCGGGCCCGGATGGCCTCAATTTCAAATTCATTAAACATTTTTGGAGTCTCTTTGAAGACGATTTCATGCTTATTTTTAACAGGTTCTATGAAGATGGCTGCTTCAGTTGTGACAGTTCCTCCTCCTTCATTGCTCTTGTCCCCAAAATAAAACACCCGGTCTCGTTAAACAACTTTAGACCTATAAGCTTGGTGGGAGTCATCAGCAAGGTCGTTTCTAAAGTCATAGCAAACAGAATGCAATCGGTTATCGGTAGCGTCATTTCGGAGTCACAATCGGCGTTTCAAAAGGGCAAGTTTATTCTCGACGGACCTTTAATCATCAATGAGGTTTTGACGTGGGTTAAAAAAAAGAACATGAAAGCGGCTCTCTTCAAGATCGATTTTGAAAAGGCGTTCGATAATGTGAACTGGAAGTTCGTGGATGATATTCTGCTTCTTATGGGTTTTCCTCTCAGGTGGTGCAAATGGGTCCAAGGTATTCTCCATTCGGCGAGGTCCTCCGTCTTAGTTAATGGTACTCCAACTTTTCAGTTCCGCTGCGAGAAGGGATTGAGACAGGGTGATCCCCTCTCGCCTTTCCTCTTTTTAATGGTCAAGGAGGCGCTTGCCTGTATGATCTCTAAGGCTAAGGAGAATGGGTGTTTAAAAGGTATCTCTACCCCCAGTGGCAGTCCGGTGATTACACACCTGCTATATGCAGACGGTGCCATAATTATTGATGATTGGTCGCTCACGGAGATTAAAAGCATGCTTAGAGTTCTCCGTTGTTTTCACATTAGTTCGGGCTTAAAAATCAACATCGTCAAATCAAACCTCTATGGGATTGGAGTCGGCTGGAATGAAGTGGGGATTATGGCGAAGGAAGTCGGGTGTAATCAGGACTCTACTCTGTTTAAATATCTCAGTGTGTTGGTTGGGGCTAATATGAATCGAATAAGTAATTGGCAGCCGGTTTATGAAGTTTTTCAAATCCGTCTTGCGTTGTGGAAATCTCGGTTCCTTTCTATAGGTGGCCATGTCACGCTCATCAAATCTGTTCTTGAAAGTCTTCCATCGTACTACTTCTCTATCTACAAAGCTCCTAAGAAGGTCATCGGCGATTTGGAAATAATGATGAAAAGGTTTCTATGGGGCAGCTCTACGGAAGAAAGGAGAATGCACTGGGTCGCTTGGGACCGGGTGACTTTGCATAAAAAACTGGGGGGTCTTGGCTTAAGTAAATTAAAAGATATCAACATGGCTCTTCTTTCGAAGTGGGGTTGGAGGTACAAAACCGAAGAGGACAGTCTGTGGCGTAGAGTTATTTGCTCTCTTCACTCTAGTAAGGTGGGATGGGAATGCTTCCGGTACAAAAAACTTCTCAATGGGGCCTGGAGCAATATCGCCAAAATTATCTCGAAGACTGTTGTGAATGGGTCCCCGATTCGGAACTGCTTCAAAGGTACCGTTGGAAACGGAAACAAAATTGCTTTTTGGTTGGAGCCTTGGATTTCAAACGAGCCGCTAAAATGTAAGTTTCCCGATTTATTCAAACTTGAAGCTCATAAAAAATGTTTGGTGAGTGACCGGATCCGTTAATCCGGCTCTGTTCGGGATCTGCGGTGGGCCTGGAAGGATCAGTCTTCGGCTGCCCTCAGCCCAGACTTCCAGCTTCTTTGTAACCTTCTGGCGGACGTAGTTATTTCAGATTCTGTCGACAAATGGTCCTGGATCGGGGATTCGAAAGGAGGTTTTTCGGTGAAGGCTGTGCGGAATTTCATTGTTTCTGGGTCAGCTCCTAGTTCCAACTTCGTCATGGATTGGTGCAGGTGGGTCCCCCTTAAAGTCAACATTCTCGCCTGGCTCTGTGAGATGGAAAAGATTCCGACAAGGGTCGCTCTTCGGAACAGGAACATCGACGTCAGCAACGTGTCTTGTCCTCTGTGTAACTTCGGAGACGAGACGGTTGAACACCTATTCACTAATTGTTGGGTTGCTTCGTCTGTCTGACAGCGTATTTCCCTTTGGTGTAATGTTCCCGGTTTTCTAGCTTTTACGTTTCGGGACCTCCTCATGCTTCACAATGATCACGGTATTCCGAATAGTCGTAAGGAGCTTATTCAAGGGCTGATTATGATTGGGTGCTGGTGCATCTGGATGGCTAGGAATGCTCTCGTTTTCGAGTCTATCCCGATCAAGGTTGATAACATCTTTTCGGAGCTTAAAGTGGTAGGTTATTTATGGTTTTCATCTAGATCGAAACAGAAAGATTGTTCATGGGATAGTTGGTGTAGAGCCATGTATATGTAGTTTCTTTGTTTTTGTTCGGTGCCGGCCCGTCTTCGGTCGGTTTTGTTTCTAATGAAGTATACAGTTTCAAAAAAAAAGTTTCAATTACAAAATATTCTGCGAACCAAACGCCCTTTACCTCACTAGTCAAAACAGAAGCAAAATAAACAAACCGTTTGGACTTCTGCCTCTTTGATTACAAAAGTATATTAATGGATTTTTGCCCTTTGATTACAAATGTATATTAATGGACTTTTGCCCCTTTGATTACAAAAAGTATATTAATTAAGTTTTCAAATCTACATAACCACTTGAATTGAAACAAACTAACTCCTCTCACTCAAAAAAATCGCCTGACATACCTA
Source organism: Helianthus tuberosus (assembly GCA_030545235.1). NCBI lineage: Eukaryota > Viridiplantae > Streptophyta > Magnoliopsida > Asterales > Asteraceae > Helianthus > Helianthus tuberosus. Next base: position 72,233,222 of record CM060383.1, read on the forward strand.
ACGAACGGTCGCCGGAGGCTCGACGAGGTTGAGACACACTGTTTTAGCGTGCGAGGATTGACGGGATCAGCAAATCGCTGCTGATCTACATCTACCTTTCACTCTAAACCGGTATTGTCGATTCTTCCATTCGCCTTTCGGGACTTGGTTCTCTAATCCGGGATTATTTCATGAGAATATCATCGCCCCGAGTCCCGATCTTGATAGCTTAGTAGGTCTGTTATTGGTCACGGCTATATTGATAGTTCAACTAGATTGATACGAATCCTATTAACATATTAAAGATCTGTGTCTGCGGTCGCGAAGATCTTTCACAAGGAATGGAGAGGGGTTTCGGGAATGAGAGATGGTACGATGATAACTATGGTAGAAGACATGAAGATAACTCGAGACGGGATGATTGCCGGAGAAGAGCCTTGGAGGACTGCTAGATACAAAGGAAGAAGACTGATCCAGGAAGACAAACAACAAAAGAAACCATACGTGAAAGAAACGACGTATTTCATTGGTAACCTACCATATGACTGCTCGAGCTATCTCTTATGGGATATATTTCAGAACTTCGGAAATATGACAGATGCATATATTCCTAGAAAGAAAGATAAGAAAGGAAATACCTTTGGTTTTATCAGGTTTGCAGGGGTAAGAGATGTACACGCTCTTGGAGAGAATCTGGGCTCGGTTAAAATAGACAAAGTAAGGGTTTTGGTTAACTTGGCTAAATTTGAAAAGGATAAAAATGTGGGTAGCAGTAAACACATGAGCTGGTTTGGATATAATGAAGCAGTCAGAAACAATAAAAAAAACCGGTGAAAACAAACGCAACAGTACCTCAAGTTGAACCTGCTAATGTGAGGATAATATACAGCCAGAATAATCAATCTTATCAGAATAATGTCTGGTTTCCAAAAAACACAACTGGGCAGGCACAGGTGAATGCAGTAACGGAGCCGAGGGAATCAAACATCGCTACTGGGATACGGGATCTTAAGATACCGGAAGAATCACTTGAGATTAAACTACAGGAGTGTGAGTACTCAAAACATTGGAGAAGAAGGTCTCTCATTGGTGAAATTAAAAACCCTTAAGATATGAAAGACATACAAACATTGTTAGACCTTGATGGTATCTGTGGTTTTTCGATCAAATATCTGGGTGGCCTACGGGTTTTACTCATTTTTAACAACGTAAAAGACGCGGCGGATTTTGTTAAATTGAAGGATAACTGGTCTACATGGTTCTCGTCGATTCATACATGGGAGGGGCAAAAATTGTCGTTTCAAAGGATTGCTTGGATCAACATCAGAGGTGTCCCTTTACAGTTCTGGGGGTCCGATATTTTTAACCAAATAGGTAACTTGGTTGGGAAGGTGGTCAGTCCTTCAAAGGCCTCCGAAGACGATGAAGATTTATCGGTTAACAAGGTGGGTATCTTATCAGAAAAGGTTGGTCTGATAAACAGCATATTGACGTTAAGTTGGGATGGAGAGCCTTTTCAAATTTGGATATCGGAAATGGATGAAAGTGTACTGGTGAGAGATGAAGATTGCTGGAAAAATGAAGGGTCGCCGGAATGGGTAAAGGGTAGTCCAAAGATCGTGCATGTGGAAGATGGAACATCTTCAATGGGTTGTGATAACTCGTGCAGTAATGATGAGGTTTCGGAAAAGACAAAAAAAATATTAATATGGCGGCTGAAAAAATGACTAAGGATAAAGGTTCTGAGGACATGGATGATTGTGACATTGTTAACATTTCTAATCCCCATACTGATCCATCTTATTTAAATAATGGGTCTCCACATATAACCAATTCGGGTAACCCATGTGATACCCCACCACCTCCACCCATGCGTCATATGGGGCATAACTTTGAGCCCAACTCTGATTTGGGCCTAGGTGATATGTTTAATGAGGAAGAAATTGTGGAGGACACTCCACCAGCTGGGCCCAACGAGGAAAACACTAATCATAATCATGGTACCGATTCTTCTGATCCATTCAACATAATGGATTTATTAAATCAGGAATCCCAACAAAAGAAGGACTTTGATTTGAACAATGAACCAACCTGCTCTTATCAGAGTGTCAACGAGAATAGAGGTAGCACACAGGTCTCTCCACCTCTGCAGAAATTAGGTCAGAAGAAGAAAAATCCTATCTTTCCTTCCTTGAAATTGAAAGATTCTCTGTGGTATGGGAGGAATTTTGAAGCGTCAAAGTACAGAGGCAGGTCAGCAACATGCTCTGGTAATTCATCGACTAGATGTATGGAGGAAGATGAAGATATTGCGGTCAACATCAATAATTGCGCACAGGAAGTGGCGGCGACCATACGGGTTGGGGAAATGGTGGGCTTTCAGGTCTCTGGTTTTGAAGATATGGTATTGAGACAGGTTGAAGCTCATGAGACAAACATTGCCCAATGAATTTTCTATCAGCAAATGTCAGGGGGGCTGGTGACTCCAGCAAAGCGGAGCACATCAGGAAGCTTAAAAGGAACAACAAACTTAGTTTTATTGCCATCCAAGAAACACAGATGTCGATTCCCTCGAACCTACAGGTGAGTAATTTCTGGGATAACACTATGTTTGATTTTGAATCGATTGATGCTACGGGTAGATCTGGGGGTCTATTAAGTATTTGGGATCCTAGTTTTTTTACTAAAAAGTCAACTGTGAAGAATCGTCATTTTTTAGCAATAATTGGTGAACTTTGTAATGGGGAGGGGGTGATTGCTGTGGTGAATGTCTATGCACCTCATGATCAAAGTCAGAAAAAACAGCTTTGGGATGATTTACTTGTTCTCATGGGCTCCTTCTCGGGTTCTTGGATATTTATGGGCGACTTTAACAGTGTTAGAGAACCTATTGAAAGAAAAAATTCAAGATTTAAATAAAACAGGAGGCGAATGACTTCAATTATTTTATTAATGAAGCTGGCCTCATAGAGTATAATATGTTGGGATGTGCTTTTACATACGTGACGGATGATGGGGTTAAATTCAGTAAAATTGATCGCGTATTGGTTTGCCAGTCTTTTTTATTTGTTTGGCCTTCAGCGAAATTATGGGGGTTACCGAGATACAAATCTGATCATAGGCCACTTCTACTGCTTTGTTCCGATGTGTTTTTTGGTAAACCTCCATTCCGATTCTTCAATTCTTGGCTAAAGGAAGAGGGTATAGCTGAGATAGTTAAAAAAGCATATGAAGGGGTAACTTGTTCGGACCTACCAGACAAATTTTTAGCAGCAAAATTGAAAGCTGTAAAAACTGCTTTGAAACCATGGTGTGAGAAAATAAAAAACAGGGACAATAAGTTGTTAAAAGAACTTCAAAAAAGGTGGATGAGATGGACATTAAAGCCGAAAATGGGGCTTTAAGCGAGCAGGAAGTATGTGATAGAGACTTATGGCTGAAAAAGATTAATGAATTAGATGATAACAGGTTGGAGGATCTTAAACAACGAGCGAAAGTCAAATGGGCGGTAGACGGAGATGAAAATACTGCATTCTTTCATGGGATTATTAATGGGCATAGAAGGAACAATAGAATCAACGGGCTGAATTTTGATGGAGTATGGATCTCGCAACCGGAAGAACTCAAGGAGAGTATAAAAAAGTATTATGAAGCGATCTTTAGAGAACAAGAGCACAACAGACCGAGATTCATTAACAATGGTTTCAAGGTTTTATCTTTGTCTTAGTCGGCATTGCTTGTAAAAAGATTCTCAAAGGAGGAAATAAAACAGGCTGTATGGGATTGTGGGGGAGAAAAAGCACCGGGTCCGGATGGCTTCACGTTTAGATTCATAAAAGACTTCTGGGATCTTTTTGAGAAGGATTTCGGTCTAGCACTCGAGTACTTTTATGTTCATGGTAAGCTGAATCGAGGATGTAATTCGAGCTTCATTTCACTAATTCCCAAAGCAAGCAATCCTCAAACAATCAACAACTATCGACCTATCAATTTGATTGGTTGCATTTCAAAAGTTGTCACCAAAATTCTTTCGAGCAGGTTAAAGAAAGTCATGGACTTTTTGGTTAGTGAAGTACAAACAGCCTATATAGAAGGGCGGAGCATTCTTGAGGGTCCATTAATCATCAACGAACTCATCTCCTGGGCAAAAAGTAGTAAACGAAAAGTTATGCTATTTAAGGTGGACTTCGAAAAAGCCTTTGATTCAATAAGTTGGGAATTCCTAGATTCGGTTCTAACTCAAATGGGTTTTCCGGCTCTTTGGAGAAAATGGGTTAGGGGCGTATTAAAGACGGCCAGAACATCGATTTTAGTAAATGGATCACCAACCGCGGAATTTGAAATTCAAAGAGGAGTAAGACAAGGTGACCCATTATCCCCACTTCTATTTATCTTGGCTATGGAAGATTTACATATAGCTACTGAAAGCGCGGTTGACGTGGGAATTTTCAAAGGCATTACAACACCAGGTACGGGTCCTAAAACCTCGCATCTTCTGTATGCGGACGATGCATTATTTGTGGGTGAATGGTCAAAAGATAATTTTCATAATCTTGCGAGGCTCCTACGATGTTTTCACTTATCCTTGGGTCTTAAAGTGAAATTTTCAAAAAGTAAAGTGTTTGGTGTGGGAGTTGGGAATGATGACATCTCGGAAATGGCCTCGGTCCTGGGGTGTGAAAGAGGATTGCTACCGTTCACGTATTTGGGAGTACCGGTGGGCTCCAACATGGGTTTGGTAAAAAATTGGAAACCCGTTATTGATCGTTTTGAAAGCAAACTCTTTTTATGGAAGGCAAGGACACTATCTTTTGGAGGCAGGATGACACTTGTGAAAGCTGTCCTAGGTAATCTCCCAACTTATTATTTCTCGTTATTTAGTGCACCAGTACATGTGATTAAATATCTAGAGAAATTAAGGCGTAGATTCCTGTGGGGGGGGGGGGGTTGTCGTGATAAAAATAAGATGAATTGGGTTCCATGGTTTAAAGTGGTGGCTCCTAAGCAACAGGGAGGTTTAGGTATTGGCAGCCTGGCATCTATGAATAATGCCATGATGGTAAAATGGATTGTGAAATTCAGAAACGAAACAACACATCTTTGGACGAAGGTTATATCGGCAATACATGGTAGGAGACGTACATACCCTACTATTCCCATGAAGAATTCGGTAACAGGGGTATGGAAAAACATAGTACATCTGGGAAAGGGATCAAATCTTAAGCTGGCGGATGTAGAAAAAAGGTTGGAGGTGCAGTTAGGCTGTGGAAATAAGAGCTTTTTTTGGTTAGACAAATGCTCTGGTGACTTTATATTAAAGGATCGGTTTCCTAATCTCTTTGCCTTACAAATGGACAAAACCATTCTGGTTCAGCATAGTTATAGTCTTATAAACAACCATGTCTCTTGGATATGGGGTGGCGAGGCAGCGGTTTCATCATCGAATACGGCGAGACTTTGGGAGGAATGTAAAAAACTGTTAGAACATGTGGTACTAAATGAGAAATCAGACAGGTGGCTCTGGAAACAGGAGGATGGATGAGAAGAATTCACTGTTTGTAACCTGAGATCAGAATTGGATGGTATTACTTTGATCCCAGTAACACATGTACTTAAATGGATTAGCTGGATTCCGAAGAAAATAAATTGTTTTTTATGGCGGGCAGTGTTGGATCGAATTCCGACAAGAGAAGCACTGGCGATCTGGAACATACATATCCCTACGACTACGTGTGTGTTATGTAATATAAGCATTGTCACACCCCGACCACGTAGGACAACAAAACGTGGCGGAAAACGTCGGGGAGTGTTGTAACAGAATCATTGTTTCATAACACATGGAAATTGAAATATTGTTTTATTGATTAAAATAGTTACAATGTCTTGACAATCAAAGAAACATAACATAAATAACTAGTCTTGCATCTTTTATTGTCGCTAAGGCCCAAGTCCGCCTAAGTGTATCTTGACAAATCCTATGCATCATATCCTGAAACACATGTGAAAATAGGTACGTCAGCATAAAAATGCATGTGAGATACATAGGTTTATGAAAATAGGATTCATGACTTATTGTTTAAGAAAATGTTTAGTCATGAACCTTGTAATTTGATTTGTCTTGTAAATCATTTGAAAAACGATAAGATCAGATGATATGTATAAATAGGAGAATAAGGTATGGTTAAATGAATAACCATATAAAAATGAGTTTGTATAATTTAAGTTGTTTGTAAAACAATGTATTGTGAAAAGTATGTTATTTGTATAAAATGTTATATGTCCAAATTGAAATGATTCAAATAACGCTACGATATGTAATACCATACAATCACTTATGTATAGGAAGTACCAGCGGCGTATCCACCATGCTTGTATCATATTACACACGCCTCGTTACTCAAATCACTTACCCAAACCAAACCAACAATGTAAGATGTCTATGTTTAAACCAATTGCCAAACGTATTGAATAATATGTCAAAATGTTTATGTCAATATGTAAATCATGTAATGTATAACCAATGTCAATAATGTTTATGTGTCAAATGTAAATCATGTAATGTGTAAGCAATGTCAATAATGTTTATGTGTCAAATGTAAATCATGTAATGTGTAACCAATGTCAATAATGTTTATGTGTCAAATGTAAATCATGTAATGTGTAACCAATGTCAATAATGTTTATGTGTCAAATGTAAATAATGTAATGTGTAACCAAAATGATATGTATGGCTAGTGAAATATATCAACTGAACCATATGCACAAAAACAAAGTATTGAAGTAAAACACGGTTTAAATCAAAGCTATGTTTTGTGGAAATGCATGCTATACTGATACAAATATCTATGTGGTATTGTGAGAATGCATACATCCAAGCCTTGAGACTGTGGCGATAAACCCTTAAACAAATTAAAGGTTTATCTTGTTGTAAATGTATATCGAATTCGGTCATTCCTTTCATCCCCACCTACCCAGGATGTCCGGAACGGGAGTTGTCAATTCCTATGGTACCACTACCTACTAACGAACGGCGTGATCGATGTTAATGAATGTATATTGATCCATCAAAACAATCCAAATATCATATCAAAATGTAAGCATGTGATGAAAACAACTGTACTAAGTATGCAACAAATGAACATACATAGCATGTGATGTGATGTGAAACGATGTACTAAGTATGAACTAAATGGACATACATAGCATAAAATGCAATGTAAGACAATGAAATCATGTACTATAAATGTACTAATGAACATAGCAAGTATATGATGTGAAAACATGGAAAGCACGAAAGTAACAAGTAGGCACATGTGTTCCACCCCAAAATGTTTGGAAAATAGTAAAAGAGGGGTCTATGTACTCACTTGAGATTGCTTAGAAGTCTTAAGATAACCACCAAGCAACGCTAGAGATCACGGAATCAAACGGCACCTAATATAGGTAACTATGTTAATAAACCGGACCTAATATCGGAGGATCGGATAGAATGAGGGTTCGTAAACCAAACAAGTATGGAGACTCGTGTAATATGATTTAACAAAGCCCACATACTAAAACGAAACTTAACCTAAGTGTTTGTGACCCATTACGACCCGTTTAGGTAGATTATGCTACTTTAACGCGTCGTTCGCGTAAAACGCGTTCGGAACGCCTAACTAGTCCTATGACAAGTAAAATATGCCTTAACATGTCTAATATGGTTGTCAAATCAGTTTAGATGTCAAAAGTTATGTTACATACGTTTAAAACGAATTTTGGCATTAAAGGGGTATTTTGGTAATTTACCTAAGGCATATAAACTACCTATCATACAACTACTTAAACGAAGCGACCATAAGGTATAACCTCGGAATGTTATTCCCTATATACTATGGTCACCTAATGTGTTTGGTCGGATCTTAATGATCGACCAAATGGGTCGGGTTTGAAGGTATATGCGATTTATTAGATCGCTTACCCTTACGACCCTAGACAACGTGGTAATCAGTAGGCATAGTCACAAGGGACTATAACCATCGTGATTACAATCACGTTGCGAAGTTCAAACGAACTTCGCATTGACCATAAACTGGTCAATGCAGAAAGTCAAACAAAGTTTGACTTTCAGACTCGAAAAGCAATAAAAGAACGAAGGAACACTTACGAAGGGTCCCCGAATGCTAATCTAGATCAAAATAGCTCAGGTATGAAACAAAGGTTTCAACTTAGAGCACATAAGATCAGATTCTTGTGAGGAAAAGTGAAGGGTGGAGGTGGGTATTTATAGTTTTCGGTTCACCGTTAGGATCATTTCTTGGAAAAGGGGCACGATCTAAGCCGTACACTTGTTGGAAAGTTGTGGTAACTCATTTGCCATCCACCATAAGAGTTTGACACTTGGCCTTTGGAGAGTGTTAAGGGCTGTTAAAAGCTGAAAAAAACGTTTTGCTGCATCTGGCCCCTGTTTACGGACCTAGTTTGGCAGATTTACAGTTTCAGTCCCTGCAACCTCAAAACTTGGTTTTCGTTGCGTTTTTTTGACACGTTTAAGCCCCGTTAACCCCATTTCAAAGCTCTAAAATGAAGTTAAAGTATAGGGAACTTAAAATGTGTTCAAAAATATCTCGGGTGTCGGTTCGTTTAGCCGTACGGTTACGTTGTTCGGTTAATTACGACGGAATGCGCATAAGCGCGAAAAATGATCCAAATGGCGTGACGAAAGGATTTTTCTTATGCCAAACACTAAAATAAAATATTTTAGTGCTTACATAAATTTTTGGATGTCCGGATGTATTCAGAACGTAAGTTATGCGCGAAAATGCAAACTTGGGCACTTTTTTGACGCTTTTAGTCCCGGAATGACCCCAAAAGTTTATTTTAGCATACCGAACCCCTCAAAGCCTATTTCTAAGCTATGTAAAGGATATTTAAGGTGTGTTTAACTTATGGTCATGTTCCGGAATGTTCGTTACAGCTCAAATTGGCATACTTTCGCAGTTTGTCAAGTTTAGTCCCTGTAAGTGAATTAACTTGTTTTTGACATACCAAAGCCTTCAAAACTTATTTCTAAGTTATGTAAATGTTGTTTAAGGTATGTTAAGCCTATTTCACTATTCTGGAGCGTTCGTTGCATTAAACGGGTTATATTTACGCATCAGTGCGTGTGTAACCTTCTAGAAAGCGATTTAAAGCTTGAAATCGAACAAGAATTGATAATGTGCAAAGGATACACATATTTGTACATGTCCCAAGTATGAAATACAATATTTCATTGATACAGTATTTGTTTGATGGTCGTGGAGGCACAGGTGTTACAGTCTCCCCTACTTTAGGAAATTTCGTCCCGAAATTTTATTTAGAGGAAACTTGTGAGAGTTTAAAACATGAAGTTGAAAAGATCGAACAACATTGGTTAGGGTTCTGAACTTCTAGTAACTTTAATAACATCATGCTTGCAATGTAAGAGGGATACTTATATACAAGTATATGAAGCGTCATTGGTGCGTGCACCGTACCTCCATTACATCGTTCTCATTTTGTTATTGTTGTCACTATCGGTTCTTACACATAATAAATCTTACTGGTGGTTACCGTGCACTGAATCTCATAATTATGTACGCGTCCATAATTAGACAATTCCTTGCATAGTTCACACAGTCTATTTTATAATGTGTAGAGGAAAACCAATGAACAAACCTGTGATGAGTGTGACTAGACCACCATAGGGTCCCTTTTATTAAATCAATAAATGATTTTAATAGACAACCAAGGAGTCTTTTCAGCTTATATCATCACATGTCATTCTTAACCGGATTTTTGAATCAATCTTTTTTACTAGACCACTAAAAGGGCCTCTTATGAATCATGGAGTGGTACTATATAATCCAAGGGTCTTAACTATTACATAGAAGCCCATTAAGGAATTAAGGTAGTACCTTTTTGAATATCCTACTATGAATCCCTCATATGAAGATATGAAAAATTCTACGAGGATTTGGATAACGAATATCCAGAGTATACAAAAACCGAAAATGCATAAAAGAAAACACAAGATGCATAAACACATAGCCATATAACCACAAAGATTGTTTATCTAGATCTTTAATTTGTTAATTTGTTTTGCTAACAGAGCGCATGTATTTAAAGCACACTAGGAATCCATCTCGTGGATTTCATTTGGTACTTTAAACATTATCAAGAATCTAACTATAAAGATAGAAAGATTTTTAAAAGAAAAATTCGATTTCGATTATAAGGAACCGAAATGTTTGGATTTAGGTACATAAGGAATCCAATCAAGGGCTCTGATTTGAATGATAATCATCCACAAGGGTCTAAATGTGAAGATAAAAAGATCCCATATGGATTTTAGAAGTTGAAGATGTTTTGAAACCTTGCATTGGACGTGCTTAAATCAAAACATGAAGTAAAATGCTTATGAAGTTGAGATGCTAGCTATGTCAAGGCGACATATGAAGTGGAATTTGAAGGCTAAGTCAATGTATGAGGAAAATATTTTTGAAAACTATGCATGGGGTTCTTAAAAAAAATGTGTTCAATGTTTTTGAAACCTTATATATAATACATTTGAAATCATAAAGTAGGTGTACTAGGTAAGTATATTTATAAAAGTGTTTTAAAATTATGCGAGATGAATTCTGGAATTATGTATAAGGTCTTTGGGAAACATGAATGATGCTTTTGAAATCATGCACTTAATAAGAAAATATATTGTATTAATATTGTTCTCAGGCTATATGAGACATTTTGAAATTATGAAGGTTGTTTTTGAAAACATAACCAATGTTTTTGAAATAACATAGACAATGCATTTGAAAAAAAATTGTTTTCAAACTATATGAAATGTTTTGAGATCATGAAGATTGTTTTTGAAATACTTGTACTGTGTATGTTGAAAAATCAAAACGTAATGGGTATGAGTTTTGAAAATACCCTTAGTTATCTAACCAAGGATTCAAAGGTACTGATGTGCAGAAGCATGATTACTCATATGTCACTTTATTTTCTGTACTTTGTTTCTTAGAGTGAAACGAGTACTTAAAATTTTCGAGGGAATCATGAGCGATCATTTGAAAGAGAGAATCACAAGAGTAGTTTGTAAGGAACATAGTTCCTTAATACAGGTATTATAGGGAAATGCCATAAACACATGTGATTATACTTGTATATCAGAATTGCGAACAACAACTTTTATTTATGAACGAGACATATTGTTTCACAATACACGAAAACAAAAGAAACCAAGGCATAAGACAGCAACATCCTTTGTTCAGCCGAATGCTCATCCAAGGGTTGGATTTGCATTAGCAAGCTTTGGGCATTTGTTCCTGAAATGGCTTGTCTCGCCACAGTTGTAGCACGATCCAGGTGGAAAGTGAGCTTGAGCAGGATTGGCTTGTGGTTGGTTTGGACCACTTTGGTTTGGGGTAAATCGACAAGCATTTGCCAGGTGACCGAGTCGCCCACATGATGCACACAAACGACACTGTAGGTGAGCTAAGTGGTGTGCATTACATTTGTCGCATATTGGTGCTGTTCCCTTGTATTGCTTCTTAACAGGTGGTGTTGCCACCCAGACGGGTCTTGTTTGATTTAGTACTGCTGTAGTTGGGCAAACCCTTGCCGTATGACCTATAAGTCCACAAATTTGGCATTTGCGGCACTTCACGTTAGCCTGATGATGAAGGCTACATTGGTTGCACAAGGGTGCAGTTCCGTTGTATGGCTTCCTAGCAGGGGGTTGAGCTGGTTGGTTGGGGACGGATTTACCATTGTGAGCGACCATGGCGAAGTTCTGAGAAGCCTTTCGCTTTTTTGACTTCTTAGGGGATCGTTCATCCATGGTCTTTGATTCCTTGATTGGTTTCTTGGCTGGTGGTGCCGTCACATGGCTAGGTCTTGCCTGTTTTGGTGCAACCGCTGCGGGATTCTTTGAAGCTTTACGTTTCTTTGGTTTTGGTGAAGGCTTGGCTTCCGTCTCCTTTGGTGATTCTTGAGTGGCTTCATTCTGGAGACGATACATGGCAGTAGCTATATCGACAGTCTTCAGGACTAATTCGCCTATTCGCTGGGCAAATTTGGCAGTCTGCTCGGATATCTGGGCGTCATCGTAATGGAGAGACATTCTAGAAGAAAATGAAAGACATGGGGAGAAACAAGTGAAACGTCATCGGATAAACAATACAGAATGGCAATGCATAAGAATTTGCGATCATTTGTTTGTTACCTAAGGCAAACAAATGAGATGGTGACTAATCAAAGTGAACGGATCATATTAATGTATCATTGAAGACATGCTCGCCTATAAGTGAACACTCACCCCAAGAGTTCCCAGGTAAGAGTGACTGGTCCGATACTGCGGATTTGTACGAACACTCTAGCCTTCGACAGAAAACTCAGGGTACAGGCATTCACTCTTCCAGTTTGCACGTGTTCACATTATACGACCCAAACTTTGACGAGATTTGAAAACTTAGAGGGTTCAAAACCTTACAATAGAGGGTTCAAAACCTAGAAATCAATCATCCTAGAACAGATGATTAGTTTTCAAAGCGGTTTTGAAATTTGTGTTCTTGTTGAGGTCGTCGCCTAAGGATAGGTGACGGCATTGTTTTATGACTAAACGCAAGTAAACTCGCGTTAGGGTCCTAGGAAGGTTATAGACTAGGTCAAAGTATTACTAATAACCTAATTCCCTATAACCATGAGCTCTGATACCAAATTTTCTGTCACACCCCGACCACGTAGGACAACAAAACGTGGCGGAAAACGTCGGGGAGTGTTGTAACAGAATCATTGTTTCATAACACATGGAAATTGAAATATTGTTTTATTGATTAAAATAGTTACAATGTCTTGACAATCAAAGAAACATAACATAAATAACTAGTCTTGCATCTTTTATTGTCGCTAAGGCCCAAGTCCGCCTAAGTGTATCTTGACAAATCCTATGCATCATATCCTGAAACACATGTGAAAATAGGTACGTCAGCATAAAAATGCATGTGAGATACATAGGTTTATGAAAATAGGATTCATGACTTATTGTTTAAGAAAATGTTTAGTCATGAACCTTGTAATTTGATTTGTCTTGTAAATCATTTGAAAAACGATAAGATCAGATGATATGTATAAATAGGAGAATAAGGTATGGTTAAATGAATAACCATATAAAAATGAGTTTGTATAATTTAAGTTGTTTGTAAAACAATGTATTGTGAAAAGTATGTTATTTGTATAAAATGTTATATGTCCAAATTGAAATGATTCAAATAACGCTACGATATGTAATACCATACAATCACTTATGTATAGGAAGTACCAGCGGCGTATCCACCATGCTTGTATCATATTACACACGCCTCGTTACTCAAATCACTTACCCAAACCAAACCAACAATGTAAGATGTCTATGTTTAAACCAATTGCCAAACGTATTGAATAATATGTCAAAATGTTTATGTCAATATGTAAATCATGTAATGTATAACCAATGTCAATAATGTTTATGTGTCAAATGTAAATCATGTAATGTGTAAGCAATGTCAATAATGTTTATGTGTCAAATGTAAATCATGTAATGTGTAACCAATGTCAATAATGTTTATGTGTCAAATGTAAATCATGTAATGTGTAACCAATGTCAATAATGTTTATGTGTCAAATGTAAATAATGTAATGTGTAACCAAAATGATATGTATGGCTAGTGAAATATATCAACTGAACCATATGCACAAAAACAAAGTATTGAAGTAAAACACGGTTTAAATCAAAGCTATGTTTTGTGGAAATGCATGCTATACTGATACAAATATCTATGTGGTATTGTGAGAATGCATACATCCAAGCCTTGAGACTGTGGCGATAAACCCTTAAACAAATTAAAGGTTTATCTTGTTGTAAATGTATATCGAATTCGGTCATTCCTTTCATCCCCACCTACCCAGGATGTCCGGAACGGGAGTTGTCAATTCCTATGGTACCACTACCTACTAACGAACGGCGTGATCGATGTTAATGAATGTATATTGATCCATCAAAACAATCCAAATATCATATCAAAATGTAAGCATGTGATGAAAACAACTGTACTAAGTATGCAACAAATGAACATACATAGCATGTGATGTGATGTGAAACGATGTACTAAGTATGAACTAAATGGACATACATAGCATAAAATGCAATGTAAGACAATGAAATCATGTACTATAAATGTACTAATGAACATAGCAAGTATATGATGTGAAAACATGGAAAGCACGAAAGTAACAAGTAGGCACATGTGTTCCACCCCAAAATGTTTGGAAAATAGTAAAAGAGGGGTCTATGTACTCACTTGAGATTGCCTAGAAGTCTTAAGATAACCACCAAGCAACGCTAGAGATCACGGAATCAAACGGCACCTAATATAGGTAACTATGTTAATAAACCGGACCTAATATCGGAGGATCGGATAGAATGAGGGTTCGTAAACCAAACGAGTATGGAGACTCGTGTAATATGATTTAAAAAAGCCCACATACTAAAACGAAACTTAACCTAAGTGTTTGTGACCCATTACAACCCGTTTAGGTAGATTATGCTACTTTAACGCGTCGTTCGCGTAAAACGCGTTCGGAACGCCTAACTAGTCCTATGACAAGTAAAATATGCCTTAACATGTCTAATATGGTTGTCAAATCAGTTTAGATGTCAAAAGTTATGTTACATACGTTTAAAACGAATTTTGGCATTAAAGGGGTATTTTGGTAATTTACCTAAGGCATATAAACTACCTATCATACAACTACTTAAACGAAGCGACCATAAGGTATAACCTCGGAATGTTATTCCCTATATACTATGGTCACATAATGTGTTTGGTCGGATCCTAATGATCGACCTAATGGGTCGGGTTTGAAGGTATATGCAATTTATTAGATCGCTTACCCTTACGACCCTAGACAACGTGGTAATCAGTAGGCATAGTCACAAGGGACTATAACCATCGTGATTACAATCACGTTGCGAAGTTCAAACGAACTTCGCATTGACCATAAACTGGTCAATGCAGAAAGTCAAACAAAGTTTGACTTTCAGACTCGAAAAGCAATAAAAGAACGAAGGAACACTTACGAAGGGTCCCCGAATGCTAATCTAGATCAAAATAGCTCAGGTATGAAACAAAGGTTTCAACTTAGAGCACATAAGATCAGATTCTTGTGAGGAAAAGTGAAGGGTGGAGGTGGGTATTTATAGTTTTCGGTTCACCGTTAGGATCATTTCTTGGAAAAGGGGCACGATCTAAGCCGTACACTTGTTGGAAAGTTGTGGTAACTCATTTGCCATCCACCATAAGAGTTTGACACTTGGCACTTGGCCTTTGGAGAGTGTTAAGGGCTGTTAAAAGCTGAAAAAAACGTTTTGCTGCATCTGGCCCCTGTTTACGGACCTAGTTTGGCAGATTTACAGTTTCAGTCCCTGCAACCTCAAAACTTGGTTTTCGATGCGTTTTTTTTGACACGTTTATGCCCCGTTAACCCCATTTCAAAGCTCTAAAATGAAGTTAAAGTATAGGGAACTTAAAATGTGTTCAAAAATATCTCGGGTGTCGGTTCGTTTAGCCGTACGGTTACGTTGTTCGGTTAATTACGACGGAATGCGCATAAGCGCGAAAAATGATCCAAATGGCGTGACGAAAGGATTTTTCTTATGCCAAACACTAAAATAAAATATTTTAGTGCTTACATAAATTTTTGGATGTCCGGATGTATTCAGAACGTAAGTTATGCGCGAAAATGCAAACTTGTGCACTTTTTTGACGCTTTTAGTCCCGGAATGACCCCAAAAGTTTATTTTAGCATACCGAACCCCTCAAAGCCTATTTCTAAGCTATGTAAAGGATATTTAAGGTGTGTTTAACTTATGGTCATGTTCTGGAATGTTCGTTACAGCTCAAATTGGCATACTTTCGCAGTTTGTCAAGTTTAGTCCCTGTAAGTGAATTAACTTGTTTTTGACATACCAAAGCCTTCAAAACTTATTTCTAAGTTATGTAAAGGTTTTTTAAGGTATGTTAAGCCTATTTCACTATTCTGGAGCGTTCGTTTCATTAAACGGGTTATATTTACGCATCAGTGCGCGTATAACCTTCTAGAAAGCGATTTAAAGCTTGAAATCGAACAAGAATTGATAATGTGCAAAGGATACACATATTTGTACATGTCCCAAGTATGAAATACAATATTTCATTGATACAGTATTTGTTTGATGCCCGTGGAGGCACAGGTGTTACAAGCATAGAATCGGTTGATCATCTACTAATTTCCTGTCAATATGCTCAACTGATTTGGACGGCTATCTCGATGTGTTTTAAAGTTCGTCTTCCGAGATATCTACTCAGCCTGGTGGGTCTAATGGAACACATTGAATCACATAGCTCAACACAAGAAAAAAAGAAGGCAATTTACTTGATTATTGCGGCAACATGCTGGACAATATGGCAGATCAGAAACAATGCTATTTTCAACTGCAAGACAACACAAGTTTCTAGGGCGGTTGGCGACATTAAAGCACTCTCATTTCTTTGGGTTAGTGCAAGGGCTGGAATAAAGGACTTAGAATGGAAAGCCTGGGCAGACTTCAGTTGTTACAAATGAAGTGGTTGTATAATCCTACTGTTTGTTTTTTCTTTTCTTTCTGTCTTTGCTGTATATGTACTTCATGCCTTAGCATCTTGCTAAGGTTTGTCTTTTATCTTTTCCTTTATAAAATCGCCTCTTTTTCAAAAAAAAAATATAACCACTTGAATTAATAAATGTCTAGGTAATGAAAGTCACCACATATAATTTAATGCGTCCAAGTTGTTTTAAACACCTACACACAAATTTGATGTTGTTAACATCTTTATTCAGGAAGTTCGTTGAACACATTGTGGTCAGAACTTAGTGGCGAGTCTTCACTCCACCTACGCTCGATAAGCTCCCCTTTCTCATACCCCCATGAATATGAAGTGGGTTTGTAAATCATATGCATGATAATGATTTTTTTTGTCATTTGTATTTTTTATATTTTTATCACTCAACTTTTAATACTGATATTTACAACCCCTTGATTTTTAAAAAAACTTTGTAAATTATCTGTATACAATTACTAACTTTGAATAAACAAGGGGTGAGCAAAAGGAAAAACCCAACCATACCCGACCCGAGAACCGATCAAACATTAAATACATAACCGATTCACTACCCTAAATATAGGGTCGGTTCTAGGTTTTTATATAATCGGGTTTGTCGGGTACTAAGTATAAGAACCGACCCGACATATTTCATTTTTGAGCATGTTTTGTTATGAACTTGGGAAGGCTATTGCCTATTGTACATTCACAAACCATCTGAGGATGAAGATACACAACATTCTCCTTGATTTCGGCCTTATATACATTTCAATCTATGTTTCTATTTCAATCCATTAATGTTGCTGAGTTATTTCTTTGTTAATTTTCATTCCAATGTTATTGACAGTCATGCCTAATTTGATATAATTTGACCACGCAAGTATAATATGTTTGTTGTATATTAAGTAGTTATGTAATAGTGGATGCGAATTTGCAAGTATTTCATGCTTGATGGGGTGATTATGCTTCAATTTAGTGTGTATTATCTATGATTAATCTCTTTGCACACCAAGTGTTTGATAAAGTGTCCGAGTGAAAAATTTGACGAAACATATCACCAAAGGTTGTTGTTTTTGATGAACTGCACTACCAAATGTAGATAAAACCCTCTAACCAAAAATTAATAATTTAAACATCCAAGAATTCAAAAAGTATTGCGTAATTCACAGTAGTAGCCAAGAAGTTGACTACAAATTCAATGCAGATGGTTTCTTTCTCTACATGAATGTATATGTGAGAGCATCATGCAGCCGTTATATGTTATATATTTTAGGGATTCAAGCCTCAATCGCTACTGGGTATGGCCTAATCTTTTTTAAGTAGCACTTTAGTTCGGTCCATAGATCCAAGTCGGGTTTCACAATGAAAAGAACCGAGAACCGGCCCGGCCCAATTTTATATGAAAATTGGAACCGATCTAAATACCTAGGTACTTGGGTTCGGGTCGGGTTGGGTATATTTTCGATTCGGTTCTTGGTTATTTTCGGTCCAGACCTAAACTTGCTCACCCCTAGAGTAAATAATGATTTTTTTTTGTCTTTTTGTATTTTATATACTTTTACCCCTCAACTAGTACCCCTTGATTTTCAAAACACTTTGTAAATTATATGTATACAATTACTAACTTTGAGTAAACAATGATTTCTTTTTTCTTTTTGTATTTTTTATTTTTATCCCTAGTACTGACACTTACAACCCCTTGACTTTATAAAGACTTTGTAAATTATATGTATACTACAATTACTAACTATGAGTAAACAATGATTTTTTTGTCTTTTTGTATATTTTATACTTTTATCCCTCACCTTTCAGTATTGACACTTACAACACTTTAACTTTCTAAAGACTTTGTAATCAAGTTTTGTGTGTTAATTTTACTGTACATATGGGTATAACTTCAAGTTGATTTACGTTTCGACGTAATGTTTCTTGAAAATGATTCGGATCAAATATAATATGTTCTTTTGCTTATTATTACGTACGTTTTCGATTGATCTACATTTTGACGAATTTTTTTCCGGAAATGAGTCGAGTCAAATATAATACGTATTCGTGCTTATTTTTATGTAAGTTGGTCTATGTTTTGACGTAAAAGTTTTTCTAAACGTCGAGCCAACACCCGCGACAATTTACTACTTACATACAACTTCTTTGTAAAAAAAGCTTCAATTCTTATCTTTCAAAACGTAAATGAACAGTGAACTAATCGATATCAACTACTTGCTTGCAAAACTCACCAAATCACAACAATACACAAAAACCCTCAAATTGTTCCACAAAATTCAGTCTTCCAAACATCTGAAACGAGATCAACAACTAAGACAATGTGTAGTGGTTAACACCCCACCCTTGGGCGTTTTGCGTCATGTGGCAGCCCAGTCAGCAATGGGGCTGAAGAAACACTGGTTTAATCGACCGGAATCAATTGAACCAGGGGGTTTGAATCTGCATAAAAGGGTTGGGTCTTATCGTTTGATTCGGGGGTAATTGATCTCCTTCTTCGAACAACAACTGCAAAACAAACAGCCATTAGACTCACCACAGGGAGAATGGGGGTTCTCTCAGTGACCACCCTCCGGCGTGAGAATAAGTACAGGGTTTGATGATGAAGAAGAAGTAATAGTAAAGTGAAGTGAGAGTAACTTGAGAGATGGTACCTGAATTATCCTCTATTTATAGCCAAAGTTTGGGAGGGAAAGTTTGTTGATGGAAAACTTGACGGAAAGTGCTTTTCCGTAGGCGGTTATTTCCTCTTCTGTTAATCACTAACGAGTGTGTGCACACGGATCGTGGTTATGATCAACGACTGGGGTGATGCCATGTGGAAAGTGGGCAAGTGTGGATCTTCCGTCAATTCGGTGCTATCATCGTGACTCTGAGGAGGCCTGGGATGACGCCACGTGGCCATTTGGTTATAACCGAATGGTTGTGCATGATGAAGCCTTCTAGAAGGATACAGCTGTAATTCTATGTGGCTCTTCTTCATGCTAATTTTGCTGTAACAGAGAAGTTACTTTTATCCAAGTCTGGATGATATTTACGCGGAGGTTTTGTTAGGATTTTATCCTGTCTATTACATGAGGGCTTGCGCAAGGATTTATTAGTTCCTTTTGGCGCGTGGATGTTAAATAGTGTTTTTCTTTTTAAGTTCTCTTTTAGAACCAGTGCGCTGCCGCACAAGGTTCATTCTAAAGAGAGCTTATTGACGAGGTTGTGGTATGGTCTCAAGCACCTGTGCAAGGTTTTTGGGACCTTACCCCTTCAAGTCCCCCAAGTCTAGTGTTGCTCTTATGGATATAAGTGGAGCACTGGACTATGAGAGGTGGGTGATTTTTTTGTGGAGTTTTTTGGCGCGAAAATGTTGGAAATCTTTTTGGAGAAGATTTTCCTTGCTCATGATTTCGATTTTGAAAATCTTGGCCTTAGGCAGGTGAAAGGGTGCAGTGATGACTATTGACGTATGACAGGTTGTCTCTTGTCAGTTGTACGTCGTCGATCGTGGCTCCCACGTGCGCGTGAACTCGCGTCATTGTTATTCCCACTCGCTTCTGATGCTTAGATAACCGTGCCTATCTCGACAAAGGTGTAATTGCAGTTATCTAGGTCATTTATGACGGTGCGTATATAAATCCTTCGATTGCTCATTATTGTCAACATTGCCATTTGAAAACCATCCTACTTCGTTTTACCTGTTGCCTTTTTGAAGAAATATGCTATATCCCCCTTTATGTCAATCGAAGAATATCACGAAGATTCTTCTGAAGAGATGGCGACTGGTCTTCCACCGTTGAAGTGGTCGAAGGAGACTTTTGACGGTGTGGTTCGAGATTTCAAGTTCCCTGACAGTTGGGATGCTCGATATCCTGGCGAAGGTCAAACTGCGGCAAACGCTCCGGCCGGATACATTACCCTCTTTTGGGAATTTTTCTGTGCAGGTAATTTTCGATTGACTGTAACGAAGTTTTTTCTTGATATCCTTTCATTTTATAAGTTTCATATCTCCCAAATGCACCCTATTGGGATGGTTATGGTTCGTTACTTCGATTTTGCCTGCTGAGGGATGCATATTGAACCGACAGTCAATCGCTTTCGAGTATTTCATCAAATGCGTTGTTCACAGGGTTTTTATTCTTTCGTTCAACGTGCTTCGGCGAAGAAGATTTTGTTGAGCCCCCCAAAATCTTTTCATGATTGGAAGCAAAATTTTTTCTTCATTAAAGCCGAAGTGATTCCGATGAAGATGGTTTTCAGGGGTAAAGAGGAGGTTGTAACGGAGATGATACAAACTCCTTATTCGGAGGCTTGGTATCAGGACATAAAGGATGTTCCGTCGATTGTACTGCCGGAAAAAGCCCTGGTTGGTGCTGCTATGAGCCTTTGCTGGAGAATGAATCGAGAAGACAAGCCGGTGTATATGGAGGGAGATAGCAGTAAGATTCTGGATCCTTTTCCCTTTTTTCTTCTTCTTTTTTTTGAATTCGCCCATTTCTCCTTTTTGCAGTTGTCTCTTTGTATGTTGTTGGTTTCGAGAGAGAAGGTGGGAGGATGGCCACTGTGCCAAAAGGGGCTGATGAGGAACTTTGGTATCATCAGATTGTCAAGAACTTTGTTCTCCCGTGGGATGAAGATTTATCCGCGCAACCCCCTACTGGCGCTGGTAATTTTAATATGGTTCTTCTTGTAATTGCAAAATTATTCATTGTTGCTGTTGCGCGTTAAATAACCTTTGCAAGTTTTGCTTTTTCCAGTAGGTGAGTTGTCTAACTTGGGCGTAGTCCCTGAGAAGAAAAAACATGCGCCAACTGCTACTACTGTGCCGAGAAAGAATGATGCGGAGAAAGCTCAATCATCTAAAGCTAAAAATGTTGTAGGAGAGAAGAAAGGTACGCGCCATTCCTCTGACTCCTGGTGTGATTATGTGGTGGTGTCTGACTCGTTGGAGGGTCTTGCGCCTGCAGTTGTGAAGAAGCCAAAGGCGGAACCTAGGGATACTGCTGACATCCCTCATTCAAATCCTGAGGATCCAATTGACTTAGAGTCAAGTCCAGAGCCTTTGTTGAAGAAAAAGGCGGAAAAAAGAAAACAAACTGATGCTGAGTCAAGTCCGAGTTCCCCTGTGCATGCGGAGCCATTGTCCGTGGTTAACGAGGATCTTCCGTCTTCACCTCATCGCGCCCCGATTAGCGAGCTGCTAGAAAATACCAAAACTGTTGGTGAAGATGAGGTGGAGAAGACTACTGAGATAGGGAATCCTGATGTTGAAAAACCTGTTGAAGTTGCGGTGGGAAGTGAGAAAGTTGTTAGCCCGGGAGCTGCGGGTGTTGATGCTGGACATCCAAAATCTCCTGAAGTTTCGGTGAGGGACCCAGAGAAAGGAAAATCTGCTCAAGAAGATCCTGTAGCAACTTTTCCTACTGCGGGCTTTACGCTTGTAAATGTCGAGAATGTCCCTGAAGACCCAAGTTCTTTTGCTTATGTTGATGAGAATTCCCCCATCCGTCCGGATGAAACTTTGGGGGATTATTACTATAGAACTTACACAGAGAAGAATGCTTCTGAAATTCATGCTTCAGTTTGGAATTTGAAGAAAGGTGTTACCTTTTCAGACTGGCTTGTGTGCCGAGACTGGTTTCAGGGAACCTTTCCTCCTGGGGAGATTAAATTTCAAGAGGGGCGTCCTCATGAGCAGACCTATCACGCTTATCTTGAAGAAGCTGCTACTTATACTTCTACTATGCATCGCATAGTGCGTGAGTGGCGTAGTATGCACAAAGAATGGGCCGCCTTTGAGGTGTCCAAGAAGAAATTTTCTAAAGATGAGGCCCGAGTGGCCCGGATGAAAGCTACATTGGAAGCTGACCGGGCCAAGTGCGAGAATGACCAAAAAATAGAAGAATGGTATGTTACTGGGTGAAAAAGGAAGGCAGAAGCTGAAGCTGCTTTTCTTTCCAAGGAACGTAAAAATTGGATGGAGATTTGTGAAAAAGACAACAAAGAGAAGATGGGTCTTCGCAATGTCATTAATAATTTCAAAGCTGAGGTTGAGAGATTGAAAAAACAAGATGCGGAGATTGAAAAATTGAAACAAGAAAAGGCTGAAGCTGAAGCAGCGCGTGATGAAGCACACTCTCATAGGGAAAGAAGTGAACAGAGAGAGGTACATACCTGCGCTATGCTTGCTCTTAGAGATAAGGAGATAGAAGAATTTACTTCTTTATTATCTGAGCAGGAACATAGGGCGGAAGTTGAGGCTGCTAGAAAAGATTTGGATCTTGAACGGACTAAACAGGCTGAGACTTCCCGCCGCCTTACCGAGATTGAAGATAAGTTGGAGAACTCTGAGACTGCGCGGGCAACGGAGGAGAGTGAGCTTGAACCGTTGAAGAGTGATATGTTGTGGTTGAAAGAGCGCGGAATCGCGAGCGTAAGTTTATCTATCTCTGATAACATTTGATATTTGTGCGTCTTTTTACTCTTCTTTTACTTTTTGTTCAGGTTGCTGAGTCAGTTCTTAATTCTGAAGAACTAGATAAGACGGTTGCGCATCTGCTGGTTGCTGCGCGAAATGATGGGTATGCCCAAGGGTATGTAGAGTGTTCTCACCATGTGGTTAACGCTTTAAAGGTTGACTGGGTCACTAGTAAGTCTGCTACACATGGTGTTGATACTGAAGCTGTTCTTGCTCTGCAAAGACGCAATTTAATACTTTACAGCTTCCGGTCATGGATCTTATTAATGTTGCGCTACACTCTGAAGAGTTCTTGACGCGATTAAGAGAAGTTTTCCCATGACGTGAATACCTTGACTATTAACAATGTGACCCAAGAATTGGACCTCCTCCAGCCAAAATTCACACTTGGAGAACTCGGCATAGAGACGGTTTCCCTGGAGTAACTCAAGAACCAAACGTAGATGCTGCAAGTGTTTGGATTTTGACTGGGAATAGATCAGGATATCATCGATGAACACGATGACGAAGCGGTCAAGAAAGGGTTTGCACACTCGATTCATTAGGTCCATGAAAACTGCAGGAGCGTTAGTCAAACCAAAAGGCATGACAACAAACTCGGAGTGACCATAGCGGGTTCGAAAAGCGGTTTTGGGAATATCATCCTCTTGAATGCGTAATTGGTGATAGCCTGAGCGTAGATCGATCTTCGAAAAACACGTAGCACCTTGTAACTGATCAAATAAGTCATCGATTCGAGGCAAGGGATAACGATTCTTAATAGTCAGCTTATTCAATTCCCTGTAGTCGATGCACATCCGGAACGAACCATCCTTCTTTTTGACAAAAAAGGACAGGCGCGCCCCAAGGAGAGGTGCTGGGGCGAATAAAGCCTTTATCAAGTAGTTCCTGGAGCTGACTCAAGAGTTTGCGCATTTCAGAGGGAGCGAGGCGATAAGGCGCTTTAGCAACATGATTTGCTCCAGGAATGAGGTCGATTCGGAAGTCGATATCACTAGTGGGAGGTAAACCAGGTAAATCGTCGAGAAAAATGTTAGGAAATTCACAAACAATGAGGACATCTTTCACTCCTGTATTTCCTTTCTTTTCCTTCTCCGTTACTACGATGTTAGCCAAGAAAGCTTTGTATTCCTTGCAGAGATACTTGCTCGCTTGGACACATGACATGAGTTTCAGGCCTTTCGAAGGAGTTTCGCCATACACACAAAGTTGATCACCATTAGCGAGCGAGAAACGAATCATCTTATCGAAGCAAACAACTTCAGCACGATTTTCGCGAAGAAAATCCATACCTACTATGATGTCAAAACTATCGAGCTGCATCGGAATAAGATCGATAGGGAAGACGTGATTGTTGAGTTCAAGCGTACAATCACGTAGAACAGAATTGACAGCGACGGTTCTTCCGGTGGCAACTTCAACATCGAACGTCGAGGGGAGATGGACGCGCTTACGATTAAGGGGATTTTCGAATTCAAACGACACAAAACATTTATCTGCTCCAGTATCAAACAAACACGAAGCATATATACCATTCACAAGGAACGTACCATTAACCACATTGTTGTATGCTTGAGCTTGACGAGCGTTGATGTTGAATGCACGTCCGCGGGCTGCTGGTTGTTGCTGCTGTTGTTGAGGCTACTGCTGGGGATGCTGTTGCTGTGGCTCTTGCTTCACCCCTCGATTGGGGCACATGTTTGTGAAGTGGTTGGGATCACCACACGCAAAGCAAGCTCTAGCATGGATTGTAGTTGCAGGAGCTGCCTGTTGGCCTTGAGGAGCAGGAAGTAGAGCTTGTTGAGCAGGAGCTTGACCTTGAGTTGGGGCTGGGGTTTGACGTGGACCTGTACGACAGTTTGCGGTGTAGTGGCCATACATATTGCAATGTACACAGAACCGACATGCGATACCCACCGGGTGATGATAACTGCAAGTACGGCAGAGCGGGTGTGGTCCAGTGTATGCACGCTTGGCAGGCGGTGCATTGACCACAGGTGCCGCTACTTGGCGGTGTTGAGGTTGCGGTTAGGCTGGTACTATTTGAAGCGGGGCAGCGATAACTGCACAATTCTTGTTGCTGGAACTGCTGTAGTTCTTCCTCTTGCGACATGAGAGCTTCGAAGATTACAGAGCGGCGGTGGTTTCAGCGGTTGGAGTAGTGGTAACTTAATGCAAATTCTTGGAGGCTTTGTCGAAATAACCAGCCCTGACTCCCTTATCGTTGATCTCAGCGGCGAGCAGGTAGGTTTCCTCGATTCTTGTCGTCTTTGCAGCCTGAACAAAATCTGCGACACAATCCGAAAGGGCACGTATATACTTATTGATTGTAATATCTGGGGTAGTAACCTGACCAGGGCAGATAATACTCAACTGCTTGAAGCGAGCAGTTAGACCAGCGTTATCTCCGCCATCCTGCTTTATGTGCCAGAATTCATCCTCAAGCTTTTGGAGTTCATGGGGAGGACAGAAGTCTTGCATCATTATGTTCTTCAACTCATCCCACGACAATCCGAAAGCTGCATCGTTTCCTCGTTTGTTCCTCTCGGCCGTCCACCAATCAAGAGCGCGGGATTGGAAGACGCCGGTAGCATTGACGATGCGCAGGTTTTCTGGACAGCCACTCTGGCGCAGGGTGGCTTCGATAGAATCAAACCATTGAAACATGGCCGTAGGACCATCTTCTCCGATAAATTCCTTTGGTCCGCAGGCTTTGAACTGCTTGAAGCTAAAAGTGGACTTAAGAGTATCAGTCCTGGACTCCTCTGAAGATTTGCTAGCATTCTCATTCAGCTCACTGACGATCTGTGGGATGACTTTCACCATTCGCTTAGAGACGAGAGCGGTGATGCGTTTGTCATCATGGTTTCGGCAAGCAGCTCGTGAGTGGAATGATCCAAACGAAGACATTGTCTGCAATAGACATCACCATAGGACTCAAACACAATTTCGATTAATCCTAGTATAGTCTAGCGATTCACCATAAAGCTCAGGAACACAGTCATATACAAAATCTCACGTAGGCATAGAATCACATAAGCACATAGACACATAAGCACACATAAGCTTATTCTAAACACGCATTTTTCACGTATTCACCTATCCTTCATAGCGGCGAATAACGATTAAGTATAGCGATTGCGATTAGCGGGAAGCGATTGCGAGCATAGACCAGTGATTTGTTTGCGTTTTGAGGTAAATGTGCAGTGCAAGTCGTGCGTGTTGATCCAAGCGAACAGCGAAAAGCGAGTAAATCACCAAAATCGAAACACATAAACACATAAAATCACATAAATCCACATAAAATCGATAAATCACAGAGTTAGCGACGGTAAATCCAGAATCGTAACACATAAAATCGAGGATAGATTGTCTCGGGTGTGTGTAGACATAGACTACCCAAAGTGGTTCGACTATTCACAAGGACTCGTAAGTGCACACTAAGCCCTCTAGACTGTGCTCTCGCTTCAATCTGAGCGTTCGGCACGCATCCTTCCAGTCACAGTGCGACCTCAAGTCATTGGAGTCTGTCGAGACTTTGGTGAGAGTTTTGCAAATCCATAATAAAGAGCGGAATAAGTCATCAAGATTCGGGTTTCACCCCAACTTAACGACTATGTTTCCTGTGTTGATGAAGTAGAGGGGAAAATTTGCGTCGAAGTATGGATTTCACTCCTGGTTCAACGCAAATTCTCGTGTTTATAGTAAAAATAGTGAATCGAACAAATGATTTGGTCGAGAGTTTGTGGTTTTCACACCTGAACTCAACCAAATCATCCGTTTGTGTGTGTAATCAGCCTCAGGAAAGGCTGATCTTGCGCGGAACTGTAGTATGCGATGTTCGCGCAAGAGTGTAGTGCATAGCGAGTGGGAGCGAGAAATAACGAGTAAGCTCGTACAAAACACATACTGAGTATGCACAAGTCGGTCGGTTGGTATTTAAACTATAGACTAGGTCGTTTCTAAGACATCGACCCGGACTAGGTCGAGTATTGCCTAATTCCCTATAGTTATGGCTCTGATACCAATCTGTCACACCCCAACCGATGACGGAAACATCGGGGCGCGGCAAATGATAGAAAATATGTCCTTTGAAATTAGAAGTTTGCAAAATTAATACGGAAAATGATAGAAAAGATGAGTTTTTATTCGGGTTCAAATAATGATAATATAGGATAAAATAAATCGAGCTTGTGTCTAGTTTGGGATATGTGAATAGGCCCGGGTTTGGTTTTATGTCCCTTTGAGTTAATACACCTTAATTGTCGGTCTACTAGTGGGTACTCATCTGGGAAATATGGGAGATTGAAACCGCCAATAAGAGTATAAGGGACACTGTTATAAGTTAAAACCGTTAGAGTTTTTAATCATGAAAAAAATAGAAAAAAATGAGCTAGAAATTGAATGAAAGTAGTGCATTCCTATGTAGTCTGGGCTGGGGATAGTGACTCTACAGCCGGATTACCGCTAGAATGTGTGAAATCGACCTTGCAAAGAAAAGTAAAAAGTACCGAAGCCTAAGTAATCCGAGTTGGGGATTGCGACTCTACAGCCGGAATACCTCTTGGCTAGGGAAAGCAACGTCTACGCTCATTGAAAAATAGAAAGAAAAAAAAAAGAGAAAAGCGATGAAAAAAAATTGAAAAAGAAAAAAATTTGATTGTAAATTCTCTTGGTTTTGATATAAGATGGTTGGGAATTGGTCCAGTGATCGTTCCTTTAGTTCTATAAGCTTGAGGCGGGAGTAGGTGGACCGTAGATCTTAGCGTGAGGCCCTAGGTAGACTGACCGCACTTAAACTAAATTCGCATGATAAGGGCTTAAGACCGGATTTGGGTTTAAAGAGGACAAATATATTCGCAATCGCGGCTAATACAAGCTTTGATTTTAACAAAATATAAATAATTTTTTACTCGAGTAACTAAACATCTCTGATTCCGTTGCATAGTTCTTTTTCGAGGACGAAAAAAGGTTAAGTGTGGGGATATTTGATGTGGGGTAAAATACTCATATTTGTCCCGTGTAAAGTGTATAATTTTTGTATATGTTTTATTTGTTTTTATTTAGTTTTAGTATTATATTATATTAATTTGTGTTGGGCCAGGCCTTGGTGCAAATGAAGCAAAAAAGAGTAATAAAGAAACGACCAGCCAGTTGAGCAAAGTAGAGTGCCAGTGACCGAAGTAAAATTACCGCTATTTTTCATGAGTGGGTCAAGCCCACTATCTCTATTTTATAAGTTAGCCGAATAACACCTCCAACCCAGCTATTTCATAAAAAATGGGATTTTGGGCCACCAGACATGTTCACGTAAATAATATTGTTATGGGCCTTCTTTGATAATTAGCCTTGGACGCAAAGTAGCTGTGTGGACAAATTAGAAGCCATCTAAAGGTCTAAGCTATTACATGCATTTATGATTAGTGGGCCTTTTGACATAAGTATATTATAATAAGTAGGGGACGGCTGAATGTTAAGAAGAAAAAAAAAGGAGAAGCTCTAGTCGACATCAGGATGAGTTTGATTAAAAAAGGGAGCAACATCAGATACGAAGACACACAGGGAGACGCACGAAAGAAAAAAACCGGTTTTGCGGGAATCGTCGGGATCAAGCGGGAAGCTTGGAGAGCAAGGGATTATCGGGTTTTGTTACTCAGTTTCTTTAGTTCTCTATTTTTTTTCTTGTTTAGTATCGATGAATTCTTGTTTGAAACTTTGTTTATTTATTTTTAAGATTATGATGCTTGGCTAAACATTTAAGCCACTTAGACTTGATGAACGGATTGATATGAAGTTTTTACCTTTTTCGTTATTTGCATGAATATTATGGGTTGATTGTGTGTAGTAAAGAGTTTGTTTTATTGATTTGATGCACATGCGTACTTTAATTTGGTTTATTATTGTCAATTGCTTCGTATGATTCTTAGTGACGGTCTATATCACAACATAGAGTCATGCTAGGGTTTTAGGATTTCGGTGAGTGTCTATATCACGTAAGAAATCTTAACTCTTTAGGGAGAATCGGCCGATAAACCCTAGAAGTAATTGTTAGTAATTTGCTAGGTTTTAGTGTTCTGCTAGTCCTAATACCTGGAAAGTGAGGGGCTATTGGTAGGTCTTACCCGACGAATTGCTTTAGATAGTTCTTGGAAAAAAGTCGTGTCTTGGTTTACCTGTCGGTTTTATTAGTCTATCAAGTCAAATTAATTAATTCAAACTACCCTGGATCTATGATTGGAAAAGAGTAGGTCAACATTAGGGTACTTACACAATAATTAGACAACTGGAAAGGCGTCTAATAACCGGTAGGATTAACAGCCTAGGTAGTTCCACAGGTTTCTCCTTGAGAAGGGTCGAGGGGCTTAGTTGGTTCTTAATAGGTTTAGTACTTTAAGATCCTGGTTCCATAATTCGTGCAATTAACTTAATCGGTAATTTCTTAAAATCAATCCAGGATTCTAGTCTAGGTGGTCCTTGTTATCATATAAGAATCGTCTTCGTCTTCTTTCGTATTTAGTCTAGTTCTTAGTTAATTAATTAGTTTAAATAGATTTCCTTAGATTTTCCGTAACCCCCCCCCCCCCCCCCCAACCAATTAAACAGTTAGAGTCCGTGTCAGTCTAGGTCTAGATAGAGTCTAGTTAGCATAATCAGAGAGTCTCGTGGGTTCGATACTCGGACTTACTTAGGCTATACTGCATTGACCGGTACACTTGCCGGTGGTGTGGTCTAGGTTTTAGAGAGTCCGTTTTTATAAATTTAAAACTTAGAGTGTCTAATTTAGGGTTAAAATTAGTTAGTTTAATTAGACCAATTTTAGCACATCAAGTTTTTGGCGCCGTTGCCGGGGACTCTTGGCGATTGCGTTTGTAAGCTTTGATTAGACTTAATTGACATAATCTGTGCTACTTGTCTTTTGTTTTCTGTTTTCGTGGTGAGTCTTGTGAGTCTATCTGTGTTCTGTATATTGAGTCGTAGGAGTCTAATTTTCTATATCTTCTATTTCTTCTGAGTTTTAAATATGTGTGAAATTTGTGGAGGGCCCCATTTTACAGTAAAATGCCCACAATATGAGGGGTCCTCTGCAGATTATTATGCTAACCCCTATGTGCAGCCGCAGACATATTTTTCACAGGGGTATTCCTCGTACCAGTATGAGGAACCGTATCACCAGCCCCAACAGCAAAATTCTGAAGTCTATGAGCAGGACCAGCTGGATAGGATAATGGGGTTGTTAGTTCAACTGGTAGCTACGGATGAGACTACTCATAAAATGATTCAAGAACATGAAGTCCTGTTTCAAAATCACCAGTCTATACTCTCAGACATTCGATGTTCAATAGAAGAAATGTCTAGGAGATTAGAAGAAGTAGAAGAAACAGAGAAGAAGGGCATCATTGATTTTGGCTGTGAAGAAGAGGAGATTACGATGCAGGTGGCTAATTGCGGGATAGTGAGAGAGAGTGTGGAAGAAGTAGACGAGTGGCAAGTCTACCAGGAAACATTGGTTAAAGGGGTAGATGTTGATGAGGAATTAGATTTAGGAGATTCCTTAGGTAGTCTGTTTGATGTTGAGGTAGAGAAAAAAGTGTTAAGTTGGGAAGATGAGTTTTTAGGGGAGTTAGAAGGTTTATCAGAATCTGAACAAGTAGGGGAATTTGATCCATTAGGTGATTTAGCAAATTTAGAAGCCCCACTAGAAGGTAAACCTGAGAAAATAAGTGAACCCACACCGCACGTAGAAACTAAGTGTGGGGATCTTCCCAAGAAAGTAGACCAAGTGGTGGAAGAGGAAGAACACCACAGCTGGCCCGTGGTATTGATAGCGAATGCAAGTAAAAGTTCAAAACTACGGGAGAAGGCAATGAGAAGAACACATGGGATCGTGTTTCAGCGGCTCCTGCCAGGTAAGTTCAAATTTTTGTATTTCAAACCGGTTAAATATTTAAAATTCTTTAATAATTCCACTATAATATTTTTAAATGTGTATGAAGATCGGGTGGAATTAAATGGGTTAGACCGAGTTCAAATCAAAGAGAAACCTCCTGATTAAGTTCAAGTGTGGGGAGGTTTTGTAGAGTTTGTATTTTTGAGTTTTTTATTTTGTATATTGAGTCTTATTTAGTAGTGTTTGAGTCGTATTTTGTTTAGAGTCGGTACTACTTTGGTTTTTGCTTGTTTTTGTTTATGCAAGTTTGAATATGTACCACCCGTACTCAATTTCCATTCGGGTGATTTTGGAGCTGCTTATCAAATTTCAAGTAATTTACCAAGTGTACTAGTTAGAGTCTAAGCCGATCGCGAACGAAATGCTATACGATCGAGCTGGATTGGACGAGAGTTTGGAGCTTACGCGTTATTAACCAGCTAAGTCCTTTCCATTTATGCCCTTTGTTTTTATTTCTTATTTATTTTAGTCTTTTGAGTCGGTTTCCATCCTACATTGAGGGCAATGTAGAGTTTAAGTGTGGGGATGGAAAACTGTCGTTTAGGTTTTAGTTAGTGAGTCTTGAGTCATAAAAATTTAAAAAAAAATTAAAAATTTTCAAAAATCCAAAAAAATTAAAAAAATCAGAAAATGTCCTTTGAAATTAGAAGTTTGCAAAATTAATACGGAAAATGATAGAAAAGATGAGTTTTTATTCGGGTTCAAATAATGATAATATAGGATAAAATAAATCGAGCTTGTGTCTAGTTTGGGATATGTGAATAGGCCCGGATTTGGTTTTATGTCCCTTTGAGTTAATACACCTTAATTGTCGGTCTACTAGTGGGTACTCATCTGGGAAATATGGGAGATTGAAACCGCCAATAAGAGTATAAGGGACACTGTTATAAGTTAAAACCGTTAGAGTTTTTAATCATGAAAAAAATAGAAAAAAAATGAGCTAGAAACTGAATGAAAGTAGTGCATTCCTATGTAGTCTGGGCTGGGGATAGTGACTCTACAGCCGGATTACCGTTAGGATGTGTGAAATCGACCTTGCAAAGAAAAGTAAAAAGTACCGAAGCCTAAGTAATCCGAGTTGGGGATAGCGACTCTACAGCCGGAATACCTCTTGGCTAGGGAAAGCAACGTCTACGCTCATTGAAAAATAGAAAAAAAAAGACAAAAGCGATGAAAAAAAATGGAAAAAGAAAAAATTTGATTGTAAATTCTCTTGGTTTTGATATAAGACGGTTGGGAATTGGTCCAGTGATTGTTCCTTTAGTTCTATAAGCTTGAGGCGGGAGTAGGTGGACCGTAGATCTTAGCGTGAGGCCCTAGGTAGACTGACCGCACTTAAACTAAATTCGCATGATAAGGGCTTAAGACCGGATTTGGGTTTAAAGAGGACAAATATATTCACAATCGCGGCTAATGCAAGCTTTGATTTTAACAAAATATAAATAATTTTTGACTCGAGTAACTAAACATCTCTGATTCCGTTGCATAGTTCTTTTTCGAGGACGAAAAAAGGTTAAGTGTGGGGATATTTGATGTGGGGTAAAATACTCATATTTGTCTCGTGTAAAGTGTATAATTTTTGTATATGTTTTATTTGTTTTTATTTAGTTTTAGTATTATATTATATTAATTTGTGTTGGGCCAGGTCTTGGTGCAAATGAAGCAAAAAAGAGTAATAAAGAAACAACCAGCCAGTTGAGCAAAGTAGAGTGCCAGTGACCGAAGTAAAATTACCGCTATTTTTCATGAGTGGGTCAAGCCCACTATCTCTATTTTATAAGTTAGCCGAATAACACCTCCAACCCAGCTATTTCATAAAAAAATGGGATTTTGGGCCACCATACATGTTCACGTAAATAATATGGTTATGGGCCTTCTTTGATAATTAGCCTTGGACGCAAAGTAGCTGTGTGGACAAATTAGAAGCCATCTAAAGGTCTAAGCTATTACATGCATTTATGATTAGTGGGCCTTTTGACATAAGTATATTATAATAAGTAGGGGATGGCTGAATGTTAAGAAGAAAAAAAAAGGAGAAGCTCTAGTCGACATCAGGAGGAGATCGATTAAAAAAGGGAGCAACATCAGATACGAAGACGCACAGGGAGACGCACGAAAGAAAAAAACCGGTTTTGCGGGAATCAACGGGATCAAGCGGGAAGCTTGGAGAGCAAGGGATTATCGGGTTTTGTTACTCAATTTCTTTAGTTCTCTATTTTTTTTTCTTGTTTAGTATCGATGAATTCTTGTTTGAAACTTTGTTTATTTATTTTTAAGATTATGATGCTTGGCTAAACATTTAAGCCACTTAGACTTGATGAATGGATTGATATGAAGTTTTTACCTTTTTCGTTATTTGCATGAATATTAGGGGTTGATTGTGTGTAGTAAAGAGTTTGTTTTATTGATTTGATGCACATGCGTACTTTAATTTGGTTTATTATTGTCAATTGCTTCGTATGATTCTTAGTGACGGTCTATATCACAACATAGAGTCATGCTAGGGTTTTAGGATTTCGGTGAGTGTCTATATCACGTAAGAAATCTTAACTCTATAGGGAGAATCGGCCGATAAACCCTAGAAGTAATTGTTAGTAATTTGCTAGGTTTTAGTGTTCTGCTAGTCCTAATACCTGGAAAGTGAGGGGCTATTGGTAGGTCTTACCCGGCGAATTGCTTTAGATAGTTCTTGGAAAAAGGTCGTGTCTTGGTTGACCTGTCGGTTTTATTAGTCTATCAAGTCAAATTAATTAATTCAAACTACCCTAGATCTATGATTGGAAAAGAGTAGGTCAACATTAGGGTACTTACACAATAATTAGACAACTGGAAAGGCGTCTAATAACCGGTAGGATTAACAGCCTAGGTAGTTCCACAGGTTTCTCCTTGAGAAGGGTCGAGGGGCTTAGTTGGTTCTTAATAGGTTTAGTACTTTAAGATCCCGGTTCCATAATTCGTTCAATTAACTTAATCGGTAATTTCTTAAAATCAATCCAGGATTCTAGCCTAGGTGGTCCTTGTTATCATATAAGAATCGTCTTCGTCTTCTTTCGTATTTAGTCTAGTTCTTAGTTAATTAATTAGTTTAAATAGATTTCCTTAGATTTTCCGTAACCCCCCCCCCTAACCAATTAAACAGTTAGAGTCCGTGTCAGTCTAGGTCTAGATAGAGTCTAGTTAGCATAATCAGAGAGTCTCGTGGGTTCGATACTCGGACTTACTTAGGCTATACTGCATTGACCGGTACACTTGCCGGTGGTGTGGTCTAGGTTTTAGAGAGTATGTTTTTATAAATTTAAAACTTAGAGTGTCTAATTTAGGGTTAAAATTAGTTAGTTTAATTAGACCACTTTTAGCACATCAATTCCACAAAAGCAAGCATCCTAGCATCTCAAACACCTGTCACATACGTTAAAATAACGGTCAATAGACATAGAGTAAAGGTGAGCATACAAGTTTAATAGATATAATAGAGTTCGAAAGCGTTTACGCATAACCAACATGTAACATGTATAGTGCGAAGCTAGTAGGTTATCGACAATGAAATATGCACAGACTAGACTGCGAGTTGTAGAATGCGCAGCACATATCACCACTTGATATGTGAAGAGGTAACCTTAACAACCCCTGTCCACGACAGGTGCTGAGTCCAAACAAATAGTACTATCTTTGC
The DNA here is from genome assembly GCA_030545235.1 of Helianthus tuberosus. NCBI lineage: Eukaryota > Viridiplantae > Streptophyta > Magnoliopsida > Asterales > Asteraceae > Helianthus > Helianthus tuberosus. The sequence continues at coordinate 72,267,952 of CM060383.1, forward strand.
TAAGGCGTCGGGCAACAATCACTGTGTTAACATAACATACAAGCATTCATCGAATAACAAGTAACATGCAATAACGGTCAGCTTATAAATAGTGTTTGCATTGTGTGTTGATGTGATTTAAAATAAGCAACGTATGTAACACCCAAATGTGCATAACGCAAAAAGGGATCGAGTATACTCACAACGATGGAAATGGATTGAAGGGAGCGCTAGAGTTATTAGCCTGAACGGTTAACGATAGTATAAGCGAAGAGCGGTGCGTAAATTGGTAAGAAGTGACCAAGTGTCGAACGGTAATCCGATCGGATGGCAATCCGATCGGATGGTCACTCGATCAGATGTCAATCCGTTTGGATGGTCATCCGATCGGATGTCAATCCGTTTGGATTCGGTCGGATTGACATTCGTTTAGTAAGGATGTGTTTGTGTATGATGGCTTTGAAGTTTTCGTTGTAGCACTTTGAAAACAGAGAAGTATCTCTACCTTTCAGGTCGTTCGATCGGATGGTGATCCAATTGGCGAGGCTTCTCAGTTGAGAACAAGTTCACAGCAGGACGGTCACTCGATCGGATAGCAATCTGATCGGATGGCAATCCGTTAGAACTAACGTATGCATTGAACATGTTGAAAATTGTTTAAGTGTTGAACCTCAAGTGCAATCCAATTGAATTGCAGTTCGATCGGATGGCAATCCGATCGGACGACAATCCATCCCAACGAATCTGATCGTTTTAAACTTGGTTATTTTGCTAAGTTTGAAAAGTTTTGTGGTTTGCTCGAGATGGTACGACAGCGTGTTAAACAACGAAAACTCCATCAGACCCAGACTATCCGATCGAACGGGAATCACCCCAATCCGATCAGTTACTGTTCGTGACGGGAGGTTTCATGTTCAACCAGAAATCAGTTGTCCCATTGATAGGATTCAGATCTCAAACCGGCGCATCACTAGAGAAGAGTAGAAGGCATGAATGAGCTCCGATTCTATCGGTTTTGAGTGCATTGAGTGTAAAAGAGTTGAAAGAAAGTTAGAAACCATCTTTCAATCCTTTTAACATTGAAAATGTTTAGATCTAGTTGAAAATAATGTTGAATCTTGTGGAAATCCTTCAGATCTGAGTTGTTCTTGGTGGAATGAAGCCAAAACTTAAAGTTCATAAGAACTCTATGATGACATCATCCTATGTCGCAACCCCCCGTCCCCCTATACAAATACAGTAACGGACGGCCGCGGCCAGTTTTGGTGGTATCTGGTTTTGTCTAATTTTGGCAGCGGAAATTACATCAGGACCGTAGTTAGGAAATATTTTATGAGAGTAAAATACCATATTTTCATAATATTAAACACATGGGAAAAAACCCAAATTTTCAGTACACACAATTTCATAGGAATACATCCTATTTTATTTAATAAAAACATCTATTTCTTTTTTAGGTAACTTTATTGCCACTTTTCCAAGCCTTCAGTGCTGTCCAGCTGGCTTCTATTTGGCTTTCACATTTTGTTACCTGAAACGCGTTTAAAAATATTTTGTCAGTGGGAAATACCGGTGAGTGAATCCCAGTTTAATCAAGTTTAAATAAAAATCATTGTACAGTATTGAGGGCGGTCTCGCAATTACATTTGTTTCCAAGTCATACCAATTACCACCCACGGTACTGTCAAACCCGACTTGTGGAAAAGTTACTCCTCGCAAGGCAGTAACTAATTTTGTATACAAAACCCCAACATACCGACGATAATTGTATCCATACAAATACTCAATAACTGCTTAATATATAATTAATCGTGTGAGGTTTTGTAAAAACAGTTAACAAAAAGGAGATTACTCACATTGTTGTCTTAGATTTTCTGTAAGGATTTCCTGGGAATAATCTATAAATTACACAAATGCATGCGTGTTAGTATAATAACCCATTTTAACATTAGTAATACTGAAATGAATTCCATGTAATGAAACTATTTCATTTACATACAATTTAGCTAACTGTTCCATACTGAAAGTTTCTTTCATTGGTAGGAAATGAGCTGACTTGGTTAGCCTATCTACAATTACCCAGATTGTATCATTACCTTTTCTTGTTTTGGTTAATTTGGTAACAAAATCCATTGTTATCAATTCCCATTTCCATACTGGCATTTCTAACTGTTGCAGCAATCCTGAGGGTTTCAGATGTTCAGCTTTAATTTGTGATCAAGTTAAACATTTAGAAACATAGGCTGATATATCCTTTTTCATTCCTATCCACCAAAAATTCTTTCTTAAATCATGATACATCTTATCACTTCCAGGATGCATTGTATATTTGGACTTATGGGCTTCTTCGAATATACTATGACACATTCTTTTCTTATGGAATCTCCAAATTCCATCTGTTCCTTGTTCTAAGTCCTTAATCATCCCTTTTAATTTTTTAGTATCATCCTTGATTACTGATTCTTGTGCTTTTCTAATTTGATCATTTAAATCTACTTGTAGATTTAATTTAAGAGAACGTACCCTTTTTGGCTTTTCGTGATATTTCCGGCTTAAAGCATCAGCCACTACATTTGCCTTTCCTGCATGATACTGGATATTACAATCATAATCACTAAGAATCTCCATCTAGCGTCTTTGTCTCATATTTAATTCTTTTTGCCCGAAAACATACCTTAAACTTTTATGATCAGTGAATATGGTAAACTTACTACCATAAAGGTAATGTCTCCAAATTTTAAGGGAAAAAATTATAGCTCCTAATTCCAAGTCATGAGTTGAATAATTCTCTTAATGATTCTTAAGTTGTCTAGATGCGTAGGTTATAACCTTTTGACGTTGCATTAACACACATCCATAACCTAACTTAGAAGCGTCACAATAGACTACAAGATCTTCAGTTCCTTCTGGTAACGCTAGTATGGGTGCATGGGTTAGTCTTTGCTTAAGAATTCTAAATGCTTCTTCTTGTTTTGGTCCCCATTCAAACTTAATGGATTTACAGGTTAACTTAGTTAAGGAAATGGTTATTCTAGAAAAATATTGAATAAATCTTCTATAATAACCAGCCAATCCTAAGAAACTTCTAACCTCGGTTGGCGACTCAGGGGTTTCCCATATGGTAATCGCCTCAATCTTGGTTGGATCTACATGAATTCCTTCATGGTTGACTAAATGTCCAAGAAACTGTACCTGTTCTAACCAAAACTCGCACTTTGAAAACTTAGCATAAAGCTTTTCTTTTCTTAGTAAGCTTAGAAGTGCGTGCAAATGCTTTGCATGATCCTCTTTATTTTTAGAATAGATAAGAATATCATCTATAAAGACAATTATGAATTTATCCAAATATGGCTTACATATTCGGTTCATTATGTCCATAAATGCAGTTGGGGCATTGGTTAAACCAAATGGCATGACAGTAAATTCATAATGGCCATACCTTGTTCTAAATGCGGTCTTAGGAATGTCCTCTTCCTGTACCTTTAATTGATGATATCCTGACCCTGAAATCGATTTTAGAGAAAAATCGAGCTCCTTGCAACTGATCGAACAGATCATCGATTCTCGGTAATGGGTACCGATTCTTAATTGTGACCTTGTTCAATTCACGGTAGTTAATGCACATACGCATTGATCCGTCTTTCTTTTTGACAAATAAAATCGGTGCTCCCCATGGCGATGAGCTTGGCTGTATGAATCCCTTCTCCAATAATTCGTTTAACTGTTTCTTCAGTTCCTGCATTTTGGCGGGTGCCAAACGGTAAGGTGCTTTGGCAATCGGTGTTGTTCCTGGCAGTAGGTGGATTCTAAATTCAACTTCCCTGTCTGGTGGTAGTCCTGGCAATTCTTCTGGAAAGATATCTGAAAACTGAGACACTACTGGAATATCTTTTAGTTCTTTTCCTTTAGTGTTAGTGATTATAGAAATCAAATATACTATAGATCCTTTTCTTATATAACTTGCAGTTTTCATCACACAGATGAATTTAGTGGATCTAAATGGTTTATCTCCTTTTATTGTGATATTTTCACCCCTTGGTGAATTTACTTGGATTGACTTTTGATCACATAAAATACTAGCTTTATTGGCTATTAACCAATCCATTCCTAATACGATATCAAATCCTGCCAGATTCATTGGGTAAAGATTTGCAATAAACTTTTGATTTAAAAATTCTATTCTTGCTCCCTGCAAGATTCAGAAATCCTAACCGTTCCTCCATTTGATGTTTCTACTAGACATTCTCAGGAGAGTTTAGTTAATGGTTGATTTAGAAGTTTGCAAAATGAAGTATTAATAAAACTTTGGTTCGCACCAGAGTCAAATAATACTTTAGCAAAAACACCATTAACTAAAAACGTACCGGCTATGAAGTCCGGAGTCATTTTAGCTTCATCTGCAGTCAGAACAAATACTCTAGCATTTTTAGTATTCTTGTTGTTCGCAGCTGGAGCCAATTTCGGACAGTTTGGCTTGATGTGACCTTTTTCTCCACAGTTGAAGCACAGTCCATTACTGGATTTCCTCCTGCAATCTTCTTCCTTGTGTCCTGGCATTTTGCAGAAATTGCAGTGAGTGGAGCATTTTCCTGAATGCTTCTTTTCCCAGGCCTTGCAGTATGGTGCAGAGGTAGAACCTACATTCCTACGGTTGGAATTCCCAGAACGGAATGCTTGGGTAAGCCTTTGAGCTAGGTTTCTCCTCTGGTCTTCTTCTCGTGTACGGATTAATTCATCTGTCAAGGTATTTGCTAGTTCTACAGCTTCTTTTATAGTTTGGGGTCTAGCTGCCTTGACTACATGCCTAATTTCTCCAATTAATCCCCAGATGTATCGGGAGATTAATACCGGTTCTGGTGATGCAAGGGTTGGTACTATTCTAGCATATTCAAAGAATGTAGTAGTATACCCCTTACTATCTACCCCTGTCATCCTAAGGTTTAGGAACTTATTCGCTATCTGTTCCTTTTCATTGGGAGGGCAGAATTTCCTTTCTACCATATTTTTAAATTCCTCCCATTCCATATTGTATACCATATCACTTCCTCTTGACTGGAGGATAGTGTTCCACCATTCTAAGGCTGAGTTTTTAAATAGATTAGAAGCAAACATTATCTTGTCTTCTTCAGCACACTTGCTTATTTTTAAAACAGCCTCAGTCTTTTCTATCCAGCGTAAAGCTGCAATGGGTCCTTCATTGCCCGAGAATTCTATTGGTTTTCAGGACCAGAATTCTTTGTAAGAACAACCATAAGGCATGGTTCTTCTTCTTTTGGGAATGAGAACTTGAAGTACAGGTCCATTGTTTACGCTGTGTTCTGGTTCAGTTGGTCACTTACTGCTATGCTTACTTTTATTTTCCGCGTCCTTAACAGTTTGAATAATAAATGGCATTGCATCTATGATTCCTTGTGCCACTATGTGTTGGATGACAGTATTATCCACTTGGTTTCCATGGTTATTGTTGTTCGGATTCTCATTATTCAGATTATCGTTATTCGGGTGGTTATCACTCTGGTTTTCCTGGTTCACTTCGTTGTCCATCTGAATTTTAAACATTTACCACTCATTAATATCACAAAATAATATTTAATACAGTCAATCACATGTCACGCACTTTGGTCAAAAGCATCGATCATTGCGACTTTACTCTATTTTTATATAATATGCATCTACTACAAACCAGAACTAAAATTAAAAATACAATACCGACTGAAATTTAAAGTTACACTACTAGTAGTAAGCATCCGTAGTTTTTTTCTTTTTCATACACATACACACATATTTTATTATTATATTATATATTATATTATTATTATTATTATTATAACCTTCTCCACCATTACTTCTACGGATATGGATTCATCCAAAAATCCATATTGCGCTCGTCGTACTTCCAGACGAGTCGCTCTCCCACCTGTCTCATCCTTTCACTATTCTCTAAAATTTCCTCACCAAATGTCCTAAGTTCTTGTACGTTTTCTGCACTCATTGGGGGTACAGGTTCTAGGACTGGGTTTGGAATTTGGGGTGCGGGTTCCTGTTACGGAGGTATAGGGGCCTGGTATGGGTAAGGATTTTCTAGAACCTCCCTAATGAATACATCGTTATCGCAATAGGGATCTAGAGGATCTAACCCTGGGTAGGCTCCTAGGTTCTGCATGGGCATGTCTTCGTGTATCGGGTAACGTTGCACATAGTCCATATTGTCGTTCCACCATGGGTCGTAATTTGGGTCAAAGGGATTTGGTGCGGGTACCCTAGGTATCTCCTCTGGATTAAAATCATGCATTTCTACTTGATTTTCAGGGTTTTCTATCTCCATCGGTTGGTCAGGAATTGGTGTTTGTGGTTGTGGTTGTGGTTGGGGTGCTAACAGTTGTTCCAGGTTAGGGTCAGCTGCAGTGGTTGCTAAGATGTGGATGTTGGCTATACCCCTATTAATCATTTCCTGGGCATAGGCATCGGTTTCCCTTTTGGCTGCTGCTAGTGTTCTCTGGTCTTGTAACTTTTTCATACGCTTTCTACGCTCATGTGCTCCCCTACTGAAGCATCCCCTCTTTTTCTAAGGAAATGGTTCTTCAGATCGAGCCTTAAATACGAAAGATAAGGGTTGGATGTATAACATCTATTAAGTAAGGGGCTCAAGTGAAAAAGCCATGGCCGGAACCACGACCATGCCTTTTAATATATATAGTAATAAATGAAAGGTTGGTGGATCAAAGTTATCAATAACCAAAAGTTAGAAATGAGTGTAACTTTTTTAAAGATGAGGGCTAATAGTGTTTCAAGTCAAAAGTTTAAGGATGTGAAGTGAAAAAACCAAAATTTTTAAAATGAATTAGAAGTATAGGGTTGAAATTATCATTTGTCAAAAGTTTAGGGGTTAGAATGGTTGGTAGGAAACACTACCGACCATTCATTTTAAGATTATATAAATATATACACAAATGTTTTGGAATAATGAAGATTTTGAGGCGCAAATAAGGAAACCTAAATTATGGAGTAAATTAGTCAAGATATTCTGCTATCAAATTGATTGTATGGCAGGTTTCATATATCGGGTTTTACATATTGTTCTCTCTTTAGACTAAAAAAAAGTTGACTTTGTCTGGTTACGGCAAGCCCTCAGAAGTTTGCGGTTTCACCTACGTGACCCTAACTACCCGGAACAAGACCAACAAAGCATCAACCAACCAGGACTATGATGTCTGGAACAATGATCAAAACACCCTATGCTACAACTGCAAATCATGCAAAGGCTGGATTGCTTGATAAGACTATGGGTGTGTGTGGAGGGGATGGGTTGGGGGCATTGCTCGACACGTGGTGAGTGTAGGATCCACAAGGTAATATTCAAAAACAAGGGGTGTGGTGTGGCGTTGCTTCGGTTGGCGTGACCAACCATGTGGATTTTGTTTTTTGTTTTTTTTTGTCTAAACTATTTTAAACTTCATTTAATTAAAATACCACACTAATTAAAATAGAAGGGAAGATTACATATAATATTTTAAAAAACTACAAATAAAATTAATAAAAAACTACATAAAATTAAAAAAAGCTACATAAAATTAAAAAAAAAATAAAAACTTCATGATTTCTCCATGGTATATCTTTTTCATGATTTCTTCTTTCATTTCCAACGTCATTGCCAATTGTGGGCCGGTAAGGTGATCGACGAACATGACGAGAAATTTCATATCTTCGCGTTTTTCTTTTAGAGATATCTTTTTATCGTACGATGCTTGGATATTTTTCCTCAACTCGATTCTTTGTTGTTGGAAGAAATTAAATGTATCAATTTTCCTCATCTCGTCCATTTCAAAGCGTACCTACATACATACATCCCAACAATGCATGTACTTGATCTCGTTCTTCTTGTTCTCTCTGTATGCTAGCAAGGCATTCTTGATAAAGTCAACCTCAGTTTCACCTCTCCTTGGCGCGTTCTTCGCCTTATGGAAACAAGAGTTGAACGCGGTGACGTGTGTATTTATATCATCTCACTTCGACGAGAGGCTATCATTTTCACGATACACCTCCGCCCTTTGCATTTGCGTATCAAATGATTTTTTTATGGAATCCCAAAAATAGTTTTTGTGTCATGAGTTCCCTATTCCAAAAATATTTTAGACATTATTAAAAAGTTAAAATAAAACATAAAACAATAATATTGTAAACATTAAATATGTTATATAAAAAATACCATGAGTCGGATTTTGCGATTCGTCCATCCAACCTCTTGTCAAAGTATTTCTTCTTGAACCGTCCACTTTAATTGTGTTCGTTGAGCGGCCGTTATTGCTTTCTCTTCATCCGTTTTTTTCTTGTGGCCTTTTTTTTTGCCGGTTTGGATGACAAACCACCAACGTCTTGCGGTTGAGTTTCGGGCACGGAATCAGGTTGGGAAAGGTTAACTGGAATAGATGAATCGTCGTATGGAAAGTTCGTGTATACACGATTTCCTAAATACGATGCGATTCCGGCTAGATCGGGACACGGTGAGTATACTAAACCGTGTGGCGGTTGGTGTGGATGGCTACTTGTAAGGGTATTTGGGTCGGGTTTAGTGGTGGACGGTTTGGTGGCGGGCTAGGGTTCGGGTTTTCTTGGTATCCAAAGGGGTTGTTTGGGTCGTAGCTTCGATTAAAAGGATGGATTGTAGGATGTTGTGGGTTGATTTTATAAAAAAAAAATAAAGAGATGTGGTAGAAGAAGTAGAGAAGTAGTAAAAAAATGTTAAAAATTGGTGGGTATTTGTATTGGTTTAATAGGTATTTTTTTTAATTAAAGTAGCTGTTTGGCAACGACTAGCCCCAACAGCTATATTTGACCAGCCAACCAAAGCCAGCAATACGGCAGGAATTGTGACCGGTGATATTGTTTTTTCGACTTCATTACCGACTATTGTAGTTTGTCCAACTAATTTAAAATACACAAAGCTAAACATTTAGATCATATGATTGATATCTAGTAAGAGTTATAACAAAATTATAATCAATAATTACTCAATGCTAATACACTTATACATATTAACCCCTACTAACGTTGTTAGGCTGAGCGTAACGCGCATAAACCTTGTTAATTTCAAGTTGCAGCTCAGCAGGTTTCTCACGGAACTTTGCATCTGTTCAGTTAGCTCAGCGAATTTTTTGTTTATCCTACGGTCCGACTTGACTATGTGTTCGAGAATGCGTCCAAGTTTTTCAAAAATGTTAGGCTCTTTGTTCAAGTTTGACATTTATTTACCTATAAATCAATGCGTAAGTTAGAATGTAATTTAATTTTTTTAACACGGTAAGACATAATAATGTAAACTTGTTTATTAGGTAAAATTAGTCTTGTACACATCACATTTAGCCTTAAGCTTATTTGATGTTACTTGGCATCGCCAAAAAATACATTAAAACTGATATAAAGGAAATACAAAAAACAAAAACAAATAAAACGTATAATTAGAGTTTGACACAACCGTTACCGACTTACCGTGTTTAATTTTATCTAATTATATTTATTAGTTGGGCTCAGAAATCTGACTTAAACTTATTGCTTGTAATAAGCCCTCACAGTTTAGTAAATGATGATATTATGCATCATAGCATTTTTACACGTAACACAACAACCAACATATTTATATACAATCAATTAACAACTTGTTAAATGCACGTGAACCTAGTAGCACTCAGAAACACAGCACGAATGCAATAAATATTAACATACCATATGACGTGTAACGTCATAGTGAAGAAACAATTACAATGTAATCACCACAAAGCCAACCCTACCCAAACTCAGTCTCACAACAACATGGCAACAACACAAAGTAAGTCCACCTGGGAACCTCAAAATGAAAAAACCCAAGCCACATAAACTCTTTAAATACCCAAGGTAGGTACAACAAACCAAAGCCAAGTTACAACCCCATAATACACAAACAAAACATCAAGTTTAGGGTATAAAAACCAAATGCAACAACATGTTGGTAATTGATAATGTACAACCCCAAATCTAATACAAACAACAAATGCACAAACATGTTTCTAATTGATGGTACATAAACAAACAATCTAAATATAGATATACACATGCATGACTCACAACCATAACCAAACACAAATAAAGTTTAGCATCTTCGGTTGGCTACATCAGAAAGTGCCAAGCCAAAATCGAAGAACCAACAAAGCCATGCTCTTAGATGACCACCAAATCAGCTTCGTCGAGCCCAAAGTACCATGCATCAACCCAAAACAATTCTTTAAACGCATACAAAAATTGTGTCAACCCAAAAAGTCTCTAATGAACAACAAAATATAATCTTTATCGACATCGAGCCTCAAATGAACTACCAAATGTAACTGTAAAAACGGGCTAACAAAGAGACTAAATCAAGGAAGCCTTGGATGAACAACAAAGTGGCATCTTCACAGACATCACGTCTCTTAAGAACAACCAAATCTCAAAGTCACCAACACCCACTGACAAAGAATCAACCATAAAAAAACATGCAAAAAGTTGAATACGGAAAAAAGGATTACTGATAATCCCTTCAACTAGTCAAAAAGAACATGAAAGAGCATCAAAGCACCAAAACAAAAAACATCGGAAAAAAACCGAAAACCAACAAATTTAGTCGGAATCTATAAGGAAAGAAAAGCAAACCAATTGGAGAAAGAGAACCCCAAATGCATTCAACCACTCAGGCCAAAAAGGTGTAAACCAAAGATAGGTAACATATAAAGCATATTATCGGAAAAGGAAGCGACGGTGGGAGTAGGGGTGGTACGGCAGCAACGGTGCGGCAGAAAAAAGGGAGGTAGTAGGTGAAGTGAGAGAGAGTAGGGAGCTTCAAAATGAAGCATCCTCACCCATACAAACACTTTTAATACCTAAGGAGTGTACAACATACCAAAGCGAAGTTACCACCAAATAATACACAAACAAAACAATAAGCCTAGTGTACAAACAACTGATTTAACAACACGTATGCTGCTAATTGATAGGATATAAATGCAATTCTTATACAAATAATCCTTATATATTTTCATACAGTTAATCTTTATAGTATTGTTTCAAAAACTAAATAATTCAATTTAATCCAAAAGACACACATTTTAGAATATTACTAAAGTTAAATAACCTTATTAGCACTTTTATTTTGATTCAAAATCTTTAAAATGTTGTAAGAGTGTTTTTAAGAATTTCAAGTGTACCATAAACGCTCATTGGAATCTATCTGAAATGTGTATTTTATATAGGAACTACTTTATGTTCCACCAACAAAATTATAGTCAAGACATCATTTAAATCAACCAAACCCTCCCACCGCTACCCAACTTGTCGTTCCCCTTATGCCTATTCGCACCTTTCATCCTCGTGGTATGTGCTTTGAATGTCGCGATCTAACCATTTTCAACGCTAGTGCCCAAGACTCACCAATGTACCTCAAGGGACTAGTGGGTGTGCCTATAATATTAATGGAGTCGAGGCACAAGCAGACAACAATGTGGAGAACAGACAATAACTTTCAGTATAATTTCAACTATGTTTTACCATTCGGATTATCTTTTCCCCGTATTCATACTTTCATTTATTCAATAAAATGTTCAAGGATTTTTTTCATTACAACTACATTTGTTTATTTTATATATATATGGTATAAACGTTCAAACTCGGATTTTCCTGCTAGCTTTACTAATCTATTCCATTCATAAAAATCTTTTGCAGATTAAATAAGAAATTATCTAAGTTATGGAAATTTCCATACACGCGTATCAAATCCATAACCCTTATGTCTCTAGTCGGGGACTAATAGGGGTTTGTCTCTCTCGATTTAAAATGCTATCATTATTGATTTTGTCTTGGTATAGCCCCCATATCCTCGTCGTCACATTTTCTTCACCGACTCTTATACCTAAAGATTTGCCTAGCTGTGAGACTTGTAATTACGTACCGATTAATTTTTACCCGCTTAATTATCTACGAAACTTGAACCATTATGGGTTGCTTATTTAACACCCTTGTTATTATTTTAAAGTTTTTCGTTTATATAACGAAAATAAACATGTAATTACGATTAAGGATCCGTAGAAAATACGAGAAATTTTAATCTTTTGCAACTTAAAAATTTACAACATAAAAAAAATAAGTTCGTTGTTCAAAATGACAACGAAACGCCGTGCGGAAGCTTGTATCTTGATTGTGTTAGGTCCTACAACGAACTTGATCTTCATCCGTAAGCTTACTAAAGTTTACCTGTAATCAAAACCAACACCAATGTTAGTTTTGATACTAATATAATTAGTTTTATCAAGTCCCTTTATCAAACAAATGAAAATAAAATAATTTTTTCCAAATCGTGCCTCCCGCGACACGCGGGAGGAGTCCATTGTTCCGTCGCGTGTCGCGACACTCGTCGCGTGTCGCGCCCCAATTACTGGATCCCGTCGCGTGGCGCGGGGGAAACTAATTTCCAGCAGGTCCGTTTCTGGATCTGCATTTTCTGCCCAGCTCAAGTTTTTAACAAAAACTAAACTTCAAATGGCCATAACTTTTTATCTACAAGTCCGTTTTAGGTGATTCTTTTTCCTACACGACCGTATTTGGATTCTCCATCTTATGGAGTTAAAACCTGATATCTAACTTCTCAAAATATAGAATTTCAAGCCCTTGGCTTGAAATTATTTTACTAAAACTTTTGACCCGTTTCGAAGATTTAAACCTTTTAAGTTTAAATCTTTCCCTTTTGTTATGCACAGTCCACTTGATATTTACCTATAACTTACATGATTGTAAAACACGTTCTTAAACGGCTCATAAGAATCGTTTACCCGGTTCAGTGTTCATGGATATTTTGGTCAACTTCAGTCCCTCATTATACGGCGAAGGGTTTTCACTAATATTTGACCATCTTATTACTTCTAGCTATAATTCAAAATATGCGTACCTGGCTCGGGTCAACATATTGACCCGTTTAAATATCTTTTGCTTTTCAATTTTCTAGATAAAAGCATTACAAACCGTATGTCCTTTCCTGAAATCACAACACTTAACAAGCGGTCATCAATTAGTATTATTGTCAAATGGTATTAACTTACCATTTGACCCGTTTAGCCGAAAGTGAGCATTTATCAACATAAGATGATATTTTTAAATACCATCCAGCCCCTTAACCTATTCCGGTTCACACCGTGAGTTCTTATTACTTAAATGGCATTACTTGAATTATTTGACCCGTTAAGATTTACACCAAATGGTTATCTTTTCAAACCTTTTATCTATCCGTCAACTCATGTACGGATTTTTTTATTCAATCACTTTTACCCATTACGGTTCACCCTATAACGTGATATTCAAAATATCCATATTGGTTAGTCTTCACCCGACAAGTCTACCGTTTTTACCCCTTTTTACCATAGTTTATGGTTTCTTACCATATTTCCTTATTCCGGCGTACATTGTATCATGCCGAAATATAGTATTTTCAAATATTTGTCATAATTTAAAAATCAATACTCACAAGTAAATGTATCATAATACCAAGGGGGTGTAAGCTTAACTTACCTCGCATCCAAATTACGCTTTCCTTTTTGTACTTGCTCCGTTTGATCCGCTTCATTCCCAAGCCTTCATCTAGCTTGTCAAGAGTCGAACTATCATCATAATTCACAAGGTGGTTAGATTAGTCATTATAACCACGACTATTCCACCTTACGTATTTTCTATGTCAAAACTACTATTCGACTCCGTCCATGGTTAGTTTAACTCTTCAAAAGTTAACTACCCTTAATTATATGATATGTGCATATAACTTCATAATTAAAATTTGTATTACCCCACATCACACGTAATTAGTCGAACTAGGAAATTACGTGTTTGATTCATAATTTCAACATATGAACATTGTGGGCATAATTTATAACATCAACAATCAAGTTTCGTATCACTGAAAATCGGCTGTTTTTGGTGACCTGTTTAACATGTTTACAAGTCTTCAAAAATTATGATTTTTTATGTGGCATACCTCTCGGAGGGTTAGACCTTGTGTTAAAATTTCAAGATCTAACTCTTTACCAAAAATTCGTAAAAATTCATTTACTAAGCTGCAATCAGATTCGTCACTTCTGACTGCACCTTACGGAAAAATTCACTAAAAATTCCTCGTTTATCCGATTGAAGAAATTCCAATTGGCAATTCTTTTAATCACTTAAAACTTTTTACAGTAAGAATTTGAGATCATAACTCAATTCCTAAATTGAGTTATGACATTCGTAATGGGCTGCAAATTCTGCCAGAAAACGCAGCTTGAACCTTTGATACGGAAAAATTCATAAAACGCTCAATTTTTGTCGAAAAAATGCGATTCCAGTGGGGTTTTAAAGATATTTCCTGGAATTACATTTTACACTCAAGAAACACATGTTTTTGTCACGTTTTGTTCAGGTTACAGCCAATACAAGTCGGCTGTAAATTCTGATCAGGAGCTGTTTGAATTCAGCTTTCAATTTAAGCATGTTCTTGACATCATAACACTAATTTTTAGCAATCAAAACCCTAAAAACATCTCATACATGAATTTAGCATCAACAAAATCTGAATTTACTTGAGCTAAGCATGATTTCAATATATACTTGTCTAGGGTTTACTCCTAGGCATTTAAATGTTCATATTTCATCTACATATCATTCATGCAACATAAATTTTCGATTTCTCTAAGTTCATCCAGAAATTTAGATGGAAATTTTCTACAAAATTTACATACCTTATGATCCCTTTTCAGAGGAGATCACCAATCTATGCTCAGATTTCGTTTTGCAACTGATTTAGGCCTTCAATTTGGACAATTTAGCATGAACTAGGGTTTGGTGGAAGAACTTGATCGCCCCCTGTGTTTTTGATCGAACCAGACACACACACAAGTGTGTGTTTGGTGTTTAATTTTTTTGTTTTAATAATACCACTTTGCAATTGTCCAACTTTGGTCCCTCAAATACCCATGGTTTATAAAAGGCTTACTAGTCCATGCTTCTTTATTGTTTTTAAACAAACAATTAACTAGGTTAATTACCCCTATTTAACTTAGTGAGTTCCGGGAGTTCTAACCCGTTTATTTTAAGTTCCGTTAACTCGGGCCTTTTATCCATTGTTTTTTTTTGAAAATTCTTATTCGCTTTTTAATTAATATTAGGATTATTTATTTAAATCCTAATATTTACCGGGTTACTTTTACCACTAACGGTACTTTACCCGTCTTTTTGTATTAACGGGGTTTGATTACCAAACCCGTTTTCGGGGTGTTACAAGTCTACCCCCCTTAAAGAGGTTTCGTCCCCGAAACCTTATTTACGTATTTCTTTTAATTTAGATTAAACGAACTTAGTTTCGTTTTCAAGACATTCACTCGTTCTTTTCGATCTAACGTTTTCATTTATATTGACGTGTACGTCTTTCATGTGTAAGGCCTCGCGGGCCGTTATTTTTAGCTCGTATCCGTTATCTTTGCTAATTATCTATTTTGGCGGTTAGACTTGTCAGTCACCATCACTTCATACCCCGTCACCCGGGTATTCTATTTTGTCATCTCCAGCCTTATGTATGTTTAAGATTTCCAAATTCACCTCATACCACTTATGTTTTGTTAAAACGTTGCTTTTAACTAAAAAAAATAAATTTTTAGTTTACGTTTCCTCTTTGCCTTACATCTTCCTCTCGTTTCTAGGAATGTTACTTCTGAGGATCTAATCCTTTCTGTTATTATTTAATGCGGGGAGTTATAACAAATTCCCACGCTTAACCCATATGACCCGTAGGTTCCTTCACTTAGCCTCGTAGGCTATTTATTTAGGTTTTCACCTTTTACCTTTTTAAGGTGAGACCCCGACAATTCGTTTTTTTTATTTGCGACCTAAAGGTCTTTTTTTATTATCTTTCAAATCTTTTATTTTCGCTTTTGCATTTCGTTTTACCTTGACCGTAGTCTAAGGCTACATTTGTTTTCTTTTAAATTATTCTTCCGACTCTATGACTTCTTCCGTCATTTACACGTCGGTTTGTCTCATTCTTATCGCTATTCAGTTTACGCCTCTATTTCCTTTCAAACCGTTACCCGTGTTCTTTATCTTAATGTTTTAACACTCCAGTTTCAGTGATTTGCATTTTCCTTTCTATACTCTTTTACGACCTATCACATAGGTTCATTGATATTTCGCGCTTTCATTATTCAGCTTGCGCTTACTTTCATTTTCAAGCGTTATTCTTTATTAGTCTCGTTTGACTTGTTTATGTGAAACTTCCTCACTTATGAATGTCAAACTTCACTCTTTATTTGACCCCTTTCATCTTAAAATAGTTTAACGTAATTATCAAAATTTCTATTTACATTATCTTGTCGTCTTTTAGTCATGACTCAAAACCCGAGTCTTTTAACTTTCCATCCGAGTTCCCGTTTCTCGGTCTACGCATGTGTTTAATCCTTACCCATCAACCGGGCATTTTACCGAAGTCGTTATTATTGCAACCCTCACGGTATGCATTAAGACTTCGCTTCACTTTTATATTCCGACTTTGTCCTCAAGTTTGACGTTTTACAAAAACGGCCCGTTAAGAGGCACATTTGCATTCTCCGGGTTCGAGTGTAAGTACACCCCCTCCCAATTCATATCTTAATTATTTTAGATTAATCTTTGTCCCTTCACTCGGGCTCATTATCCTAATGTAATACGCTTCCGTCACCCGGCTGTGCGTTTACATTATTATCAAATGTTTTGCTCATTTGATTCATTTGGGTACTTTTTAATTTGTCCCACTCACCCCGTCCTTACTACATCAGACGTAAATGTGTCCACTATAAGAAGCTCATGGTATCATATGCCACTACTTACTTGGCCAGAGTAAGCGATCAGCACATGATACACATGACCTTTTTATAGCTTTCACATCACACCCTATGTAAGTAATGCCTCTATTTATTTCATATCTCTGATTTCATTTAGTAAAACTTTATTTAATTGCAAAACAACAATCATTAGTTTTACTAGTTTTACATTTGAACATATAAAATATTTTTCTTTTCTATCGAACTATTATATAATCACATATGTTAATGTGATCGCTACTCTTCTCAATAGCATTATATTGAGAGTTTTTTCGACTTGGATAATTGCCCCCCGTCCAAGTTTTCATATGAACTATTCCTATTATTTCTTGTTATTCCTCATCGTGAATAGCACATGTTCTATTAAACTTTCCAAGATTCCTCATCGTGAATAGCACATGTTCTATTAAACTTCTCTTGGAAACATCATCCTGAATAGATATCCTATTCAGGTTTTATTAGATATATGTAACCGTCTGTCCCTACGTGTTTGTTGCATATTACTACTTGTGCAATTAAATTTAAAAGTGTGTACCTGATAATGCTTGCCCTTAATGGGCTTTCCTTGCCTTTGACTTTGTTCGCGATCGTCACGCGATTTAGGTCCTTGATGGGTATGCTCTGCTTGTCATACCTCGGACCGTTCCACCGTCATATCCATAATTCGTTCAACTCTCGTCATCTTCAGATGCGAGTATCCATCAACTAAACATTTACAAAAGTTAGTAATTTCAACATTAATAAATGCACGTATTGTAATACAAGGCTTTTTACTGCACCTGATTTCATTAACTATACTAATCATTTTCGTTGGTGTAACGTGTATTACACGATGCCCTATGTGTTGTTCACAACACTTTAATCCTACTAAACTATTAACATACATGTACTTACCGGATTTGCGATCAAGCCTCGAACCGAACACAGTTACTCTTTTAACCTTGAGCTCTGATTACCAACTTTTAACACCCTTGTTATTATTTTAAAGTTTTTCGTTTATATAACGAAAATAAACATGTAATTACGATTAAGGATCCATAGAAAATACGAGAAATTTTAATCTTTTGCAACTTAAAAATTTACAACATAAAAAAAATAAGTTCGTTGTTCAAAATGACAACGAAACGCCGTGCGGAAGCTTGTATCTTGATTGTGTTCGGTCCTACAACGAGCTTGATCTTCATCCGTAAGCTTACTAAAGTTTACCTGTAATCAAAACCAACACCAATGTTAGTTTTGATACTAATATAATTAGTTTTATCAAGTCCCTTTATCAAACAAATGAAAATAAAATAATTTTTTCCAAATCGTGCCTCCCGCGACACGCGGGAGGAGTCCATTGTTCTGTCGCGTGTCGCGACACTCGTCGCGTGTCGCGCCCCAATTACTGGATCCCGTCGCGTGGTGCGGGGGAAACTAATTTCCAGCAGGTCCGTTTCTGGATCTGCATTTTCTGCCCAGCTCAAGTTTTTAACAAAAACTAAACTTCAAATGGCCATAACTTTTTATCTACAAGTCCGTTTTAGGTGATTCTTTTTCCTACGCGACCGTATTTGGATTCTCCATCTTATGGAGTTAAAACCTGATATCTAACTTCTCAAAATATAGAATTTCAAGCCCTTGGCTTGAAATTATTTTACTAAAACTTTTGACCCGTTTCGAAGATTTAAACCTTTTAAGTTTAAATCTTTCCCTTTTGTTATGCACAGTCCACTTGATATTTACCTATAACTTACATGATTGTAAAACACGTTCTTAAACGGCTCATAAGAATCGTTTACCCGGTTCAGTGTTCATGGATATTTTGGTCAACTTCAGTCCCTCATTATACGGCGAAGGGTTTTCATTAATATTTGACCATCTTATTACTTCTAGCTATAATTCAAAATATGCGTACCTGGCTCGGGTCAACATATTGACCCGTTTAAATATCTTTTGATTTTAAATTTTCTAGATAAAAGCATTACAAACCGTATGTTCTTTCCTGAAATCACAACACTTAACAAGCGGTCATCAATTAGTATTATTGTCAAATGGTATTAACTTACCATTTGACCCGTTTAGCCGAAAGTGAGCATTTATCAACATAAGATGATATTTTTAAATACCATCCAGCCCCTTAACCTATTCCGGTTCACACCGTGAGTTCTTATTACTTAAATGGCATTACTTGAATTATTTGACCCGTTAAGATTTACACCAAATGGTTATCTTTTCAAACCTTTTATCTATCCGTCAACTCATATACGGATTTTTTTATTCAATCACTTTTACCCATTACGGTTCACCCTATAACGTGATATTCAAAATATCCATATTGGTTAGTCTTCACCCGACTAGTCTACCGTTTTTACCCCTTTTTACCATAGTTTATGGTTTCTTACCATATTTCCTTTTTCCGGCGTACATTGTATCATGCCGAAATATAGTATTTTCAAATATTTGTCATTATTCAAAAATCAATACTCACAAGTAAATGTATCATAATACCAAGGGGGTGTAAGCTTAACTTACCTCGCATCCAAATTACGCTTTCCTTTTTGTACTTGCTCCGTTTGACCCGCTTCATTCCCAAGCCTCCATCTAGCTTGTCAAGAGTCGAACTATCATCATAATTCACAAGGTGGTTAGATTAGTCATTATAACCACGACTATTCCACCTTACATATTTTCTATGTCAAAACTACTATTCGACTCCGTCCATGGTTAGTTTAACTCTTCAAAAGTTAACTACCATTAATTATATGATATGTGCATATAAGCTAAATCGACTTCATAATTAAAATTTGTATTACCCCACATCACACGTAATTAGTCGAACTAGGAAATTACGTGTTTGATTCATAATTTCAACATATGAACATTGTGGGCATAAATAACATCAACAATCAAGTTTCGTATCACTGAAAATCGGCTGTTTTTGGTGACCTGTTTAACATGTTTACAAGTCTTCAAAAATTATGATTTTTTATGTGGCATACCTCTCGGAGGGTTAGACCTTGTGTTAAAATTTCAAGATCTAAATCTTTACCAAAAATTCGTAAAAATTCATTTACTAAGCTGCAATCAGATTCGTCACTTCTGACTACACCTTACGGAAAAATTCACTAAAAATTCCTCGTTTATCCAATTGACGAAATTCCAATTGGCAATTCTTTTAATCACTTAAAACTTTCTACGGTAAGAATTTGAGATCATAACTCAATTCCTAAATTGAGTTATGACATTCGTAATGGGCTGCAAATTCTGCCAGAAAACGCAGCTTGAACCTTTGATACGGAAAAATTCATAAAACGCTCAATTTTTGTCGAAAAAATGCGATTCCAGTGGGGTTTTAAAGATATTTCATGGAATTACATTTTACACTCAAGAAACACATGTTTTTGTCACGTTTTGTTCAGGTTACAGCCAATACAAGTCGGCTGTAAATTCTGATCAGGAGCTGTTTGAATTCAGCTTTCAATTTAAGCATGTTCTTGACATCATAACACTAATTTTTAGCAATCAAAACCCTAAAAACATCTCATACATGAATTTAGCATCAACAAAATCTGAATTTACTTGAGCTAAGCATGATTTCAATATATACCTGTCTAGGGTTTACTCCTAGGCATTTAAATGTTCATATTTCATCTACATATCATTCATGCAACATAAATTTTCGGTTTCTCTAAGTTCATCCAGAAATTTAGATGGAAATTTTCTACAAAATTTACATACCTTATGATCCCTTTTCAGAGGAGATCACCAATCTATGCTCAGATTTCGTTTTGCAACTGATTTAGGCCTTCAATTTGGACAATTTAGCATGAACTAGGGTTTGGTGGAAGAACTTGGTCGCCCCCTGTGTTTTTGATCGAACCAGACACACACACAAGTGTGTGTTTGGTGTTTAATTTTTTTGTTTTAATAATACCACTTTGCAATTGTCCAACTTTGGTCCCTCAAATACCCATGGTTTATAAAAGGCTTACTAGTCCATGCTTCTTTATTGTTTTTAAACAAATAATTAACTAGGTTAATTACCCCTATTTAACTTAGTGAGTTCCGGGAGTTCTAACCCGTTTATTTTAAGTTCCGTTAACTCGGGCCTTTTATCCATTTTTTTTTTGAAAATTCTTATCCGCTTTTTAATTAATATTAGGATTATTTATTTAAATCCTAATATTTATCGGGTTACTTTTACCACTAACGGTACTTTACCCGTCTTTTTGTATTAACGGGGTTTGATTACCAAACCCGTTTTCGGGGTGTTACAGCTTATCTATGAAAATTGATTTGCCATGAACATGTTAACCCATGAAACTTGATTGCTATGAACATGATTTTCTACTACATGATTTCATAGGAATTTGATATTCCATTACGTGGAAATTTGACATTCTCTCACATGTCACTTCATCTATTCCATGAATATGATATATCCAAGTTTTCTTTTTCATCAACATGATTACACCTAATATAATCACCTATGAACATTAGTTATCTTTATTTTTGTGAAACCACAACTATGATCTAGAAGTTTTTAGTTTGTTTTCTCCCACACACAACAAGGAGAACTATGTGGACTATGCGACAGATCGAATAATTACGGCTGCACACATAATTACAAAATTCGATGCACGGAAATCATAGTATGTCTTGTCGTGTGTTATGGCATAGAACATAGGGTGGTTTAGGATGACGTGACGTGTGTGATATAACAAAGGGCCTGGTGGATACGCCATTGGTACTTACTATATATAAGTGTTCTTGTTGTATTGTCAAGCGTAGCATTATTCGAGTCGCATGAAGTTCTATGTTATTTTTTACCTGGACTAATGTCAGTAACGTTTATCACTCAGTAGTAACTATTAGACATGTTAAATTCCATTTAAAGAAAATTCTAAACAACAGCTTGTCACCATTCCAACTTTGGAGATCCAAACTATACATGGTTCACTTATTGCTAAACACTTTCATAAAACAAATCCCTATTTTACAATCTCAACTTAGGACCCACATAAACTCCATGTGTGAGTGGTTATCACATATTTGTAACACCCTGGTTACTGATCAACGATTTTGTATGTAATTACCAACAATTAGATGTGTAGTTAAGACTACACATGCTATAAAAATACGGGTTTATTAAAACGTTTACTTGATCTATAAACTCATGAGAATCATAATTCCAATATTTCCTATCAAATAAATCATAATTCATGGGTTTCTTACTTAGTTAGAACCCGTTTATGTTCAAGTGCTTATTTTGACCCATTAAGGTATTTAAGCACTTTAAGCTTAAAATCGCTTTCATTCATTTCTAGTGTTATTTACAACATTCTAATCAAGAAATCTTCCACCACAACTATAATTGTGGTGGACTTAATGAGGTGATCTATATAATCCGAGTTTTTTTTTTTCTCATCTGAATGCAAATTTACGACAAAGACTCATATAGAGTCATTTGACCGAAGATTTACATCTTTCGCTTCTTACACTTATTCCAATTATTTATTTGATCATAAAACTCGTTTCAAAACTACCTTTAAAGGTTGTTTATTCGAATTAGCCAACAAGGGCGTTTTAGTCAATTTTAGTCATTCTTTTACGACGAAGGACTATTAGTGCTTGTTGAACCCCAAAGTCCGACCTTTTAACCATATTCTTGTTTAGAAACCAATATGTTTCTAAACACCATAATCATAACTCAATTTATTCGCTTTACCTAAAAGATAACCGAATATCTTATTTTAACCTTGTCTAATTGTTATAAAACTCCAAATTCTACATGATGAGTTGTATTACTATACATACCTGGCTCGGATCAATATATATTGACCCGTTTCAATACCTTTCCTTAGTGGCTACTAAGTGATAGCGATGTAAGCATCCATGTGCTATTTATTTCCTAAATTCATGCAACTTGACAACCCATTAGTCGATATTGTCAAAGGGTGAGAATTTCACCTTTTGACCCGTTTGGTCTATATGACCAATTACCATTGTCAAATTGTCAAATTGTCAAAATTACCATTTTGCCCTGAATGGTTATTATGATTTAACTTATATGATAACCATTAAAAGTACATGCTTCATTCGTCATAATATGATCAAATTACCGGTTTAACTCATTTTTAGCCATCACTATGTTTTCTTGTCATATTTGATTATCTTGTTCCGTACGACCACACGTCGGAACATCATATCTCAATTAGGTATTTTTCTTTTTTGTAACTAATACGACGAAAGAATATTATAAATATATGACTAGTGTAAGATATACTTACCTTGCATCCCGAATACGCTTTTCCTTTATACTTGACTCGTTCGACCCGCTTTCTCCCCAAGCTTCACCTAGCTTGTTAAGCGCCAAACTATTGTCAAACATTTACAAGGCGGTTAAATTAGTCATTAACAATCACGACTATTCCACCTCACTTATTTTCTATGCCGATGCTACTATTCGGCTTCATGATTAGTTAAATTAACTTATCTAAAGTTAACTACTTTCAATCACATGTTTACTACCTTAAGTCTAAATCAACATAGTATTTAGAGCTCTTATCACTTCATATCACGCGTAATTGCCATATCATTCGAATATGCGTTTTCACTCTAAAATTCAATACTTTAGTTCTCATTTAGGCATTTTATCAAACACCTAATATGCATATTTTCACATATTTACTAACTAGTTCATAACTAATTATTTTCACCAAGATTTACATCAAATCAAACCTCTATGTCTAGTGTTCATGAACTACATCAAGAACTTATTTCATAACAATCAATATTCATCAAATTAACACTCTAATCCGAGTGTTCTTCATATTGTCAATAAACCCATTTAACTTATCAATGGATCATTATGAATTTCATAGATTATCCAATAATCTAACATGTTATTGACTAGGGTTTACTCCTAGACATCATATTACTTCAAGATTCACCCATGCATGACATAATCAAGCTCAATTTCAGTTTCTTACAAATAACCTAGAATTTAAGATAGATCAAAACATCACAATTTTACATACCTTGTGATCCTTTCAACTAGGTGTTCATGAATTTGTGCTTGAAATTCGATTTGGACTTGATTAGAGGCTCCAATTTGGGAGTTTTGTGAGGATTTTAGGGCTTGAAGGAAAACCTATGTCGCCCCCTGCTTCTTCTACAACCAGACAATCCCCAAGTGGGTGTTTGGTTGTTTTTTTTTTTTTTTTTAATTCTTGTGTTTAATAAATCAAGTTTTAAGTTTAACAAGTTTGGCCCCTCCATTTTCCCTTAGTTCATAATTTAAGGGTTTTAACCCACTCATAAGTCACTATCTAACTAGGTTTGAATTATTCCTAGTCATTTTAGTAGGTTCGGGAAGTCATAACCCGTTTTACTTTAAGTCCCGTTAAATCGGGACTTTTATCCATTCTATTTTCTTGAAAGCTCTTATTCACTTTTAAATAAATATTAGGATTATTAAATTTATTCCTAATATTTACCAGTTTACTTTTACCACTAACGGTACTTTCCCCGTCTTTAGTATTAACGGGGTTTAATTACCAAACCTGTTTTCGGGGTGTTACAATATTTCCTAAAACTCTTTAGAAATAGTCCATCTTGTTCCCCAAATCATTGGTATCCTGTAAACCCAACAATATAAATTAAAACTTTTATATTCCAACTTTCCACGTATTCACAACCTTATTCAACAGTTTTCACTGAATGAATTCCGAGATGTTATTCCCAAAAGTAGGGGGAACGGTAACACCTATGAATTTCAAAACCTTGTATATGTCTCCCAATCTTATTTTCATCAATTAAGCACCATATTCCATTTTATTATTCTCATAATATTTACAAATTTAATAAATTATTCAATGCATAATCATTTCATCACACATTCATCACCATATATTCGACTTTTTTCTTCCCAATAAATCATACAAATATTCTATTTTTGTTTTGTTTATGTTGGTCCCAGTTGGACTTAAAAACTTTCTTTTCTCGAAATATGGCAAGTGATTGCAACAGATATAAAAATAGTGTGTGGAAATAGAAATCAAACTTTCAAGAAACAAGAACTACATAATTTTCAAGTTTATATCACTTTGAAACAAAATGGTTTACAAGGTGAATGTGAGGTTATTAACTAATACAAACGAATACCTGTGAAATTCTGAGGTGAAAGGACAATGGAGTTTTGTAGTATGTATTGAATGCTAGGCTTAACTCATCGTCCTTTGCTGAAGAGCTTTATATTTATAGAAGTCTTGGGCATGAATAAACATTTGTTTATTCATGCACTTGTCCTTCAAAAAGTAGCTTTTTAACATATTCATTTAATCCAATAATGTCAACTTGCTTCGATAAGTGTGGCAGGATAGAACCTATTCAGACAAGTGGTCTTTATCAGAATTTCTGATAACCATTTCATCAGAAATTTTGATGAACAAATCATCAGAAAGTCCGATGATCAGATTTTACCAGAAACTGATGATATACATCAAAAATATCATCAGATCCATCAGAATGATCTTTTCTGGTAGCCTTCTCTTGTTCTTGATCAGCTTCTGATTCCAGAAGAAGATGCATTGTGCTTTTCAAGTGTCCTATCTGTAGAATCGTGTTCTGACCCAAATGAGTCGATCAGAAGTGTTCTACTCAATATGAAAGGCGGAAACAGACATATCGAGTTCGATTCAGCTAGATTTTCACTTTAACTGTCTTTCTGATTGATTTGACAAAGTTTTACAGCGAAACGACACTTCGGCAGCACTTCGGCTCCGGAATCACACATACAAGACTTCTTCAAACGAAATTACAAGACACATATATATAGAGCAGCTAATTTCGCATGAACATGACTCAAGCGAAATTAGGTTTCAAACGAAATTATAATTTCATGCGAAATTACCACATGATTTCATGCGAAATTACACTTATGTAATTTCGTGCGAAATTACTCTTTTTCACATTTTCTCGTTTTGCGTGCCCTGATCTATCTAAAACAATACAAGACTCGATACAAGACGAAGTCGACAGACGCATGAACCAACAGACTTCCCCTCGAATGTTGACGAGTCTTCAGTGTCGAGTCTTCAACATCTTCAGTCTTTATCAGTCTGCTCTTTCTGAAGTATCTGACAGTGTAAAACTTCCTCAATCTCTGAATTTTCTTCATTTCCAGGATCTCCACCTGGCTCTTATCTCACTCTAATTTTCTTGATCAGATCTCTTGATTCCTTAAGTTCATCAGCATCCTCAGCTTGTGTGAACACCAGGATATGAACTTGGCTTTACAATCTTTTATCCCAAGATCTGTGACCGGCATGCACAAATCTCTACCCAAAAATAAATTTCACAAATTTAAAATTTGACAAATTTATATATCACTTGCAAATATCTTTCCAGACTGATTTAACACTTAAAAAGCTTATGATGACCATTTGTAGGCAAATATACAAAATCTTTTCTCATTTAAACACAGACTCCCCCTCACGAAATGCTCATCATGTTTAGCATTTGGAATTTTGAAAATCAACTCTCCAACATCAGTTGTCGAAAATCTTTTTCATTTTTTTCAAAAATTTATGCTAAAACATACTGAAAATCTTTTTGGAATATTAATTTCTAATCAAATTCAGTAAAGAAATATTTACAAACAATATTTTTGTGAGTTTGTGTAATAGGATCATATCAGTTATTGAGACAAATCATCAACACCGTTAAGCTTTAAACATTTTAAGTTCTAAATGATTCACTTAGATTGTCAGTATACTGATCCACTTAAATTTTCACACAAAGTTCAACTGTTTCGAGATACGAGATTAATGTTTTAGAGACTTAAACTTATTCGCGTGTCCCACCTCAGAATATACTCCCGTATCCAGATCCCAAT
Organism: Helianthus tuberosus; assembly: GCA_030545235.1. Taxonomy (NCBI): domain Eukaryota; kingdom Viridiplantae; phylum Streptophyta; class Magnoliopsida; order Asterales; family Asteraceae; genus Helianthus; species Helianthus tuberosus. Next base: position 72,294,682 of record CM060383.1, read on the forward strand.
ATTCAGTCTTACAGGTGAGTATACCTAGATGATATCTGTAAAGGGTTAAATTGCGAGGGCCATGAGAGCTCAGGCTATTGCTTCCGCAAAATCAGAGAGATGACGACTTCGACTTTTGGTGTGTTCCCTTTAGAGAATCTTTTCTTCAACAGCACATGATTAGCATTTTGCAATGTTTCATCATTTTTTGTGCTGAGGGCGGTGCTATATTTCAAGCAAGCAGAAAGTATTATACGGGGACTAGGCCATTGCTTCCACAAAATCAGAAGTCCCGGGATAATACCCCAGATATCACTGAGCATAAAGACCTAGTATCTCAGAAAGAGGGACCTTTTAAACAAGATTTCGGGGGTTACCCATATATCCGAGAGATGTTCCCCACGATATAAGTAAGTTTGAAATTTAGGTTTATATCTCGTCACAATCTACTAAATGTGCAAAAACCTACTGACACATCATCAGTGAGACCGTTTGTTGACATTTGACTTTCCAATTCTTTAGCATTATGTGATAGTCTACTGATGTACTATCATTTCCTCTTTTATACAACAAAACTCGTTTTGAATTTTATCATGTTTTTGCCTTTTTCAAAATTTCAAATGTTTTTGGATTTTCTGAAATTCATACTCCCCCTAAAATTCAAAATCATTTAAAAAATTTGAAAACAAACTGTACAAGCAAAGTGATAACTGATATCGAATCACTTTAATTCGCCATCCACTTGGCATAAACACTCAGAACCCCCCTTACAACAAACTATTTTCCCATTATGATTTCAAAACACTTAAGTTTGTTTTAATCAAATGGTTTTTCAGGAAAATTAGTTTTGTTGATTTTACCACTTGTAAACTTGGGGATAAACTCATCACTTTGTTTTCACAACCACTTGAAAAAATATAACAATTTTAAGATTTTATCAACAATATCACTTGTAGAAAATCAAGTACAACTTAATGTCCCTGATTTACCACTTGTAAGTCGAAATATCACAAACGTGAATTTCTCAAGAAAGATGCTGATACCTGCTCCACACTTACCTACCTGGGAGCTCCGACAATTCCACAACCTGTAGAATTTTAACAAAATTTAAAAAGTTTCACAAAAATAATTTTTCAAGAATGATGCCGATTCATGCTCCACGATTACCCACTTGGGAGCTCCGGCAAGTCATACTTTTTACATATGAAAAACAGACATCCAAGCTTCACCAAACTTGGATGTTTCATCCTCAACTTCACCTGGGTAATAAGTTGCTTTCTTTGATTCATAAAAATCTTTAACCCCAGTGACCTTCCCATCGACCATCTTTCCAAAAATCTTTTTCACATTTCCATTAGAAACCTTTTCGACATCAAATTCTTTCTTCTCAGAATAGAATTGATTCGAGATCTCAACTTTTCCAACTTTTGATTTAAAATTTTCAGCCCGCAATGGTGGAAAGTTGACATCATCCATTAGCAGTACTGAGGTTTCTATTTTTAGCTCAACTTGTGGCTCCTCTGACTTTGTGGAATCAGATTCATCACCAGATTTTACATCTGATTTCTTAACAACCCACATTTGGTTGTCAAGATTAACTCTTCTTTTGTAAAATCTTTTCTTTGAACATTCACCAACTTCATATGTTGAATTTTTAAAAACTTTGAATCTTTCAGTTGGTGGTTCATTATTCTCAACAATCTTTTCTTTCAGTTTAGAAACAGCTTCCTGTTTGATATTGGTTGCCTTTGGACAGTTCCATGCAATGTGTCCAATTTCTTGACATCTGTAACAGGTTCTTGTTTCCTTTCTCTGATAACTTCCATTCTTCTCAAACTTTTGTTTTTCTGCAAAGAACTCTTTGTTTGTTTGCTTCCAGAATGAGCTCTTTTGTTCTTCTTTCGAACTTGTCCCTGAAACAAATACAGTTTTTGGTTTATAAGTTTTCTCATTTTTATGATTTTTTGGTGGAATAAAACCCAGACCTTTCCTTTTGAAATTACTGTTATGGTTTGGTTTCTTTCGATAACCTGAACCAGAACTGTAACCCTTTGTCTTGTTTAAACGTTGTTGAATTCTTGAGGTGTAAGGATTAGGTTTTTCAGAAAGATTTATATCTTTTATTTCAGAAATATTAATTTCTGTTAGTTTGAAAACCTTTTTTTATCATTTCTGGTTTAACACCTCTTATAGGAAATTCCTCATCAGAATATAATTTGTCTGAATCCTTCAAAGTATATGCCACTTTGATTGGTTCGTCATTCAAATTAGATTTTGATAACAGGAATTTTTTATTGTAAACCCCTTTGACTGACGACTTTTGACTGTCAACTGATAATGATCCCGATCTTTCAGACTCAGACTTTGACTCCGACTCCTCATCTTTATCCAACACCTGATCGACCACCTTTTTTATTAACTCAGACTCATGATCAGTGTCAGACGATGTGAATGTGACATCAGTATTTTCTGGTAACTCATCAGTTGTTTCGGACTTTAACTTTATATTGACTGCCTTTTTTACTTGCTCCTCATTTGGTTTTCTGGGAGAATAACCTTCCCAAATCGGAGGCGGACACTTGTTATAATTTGCACTTTGTTTCTTACCAGTATCCTTTTCTTCAGTCTTCTTGTCCTGAAAGGCTTCCATTCCTGCAACAGTTGGATAAATTCTATCAATCAAATAATCAGAACTTGAATAACTTTGCAGTAATCTTCTGATTCTTTCATTTTCTATCTTTTCTGTTTCCAACTCCTGCTTCAACTTGGCACATTCTTCAATGTAATGATTAATCACCTTCTGCTTTGTCATCATCGTAGCATTCATCATTGTCAACGCATCTTCTCTTTCAGAATTTGTCTTTTGTAGACCAGTTACTGTTCTATTCAACACATCATACGATTCTTTTACATAGTTGAGATTGAACAATAATGTTTCTTTCATTTTATCTTGCTCACTCAATTTTTCATCTTTTTCTTCACACTGCTTGCAAGGTTCCGAACACTTTAGACACGGTTTGATGGCTTCAACAATCTTTTCCACTTCAACAATCTTTTCAACTTCAACTATCTTCTCAACTTTGATCATTTTCTCAGCTTCAATCACTTTTTCAGTTTCTGCTATCTTCTCATCATCAACTACCTTTTCAAATTCAACAACCTGTTCATTAACTTTAACTTCCACAAGTTGTTTCTTTTCTTTTGCTGCACGTTTCTCCTTTAGTTTCTTCAATCTATCTGCAAAATAAAATTCAATACTTTCAGGAGATAAATGAGTTTTTGCAACATTAATATGCAATTCTTCCTCATCATCACTATCATCAGATGATGATTGATCAAACACTGGCTCTTGAATAATTTGTGCAGTGGGAGCTGCCTTTTTGGAATCAGGTGGAATGTATTTATCCCAACTAAAACCTTCAAGCTTTCTTATTTGCTTCTACGATCATTTTAGCATGAGCAGTTTGTGGTTCCTTTTGTTGATACGGCTGATGAGCAACTTGTTGATAAATTGCTTTCCGATAGTAATCATTTTCACCGAACGGATTCTGTGCTCCACTTGCTTCTCAATTTTTACATTCCCTCTTGAAATGTCCTTTCTCCCTGCATCGAAAACAAGTAACTTTAGATTTATCAAAACCCAAAGTAGAAACATTAGCATCTCTAAAATCATCTCTTCCTGTAATCATCTTAAACTTTTCAGCTCTCCTCAAAACACTAGCTAAACACCATTTAATATCCATAAGCTCCATCTCTTCTGCATCTATTTGATTGTAATCCTCTTTCGTCAGCATAGGATTTCCGATTCTTCCAGTAACCAAACCTTCATATGATTCTAACACTGTAGCAAGTAATGACATGTGACCTTTAACAACTTCTTCAGAGAAATTTTGGCCATTCTGAAGATGCAATGCGATGTTGCAATTTAAAACTTGACCATTACTGCTATTTGAGCTTTGAAACTGATGATTTGATGTTGAATTCTTTGGATTCACACTTGGGTATGAAGAGAATCCACTGCTGTTGTTAGAACTTTGATTGACTGATTCAGATGAGTTTCCTGCACTGAAAGCAGTTTGAATTTTTGGACTTGCTTCGACATTCTGAACACTTCCTTTGAAGTACATCTTAACATCTTGCTGTGCACTTGGATTGTTCATCCTAGCAATCTTTTGCTGCTCAAGAACTTGTCCTTCAATCTTTTCGATGAACTGAGAAATTGTCAAACCATCATATTCTCCAGTATTTTTCAAGATCGTCAGATAAGTACCCTACTCTTTCTGAGGTAAAGCATCAGCTAGTTTGTCAACCCATTCTTCACGATCTTTGTTGATGTTTAACAATGACATTGACCGAACTAAGTGACAATATCTTTCGATCAAATTCTTAGTATCTTCTCCCGGCAAACTTGAAAACAAATCAAATTCTTTCTTTAACAATGCCTTTTTACTTTTGATCATTTTCTCACTTCCCTCAAACTTAATTCGAAGTGCTTCCCAAATTGAACGTGAAGTTTTATCATGTTGAAGCAATACGAATATGTCTTCTTTAATAGCTTGCTGAAGTAAACTAATCATCATCTTTTCAGCTTTGTACATATCTCGTTCTTTATCCGTAAGTTCATAAATTTTCTTCTCAATTCCCAAGTCTGTACGTGGTAGTACATACTTTTTCTCAACACACTCCCAAGATCTCAAATGATTAGCTTGAACCCAGTTTTTGAACCGATCTTTCCAACCATAATACTCCTTGATTCCCATTAGCTTCGGGGGTTTTTGCAAAGTTCTAGTTTCATTTTCCATGTTCATGTTCTTAGCAATGTCAGTTGGAGTAGTCGGGGATGTAGCAAACGCGTTATAGAATTCCTCTTCCATGATTCGTTACACTTTTTTACAAAACAGGCACTTTCAAACGGAATTAACTCTTCAAATGGAATACCCTTTCAAACGGAATCACCTGTTGAAGCGAAATTACCTGCAAACCAGTTTCAAACGAAATACCAACTAAAACGTAATTAGTTTTTTTTTAAACGAAATATGTAATTTCGTACGAAATTACACACGGTTTCAAACGAAATCACAAATTTGAAACGAAATACTAATTCCGTGCGGAATTAGGTGCAATTTCAAGCGAAATTAATCTCAAACTGTAATTCCGTGCGAAATTATGATGCACTTTCACACAAAATTATGCTGATGTCATCATTTCGGTCCAACTTTTGTCAAATTGATCAGGTTTTAGCTCGATTTTAGTTCTGAAACTTTCAAGGGTTTGTTAAAACACAATTTCGCGTATAATATGTGAAATTCAAACCATTTTAACCGTGAAAACTTGTTCAATTTAGAAAAGAAGGTGTAGAAGTTAGAAAATCTGATGAAATCAAGCTGAAAACGGTAGAACTCCTCCTCCTGAGCTCTGATACCACTTGTGTCACGACCCCCGACCCACCCTAGACGGAATCGGAAGTCGCGAACAGCCCAGTGGTACCGGTGATTAATTTTATAAAATATTGCAGCGGAAATTTCATCAGGACCGTGAGTTAGGAAAAATATCAGAGTTTAGAAACACCGGATTTTTATTTATTAAATAGATGAGATAAACCCATGTTTTACAAAGGTAGCTTTAATAAGATAAATTTGTTTACATAAAGCAATATTTCTTAATTTGATTTAATTAATAAAATAAGCCACTTCTTGAAGCCTTTCAGTGTCGTATCCAGCTCTTATTCCAATCTACTGTAATTACCTGAAAAATGTTTGAAAAAGGTTTTGTCAGTGGAAATACTGAGTGAGTTCATTCCATTTTTATAAAATATATTGTTATACCTTACAGCATTAAGGTTTTTATATTTGTTTATATTTACCCAACTCAATCAGTATTTGTCACATGGTGGTAGTTCCGATGTGACAGTAATCATATCACTCATTGGCTTACTTTCGTTCAATAGTGAATTTATCAAGTAATTATATTTTACTATTATTCAATTTATCTGTCACTAGGCGATTCCTGTGATGGTGATCATATCACTGTTGATCATTCTTTCAACTAGTGATTTTGGTCATATCACTGTTGATCATTCTTTCAACTAGTGATTCTAGTCATATCACTGTTGATCATTCTTTCAACTAGTGATTCTAGTCATGACGCTGTTGATTATTCTCTCAACTTGTGCTTTTGGTCATGTCACTGTTGATCATTCTCTCAACTAGTGACTCTGGACTTAGTTGTGTCCGGTGACATTACTTTGTCAAATATATTACTTATGGCACAAAACCATTCAATCCAGAAAATGACATATATCATTTTATGTCAAACTACTATTACTTATCAACTATAATATGTCAATTAAATATTTGTAATATCATTATTTGATATATTAACGTGACTAACAATATAATCTTCGTATAGTAGAATACATTATACTTGACTATTTTATTATGGTATACACTTTTTAGATTTATTTCAAACATAAATTTATTAACGATTTAATGTTAAAATAATATTAGTTATAGGTTATGGCTATTGAGGCATAATTCTCACTGTGATTGTGGTCATGCTATTATTAGCTATCTTTCTGGCTAATAGTAATGAGGATCAAATAATGTATAAAACCTCCTATACTAGCAGTTATTATAGAATATAAAAATTTAATCACTGTAAGTATAACAGGTAAACCTTTATGATTTTGGAAAGCATTTGTAAATATAATTATATCACAAAAAGGTGATAAAAGAGAATGGACTCACAAACGGTGAGAAAAGAGAAATGAACTCACATTGCAGATTTCTACGGGCAAAGTTTAGTCTACAGATAAGCCTTGATAGATTGCAGATTTATACAGGCAGAGCTTCGCCTATTAATTAGCCTTGTAACCTAGTGCACACGAACTAGGTAAGTAACTTAATACAGCAATTACGATAACTCACGAGATCAACCCTCACAACGAATGACAAAGTGCTATGCTTAAACATCCATCGAATTAACGATTAATGACAAAGCATCACCCTAATGTGGGCAGCACTTAAACATCCATTGAGTACATTGATCAATCGGACAATGAATCGTAATAGCGATTGAGTTATTACCCTGTATCGTAGCAGCACCCCCTCTACTAATTAGTGATTCGTGTGTGTTTTGAGAGTATTTAGACGATATCTCAGCGTGTATTTTGAGTTTCTTCGTCGTTCAATCGCCCAATTTCCAGTCCCAGACTCTACTATTTATACACCAATTTTGCCAGGCTTACGGACCGTAAGCATCAACCCTTACGGTCCGTAAGGGATACATTTTTCTCATATACTTGCCACGTGTGTTTGGAGTGCAGGTGAGTCGACGGTTTGATTAAATTCGATTTTTATAATAACTTATAAGGATAATCGTTGAGTAGGGAATGCCCCCCCCTGAGTTTTAGGGGCCCTGATCCTGATTCTGACTGTTCTGAAATTTGTAGGGTTTGTGCAGAATCACTTGGGTATCTCAATTAGGGTTTCCTATTGAATAAGATAATAAAATAAATAGGACTTTTAATGAGGGTTGTTACAACTTGTAGAATCGTGTTCTGACCCAAATGAGTCGATCAGAAGTGTTCTACTCAATATGAAAGGCGGAAACAGACATATCGAGTTCGATTCAGCTAGATATTCACTTTAACTGTCTTTCTGGTTGATTTGACAAAGTTTTACAGCGAAACGACACTTCGGCAGCACTTCGGCTCCGGAATCACACATACAAGACTTCTTCAAATGAAATTACAAGACACATATATATAGAGCAACTAATTTCGCATGAACATGACTCAAGCGAAATTAGGTTTCACACGAAATTATAATTTCGTGCGAAATTACTCTTTTTCACATTTTCTCGTTTTGCGTGCCCTGATCTATCTAAAACAATACAAGACTCGATACAAGACGAAGTCGACAGACGCATGCACCAACATTGTCTCGTTTCTTCTTGTTGTTTTGATCTTCAGGACATTATCTTCTTCTATAAATCAGGCTGATTATGTTTTTCTTCAATACTTACATAAAAAGTTTCCTAACAGTTTCCCCCTAAGTATTTTAAGAAAAATGACTACTTATGCCAAACATAAACAAACTTCAAAATAACTTCAAACAACCAAATATGAAAAGTTTAAACAAGTTCAAAACAGACATAGTTTCCAAACAAAACATAAAACTGAAATAAGTTTCCTTGGTTGATCTTCAATCCACTTTTGAAAACATCACCTTTCTTCAACTGCTTCTTATGCTCAATTCTCTTGTGTGTTGCTCTGTATAGATCTTTGTACCATCCTCTAGCCATCTTCCATTCTTTGATTATGTCTTCAATCCTCTTTCTCAGCTCCTCATTGTCTTTTGCTTTCTCCTTGAGTTTATCTTGTTTCTTGTTCATACAGTCTTTGATGTAATTCAAGGCCTGATTAGAGTACCTGCAAATTTCATCAACTCTAAACAAGGCTCTTTTATCATTTGCATCTTTGAACACCCAGATAGTTCAGGTGTTTCAAAGATGGATCTTGTTCTTGCTTTTGACATGAGTTCAGCTGGAACGGTTGTGTTAGGAGGAGGTGTGTGCACTTTCTTGCTGTAATCAAATGTGATGCACAGGTCAAAATCTGCCAGAGATGCTCTTTGATATGCTTTTCTTCCTGCTTCAGAGATGCTGTTGATGGCCCTTCTGTTGTACCTTGTGTTTCCCTTCTCCTTATCAACAAGTCGTTTCATCTTTATGATATCTAAGGGATGAAGCTCATCGGCCAAATTAGCATCCACAACAGTTGTTCTGCTGCCATCTTTTCTGATCAGAGGGTTTCTGTTCATAAGTTCCCATGACCCTACCTGGATGAGTTTGACTGCTTCTTTTCAATTTCAACTACTGGATTTGTGAGGGGTGTATTCAAAATGGTCCTATTTCTCCTTAGTCTTATATCAGCTATTCTTGCACTTATTGGAGAGAGAGGCCTTTCAAGTTTGTCTTCCTCCTTGTTCCAGTAGAAGTTCTTCAGAAGATGTTCAGGAAACATCATGGTGTCCAGATCAGCATCCAATACAGTGTACTCTTTCAGATTTCCCTCGGGATCTTCTCTGACCTCTGTTCTTGCCTTCTTTGTTGATGTTACTTCACCTTCCCATTTTCTTTTCACACCATCAACCATTTGTTCACTGAAATCAGTTTCACCAGAAAAGGCTGCACTTGGTTGGCCTTTTCAGATGGAAGAGGTTTCAGTTGAGATTTTTGCAGGTGTTAGTGTCAACATCTTCAATCTTTCTGATCTTGGCACATCTGGTGGGGGGCCCATGGGTTTTGGTTTGTATGGGATTGATGTTTTTGCTTGTTTGGACTGTGTTTGATGGGTGGTTTCTGGTTCTCTTGATGGTGTATCTTATGGAATGGGAGTTCTCAGCTCTTGCACATCTATTTTTGCGAGTCTGGCAACATTCAGCTGCAACCTCTTCACTAATGATTGAACAATAGATAAAGTTTGAGCATTCATCTTTTCTTGTTCATGCATTTTCTAAAACTCTTGCTTGTTCTGATTCTGTTGTGTGGACCATTCCATCACCATCTTCTCAAGAGCTTCTGCCATGCTGTTATTGTTCGCTCTTAAGATTTGAATTTCTTCCAGAATTTTCCCAACATTTGTATTATCTTTTGCAGCTACAGCTTCTGCTATCTTTGACTTGATCTCTTGAATTCTTTTAACAGCTTTTTCAAAATATGATGTTGTTTCTTTTCTTTCTGATGACTGCCGAAGCTTGTTCAGAATCGCCGTGTTGTCTTCTGTTTGTTTTCTGACAGCTTCAATAGTTTCTGATAGAGTTTTTATATCATATTTTTTACTTCTAATTTCTTCCAACAGCAGATCAAGTTTTTCTTCAGTAGATGTCTTTCCAGTGCATACCTTGGTTATGTTCTCAAGTTCTTCACGAAGTAGTTCTGTTGACATGGTTGGTTGGGTAACAGGAGGAACAACAGATGTTCCACCTCTAACTCCAGCAGAAGACACACTTGCTGCTGTTTCAAAGTTGTGAGGTTGGCCATAAGCCCAACCCTGCACACCTTTACCAGAATAGTGAAATAGATGCACATTCGGGTTTTCCTCATTTCCTTGAACCTTTTCAGTGAAAGGTTCTCCATGAGTTGTTGAGAAACTCTTATTTTTCTCAGCCAGGTTTCCTTAATCAGAAAACTGATCTCCACCTGTTGCTATCACATTCTCCTCCTCATTATCTGATTCAGAGAATGGATCTTTGGAAATACTCACATCTTGATTATCAGAAACAGGTATTCTAGGTTCTACAACATAATTTCCCTCAATGGAATCATCAGAATCAGTATCAGATTTTCAACAACATTAAGTTTAGTATGTTATGCACCTATTTCTCCCATGTAAGATGCTTCTGCATGATGCTGTTCAGCCCTTGGACTCAGTTGATTCTTTCATCACCTTCCTCAGGTTCTGATTGAGCTTCTTCCTCTGTTGGTGGTGCAGTTGACTGTTGGGCATCATGCCCTGTTGGGGATAAGCTGTCAAAGATTACAACATCTCCTGGTTCCTTGTTTAAGATTTTTAAATATTCTGCCTTGTAGGTTGAATCTTCTGGTATCAGATTCATCATGCTTTCAGACAAAGCAGGTATATCATAATCTGATTTCTAGAAACCAATTGTAGACCATGGTTTCATGACTTCTGTTCTCCACATGTTTTCTGATGAAGGAAGTTCCACATTCCTTTCAGCAAAAGAATCAGAAATTAGTATTGCCCAGGATCTGGGAAAAGGTAGGTGAGAATCAATTCTCCCAGTCTTTGTCAAAAATGATCTTCTTATCAGATTGAATATTTGTGTTCCAAAGTCAATGTTTATCCCAATGATGAGATAAAACATGATTGTTAGAACATTCATGTTAATCTGATCTGTTCCCCCTATCTTTGATGATATGCACTTGTTTAAGATTTCCATCATTACTTGCCAAAAGGCAGGTAATTTGTTCCTCTTGAAATCACCAATTTTTGAGATTTTTACCTTGTAACTCATTACAGCATCAAGCTGTTCAAACATGTCTTCTTTTGTTGGTACAGGATCATAGTTATGACTTACAGGTAATTCCAGACACTCCCTTATCTTTTCTGGTGTAATCACAATGGAGATGTCCCCCCATAAGTGTGCAGTCAACTCATTCGAATCTGTTTGTTTGAGGGTCTTGACTAGTTGTTGTATGATCTTCTCCGGTACTTCTCTGGTCTTGGTTAAAGCTTGAGCGATGGGGCACCTTGTCAGAAATTCGATTAAAATTTGGCACTTCACATCATAGTCTTCATTTATGTTATTCATCACCTCACTGTTGCTCTTCAAAGGTAGGAACTCTGCATTGCTGATAAATTGAATGGAGTGTTCAACTGATGGATTGTTGAGATTAATAGTGTTGATTGCGGCCATGGTGATTGAATTTTGCTTCGAAAAAGGTTTCTATGGTTCTTGATTTTGAGGTTGGAAGTTGAAGGTGGTTTTCTCTTGTCGTTTAAAAGATGTATTTATAGGGTTTGTGAGACAGAGATCGTGGAGTATTAATCGTGGGTGGTTAGTATTTAAGATGTTTAATGACAGTTTAATGATGTTTTAATCCTTTGATAAAACAACTGTCAACAAAACCTTTGATATATCTCTGAATTTTTTTATATATATCTTTTAATAAAAAATGGAGAGGTCAAAAAGCTTTGATTGGTGAATACTAACAGCCAAGTTGCACATTTTCTTCCTGTGGGACCCTTTTGTCATATGAGGGTCCAATAGAATCCCTTTTTGAATCTGACAATCTTTTCTCCAAAAGTCTTTCTGATGACGTTTCATATGAGGGTCCAATAGAATCCCTATTTGAATATGACAATCTTTTCTCCAAAAGTCTTTCTGATGACGTTTATCAGAAGAAATTTTCCTTTTTTTGAGATGAGAGGGAATAGGTAGAGTTTTGGAGATATTACTTACATAGCGTTTTTGAGCATCAAGTCTTTGTTCTAATCTTCAAGGAGTGTTTTTGTGAAAAGTTTTAAAACAAAGATAGTCATGAGCTTTTTTCAAAATGTTCACATCATTTCACTTTTTGTCTCTTTCTTTTGAAGATTAACCATTCAAAATCTGGAGTTATTTTTAGTTTTATCTTAATCAGAAATTTTTATACAACCAAATATTTCTATTTTCTTTTCTGATAAAAGTTTGCTTGACATTGTTTCAAATCTGGTTTTGAGTAATGTATCTGATGATTCATCAGATTTTCTGATAAGGTATCAGATTTCTGGTGATTCATCAGATTTTCTAATAAGTTATCAGATTTCTGATGTTTTACTAGATTTTCAGAAATTTCATCAGATCCTTCATAATTATATCAGAAAGCTTATCAGATTTGCCATTTTCTTCCCCCTAGATCTAACAGATAGTTTTTCTTTTAAACAAAGCAAATATTTACCATTGAAAAGAAAGGAAAACTTATGGAAAAGAAAAAGAAAAACAAATACAACTAATCAAAAAAGAAAATGGTGGCAAAGATCCACAAATAGGTTATTCAACCAGTATGTTGGTTTGTTGGCACCAAGGAGGCAATATTCGTGTCTTCTTGTAAAATGACTTGGGCCTTTGGATACCAGTATGGCACACCTCCAAAGCCCAGTTGACTGGTGATTACCTTCATTACAAAACGAGGGTAAGTCAGGCAGGGTTGTTGATTATGCATGTTTGCCTCCAAATATCTCTCATGAGATATTTGGAGAAGTTGTAAGGAGTTTCTTGTACAACTGCAAGCACAACTTCCATCAACCTGTATGACAGCTCGTTGAAGTGGCCATGCTTTCTTGAAAAGCATACACCACGCTGTGTCACCAGATACTGCCATGGTGGAATGAATCCCGATCTACTGATCTGCCTTGAACGGTTGGGTGTTTGATAACCCATCTCCTTAAAGGTTTGATCCAGTGTCCCTTTGGTGAAGAAGGTGACATCGGTGTCTTCGTTAAGTTGGAGGGCAGCTCTAAGAGTTTTCTCACTTAAGATGATTTCCCTTTCCAACAACCTACTACTTATCCACACCTTTGTTCCGCTGAAGACGGTATGTGCATTCCACCAAAATTCCTGGAGAAGTGTGGGGTGGATCCAGATATATGTTGATAAAGCATATCCCAGAGGACTTTGCATCAGCATGTTGTACACCACCTTGCATCCTTCCCATGCAGGGCCGTCAAGTCTGGATCTTACTCTCATGTTGTGAGTGGGGTAGAGAGTAAGAGGAAAGTCTTCTCTTCTCATTTCAGCTGCCATTTTAGGGTTTTGAAAGAAGGTTTTGAGATTAACTGAAACTGAAAAGTTTGAAGTGGTAGTTGTGATGAAGAAAGTCTTCAGGAGTTTGTTAATTTATACAGGTGAAAATGATAGTTTTTCCATAAATGGTATTAACAACTCAAGATTTCCTTATCTTATTATTCTTTATCTTCATTGAATGCTTTAAATCTTCCAAGCGTGTAGCAGGGTTTGAACCCCCGGTTTGTGAGATGAAGTGATTGTGTATTTATTAACTAGGCGGCTACTTTTATAGCCCCTATTCATTTTTATGCCCATGTGTCTCACTATGCCTTGTAACACCCCAAAATGTGCATACGTGATTATTATAATTGTCATAGTTTGTCCTAGTAAGAAATCATAAAACATAACCAAAAAACTAATAAGTTTTTGGAAAGAAAATAACATAACTAAATAATTACATTTAGTTTTTATAAAAGATGAAGATGTTTAATGAAATTTAAGTATGGGTCAAACATGAAGGGCTAACTATGGCAAAGTGGAAAGTTGAGGTTTATAGATGAATAAAGTGCAAAGTTTTAGAGTGTGTGTGTGTTTTGTATGTGTTCTAGAGAGAAGGAGAAAGGGAAGAACACCTTCAAGAACAAAAACTCAAAATTCAGCAAATTAGAAAGGAAATGGATGGTTAATATCTTGCATGAGCCCTAATACATGATCATCTAAGCTCGTTTAACAAGTGGTAAGTTGTAATTTTCGATTTGGATGATTTTGATATGAAGAGTATGGATGAAATTGACAAATTGCTTAAGTATGTTCATGGAATAGTGTTGATTGATGAAGAAACCATGATTAGATATATTTTTGAATGCTAATTTGAATGAAATTGATATGTTCATATGTTTTGATAGATGGCTCTCATAAATCATGAAGTGGGTTTTTGAGAATTGATCATGAATAGAAGTTTTTAGTCAAAATTATGATGTTAACTTGTAAACTAGAAGGTAGGATGAATATTTGTGTTAATGTTCATTCGATATGATGATTTGAGTGATTGGGGATTTATGTATGTATAAAAATATGGTGTGTAAGAACATGAAAAATAACAAGTTCTAAACAACAATGATTGACGCACACCAAGTGCTCGATGAACTGCATAGATGATAATTATGTGAACAAGTGACAATTATTAGTACAATTCATGTTTAGAAAGTGAGTATGCGTTGTATATGGTGAAACGGATTCATGAGAACTAAAGAGAAAGTGAATGCGTTAAATGTAGGTGTGAAGGAAGAAAGTTCAAGTAACAAGAAACCTTAAGGCATGCAAAATCGAAGTACGTTACTTGTACGTTTAAAGTTTACTTGTCGTAATGTTTATTGATAGATATAGTGGTATTCGAAATGCGTTATAGAATGGTCGTGTAATAGACCCATCACTAATGGGTCAAAGAAAAAGAATGTATGTTGGAATGTTGTGTAGCCGAACCGTATAAACGGGTCACACTAAAAAGAATGTATGTTGGAAGGTTATGTAGTCGAACCGTATGAACGGGTCGCACTAAAAGAATGTATGTTGGAATGTTATGTAGTTGAACCGTATGAACGGGTCGTACTAAAAGAATGTATGTTGGAATGTTATGTAGTCGAACCGTATGAACGGGTCGCACTAAAAGAATGTATGTTGGAAGGTTATGTAGTCGACCGTATGAACGGGTCGCACTAAAAGAATGTATGTTGGAATGTTATGTAGTCGAACCGTATGAACGGTTCGTACTAAAAGAATGTATGTTGGAATGTTATGTAGTCGAACCGTATGAACGGGTCGCACTAATAGAATGTATGCTTGTATGCTATGTAGTCGAACCGTATAAACGGGTCACACGAATAGAATGTATGTTGGAATGTTATGTAGTCATGAATGCTAGTAAGTTACATAAAACTGAGTTAAAAGTAGCATAGTAGAGCATGATCGAATTGATGTGGTGAATATAGAAGGAATCGCTTAGAAAATGAAGTAGTAATGTATGTGGTATGACTCGAGTCGAATGGATCGAAATGGGTTAAAAATGAGATGGTAAAATGGATCAAGTAAGGACTTGATTGTAAACGGGTCAAAAAATGATTAAATCGTATCAAGTATGTATGATATAAATTGACCCATTGTAAATAGGTTAATAAAGACTTGTATGATGAGTAGCAATAATGGTTGAGCATTGGCTTGTTACTAACGGGTTGAATGGGTTGCATGTATGAATGTTAATGAGATGTTGGAAATAATGCTAAAACAGAAAGAATGGTTACAACAAGGATTGTTAACAAAATGGTAATTTTGTTAATGGGTTGAATAACGATAAGTAATGAATGTTATGGGTTTGTTTGGTATAATGAATTAACGAATGTTTTGATGTTGTGTATATTAGGTAAATCTCATCCTTAATAACGGCGAGCCTGGATCGAACACACTATAACTCATACCCAAAAATGCGCTTCCGTATAAGTTTTCGTGTCAAATGGGTCAAAACTCTCTTTTGGTTTATAAGATGTTCCTTTGTATTTAAGGTCTTTTGTAAGTAGATTAGTTGATGGTCATGGTTAGTTAATTTTGAACAAATGTAGTTTAAAAGTTATGATGGTCGTAATGTCATAATTAGCCGTAAGGGGTATTTTGATGAAATTGTATGTGTCAAAATGAAAGTTTTAAATTTTTGACGTTTTTACATGTCGTTTTGACCGTATGTAAAAGTGGGTGTAACAGCCTATCTAAGAGAGATGACAAAGCATGATTTGGAAGTAAATGAGAAATGAATTTTGTTCAGAAAATTTTGTCTGTGATGTTTGAATTTCCCTATGGCTTAGAACTGTTTAATGCAAGTAGTTTTTCCCCCTTTTTTGATTTTTTTGTTTATACTTATCTTAAACAAATTTAAGGTTAAAAAAATACAAAAACAAATTATTTACAGTCATATGGTCATACAAGTATGAGATGTGAATCAAAAATATGAAATCCATCAAATTTTCAGATAATCAGTAATGTATCTGATGATTTATCAGATTTTCTGATGTTTCACCAGATTTTCTGATAATATTTATCAGAAATTCTGTTGTTCTATCTTGAGATCATCAGAATTTTTGTTTACATTCTGATTATCTCCTTTGGATTTATCTAATTGATTTTCTTTTTGTGATTGATTGTTTTCTGAAACTTCTTCATCTTTTGTGTTAACCATGCCTAGTTTGCTGACCAGAAAATTTTGTCTCTTTTCATAAAGAGGTTTTGTGAAAATGTCAGCAATTTGGTTTTCTGTTGGAACAAAGTACATTTCTATGTTACCTTTTTCAACATGATCCTTTATGAAGTGATATCTGACATCTATGTGTTTGGTTCTAGAGTGGTGAACTGGATTTTCTGTTATTGCAATAGCACTTTTTGAGTCACATAGAATAAGTATCTTTGTCAGATTTACTCCATAATCCTTCAACTGATTTTGCATCCACAGGACTTGTGAACAGCAACTTGCTGCAACTACATATTCAGATTCAGCCGTTGATGTTGCAACACAATTTTGTTTCTTGCTAGCCCAATACACCAATTTTTTCTCCCAGGATTTGACATGCACCAGATGTGTTTTTTCTGTCAATCTTGCATCCTGCATAATCTGCATCTATGTATGCTATTAGTTCCAGATTTGTATCTTTTGGATACCAGAGACCAAGATCTGATGTGCCTTTTAGATATTTGAAAACCCTTTTTACTGCTTTTAGATGGGACTCTTTAGGATTACATTGGTATCTTGCCAGAAAACATGTAGCAAACATAATATCTGGTCTACTTGCGGTTAAGTACAACAATGATCCTATCATCCCTCTATAGGTTTTAATATCCACACATTTACCTTCTTTATCAGAATCAAGTTTATTCCCTGTTGCCATTGGAGTTTTTTAAATTGAGCAATTTTCAAGTGAGTATTTGTTCGGTATTGTTTTTACATACTTAGATTGACTCAGAAATACTCCATCATTTCTTTGTTTGACTTGTAAACCTAAGAAAAAAGTTAACTCACCCATCATGCTCATTTCAAAGTGGCTGGTCATTAATTTTTGAAACTTTTTGCAAAAATGTTCATTTGTTGATCCAAATATAATGTCATCAACATAAATTCGGACTAACAATGTATGACCTTTATGTGTTTTAAGAAAGAGAGTTGTGTCTATAGTAACTTTTACAAAGACATCAGAGAAAACGGCGAAGAAAACAGAGTTGAAACGAAGAAGTTATGAAGAAAACCGTTTTCCAGATAGTGTTAAGCGTCATGTCACGCGAGGGAATCCAATATACACGTCGCGTGAAGCGAGGGGAGTGTCAGATCAACACAAAAAAAATACGTTTAACCCAATTTAAGCACCTCGTTGACCCTAATATGGGGGTGGAGGCTTATCCCACACGAATTTTAGAGGTTCCCGAGGTGATTTTGGGTTGAAATAAGGTGTCAGGATCGATTTTAACATTGTAGGTTCGTGATTTTCACTCTAGCAAACAGTTGGTTCATTATATATCTTTAGCTTTGTATTTTTTATACATTTAGACATGTTTGCTTTATGTTGATGAATTTGTTACTGTTTTGGATGATGATTCTTGGCTAAACATTGTTACTACCTAGTTTTTAAGATGAATATTTGTTGATGATTCGTTTTTGAATGGTTTTGGTAACGAATTGATGGTTTAATGCTATAATAAAGTATCTTGTTCATGAATTAAGATGTTTATGCATGCCTATTACTAATTTAGAATTTTTCATAGTTCCACTTGTGTTTTTGTGATGGTTTGTCATGTATGAATGCTAGTTAGGTCGCCAACTGTGTGTTTGTGATTAGTTTACAGATAATTGTTGACAATTTCCGTAGGAACTGAGATTGAGGATTTGTAGGTTTTAAGTGTTCTACCTAGCCCAAAAGCTGTGAGGTGAGGATTAGTTAGGTTTATCTTTGTCACTAGACGGTTCAGGTATTTATTGCATGGGAGTGGGTCTTCCTTAATTGTCTTATGATAGTTGCCTACTTAAGTCTGATGAATTATTCTTAGATTGCCCATTTACACTTTAGGGTGCATTGAGATTGTCGTGTTGTGAGGTAGACCGTCTTTTGGGTACTTTAGTATTGTTAGATTCGTTATGAGGCTATTCGACTAACCGGTGAGTTTAACAACTTTTAGGGTTCTTTTAGGTGTCACCTCGAGAAGGTTCGAGGATCCTTTAGAATTTCCTATTAGTTTAGTATCATAGATCCCATTTTTCTAAGTTACCATTACCGACAGAAAACCATGATTCACAAATAGGATTCCAAAACTAGGTAGTGTTCCTTCCTCCTGAGTATTTCCAAATAGTCCAGATTCCTTAGTTGTTAAGTTTTAATTAGATTTCCTATTATTTCAGTAAACCCCCCCTGAAATACCATTTAAGTCTTAGTCGACTCATAGTTAATTTAGCGTGACACTAGTGTCCTTTGGGTTCGATACTCGGACTTTGTAGGTTGTACTGCATTGACTGGTACACTTGTCGGTTGTGTGGCCGAGGTTTAGAGAGTCTTAGTTTCCAAATGTAGAACTTAGAGTGTCTAGGTTAGGTTTTAGTATTTAGCTTGGGTGGGGGTGGGGGTAGGGGGGGTAGGTTTTTTTTTTTTGGGAGGAGGGGAGGTTAGGTTTTTTAGGTTATTTTGTTGTGTTCACATTGGTTCTCGCGTTTCTCGCAATAAAGGTGGTTCTCACATGAACCCTATATATATATATATAGGGTAAGGTTATTGTAAAAAAGGTTAAAAGTGTGAGAAAGGTGAGAAATATTGTGGAGATGACATGTGTCCTAAATATAAATTAATTCAAAAGGGTAAACAAGTAATTTTATCATTAATTCAATTAATTAAAAACTTCCCATAACCGCCACCTTAATTATAGGTACTGGATTTTTTTTAAAAGATCTCTATAAACACCATTCAGCAAGTATATAACACCATTCAGCAAGTATATATATATATATATAGAGAGAGAGAGAGAGGCCGGTTATCATACAAATACTCTAATCGTACATTATGTACGCTTCATCCACAACCGTCAGATCATCTTATTTAAACAGCGTGTTTTACTATTAAATTTATCAATTTAAAATTAATAAAAAGAAACCGCCAAGGTTAAAATCGTCAAATGCGAGATCAAAACCCCTAATAATCAGCACACAATAACTCCCAAAACATACCGTGAAACCCAAAATCAACATTGCATTCTCCTTCTACAAAGTTCCCTGCTACTCTCCGTTGCGATTCAAGTAAGATTCATGAGTTTTGAGAAACGAAGCAAAGCAAACAACGACAGACCACAAGCGAAGAAGATGAATCCAGGTATCGATTGAAATTTGCGATTTTATAGTGGAATATACATGGACTTTAATGTCAAATGCGATTTTGTTTGTTTATTAAGCTTTTAACTGAAACATATAGTTTTATAAGATTAAATATTTATCACAACTACAATTTTGCTAGGGTTTATGACTGGTATGTTTATTTATTAGGTTTGGCATGATTATGTAGTTTTCTTAATTATACATGATATATGTGCGATATCATATAGGGTTTTGTGAGGGTTTTGTATGACAAATGCGATTTCATATGATAAAATACTGTTTGTTGAAGGTTTTTTGTTTTAGGTTAGATTGAACATGCGAATTGATAAAAACCACATGCGATTTCATATGATAAATATTGACTAGTTTTGGTAATGCTTAACTAACACATGCAAATTGATCCTTAAGGCATGCGAATTATAAAGATTGACTAGTTTTGGTAATGCTTAACTAACACATGCGAATTGATAACTCACTCATGAGAATTGATTAATACCACATGAGAATTGATAACTCATTCATGCGATTTTATCACTTAGTGACTTAATGTACATGATTAACTGATAAATGCGATTTTGTAAAGTTTTTTGACTATAGCATGCGATTTTGTAGAAATAGAATCTGATGATGACTTTGAAGGGCCAATATCAAGACTGATAAAAGTTAACAAGAATAGAAAGAGAAGGATAGTTGTAGAAAGTTCTGAAGAGGATGACTTTGTTAAGCCACTCCCAAAAAAGAAAAAAGATGAGAGGAAATCAAAGATACAGACAAAAAAACATTCAAAAAAGGTGGAACAACCTAAAACAGAACATAGGGAATTCTTCAAATACAGCAATGAAGCAATACTGCTGAGATGCCAACCTAACTCATACATGGATCCTGTGAAGAGATTTAAAAAAAAACAGGTTGAAGAGGTAAGGAATATGGGATTTGGTGCTATTCTAGATATCAATATCAACCATATTTCGACACGATTGGCATATTGGCTAGCCAGAAATTTTGACGAGAAGTTCGATAAGCTAAACGTGGGAAAACACCAAATAAAAATAACATCGGACACAGTTTATGAGGTATTTGGAATGCCAAAGGGGCCAAAGAAGGTTGAGATAATAACCGATAGGAGAAAAGTTAAAAAGCAAGAGAAAATTGAAAAGGGTAAAGAACCGGGAAATGCTGTCAGGGATACATTCATCAGCCAGTGGGGGGAAAACACCAGAATTACCCATGGCTTAATTGCAAATACAATGGAAAATCAACGAGACGGGGGGAGCCTGATTAAATTAAATTTCCTTGTGTACTGGATGACCTTCTTTGCAGAGATTACAAAGGCAACACTTGCAAATGATAGATGTTTGCTTGGTGTAGAAGATGTTGAGGAAATACAGAATCTAGATTGGTGCTCATATCTACTCGACACCTTGCGTCGTACACGAGCCGGCTGGAAGAACTATAAAATACAGTTCGTGGGACCTGTTGCTTTTCTTACGGTATACATTACTACATTTTAATAACATATTTCAAATACTAGTTTGTTTTGTTATATAATTAAATGATCTTGCGATTTATACAGCTTCTATACACGCATGAGTACAACAAGAGGCTTAACCTGTTTGAGAAAGCCGTGGAGATACCGGTTATTCGTTATATCACATCTTCGGATATTGATAAAGTCGAAGATCATATTTCGGATAACGGACCTATATGGATATCAAGTGAGAGTGAAGAAGAAGAAGAAAATGATGAAGAAATGAAGAAGAAAATGAAGAAGAAGAAGAGGGTCCTTCAACGGAGGATTATACACTACGACCACCGGTTGACACCACAATAAGCTATAAAAGAAGGACTGCACGTGCAGTATAAAACAAAGAAACCGGGGAAGAGCCAAAAGATAACGAGAACATTGATGATTTCATGGATTTCAGTTTTGAAATCCATGAAATGTCTCAGTTGAACCTTGAGATGGGAGTTGGAACACAAACACAGAAAATGATGGATTATTGCAACACTCCTGTTTAACTTTCACCATCCGTATTCTATGACACAGCCCAGGAACGAGAACTAGAGGCTTCGAGAACCCACAAAAATGTAAGCACAAAAAAATATTAATTCCACTTAATCCATTTATATTTAACATTTCAATTAATAGTATCTTAACTCGAAAAATATTACAGAACCTGTTGAAAAAAATGAAAGCAAATGTCAAAAAGTACATTAAAATGGTTCAAGATGTTCAAGGGATGAACAACTTAGTTTCAGAAGCAAGAACTAAGTGTTTTTGGGATCCGAAGATTATGGCGGCCTGTAAGCAGTGGGATGAGACGCTTCGGAATAATCCCATTTGTGTGCCGCCTGATTCGGTTCAAGAGCATGAAACTGCACCATCTCCTGTACATCAAGAGCCTGAAAATCCAACTTCTGAGGTTCATCATGAAGTTACTACAAACGAAGAAGGTAGACAGGATGAAGAAGCTCAAAAAGTAATATCCACTGTTTTGGTACAAATGGCATCAGAAGGTAAAACATGTGAACTCATTATTTAACACATGCGAAACTATGTAAAAAATAACTATTTTATGCACATGCGAAACCAACAAAAACCACATGCGATTTCTGTAAAAACACTTCAAATTTGATTTCGCATGCGATGTCATGTATACCTTGCGATTTTGATTCTAATGTATTAAAATTAAATAATTTGTATCTATAGGTGTACTACAGCCAGATGATGAAGGAGTCACAGACACCCTTATTGCAAATATTCAAACTGTGGAAACAGGTGTATACACTTACAAACCACCTGACAAAGGTAAAAAACACTTTATATTAAGAAAAAAATTAAAAAGCACAAATTATTGTATTTCTTAAATTACTTTGGCCTGCAGAAAGAGGTGAAAACGAAACTGTTATCGAAGAAACAGTGAACTTGGCAGAATCTACACAAAACATACAACAAAAAGTTCAAGAAAAACTGCCAGAAAAATTGCCAGAAGTGGAAGCAGTTTCTTTAGAAGAAACTACACAAAAAGACCATCAACAACCCGATTCGGGAATCGAAGTTGAGAAGGAACCGGAAGTTGAATGCCCCCAGGTAACGGCTGAGGAATTGCATTCAGTTGAGTTGCTTTTGAGCCTGGGACCCAGCATGGAAGATAACAAAGAAAAAAAACAACTAGGGGGAGAAAAAACTCAAAGCCAAAGCAAGTTCGAAAACAAGTTATACCAAAAGGATTAAATGAACTGCTTTATAAGACAATAGAACAAGCCAAAATTCGAGGTGAAAAAAGATGTAAAGAGCTTGGAGACAAATTTTGTTCCCCTTACTACAACAGAGTGGTAAACATGCACGAAGCACTATTGACTCAAGAATTGAATGTGATTCGGTATACATTTGCTACATTTGCAGACATAGAGTAAGTAAAAAATAGTTATATCAACTAACAAATATCTAAAAATATATACACACAACAAATACTAATTATTTATTTTATGACTGGCAGGGAAGAATTTTACCGATAAAAAACTGAGGTTGCCACATTCAAAGCTATATTTGAAAGCTTCTACAGGGGTCAATACGTAGCATCAAACGGAATAGATGCATTTGTGGATGTTCTAAACCTTGAAGAGAAGAAGAGGGATAGAAAATCATCACCATACAGACTCTTCTTGTTTAGCACAATGATGGTATGTTTTCATATACATTTTGGCATTTGAAATTATAATCATTAAATGCATATTCAATGATTTCACACACTGATTATATCTAAAATCGCATGTAGTATAGAAGAAAGTTTTCATGTGAAACAACATTTCTCATACTCTTGTAATTTCGCATGTGTTATATATACTATTCGCATGTGAAAAAAAATCCATTGTTTGCATAACTTTGATTCAAATTACATAACATACAGCCGGATATCTTTTATGACGAGGAGAAATACACAGACAACCAACGACTAAAAATATTTGCCTCAAATTTTGAAGACATATTACTGAGATATGAGGTAAAAAAACTTGATTCGGTTGACCTAGTGTTTATTCCGGTACTTCAAGGTGAACACTTCTATGTCTTGTGCTTCAACTTGAAATCCGGCAAAATTGAGCTGATTGACAATTCAGCAGCTAAACAAGAATTTAAGGAAAGATACAAGGGGCTTCCAGACACACTGGTAATACAAAAACTTTTTCATATAAATGTTATATATTATGTAAAAGCTACTAACACAAATGTTGCTATGTTACAGAGAAGGGTATTGGTTTTATACCTACAAAAGGCTTTAAAACCAACACCGGCTATAGAAGAACTTGCAACCTCAGTTATAGAAAGAAAAGAGATGGATTGGAGGATGAAGAATAACGGTGTCGACTGTGGAGTGTTTACAATGCGTCACATGGAAACATACAAAGGAGACACAATACCATGGGTGACTGAATTTGTGAAAGAAGATGAAGTAAACAACAGACAGAGATCACAACTTCATCTCCTAAGGCACAGATATCTCAGTAAAATCATTCTATCCGAACACAATATCCATCGTCAACACATAATTAAAAGGGCAAATGCTTTCGATAAAAGGCCAGACAAAGAAAGGTATATGAAAGATTTGGATACTATAATCCCAGAAAGGATGAGTAAATATTTTGGAAGGCCAAAGTAAACTTGTTTAATGTTGAATTTATGTTAAAAATTTAAACTTGTTACTGTTTTTAATTTCGCATATATTAGTGTTTTTAATTTCGCATTTGTGTTTTTAATTTCGCATATGTTATGTTTAAAATCGCAAATTTGACAATGAATTATTAAAATTTGCAATAAATAGGTGAATATAAACATGCAGCATATACAATCCATTCCATAACAAAACATGGGAGTTTATTGAAAAATGCACCAAAATAAACAAAAGTTCATTCAAAAGATGAAAGAAACTCCATTTTCATCTTCATCGAGCATCTTAAGACAGTTATTGCATCAGCCAACTCTTTCAACTGTTTCTCATCCCTCTCAACCAAATCCACCATAAACATAACAGCAATTTCTTTAAGACTACTCACTTGCATCTGAGATAGCAAGTTTAGAATTTCTTGTCTTCTCTTCATGTTTTCTGTTACACGAGAAATGTTGGCCTCCAACATCTCTTGACATGATCGATCCTCTTGAATTTGTTGCTCAATCCTTTTCCTCAAAGCCTGCTTGATACTTGGTTCAGAAGAAGAGGATGTTGGTAGATCTGCCATTTTTAATAGAATGTTTGAGAATAGTGATAAAAATATAAAATATATAATAAAAGAAAAATTATTGATATGAATTATGGAAATCAATTATTAAACTGAATTATTTGATTTCAATTATTGAATTGAATTATGAAACACACTGTGCGAAAATAAAATTAATTATTATTAAAGCTTGCGAAATTAAAAGCTGTGTTTGATAAATACTTTCAGGTTTGCGAAATCTCCAACTTAAGCATGCGAAATTAAGTATTAAACTTCATTGTGTGCGAAAATGTCTAATTTAAAACATGCGAAATTATACAAAGGATCCATCCTTAACTACCTTGACTATGTTAAAACAACACATGCGATATATCAAAAAACACATGCGATATGGTAACACAAAAAAAAAAAAAAACAAGAAACAACTTATCTTCAACCCTCATTACAAAATAATAAAATGAAAAAAGCTCCAAATCAAATAAAACCCAAAACTCAATCAAATAAAACTGACGAATCCTAAATGACGAATCCAGGTTCGGTCAGGAATCAATCAAAAAACCTACAAATCGACTTGATACGAACAACAATTAAATGGGACAGTTACGAAACGAACTCCATATCTGCTTCCTATATGACATAATTCCCTGATCAGCCCTCAGATGTTCGAATATAATGTCTGATATACCCTTATTTAATTAAATTGAATCTGGACACGTGTATGGCTGTGGGTAGCGCGTACATAATGTACGATAAGGAGATTTGTACCATACTCTTTACCTATATATATATATAGGGGTAAGGGGGAAGGATCCACTAAAAAGTGGATTTTGCCTAAGTAGCCTAAGAAGGATTGTGATGATTACATGTGTCACTCATAATAAATAGGAATGAAGGGCATTTTGGTCTTTATAAATAGAAGTGAAAATGACATATGACACCCCTTTTGTTTTTTAAAAATACAACAAAAAAAATCTAGCACAAAAAATCTAGTACAAAAAAATATAGCACAAAAAATGCAGTACAAAAAAATCTAGTACAAAAAAATATAGCACAAAAAAATGTGTTACAAAAAAATATAGCACGAAAAAATAAAGCAAAAAATTGTAGTACAAAAAAAATCCAGCACAAAAGTTGAGAAAAAAAAATTCCAGCACAAAAATATAGTACAAAAATCCAGCACAAAAAATGTTATACAACATATAAATACAACACATTTTAGTGGGTTTTTTAAGTCTTCATATTTTATATAGCAATGTGGTACTCAAATTAAAGATAAAAAGACGCTCGATTTTACGGTGAAATTTTTATGAAAAAATAATGTCGTATAAAAAAGTTATGAACGTTTAAAAAACGGGGTGGAATATGCATGTGGAGAGAGAAAATCCATAAATAGGATTTTTCCATGATACCCTTTCACTCCTCCTTTCTCCTACACTTTCATCTTAACCATTGATTTGAAAAATGAATGGTTAAGATTCCTTCTTATCCTACATTTTTTGTGCTATATTTTTTTATACTAGATTTTTTTGAGCTATATTTTTTTTACTAGATTTTTTTGTACTATATTTTTTTGTACTACATTTTTTGTGCTATATTTTTTTTTGTACTAGATTTTTTGTGCTAAATTTTTTTGTTCTAGATTTTTTTGTTGTATTTTTAAAAAATAAAATGGGTGTCACATGTTATCATCACAATCCTTCTTATGCTACTTAGGCAAAATCCACTTTTTAGTGGATCCTTCCCCTATATATATATCTATACTATATAATAAAAGAAACCACTTTTGTGACACTTGTCAATCAATAAGGCTATAAAAAATTTGAGTTTGATAATATCTTTTGTTAAAGATAACTTAATTCACTAAAAAAACTTAATTCATTAAAATTTTTAAATTTTAATTTTATCTAAATAATGGGTGTTGGGTTTTAAATTATCTAAAAAATACATGGGACAAAACGTTATAATTTAATAACGTTTATACATACATTTAGAATTATCATGGGGTTAATATTGTACGGGGTTTACACGTTTATACGGGATTAATTTACTAGCTAATTTATGTTGGGTTATTTATTTAACGGTTAAAGATTTTTTAGAACGATGGATGTATATTTTGGTAAATTTTTTAGAATGATGGTTGTTCTTATTATTTATTAAGATCGTATATTGTTTGATATATTATTTTATTCATTAGTATATAAAATTACATATATTCAACCAGTGGCGAAGCTTGGATTTTTCGGCCGGGGGGGTGAAAACATATATACCCAAAAATTTCTATAGAACCGGGGGGGTGAAAACGTATATACCCACAAATTTCTATACGAAAACTACATATATAACACTACTGAGCGAAAAATCCCGGGGGGCGGACGTCCCCCCCCCGCCCCCATTAAGCTTCGCCCCTGTATTCAACCCGTGTAATACGTGTGGTTTTAAATATATAACTTTATTATTATTTGGTATATAAAATTACATTTATTCAACCCGTACAATACATATGGTTCTTATATATATAACTTTTTATTATTTAATATATAAAATTACATTTATTCAACCTATGCAACAAAGTAGATTTTTAAAGATATATTGTTTTATTATTTAATATATAAAATATATTTATTTAACCCGTGTAATACACGGGTTTATAACCTAGAAGAAATTTTTTTCCGTACATTATGAGCTTACGTATCCACTATAAGGGTTTCAATTGACAAGTCGTGAGATGTATGCGATTACCTTGAACTATCTAAGTGATGTTATTAGATGGAGAGAACCAATATTTAATAAATAAGAAGTGACCTCTCTAGGATTGCCATTGCTATTTTTTTTATTTGTCTCCTTCCCATTGTTATTTTTTTTACATTTGTTTCCCTCACGATTAATATGCATTAGAGATCTGTTTTTTTCTATTGAATTTTAGTTTTGGTTCAAAGATGGAAGCTCATTTAGGGACTTCTTTTCGATCAATGTCGATAAGAATCAGATAATAATAGAAGCTCATTGAAGTTTGAACCAAATTTCCGTATTAAAGGAAATTCTCAATTTTTTTTTTCAAATTTCTAATTTTAATTTCCTTCCTTTTGTTTAAATCATTCTTTTTTTATAATAAAGACGACAAATGTTGAGAATTAGATTAACAATAGAAGCTCATTGAGGTCTGAACCAAGTTTAGTATTGAATATTGACACAAATTCTAAAACAAAATTGTTCAAATTTCTAATTTTAATTTCCTTCCTTTTTGTTTAATTCATTCTTTTTTAACAATAAATTTTGCAATTTTAGCATTTAATATATATTTTATTTGTTCAACCCGTGTAATACACGGGGTTATAACCTAGTATCATATATAAGAATTTAATCTTAAGTTCTTTTATAAAATTTCTGATTTTAAATGTTTCTTTTATAAAATAAAAAATTAACACGGGTATTTCGTTTTTTATAAAGTTTAAATAAAAATACAAAATATTTATAAAAACAAAAGTTCATTCTTGTTTTGTTTATAACTGAAAAGTTAAGGGGTGTAATGTGCAAAATTTAAGTTTAAACCTAAAATCCACCCCGCCAAACAATTTCTCCGGCACACCCATTTCCGGTCGGTTCCCAAAACTTCGGCGGTCCCATTTCGGTTTCTTTTGTCCAAATACACGAATGCAGTTGATCATTTCGGTTATGTTTCGTCCATAGCCGAAAGTTATAAACACCAAATTATTGACCAATGATTTCAATTTTAATGTATCGATGTAACCGAATCCATTTCCATCTCGTATAATGGTCCAACCATCGATGTAGTATTAACTGACCGTTCAGAACACATCCTGGAACCTTTTCAATCGTTCTTAGTTACACTCTCAATTTCAAATTTTCTTCTGTGTTCACGCCGGACACCTGCCGGAATTCAAGTTTCCGACCACACTCGTTCTCATCGTTCCGGCATCCGTTTCAGGTATTGTTTTGTGTGTTTTACTTGGTTTTTGGTGGTGATCAAAAGCCCTCTGTCAATTTACTCTGACAATGGGTTAATCGTTCCAATTTGATTGATCTTTAGATTAGGGTTCATAAGTTATGTTTGGGAATTAGGAGTAATTTCTGTTATATGTTAAGTATAATTAAAATTCAAATTATTCCTTCAATTCAATGTAGCTCAGTTGGTTTGTTGTTTGCGTGATAGAGTCGAATCCGCAAGGGACTTGGGTTCGAGTCCCTTGCCACCCTCCTCCGCCTTTTAATTTTTTGTTAACATTGAAATAGGATATGGTTCGTTTCGAAATTCAGTATAAAATAATTAAAACCAACTGGACTACCAGCGAGCCTAGTAGCCTAGATGGTGTGTGTGTGTTAGAGCAAGGACCCGGGTTCATCAATCCATGAACACCGGATTGTTATTAATAACTAGATGGTTTTTAATTACTGAAATTGTTATAAACATCATAATCATCACTCTCACGAAGTAATCAAATGTGTAGTCATAACACGCTATAGCACGCTACAATAATCTTTTACAACATTTTGATCTGACCCGTGTTTATCAGATCTGTTGTAACCAACTTCCTAATTCACTCTAGTTTTACTAAAAACGGTTGAGCACGTCGTTTTAGGCTTGCGAGTGCATCCCTA
Organism: Helianthus tuberosus; assembly: GCA_030545235.1. Classification (NCBI taxonomy): domain Eukaryota; kingdom Viridiplantae; phylum Streptophyta; class Magnoliopsida; order Asterales; family Asteraceae; genus Helianthus; species Helianthus tuberosus. Next base: position 72,324,169 of record CM060383.1, read on the forward strand.
AGGGTCAAAGGGAAACACTCAACCAAGTATGCATAAAAAAGCACATCATGGCATTATTCACAGCATAACCAACAACCAAAGACAAGGAGTTGGAAACTACATTATGGGAAATGTGCTACATGCTTTTCAATCTTTCTTAAACATACACAAAGCAGCAGCAACCATACGAGCAATAGTGCTCGAAAATGAGACTGGAAAACAAAACAGGACGAGTAAACAGTTTCATGGGGTTAAATCCCAGCATAAAATGCCTTTCCCCACACAAATTATCAACTTCTACTAGTCTCATACTATGTTTAAAAAAAGAGGGTCGTTTCACGCATCATCTCTCACACTGTGTAATGCTGTTGGATTGTGTCGATATCCAGCCCCTTCAGCTTCACCACCGACTCAACATGCCCCTTCAGTGTAAGAACCTCTCGAAGTCTGTACATTGTCAAATGTCATAAACACGGTGTTCATTAAATTTAACCACAACCAACGTTTACCATTTTTTAAAACTATGATCATCTTAACATACCTTGCAACTTCAGCACGTCTCTTGGCCTGTTCCGCTATTTCTGACAGTTCTCTGTAGCTGCTCTTTTCGTTAAAGATATTAGAGGTTTCCGGTGCTTGAAGACCATGCAATGTCCTCTGAGCAAGAGCCCATTGGGCTTCTCTCTCTTCTCTTCCATAATCCTTCTTCGTCGTGAAAGCCGTCTGTTTTGAAATCACACAGTTAAGCTCGTAATTCCGTCCATACGAAAACTTTATTACTATGTAACAATTAACAAGTTTTGTTAATAGTAGATAGTTTTTATTGGCCCACATGTACAAAATTTATAGGTCCATGTTTGCTTTGACTTTTTTATCAATTTAAATTCTTTATTTTGTTTCATTTGAATTATGTGCTGCTCCGATTATGTTTTATTAATATAATTTTCTTTATTTTGTTTTCATTTGGATGTGTTAGCTGCTCTTATTCTTTATTAATTAACTTTTTTATTACTTTAATGTTTATAAAACTAATTTTAGGGATATTTTATTTTAGTTTTAACTTTAAAAATTTAACTTTTTTATAAAAAAAAATTGAATGTTTCATTACGACTTGCTTTTTTACATCTGATGTAAATTTCAATCGAAGCATGGGCTTACAAGTTGTCAACTCTGCTTCAAGGTTTCATTTCTTTATTAGTTTTTATTTCCCCGTTTTCCTCTTACAACCTTTAAAATATGATATTTTATCAAATTTTGAATCTGTCGTTTAACGTGATTTTTTTGTTCAGTAAATACCAGTGTACGTGTCGTCAAAACTGAGCCTTACAAACTTTTAACACCCCCGCCGCAGCGCGTGCATAATATACCACTAGTTTATTTAAAAAACATGAAGAAAAATGTACCTTGTTTTCAAGCAGGTTGCGCCAGGCTTTCCCGCTAAGGATGTATCGAATAGCGAATTTCATAATATCAAGAGGGAAGTAGAACACGATGCTGTAGAGCCAGATGACACCGGCCCATCCCCACCCGACTCCCTTGATTCTTGCGAATTCCCACTCTGCGTAGACTGCTATTAGAGTCGCAACCTGAAGGTTTTCATAATAGCAACAGCTGTTAGTTTGTTAGAAAACAAAAGTCAGTATACAAGACGTAAAAACGGGTCGTTTCTTTACCAGTTGTGCTGCTAGGAAAGCACCCAATAATAAGAGACCCGGGCGCTCAATAAACGACCAACTGCGAGAACGCGTTACGAAAATCAAAGCCTGGCTGACTATACTGACTTGGAGATATAAAGCCGCCATCATCTCAACTTCACTGTTTCTCAAAGATCTAACACCGAATTTTTCCTGCGTCACACAAACATAAAAAAGAGTTAGTTTGATGTGAGCTTGTGAAATTTCGGTTTCCGGTCGATCAATTATGTACGTACTGTGAAGAAGTCGGTGTCTTTCATGATCCAGAAGAATATGACGGTCATCAGTGCAAGGTATCCTCCGAGCACGATTCCAGTGGCAAAGATCTCTTTTAGCTTCCAGCTGTCGGGTAACGGAGATGGTTTCACCCTATCCTTTGAGATGGTCATGATGGTACCTTTTGAGTACATACAATGGGAATTAGTGAAGTTACGGTTATGAAAATCAGACATATCAGGCGTAATGGAAGTGAAAACTCACCATCGTTAAGAATTGCAATAATCAAAACCATGAAGGGAGAGAAGTCAAACTTCCATATCAAAGCGATGAACATAAATCCAAACTACAAATGATTCAAATAATCACATGCCACATACAAAGGGATGAACATGATGTCATAATCCTAATGGGCGATGATTCAAATGGTACATATAACTTACTACAATACGAATGGTGATAGAGACGGCATAGATCTGCAAAAAGAAAAGATGTTAACAGTTAACACCTACAAACTGTTTGCATGGAATAATTATAATAAAATAAGGGAAAGAGAGGAACTAACAGTATAATTCTTCATTCTTTGGAAAATAGCGCGACTTGTAAGCACTGCACTGATAATAACACTAAGCCCAGGCTCGGTAAGCACGATGTCCGAAGCACTCCTTGCAGCATCTGTAGCATCAGCAACAGCAATTCCAATGTCCGCTTTCTTCAAAGCAGGGGCGTCATTCACACCATCTCCAGTCATCCCACATATGTGCTTTCTTTCTTGTAACTTCTTCACAATCTCATACTTGTGTTCTGTATATTTAGATCAAAAGAGTCAGTATATCAAGATATAATGTAATATATTAATACCAATCAAAGGAGCACTAACCTGGAAAAACTCCTGCAAATCCATCGGCTTTCTCTATCAACTCTTCAATAGGAAGTGTTGCAATGGATGCATCCTTGTGGTCACCGAGCAAAGAAGAAGAAGGGTACATGTTTGTTCCCATACCGAGCCGTCTACCAGTCTCCTTAGCAATGGCAAGTTGATCGCCTATAAATGATATAGTCATAATTAGATAAATAAAGAAAGAGTAAAATGCCATTTTCGTCCTTGTGGTTTGGCCAGTTTTGCGACTTTTGTCCAAAGGTTTGTTTTTCCGCATCTGGATCCAAAAGATTTCAAAATCTTGTCATTTTCATCTGGCTCGTTAACTCCATCCAATTTATTTTGTTAATTCAGGGGTATTTTCGTCTTTTTTGTTAACTTAAAGGGCAATTCGGTCATTTTTTACTTTATGTACAAGCATTTAGCATAATGTACAAGTATGCAAAGCCCTTTAAGTTATCAAAAAAGACGGAGATACCCTGACTTAACGGAGAAAAATGGATGAAATTAACAAGATGGATGAGAAATGGCAAGATTTCAAACCTTTTGGATCCAGATGCGGAATAACAAACCTTTTGACGAAAGTGGCAAAGCTGGCCAAACCTCAAGCATGAAAAAATGGCTTAAAATTAAAAGTAGTTATTCAATATAATCAGCAGATATAGTTGATTACCGGTAATCATTTTGACATTTACACCAAGATGGAGAGCTTGGCGAATGGTCTCAGCACTGTCATGCCTTGGTGGGTCGAATAGGGACAACAATCCGACAAATTGCCATGGTCCACCTGGGCCTTCTTTTGTTTTTTCAGGCACTTCCTACAAAATTATCACAATGAAAAGAGTAAGTAATCACGATCATAAAATCAAAAATAGATGTGTGTGCATACAAATGATGTATACTCCTGACCTGTTTTCCAACAGCCAAAGAACGCAACCCACGTTCAGCAAATTTATCAATCATTGCGTGAACTTTCTTTTTCATATCTTCTTTGCATCCACAGAGGGTCAAAATCTGAAAAAAAAGGTTTGGATATAAAACCAACTGATTCTATGATTCATGAAGATCATAATAAGATAAGAAAATAAGTTAGAAATTACCTGTTCTGGAGCACCTTTGCTTGTTCTATGCCAATTTCCACGCTCATCGATGTACGTCAAAGCTGTCCTCTTGTCAACAGGGTTAAATGGAAAGAAGTGAACCTCTCTAATTCCAGCCCGTGCCTACAAAGTCACGTATGTCTTCTATGAGCATGAAATCAGATTGAAACGAAAGCATTTTAGTTATCAGATACCTCTTTAGGATCGGCAAGGGTTCCAACAATGGCAGCATCAATAGCATCCTGGTTCTCAGTCCTAGAAGCCCTAGCAGCATAAAGCAGCACCTGCTCCTTATCGACACCTTTTGCAAACACCTCAATTAAATTTTTATCAACTGTAAGCTTGTTAAGTGTCAGTGTTCCCGTCTTATCACTGCAAAGCACATCCATTCCAGCCATTTCTTCAATTGCAGTCATTCTTTTAGTAATAGCACCCTGCTGTGAAAGCCTATGCGATCCAATAGCCATGGTGACCGAAAGCACAGTAGGCATAGCAATCGGAATTCCACCGATAAGCAACACCAAAAGATTGTCGATCCCACTTCTGTACTGCCTGTGCTGAATCGGGTACATGACGATTATCTCAACCAACATTCCAACAGCAATGGAGCAGATACAGAAGTTTCCGATTGCCGTAAGAACTTGTTGGAAATGACCAACTTGGTTAGTGCTATCCACAAGATGTGCAGCTTTTCCGAAGAAAGTGTGCACACCAGTGGCAATAACAACCGCTTCGATTTCACCTTGCTTGCAAGTTGATCCGGAGAACACCTCGTCATACGGATTCTTGTTCACAGGAAGTGATTCACCAGTAAGGGCAGATTGGTCAATCTTTAACGGATCACCTTCTAGAAGACGAGCATCAGCAGGAACAATATCACCAAGTTTGATACTGATAATATCTCCCGGGACCAAGATGGAAGCTTCTTGTTCACTCCAACGACCATCCCGAAGAACCTGCAGTAACAACAGATTCGTCAATCTTTGAACTTATAGCGGCATTTATATATTGGTTAATTAAGTTTCGGGATACCTTGGTTTTAGGGGCGAGACCAGCCATAAGTGCAGCAGCCGCGTTTCCAGCATTGTTTTCTTCAATAAAACTGATGGTTGAGTTGATAACAAGAAGGCAAACAATACCGACAAAGTCTTGCCAATCTGGTGGCTTTCCACCTCCATTAGCCATTGCGATTGCCATAATGGCTGCAGCTTCCATAACCCATGATAGAGGATTCCACATGAACCCGAGAAACTTGAGTATTTTGCTTTCCTGTGATCATTATAACATACAAAAATCATTAAGCATTTGGATAGAAAACAGAATCCAACACAAGTTTGATCATGATTGTGATTGAAGTATTGAACATACTTTTTTCTCCTCCAATTTGTTGGGTCCGAAAATTTGCAGTCTCGCGGCTCCTTCATCTGAGGTTAGACCTTCTCGGTTACATTTCAACTGTTGAAACACCTCCTCAATCGGTACTTTCTCCTGTAATTATAGGTCGAGAACGTTACCATTCTGTTAGATCCACAGTAATACCAGATAAACTTGTATGATAAACAACAATGGACAACGTTGCCATATGTCAGCTGCTTGTGTCATCATGCATGCTTGGATAACACTTAAGATTGTATTTGTTAACTTGTTTAGTTATAATGACTTGTACTCTTTGAAAAAGGTATCATGCAGTGGGTTTGGTCATTGTAGTAATAAAAGAAAAGTTTCAACTTAATTTACATGCCTTCGATAATTAAGTAAGACTCGAAAGTATCAAGTAAAGTCACATATAAGCATGCATTTATACATTAAAAATACAAATAATTCAATTAAAGACAAACAATAACTAATTACAAAGTAACAAAATAAAATATTATTAAACCTGCTTTAGATTATCTTCATGTTTATCTTTACTTTATTTATATTTATATTCCAAAATTCCATGTGTCTGTTATAGGGTTCCAATGATTATGACCGGCACCACAAAAAAAAAAAAAAAAAAAAAAAATCAGGAAAGAGAATCAAGAATTAAGGTCCACTGAAAATGGGAACAATTCTTTTTTTTATTTAGAAATTAATTAAAAATAAAGTGTAGGGAAAAACCAAACTATCTACCAAAGGGTTTGTCCCTTTACCACTTTTTGCTAAGGTGGTTTGGACACACACATGGATATGGAAACCAGACAGACATGTAACGTGACTGGCCATCACTTGTTGGTGAGGTTTGGCATATATCCCAATTCCCTTATCAAATTCACAACTTTAAGATACTTTAGGCTAATTGGGTGTGGTGTGTGTGTTTGTGTGTCTCGGGGGATGTTACCAAAAATAGTCACATATAACTCTGTTAAGTCCCAGGTGAGAAATATAATATATGTATACTAGGTTAGAACCCCGTGTATTACACGGGTTTAATAAATGTAATTTTATATACTACATAAATAAACAATATATTTTTAAAAACCTCATTTATTACACATGTTGACTAAATATAATTTTATATATTAAATAATAAAAAAAACTATATCTTTAAGAATCTCATGTATTTTGCGGGTTGAATAAAAGTAATTTTATATACCAAACAATAAAAAAAGTTATATTTAAAAAAAACTATGTATTCAAGGGTGAAAGAAATGTAATTTTATATACTAAATAATAAAAAAAATATATTTAAAAAAAACTTATATGCATGTTTATCTACTATTAAGTGAAACAATGTTTTTTAGTTTAGATAAGACTTTACGATTTGAAGTTAGGTTTATGCCAATGATTTGAGTAAATTGCCAAAATCGTCCCTGAGGTTTGGTCATGTTTGTCATTCTCATCCAAAACAATGGTACTGTATCATATAGTCTTTCACTTTTGAGATTTTTTGTCATTTTCATTCAAACGTCTTATTTGCTTTATTTTTTCCATCAAACTTTTGGATGAAAATGACAAAAAATCCCAATTCTCAGGGACAATTTTGGCAAAAAAAAATCAGACGTTTGGAAATGAAAACTTTGGACTAAACTGGTAAAATGGTTCAAATCACATGAACTAAAATGACATTTAATTCTAAAATTTAAAAAAGAAAAAACACCCATTATTCCGTTAATAAGGCTATACCAAATATTACACTTGTTGTGAAATACAAATTTTTATTATTAAAAACATATTTTAAATCAACATCATCGTCTCCTAAGTAAATGCTTAATTTAAATTAGATAATAATGTGAAATACAAATTTTTATTATCAAAAACATATTTTAAATCAACACTCATCGTTCCTAAGTAAATGCATTATTGTTATATTATTTAAATTAAATAATAATTATCTACTATTAAGGATGGCCTAAAATAATGACAAGTGTCCCTCCATTGGTTTCTTTTATTATATGTATATAGATACGTGTGTGCGCACACAATAGTATCACTAATGGTTATAAAAGTGATATCATAAATTCCAAACCAGTAGAGGTGTTCACGGTCCAGTTCGTCTGATTTTGACAAAAAAAACTTTGGGCTGAACCGTTAACTATGGTTTCAATAAACAACAATTCAAACGGGCTGGGTTGGTTGGGTCGACCAGTTCAGTAAAAAACGGTTCGATTGTAGCGGTTAGAAGTCTAGAACTAGTTTTTTTTTACTTTATTATACTGAATGTTGTTTGAATTAAAACAAAAAAAAGTATTACATATATAAAATAATGTTTCAGAAAAAAAAAATGATAGTAGAGATTAAAGAACTAATTTATTTACACGGCTGGTTACAATTTCCCATACTATTTAGTTTAAACGAGATACGGCGTCGTGGATATGATTGTGACAACATCGATGAGGAGGACTGAGGTCGCCGGAATCGCCATTGCCGGAGAGAGGTCTAGGGTTTGAAAATTGAGTGATTTGTATAGTGGAGATGATGGTGGTGCACTGGATTACAGCTGTGATGTTATGGTTTGGAAATACTCATATCTGTGTGTATCGAAGAAGAAAAGACTTTAGTGGCAAAAGTGAAAATGAAACAAAGCGCAAACCCCTTTTATGAATTGATATATATAATAATGATTCAGTCATTTTGATACAAGGAAGACATACCGATTTACCATTTTTAAAAGAATCATTCAAATTGAATAGTTCTCATTTTCATTCGGTGAGAATGAGACAGAGGGTGTGAGAATAGGGTATCAGCATTCACATCCTGTTCATCATGATTACACTAAATCAATTCATCATGATTACACTAAATCAACTAACTTTATAGCTCCCAGCTCACAATCACTTTCTAAAAAAATTTAAAAAAATTTAGAGATAAACAGTGTTTTTTCATATTTATATATTAATAGTAAAGTAATATTTCTCCTGCGTTGATAAATTTAAAAAGTTGAAATATAATATTGTTTTCTCTGGGGAAGTGAGTAAAACAGAAAACTGTACACATGGGGATGGCTGATTAAAAACAACCCAAACAGAGACATGGAGGGTTGTAACGCAAGTTGACTTTCTACTTAACTCAAAATAGTGGGACCCACACAACCCCCATCCACTCAAAAGACGGCACCTTGGCTCAGAGCAACAAACGGGTGGGTATCACTCACGTACCGAATACCAAAAAGCCAACCAAACCCCACGAGAAAGCAAGGGTACATCGGGTATACCGTGCCAAAAAAACGAAAAAAATTATATTCTTACCAAAAATATATACAAAATTAAATTCATTTAATACAAAAATTTAACGTTACTAGCTTTGACAGGAATATAAGGATGTTACGTATCTAAATTTAGATGTGAAACTCTTAAATTAAGTCGGTTTTGTTATTGTATGAAAACGATGACATTTTTACAAGACATCTAGAGACTACTTTTCCGAGTTTTGCTATTTTTGTTAAATATTTGTCAAAGAAAGAACTTTTGATTTGAATGGTATAATTAGAAAAAAAAAAATATATAGTTTCTACCTATTTTATCAAAGTCAGGGGCGGACCCACGTTGAGTGGGTCGGGGTCCACGGACCCCAATCTTTTTTAAAAAATCCGTAGATTCGGTATATTAATTTTTGTACGGACCCCATAAAAATATTTAGTTGGACCCCATAATATCAAAAGCAAAGCTGTTGTGGTGGTCAAAAGCAAAGCTGTTGTGGTGGTTAACCCCTTGTTTGCTAACAAAGAGGTCATGGGTTCAAGTCTAATACCAGCCGAGTTTTTGTTAAAATACACTTTTAATGTTAATATGAATGAAAATTTACTCAATTTATGCCTTTGTGCTTAGACATGTGTTGTTTTGTTATTTATTTATCTTTTTTAAAGGAAATCACACCCCGACCGGACCCAAACGACGACCGACCCGAAAATTCTATCGTTTGGGTGTAAAAAATCCAAGTATCGAAAAAACTGGACCCCATTGGAAAAAAATCCTGGGTCCGCCACTGATCAAAGTGACATAGCTTTGATGCATATTAACTACAATAATACGATTTCGAGTATCTTTGGGTGTATTAGTGTATGATAGCAATACAAATTAGTGATTTGGCCTTTAACTTCTCGTAACATTTTTTATAAAATGAATTAGAAACTATATATCTTTTACCTGATAAACAAAAATCCGAGAAACAATGTTAGAATAAATTGACCAAAGAAAAACATAAAATAAGACCAAGGTACCACGGAAATGTACCTACAGTCCGTTCCCCGCATTCAACAATCAACATACACATTAAATTATTTTAAATTGCTCTTCTCTCCACATCAATCTTTATCAATTATTAAACTTAAGATGCTTAGGAAACTAAAACAGTTACAACATAGAGAATATTATTTCTTTTTTAAGGTTATACCGTATATAATAATATTATCTATACACAGTAATCTTTTATTCAGATAGAAACGTATAAGTGTATGACAATTGTGATGCGTGCAAAAAATAAAGATCATTATATTGTGCAATTAATGCATACTATTTGTTAAATTATAAGCCGTTCAAAAAAAAAAAATTTGTTAAATTATAAATCATTTACGTTTTTTACCTTTATTTAAAAACTAAACAGAAATAAAGTACCATCACAACAGAATATATTCAGATTTAATGCCTAACAAATATCCGATTTTTCCAATGAAATTCTAACAACTTAGCGTAACAATAAATCAAAATAAAAAATATATAACAATAAAAATATAGTCAGATTTTTTCAATGTTTCCTCTCTAATTTATTCAAATCACTTTGAAAATTAAAGCCTCTACCAACCGATCAAAGCTAGAGTAACTTAACTTCAAATTTTGTAAACATCTTCCGTTGCATGTAAATACATTTGATATACAGTAGTACATAACTGATCGACTTATCTATTAAAATTAAAACATATAAATAAATTTTTAATTTAAATATAATAAATATAAACAAAAGGAAACAAGTAATTAATTTGTCGATTAGCATGTAAACCGTACAAAAAAAATCATTATTACTTTAACAATCAAAACGTAACTGATCTCAAAGGAATAACAAAAGGTAGTCAGTGAAGTAAAGTGTGAAGAGAAGAATTCGCATGCTAAAGCATCAAAAAGCAAATCACAAAACAAAATTATCATGAATCTCATGATGCAATTTACTAACGATGACGTTAATCGTGTTCATCACAATCTCAAATCGAATTCAAATCAACATCAAATTAAACCTAAATTGTAATGAAATGATATGAAATTCAAGTTCAATGACGACAACAACAACGGTTGATCGATCGAAATTCAAAACAGTAGAGAAAAAAAAGTAAATGAAGAGTCATACCAGATCAACAGTTTCGTTTTTAATCTCTTCGAGACTGAGAGCCTTATCGGTCCCCATGCTTGCAGCGGTTGAGAGAAGAAATCACCGTCGATATCGCCGAGAAATGAACGGACGGAGTGATATTAATGTGTGATGAAGTGCATCCAATCAGTAGGTTTATGATGTGAGAGAATCAATGGCGTCTGAATCTGTATACAAACTCCAACGCGAGAGAGTTTAGAGAGAGAGAGAGAGAGAGAGAGAGTTTTAGAGAGAGAGATGCAGGGGTTTTAGAGGTGAGGGGTAGCGTGCCTTTATACTTCACCAGACCTTCCTCCACCTGTTGAAGCCTCCACTTTCATGTTTATTATTATTTGTTATTTTATTTTATTTTTTTATTTTTTTTGTTTTATTTGGTTCTTTGTTACTTTTATGAAACACTAAAGTAAATGACTATAAATTACTAATGTAAGAGCATTCACATCCTAACCATCAAATTATGTGAGGAGAGGTTTTTATATTATAAAGAGTATAAAAAGTGGTTGTGAGTAGAGGAAAGAGAAAATGTTACTGTTCATCTGTATATTTGGGTGGACACTGTTCACCCGTTATAATTTTTTAATATATTTTGAAAGTGGTTGTGAGTGGAAGTGAGAGAAAAATGTAATGATAATATTATTTAATTGAAAGGAGACAGAAAAAATATTTGTTTTTAGTGGAAATATATTGATATAGGAGTTGTTTTTTAGTGGAATGTATGTATAAATCGTGTTAAAAGTGAGAAATGATAAAAAAAATTTATTAATTTTTTTTCCTAGTTGCTCAAGCATTAAAGGTGAGAAATGAGAAATTGTTTTATTTAATTTTTTTCCTAGTTGCTCAAGCATGTTTTCTTTGTAGAGTAATAATCATATTGTTTTTTTTAGGTTTTTGGACTATTGTACAGTAATAATCATATTGTTTTTTTAGGTTTTTGGACTAAAACACATGGTTAAGAAGATGGAAAAAGAATCAAAAAATTAAAAAAAAAATCATTCATTTTTTTTATGTTTAACTAGTAATTAAATCCACGTGCGTAATGATGTGGGTGCATTTTAAACCTTGAATTGATTAGTCTAAACTTTATGTGATGTGTTAACCATATGAAAGCGCACGTTTTCACGTATCCAATTCAACTCAATAGCATTCTGATATTGGATCAACGTTACCTAAAGCAATCAAATTTTTAATGTACAATCATAACGTATCTATATGTGACCGTCTCATACATAGGAAATGTACCGAAAAAGACGTAAAACATGAATAAAGGGAAAATTGACACGTATAATCAAAAGACATAATCACATCAAAGATTGGAATTTTACTTGTAGCACGTTGCGACATGGTTGAAACGTAGAGTAACTCTAATTTATATCATCGAATGAATACGTATTATATTTCATCCCACTTGATTCGGAACTAAATTTACTGCGAAACGTATAACAACCAGAAACATACACAAAATAAGCACGAAAACGTACTAAATTTTATCTGACTTGTTTCCTAAAAAAGTACTTTGAAACGTATACCAACTTGAATTATACCGACACGTACATAAAAATACGCAAGTAAAATATAGTTTTTCTTAAGTAAAGGAACAAAATGGGCAAAAATGAAGTTTCCAAATTTTTTTTTACTTCGAAACGTATACTAACTCAAATTTACACTGACACGCACATAAGAATAGTTTTTTTAAGTAAACGAACGAAAGAGACAAATGCACAAAATGAAGTAATAATGAAGGGGTTAAAATGCAAATTTTAAAAGTTGTTGTAAAACTTATCAAATGGATTAGTAGTCTAGGGGTTACATAAAGTAGCATTCTAGGGGTTAAAATTGTGATTTCAAGAGTTAAGGAAGTGTAAATAAAGGTTAAAAGTACAAATGTCTAAAGTGGAGGGGGTCGCTTGGAAATCCCACCGACTTTCGTCTTGAAGATTATAGATAATAGCTTATGATTCGCCAATGATCCCACTCCAATTGGTTTGGGGGGACGTGGTAAGGTTTACCCACTTTAGTGGGATTCCTGACCGGGTGGTCACCGGTTCGACTCCAAGGCTGACCCACAACCCATTGGCACGTAGTTGTGGGGTTCATGGAGTTTCGATGCCTAGTGCCTGTAGGGCTGGCAATTTTACACGAATACACGACACGAACCTACACGAAGTTAACAGGTATCGTGTATGGCCTTAACAGGTATCGTGTACCAAATAGGTAGACACGAGATTACCTGTTAATTTTCGTGTATAAACAGGTAAAATACATGTTTACCTGTTAATACCCGTTAGTACACGATAAGAAATTAAATTAAGTAAAACTCATCAGCCATGTGTGTATGGGTTCCTTAATTCCTTTCTAATTTCATTCCTCATTCAATTAAAAAAAATAAAACCATAAACTCCCTCTGTAACTCTCAGATATCATGTCGTGTTCGTGTTTTTGTTCGTGTTAACAGGTATTAACAGGTAATTTTCGTGTATAACAGTCGAACAGACATGTTAACAGGTATTAACAGGTAATTTTCGTGTATATCGTGTCGTGTTCGTGTTTGAAAAAAAGGACACGATAAGTTATCGTGTCGTGTTCGTGTATGGGGTTTCGTGTATCGTGTCGTGTTCGTGTATGGGGTTTCGTGTATCGTGTCGTGTCTTATCGTGTACGGGTATACACGATATGCCAGCCCTAAGTGTCTGCCATGGATAGAACCTGACTTGTGTGTGTAGCAATTTGGTCGTTTTACCAGTTGCGCCAACAAGTCTAAAAAAATAGTTTATAATTTACTTCATCCATCTTATAGTTAAATCTTACTCGCATGAGAGACGTGTGATGGACGAATACTTATTTAACCATCAAAATTGAAGGAAACATATATTATTTAAGCGTACAATCCTATTTAACATATGCTTCAAAAGCATAAAATTATAATATGAGTGTGGAACTCTGGATAGATGTAATATTTTGTAGAAATAAAATAGAGTTAAATGTAATTTTAGTTCCTGGGGTTTAGACCACTTTGCCTGTTTAGTCAAAAGGTTTTATTTTTCACATGTGGGTCCAAAAAGGTTTCACTATTGTCATTTTAGTCCACTGTGTTAACTTAATTCATTTTTTTTGTTAACGAGAAGGGCAATTCGGTCATTTTATATGGCCGAATTGCCCTTCTAGTTAACAGAATTACATATAAACTAACCAAATTGCCATTCTCGTTAACAGAAAAAATTGATGAAGTTAACCCAATGGACTAAAATGGCAACGGTGAAACCTTTTTGGACCCACAGACGAAAAATAAAACATTTAAACTAAATTGGCAAAATGTCCCAAACCACAGGGAATAAAATGGCATTTAACTCAATAAAATAAAATATTAAATTCTATTCTCTTTCATTGAAAATCTGACGAGCACGGTATTGGTACCGAATACACCGGTTTTGAGACTCAAGTAAGTCATATTTAGGGATGAGCACGGTACCAGTTCGGTATCGAACCAGTACCGGTACCGAAAAACGGGAAAAGTGGGTACTGGTACCGAATACACCGGGTTGGTACCGATACTTACCGGTGTTTTACCCGAAATACCGGTACCCGGTCCGATACCGAAGAAAGTGGGTACCGGTATCGGTACTGAATATAACCGGTACGGTTTGATACCAGTACCCAGTACCAAATGCTCATCCCTAGTCACATTTGTTATGATTCAAATAAGCTTTAAAAATAGCGGAGTAATCAGTATTGTCCTCATAACTTTAGATTGTTTTTGTACTATATTTTTTTTGCTAGATTTGCTATGTACTATGTTTTTTTTGTGCTAGATTGTTTTTGCTAAATTTCTGTACTATATTTTTTTTTTGCTAGATTTTCTATGTACTATGTTTTTTTTGTATTGGATTTTTTATGCAAGATTTTTTGTGTTGTAATTTTGAGAAAAACAAAAAATGTTAAAGTTTGTGTTGTTGGACCAAAATGTCTTTCCATCATACATTTCTAGTTATTAGGAGTGACGCATGTCATCTTCACAATCTTTCTTGGACTATCTAGGGTATGTTTGGCAAAAGTAGCTGGTGGCTAAAAGCTGTTAGCTGTTGGCTGGTAGCTGGTAGCTAGTAGCTGTAACTTTTTAGATATATTTGGTGTTTGGCAGAGTATCTGGAGCTTTTAATAAAATGTATAAAATGACCAAAATGGAGATAACTAAAAATTTAAAAAGCTTGTGCATTAAAAAGTTTATTATTTTTAGAGGTTAAATTAGTCATTTTTTCTCTAAAAGCTTGTAGCTCCTTCTAAACGCTACTACTAGTAGCTTTCAACCAAAAACTTCAAGCTCCTAACCTAAAAGCTTCAAGCTCCTTCAACCAAACAATGTTTTTTATTGAGCAGAAACTTTTTCTTAAAAGCTTAAACCTAGAAGCTCCTAAAAGCTCTTAAAAGCTCCATGCCAAACATACCCTTAGGCAAAATCCACTTTTTAGGAGAGTATTATGAGAAAACTCTTTCTTAGTGAGAAAACTCTATGAATTGATTTTTGTTTTGAATTTTTTATATGGTTTAATTTTTAGGTTTAGAGATTAGCTTTAGCATTTAGTTTTTAGCTTTTAAGTTTAGGATTCAGCTTTTAGAGTATAGTTTTTTGATGTTTAGGGTTGATTTCTTAGATTATGGGACTAGAGTTTAGTGTTTAGTACTTGTTAGATAGAGTTTTCTTAAAAAAAAAAACAAATAAAATAAAATCTGATGATCCATCCCCTATATATATTATATTCCTAAGTAAAACTTAGAAAATTTACATATGGCAAATAATATTTCAATACATAAAATGATGAAAAAAATTGTGATTTTAAATAATCCATAATATGTTGCTTATAAGTTGTATAACTTATTTTTTTAAAGGCTAATAGTATACAACTCCTAATCGTTACTAAATTATACTAAATTGTCATCTTGCCTAAGATTGAACTCAAGATCTCGCACTAAGAGCTAGGCAAGAGTCTCTGCTAAGTAAGATAGCCCCACATGGCCACATTGGCGTATAAGTTGTATATCTGAATAGAGAAAATAACACATTTTAATTAAAAATTTAAAAAGTTAAAAATATGATGTTACTAAATTTATTAAATGAAAATCACGAAACTAGACATGTTAACTTTAAAAAATTAACATAACAGATATGAAAATTGGGCTAACAAACAAGCATCACCAGCTAAGATAGCTAGAAATTAGCCTGGCACGAAAACACTCGTAAAGTACATCGAGGATCACAATAGGCAACACATGTAAAGCGAGAATTAAGCCTTAGTTGACGGATAAAAGTAAAGGCTAAACTTTAGCCAACGGATAAAACAAATGTTATGCCTTAGTTGACAGTTAAAATTTAGCCAACCTTTACACGTATGATTTGATTAGTTATTTTCCAGGGCTAAGTATTAGTCGGCCTTTGAAATGAAAACAAATTTGTGGAAAGGAAAAATAGTATTAATCCAATTAAAATATGATTATGTATAAGGAATGATAATTATTGCTCTGTATAAGGTATATGCCGTTTAAAAGCATTAATTTTCGTTTTCATAACACTTAATAAATCTGAACTATTTAATTTTTGGGATATTGGATTTTGTTATAAATATATTTTATGATATGACTATCCACATGCCTGATTCCCATTGGCATTTTTTAGTTGTATTGAATGATAGCTCTATAAATAGTGAGTTTTGTATTTCATACATATATGAATAAGAATGAGTTCTCCTATTCTCTTTCTCTCTTACTTTCTATAATCTTTGTTCTTTATGTTTATAGTTATACGTTGGTTGCTAGTAGGTCGTTTTTTCACAACACGTTATCAGCACGAAAGTGCTCTATGTGTTTTTCCACCCTTTGTCCCTTTTCCTCGCATTTGATGTGCATTATTTTCCAGCCTAAATCAATCTCGCACGCTAAGAAAACAGCCAAATAATTATCTGAAAAGATGAAAGATGGGTTTCCTATGCGATGGAAAGTTGGAAATGACGGATGCGTCGCCACTACTGACAAAACGTTTGATCTTTTGGATCTGCAATCTCTACTAATAAAGGTATGATGCTTCGTAAGATTATTTCATATTATATTTGATGATGATACATCAATCTTACTGGTGGCACTTATTAATATTAATATAAATATATAAATATATAAACTTAAAACTGATCATTACTATAAATTCTAGGACGTAGTCTTATAACTGAACTCTATCTATATTTTTTTTTCAATTGCTTTTAGACGTTATTATATAAATTAGCATGTTGGTATTCATCGGGTTTTAGATGTTACGTCATAATTATGACTTTACAATTGGCTAATATATCTTTTTCTAATACTCATTATTAATAGAATAACTTTAGTTTAGTTGACGACGATATTACGTACATTTATTTTATTTTTATGTTTTACAAATGATCCCTTCTATTGTTCTAAATTGGCTGACTTATCATTTAGTTAGTTAATTTAATTATAATATATGTTGTTTAGGACTCTTACAATCTAGTGATGCTCATCTGCATATTCCTTGAGCCACCATGATCATATATTTATGCTTCTTTATTAACCCATTTAAGTTGTAAATAAAATTGTTGAATTATTTTGATTTGAGGAAGTTAATTTGCAATCTAGAGAATATTATATGTGCTTTTAGAACTCATGAAAAACAAAATTCAATATCACAAAGTATGGAACACAATATTTATGGACTAAACAGTGCAATTGTATTAGGTATATCTGCTTGTATTGGTGGTAATATATAAATGATGTATGTACTAGATTTTCATTTTGTGTAGTTTATAATTTAAATGGATTTAGTGATGTTATAGGATTAAATATTTGGTTATATGTTTATGCATAAATAAGATCTATGGTACAACCAAATTAAACAATTTATGTTGATCAACATAAACGAGTAGAGTTGAGAAAACTAATTTGTGTGGAGTTGAACAAGAATTACAATTTGTTCATGATTTCTACTATAATGTTGGTTCAATCATATATTGCCTTTCTCATACTTAATGATTTTCAAGAAAAGTTGTATTATGATATCCATGCTTTTGCATTTACTTGTTGATTATATTATTTATATATATATTCTAAAGTTATATGCATTTGGTTTAACTGGAAAAATCAAATATCTTTGTATTAATGAAAAGTAAAAAAAAAAATATGTTAACTATGGGTATGGATATGATTGCATTGAAATTAACATCTATTGAAGTCATCATTTTAATATGGATAATTGATAAATATGTGTTTTTAGGAAACTGAATTTTATTTCATATATGATTGTGTACATAGTTATATTATATTATGGTTGAATGCATGATGTATGTACATAGGTTTATTATAATAGTCATGTGTTCCTTTCTCTTAGTACAATTCATATATAGAAATGCTTCTTATATGATTCCTATACTCGGTGACACTATATGATTAAAAACTTTATATTTGTTTAGAAAACCTATGTAATGTATCATAGAGTTATGCAGTTAACACATTATCATAAGAAAAGATATAACGTGGATGTATTACATTAAACGTTTTAATTGTGTTTTTAATATATTCTTCATATTTAACCATGATTAGTAAGGAAAATAAAAAAATGTATATTTTATTATATTGTATTTGATGAGAAGGCATCTTATATCAACTATAGATTATACATTTTGACTTTGTACATTAATATGCCATTGTTTATGTATATAGACAGTCTTCAATGAAGCAGCTAAATTAAAGTTGTGTATATGATCACACGTTATAAACATGATTGAATAGTGATCAAGATTTATTTTTAATATGACATTCGAAGTTTCAAACTCACTAAAGCTTATTGTAAATTTATTGATGCTTGTAAGATTTTGGACTGATAAATCTTAATGATTCGGTCATATAATTGATGTTATGTGGTGAAAAGATTAGTTATACATGTGGAATAAAACAAGTTCCATTGTCAAACCTCAAATATGCTTTTGAAGGAGCAAGATTGTTAAAGAATATATATAAAGTTTGAAACAACAAGCATGAAAGTTTTGTGGTTCTAATCCATTCCCTGATGTGAATGTGATGATATAATGATCAATTCAAAGGTTATGATCATATACATAACTAAGAAAATTGTAATGATGCCACCATGAATGTTGTATGGGTATAATCTATTCCTTGAATAGAATGTGATAATATAATAATTGGTGTAAAGTTCGTGATGATGGTAATTGAGGAAATTGTTATGATGATCATGTGATAAGATCAACCTTGTTAATAGTGCAATGACCATACAATGATTGTTATAAAGGTCATGATCATGGTAACTGAGGAAATTGTAATAATCCTCATGTTGACAACAATTTTAATATTGAAATCGACCACAAAAAGTGGCACACTTAGGGAGTGATTATACAAACATAAAACATGGGAAACATGTTATACCATAAATGTTGAAATAATATTACATTATTCTCTCATACTTCCTGTCGTGTATTGAACAAACACGATTGCAACTAAAACATATATGATCATAAGCCAGAAGTTTATGGATCGTGATTATTTAATTCAATGGCATGACAGGTCAGACCATCCCGAGTCATTGATGATGTGAAACATATTGAAGAACTGGAAGGAACTAGAAGATTCTTCAAGATAATAATTAGCATGTAATGTTTGCTCTCAAAGGAAATTATATATTTGCAAAATAAACGAGGGTGTGTATACCTAAATATTCTGGAAGCGATTAAAGGATATGCTGTCACACCCCGATATTTCCACGTATTACCGGTGGGCCCGGTGGGGAGTATCGTGACGTAGTTGATATCATCATTGCCAAACAACACAATATATAAATGCACAGCGGAAGCAAAAGATAATAATCACATCACAAACCGAATAAATAGTAATATCAAAGTATCACAACGGTCTGTAAAGGATCCACAGGAGGATCAAAAGATAAATAAGATCATTGTTCAACAGACTTTAACATCTAGAGCTTGCAAGACTTGATTATTGATGCCTAGAGTAGCCAGCCTATTTCGTATAGTACCTGCACTTAACCTTTTTGGAAAATACGTCAGTTTACACTGGTAAATACAATTAACCGACTCATTTTAAAAAGAGTTTATGAAAATGGATTGAATGCACAAGGCACAAATAATCTTTTATAACTTGGGATAATTATTTAAAAATAAACTTGTATACAGTTTTACATGTTTGTCGTCCATTTAGGACTCGGTTAGAAGAGCCGGTTTAACAAGATTAATAGACACACCACTGGGTATAATACCCACAAGAAGATACCCTTCTTGTGGACTACCCCTTTTTACATACGTAACTGTCAGGTGTATGCCTACACCCCGTGCTTAAGTCGTGGCCATTTCTTACGAATGAGCCGAGGATATCCAGGACACGGTCATTAACCCCCCAAAGGTATTGCATCAAACAAGACAGAATAAAACAGGTTATGCATCTTTTTAATCAATATTTGATTGTACGACTTCATACCTGACCAAGCGGTATTATTATAATACCGTACCCCAAGCCCGTATAGGGAAAATAAGTTAAAAGTATTTACCTGAGCAAATATTCAAATTTATCTCAACCGTATTCAATCAGCAAGTGCGTGTAGCTTTTACTGGGCTCCTAATCTGGAACGAAGGTTTTAATAACCTATTAGATTCCTAACGGGTCTTAATTAAGCATAAACTTAGACCGGTTAGTTTTAAAGGAAGATACGGTTCGAACGCATGATTAAGCGAAGACCGGAATAGAATGTGATTTAGACCCGACAAGTTTGAAGACTTATATAATATGGGTAAACTAAACACATTCTGGATTTTGAGATAAAAATGACAAGGTTCGTCCCGTTTCGGCTAATTTATGTAAACTAGTTACATAAACCGAACCGAACGCGAATAACGCATAACGGGTAACCGAATGAGTCACTAACAGGTTTCCTAAGTTAATATGCTTTAAATATGTCGTGATATCAGTAGGATACCTTCCATTATGCCCAAAACGAGTTTAATCTCAATTTAAGCCCCGTAGGGGTATTTTGGTCATTTAAAAGATTATAAAAGGGATTAACTAAAATTCTGAGATTCGGGTCTGAATTAATCAGCAAAACAACTTAATTTAATAGGTTATATAAGTTGGTGATAAGTCTTATATGACAAAATGGTTTTAAACCCATACTAGGTGTTTAATACGCGTAAAAAGCCGTTTTAAGCGATTTCCGGGTTAAACAGGAAATCTGAGTTTTCTGATCAGGTTATAAAGTTCAAAATACTTCATTTATCATATAAAATCAGTAGCAATTGAATTGGTGTCAAAATATTAAGTAAAACTCATTTTACAAGCAAAAGGGTATAATCGGTAATTACCGAATTAAGGCAATAACCTTAGGTTATGATTGGTTTAAAAATAATTAAAAATCTTCAAAAATCCCAAAATATTATATTACATCTGTGAGTAAAAGGTTTGGTGTCAAAAATTGGGTTTAGATAGGCTTTACGCTAATTACGCCGTTTAATTAATAAAAATCTTTCTAATTACGCTATTGAGCATAACTCCTAATCTAGACCTCCAACTGATGTGAAATTTTAGGGACATGTTTATAAATCAGTAACAAAGATTATTGTCCTCTCACATTTCCAAAAATCTCGTTTTATGGTCAAAAGGGCATTATGGTCAACATTAAGCAATTAACGGAAACGTGTAAACGAATCGGACAATCAACGAACCAATCACAGAGGATTATACTATCATGTAACCCGGTCCTAATGAAGCTCTAAGGCAATTCTAATTCATGCTACTACGGGTCAGAACTGAAGTCAAAACAAAAGTCAAAGTTTTGCGACTTTCGGTTCCGAACCGAGCCTAAACAGAAAATTGTCGGACCGAACATGCTTAGACATGTTCTTACATTAGTTACCAAGTTATATGAGTGGTAAAACAGGTTACATGTCTTCTACATTGCTAATTATGCGTTAATTTAAAAATTAAGATTCTGTTGACTTTTTATAAACAACTTTGACCCGACAATTGTCTTAGTTAGGACGGGAATCAGAGGGTGCCCTTTTAAGGGTTTAATGCCCACATAATTACCAACTTATAACTATCTTAAGTTTGACTAATCACTGGACCATTAGTGATTAATCAATAAGTCAAACCTTAGTTATGACGGTTTGACTTTTAAGCTAATAACTAAGCAAAACATGATTAGGGAAGTTTAAGGAAGCTTACCAAGGTCCTAATTACGACTAGAGATGCTTAGGGTCTGCACTTGTGCTCAGAAGTCTTCAAAGTTGAGTTGAGAATGGATGATCAAAAGTTGCAAACATGAGGGTCCTTATATAGTGATTTTGGTTGCTCAAGATTGTGCCAAACAAGTCTACAATTGATCTTTGATGCATCCCAAGTGTCCCTACACTCTAAAAACCAGTTTAGGCTGCCCATGGTATTGTAAACAAGTCACAAGAGTTGGTTAAACGGGCTGCACAGACACCTGCCCAAGTTTTCTGTATCTGGGCATGCCAGGCGACCCACGTAAGGCTATGCCTGGGCTTACGCGGCCCGTGTGACTATCCTGAACCAGCCAAGCAAGTTTCAGCTTTTGCACTTTTAGTCCTTGGTCCTTCCAAAAGTTGTTTTAACTTCTTGTTTTGCACTTTGAGCCCTCTAAATTGATTTCCAAGGGCTTCAAGACTTATACCAACTTTGTTAAGTCCTTGGTTAACTTTTGGTTACCCTAAAAGTCATAAATTTCAACGTTGACGCTTTTAACCCCTCGTATACGAATTTTATCATAACTTTCTCATACGATAACGAAACTTGGTGAAATTTTTATCATGCATTCTAGTGAGCATAATTAATTGTTACAAAGCTTCGGGTTTGCTAAAAGGTCACTCAGAGGTATAACTTAAACATGTTGACACATTTAACCCCTGTAGTTTGTATTCTCTCACTTTCTTTCACAGTTAGCTTCGTATGATCCATGATTCATTCGTTTAAGGGTATAAACAGCATGTAGGGTTATTGTAAGGTATATTTATCCATTGTTGACATTTCGAACCCTTATATTCACATACTTTCCTTGTTTGTCAACTTTAGTCCCTCTAGAGTATTCTTTCACATGTTCAAAGCTTATGACACGTGTCAACACATTATTGGACATGAAATTTCGAGGTGTTACATCCTCACCCCCTTAAAAGAAATCTCGACCTCGAGATTTACTGAAATAAATGAGGGTACTTTTCTTTAATTGTGGACTCTACCTCCCACGTGTACTCGGGACCTCTACGGGCATCCCATTTTACTTTTACGATCGGTACATGCTTCCTTCGAAGCTTCTTAACCTGTCGATCCTCGATCGACATAGGTTTTTCAACAAACTTCAAGCTCTCTTCTATGTGCACATCTGTATGTGGTATGACTAGTGATTCATCAGCTAGACATTTCTTCAGATTGCAGATGTGGAATACATTGTGAATACCACTGAGCTCTTCAGGTAAGTTTAACTTATAAGCAACTGATCCGACACATTCGATGATCTCGAATGGTCCTATGTACCGCGGGCTTAACTTGCCTTTCTTACCAAATCGCATTACCCCTTTCCAGGGTGATACTTTAAGCAACACTTTGTCACCTACCTCGAATCTCAGAGGTTTACGCTTTAAATCTGCGTAGCTTTTCTGCCTATCTCTGGCAGCTTTGAGGCGATCACGAATCTGGACAATCTTGTCCGTCGTTTCAAAGACTATTTCAGGTCCTGTCAGTTGGACATCTCCAACTTCCGCCCAACAAACGGGCGTTCTGCATTTTCTACCGGACAAGGCCTCGAAAGGCGCAGCCTTAATGCTGGTATGATAGCTATTGTTATACGAGAACTCGATTAATGGCAGGTGGTTATCCCAACTACCACCTAAGTCAATCACACATGCACGAAACATGTCTTCCAATGTTTGGATTGTACGCTCACTCTGCCCGTCCGTTTGAGGATGGTAAGCCGTACTAAAATTTAAGCGCGTGCCCAAAGATTGTTGGAAACTTTTCCAAAAATGTGATGTGTATTAGGTATCTCTGTCAGAGATAATAGACACTGGTATGCCATGTAGAGATAAAATCTTATCTACGTACAATTGGGCTAACATGTCAGAGCTATAAGTCTCCTTAATGGGTAGGAAATGTGCTGACTTAGTCAGACTATCTACTATCACCCATATAGTATCATTTCCTTTCTTTGTCTTTGGCAACTTAGTGATGAAATCCATTGTCACCATCTCCCATTTCCAAGTGGGAAGTTCATGTTGTTGTAGCAAACCTGATGGCTTTTGATGTTCAGTTTTAACTTGTGCGCACGTCAAACATTTGGCCACATAAGTGGCTACAGATTTCTTCAAACCTATCCACCAATAGTTTGCCTTTAGATCCTGGTACATCTTATCAGCTCCAGGATGAACGGAATATTTAGAACTATGGGCTTCCTGGAGAATAACATCCCGAAGTCCTCCATAAACTGGAACCCATATTCGTCCATTTAGCCTTAGGATTCCGTCTTTGCCATAGGATAACTGTTCTTCAGTTACTCCTAGTTTTTCAGCAGGATAGTTAACTTCCAATACAGCATCCTTCTGCGCAGCTAACAACCTCTCATTCAAACTATTCTTTATTTCCATGCTCTTGACATTTATTCTAATGGGTTTAACTTTTTCCTTTCTGCTCAAGGCATCAGCGACTACATTTTCCTTGCCTGGATGGTATCGGATTTCACAATCGTAATCATTCAACGTCTCCATCCATCGACGCTGCCTCATGTTTAAATCCTTTTGGTTAAAGAGGTGTTGGAGGCTCTTGTGATCAGAATAGATCACACTTGATTCCATACAAATAATGCCTCCATAGTTTTAGTGCAAATACAACGGCACCCAACTCCAAGTCATGGGTGGTGTAGTTCTTCTCGTGCACCTTTAACTGTCAAGAAGCATATGCAATAACCTTGCCTTTCTGCATAAGCACACATCCCATACCAGTGTGCGATGCGTCGTAGTAAACCACGAATTCCTCGATACCTTCAGGCAATGTCAAAACGGGAGCATTGCTCAACTTTTGCTTGAGAATATCGAAGGATTCTTGCTGCTTAGGACCCCAATCGAACTTTATATTCTTCCTAGTCAAAGAAGTTAGGGGTGCAACAATCCTTGAAAAATTTTCAATGAAACGCCTGTAATATCCTGCCAATCCCAAGAAGCTGCGAATCTCTGTGGGCCTCTTCGGCTCTTGCCAATTCATGACAGCTTCAACCTTAGCGGGATCTACCTGGATTCCGCGTTCACTAACCACATGTCCAAGAAATTGGACTTCACGAAGCCAAAATTCACACTTAGAGAAATTTGGCGTAGAGCTTTTCTTGATGAAGCAGTTTCAGAATGCAATGGAGGTGCTTCTCATGGTCAACTTGATTCTTCGAGTAAATAAGAATATCATCGATGAAGACGATGACAAATTTATCCATGTAGGGCTTGCAGACGCGGTTCATGAGATCCATGAATGCGGCTGGTGCATTAGTGAGTCCAAAAGGCATCACTAAGAACTCGTAATGACCATAACGAGTCCTAAATGCAGTCTTGTGTACATCTTCATCCTTGACCTTCAGTTGATGATATCCTGACCTTAAGTCGATCTTGGAAAAGTAACTTGCTCCTTGAAGCTGATCGAACAAGTCGTCGATCCTGGGCAATGGATACCGATTCTTGATGGTAACTTTTTTAAGCTCTAGATAATCGATGCACAGATGTCACACCCCGATATTTCCACATATTACCGATCCGAACGCGTAAACGCGTAACGGGTAACCAATTAAATTATATACAGGTCTTAATCATTATTATGCTCAAAATATGTTAATACATCAGTAAGATGTTAACATATATGCCCAAAAAGTAATTTAAACCCAAATAAGTCCCATAAGGGCATTTTGGTAATTTTAATGCCCATAAAAGAGTTTAATTGTACAACTGAGTTTCAGGTCTGATTAAATCAGTAAAAACATGAATTTTTATAAGTTATAACAGTAGTATACTTTATATATGTGAAAATTATCTTATATAGCCAAACTATGTCCCGTAGGGGTATTTTGGTAATTTTTACATAGGCTTTAAAGGTCAAAATAGACTTCTGAGTTTAAAAACTTTGACTTACTGTTTAATTATATAAACTAACTTAAAACATCAGTGGGTAATAAGTTTTATATATCAAATATAGTTTTAACCCATACTAGGTGCTTAAAATGCTTAAAAGTCGGTTTAAAAGGGGTATTCGGGTTAAAATAGGAAATCTGAGTTTTTGATCAGTTTATAAAGTTCAAAATACTTTATTTATCATATGAAATCAGTAGCAAAAGGTTTGACACTAAAAAGTTATGTAAAACTCATTTTATGCATGAAAAGGGTAAAACCGACATTTACCGAAATCAAGCTATAATCCTATGTTATGCTCAGCCTAAAAATAATTAAAAATCTTTAAAAATCCCAAAATATTATTTTACATCAGTAGGTGTAAAGTTTGGTGTCAAAAATCGGGTTTAAATAGGCTTCATACTAATTACGCCATTTAAATAACAAAAAGTTCCTTAATTACGCTATTGAGCATAACTTCAATTCTAGACCACAAACTGAAGTCAAATTTTCGGGACATGTCTAAATATCAGTAGCAAAGGTGTTAGTCCAATCACATTGTTAAAATCCTCAGTTGTATGTAAAAAGGGCGTTTATTATTAAGCATAATTACGACCAAGTGCATATAATTCAAACCACTAGTCACCATGCAATATAACTCCAGGGGGTTATACTACTAAGTAATGTGGTCCTAATGGAAGCTTAAAACATGGGAGAATTAAGCTTAAACGGGTCAGAACTGAAAGTCAAAGCAAAAGTCAAGCTTTTGCGACTTTCGGTTATAAACTGACCTTAGACTATTAATTGTCGGGTTAGGACTGATAAAACATGTTTTAATAATTATTACCAAGTCATTAGAATGTAAAAATATAATTTAGAACCTATGGTTTATTAATTAGAATCATTTTTGTAATTTCTGTCCAGTTTGACTTTTTGTCAAACTACTTTGACCCGACAATTGACCAGTCAAACGAGATAATTAGGAGGTGCCCTCTTAAGGGTTAATCACCTACACTAATGTGGTTCTATAACCACTTTCAATTTGACCAGTGGTTAAGCCACATGTAATCAAAATGAAAGTCAAACTAAATTTACGATAAGTTTGACTTTAGAGTAATTAAGCTAAATTAAATGACTAAACAAGAAATTAGAGGCTTACTTAAGGTCCTAGCAAACTTTTCTACACTTGATAATCCTCTTCTTACTGATGGAAGCTCCAGAGCAAGTCCTTTTGAAGCTGTTTCAAATAATGTGCCAAGAACACATGAGCTATGGTCCTTTATATAGCAATGTCCAAGAGTTTAGATCACTTCCAGGAGTAATTGGAGGCCCTGGGATCACCCCAGGTGTCCTAGCTACTGATATAAACCGACTTACAGCTCCCTAGGTCGTTACAACCTAGACTAAGGCAGTGGAACAGGCAAACCCGCACCTGTCACCATTTTTCTGATCTGGGCGTGCTGAGGCGGGCCGCGTAAGACTTAAGGGTGTCTTACGCGGACTGCGTGGACATGTTAAACCGGGAAAACAATTTGAAAGCTGGCAGTTTCAGTCCCTGCTCGTTTTTAATCCTTTTTAACTTTATCTTTGGCATCCAAGGTCCTTATAGTTAACTTGTTGAGGCTCAAGGGTGAATAAACTAACTTCGTTAGGCTCCAGTTCGTTAAATACCTCTATGAAAGCTAGTTTCATCAAGTTGACACTTTTGGCCCAAAGTCTTTAAAACATGATTAACGTTATCGAAACCACGTGAAATTTATACTACTTATTATCAAGAGTATATTTGAATGTTTCGAAGCCTCGGTTTCATTAAAAGGTCACTCAGAGGTCAGAATCGACATGTTGACACATTTAACCCTTTTAATTAAAAATCTTTCGATTATTTTCATAAACGGCTTCTCATATCAAATCATTCACTCGTTTAAGAATATCTTCATCATGTAAGGTCATTCAGAGGCACAAGTTTGGCATGTTGACACTTTGAGTCCCTGTGGTTTCATAGTTTCGTTGTTCGACAACTTTGGTCATTCAAACTCAATCTTTCGCACCTTTAGAGTTTAGGATACGTGTCTATATATAATTGGACACGTTTTTACGTGGTGTTACATCCTCACCCCCTTAAAAGAAATCTCGACCCCGAGATTTACTGAAATAAGTGAGGGTATTTCTGTTTCATAGTGGACTCGACTTCCCAAGTATACTCGGGACCTCTACGGGCTTCCCATTTGACCTTTACTATAGGTACATGCTTTCTTCGGAGCTTTTTAACTTGTCGATCCTCAATCGATATAGGTCTTTCAACGAATCTTAAGCTTTCATCAATCTGCACGTCTTTATGGGACATAGCTAGCGATTCATCAGCTAGGCATTTCTTGAGAATACAAATGTGAAAAACATTATGAATCCCACTTAGCTCCTCAGGCAGGTTTAGTTTATAAGCTACACTGCCGACACATTCGATAATCTCGAATGGCCCAATATACCTAGGGCTTAATTTGCCATTTTTACCAAAACGCATCACACCTTTCCAGGGTGACACTTTCAACAGAACTTTATCGCCTACCTCAAACTTTAGAGGTTTTCGCCCCTTATCAGCATAACTTTTCTGCCTATCCCTGGCAGCTTTCAGGCGATCCTGAATCTGGATAATCTTGTCCGTTGTTTCAAGGACTATATCGGGTCCTGATAACTGAGCTTCTCCGACTTCTGCCTAACAGACAGGCGTTTTGCATTTCCTACCATATAATGCCTCAAAAGGCGCAGCCTTAATGCTTGTATGGTAGCTATTGTTATAGGAGAACTCTATCAATGGCAGGTGGTCATCCCAACTACCACCTAAATCAATAACATATGCACGAAGCATGTCTTCCAAAGTTTGAATTGTACGCTCACTCTATCCATCCGTCTGAGGGTGGTAAGCAGTACTAAAATTCAGACGTGTGCCCAAAGATTGTTGGAAGCTTTTCCAAAAATGTGAGGTGTATCTAGTATCCCTATCAGAGATAATAGCTACTGGTACTCCATGTAGAGCTACAATCTTATCTACATACAATTGGGCTAATTTATCAGAGCTATGAGTCTCCTTGATGGGTAAGAAATGTGCTGACTTAGTCAGTCTATCAACAATAACCCATATGGTATCATTTCCGTGCCTTGTTTTAGGTAACTTGGTTATAAAATCCATAGTTACCATTTCCCACTTCCATGTGGGAAGTTCTGGCTGTTGCAACAGGCCCGATGGCTTTTGATGTTCAGCTTTAATCTGAGCACAGGTCAGGCACTTAGCTACATGGGTGGCAATAGATTTCTTTAAACCTATCCACCAATAATTGGCCTTTAAATCTTGATACATCTTGTCACCTCCCGGGTGAACTGAGTACTTGGAGTTGTGGGCTTCCTGGAGAATTATATCTCGAAGTCCTCCTTGAATAGGAACCCAAATCCTTCCGTTCATTCTGAGAATTCCATCCTTCCCAGGTGCTAACTGCTCAGCAGTTATTCCTAACTTTTCATTTAGAAGGTTATCTTCCAATACAACATCCTTCTGTAAAGCTAATATTCTTTCATTCAGACTATTCTTCAACTCAATGCTCTTGGCATTGATCCTAATTGGTTTAATCCTTTCCTTTCGGCTTAGAGCATCCGCGACCACATTCGCTTTACCAGGATGGTAGCGAATTTCGCAATCATAGTCATTTAAGGTTTCCATCCAACGACGCTGTCTCATATTGAGCTCTTTTTGATTGAACAAATGTTGGAGACTTTTATGATCCGAGTAGATCACACATTTAGTTCCATATAAATAATGTCTCCACAACTTAAGTGCGAATACAACGGCACCCAATTCCAGATCATGGGTGGTGTAATTCTTTTCATGCACCTTCAGTTGTCGTGATGCATAGGCAATCACCTTACCTCGCTGCATAAGCACACAACCCATACTGGTGTGTGAAGCATCACAGTATACAACAAAATCTTCAATCTCATCAGGTAAGGTTAGCACTGGAGCATTGCTCAATCTCTGTTTAAGAATCTCAAAGGATTCTTGTTGTTTTGAACTCCAATCAAACTTAACATTCTTACAGGTTAAGGAAGTTAATGGTGCAGCTATCCTTGAGTAGTTCTCAATGAATCTTCTATAGTAACCAGCTAAACCCAGAAAGCTACGTATTTCGGTCGGAGTCTTGGGTGCTTCCCAATTCATTACAGCTTCTACCTTAGCGGGATCTACTTAGATACCACGCTCACTGACAACATGTCCAAGGAATTGGATTTCGCGAAGCCAGAACTCGCACTTGGAGAATTTAGCATACAATTTCTCCTGTCGAAGTAATCCTAAGATACATCGAAGATGCTTCTCATGATCAACTTGGCTACGAGAGTAGATGAGTATGTCATCTATGAAGACGATGACAAACTTATCTAAGTATGGTTTGCAGACTCTATTCATGAGGTCCATGAATGCTGCCGGCGCATTAGTGAGCCCGAAAGGCATCACTAAGAACTCAAAATGTCCATATCTCGTTCTGAAGGCCGTCTTTGGTACATCTTCAGTCCTAACTTTGAGTTGATGATACCCAGACCTTAAGTCAATCTTCGAGAAGTAGCTTGCCCCTTGGAGTTGATCGAACAAGTCGTCGATCCTGGGCAAGGGATAACGATTCTTGATCGTTACCTTGTTTAGCTCCCGATAATCAATGCATAGACGCATTGATCCATCCTTCTTTTTCACAAACAGTATTGGAGCTCCCCAAGGTGAAGAACTAGGTCGTATGAAACCTTTCTCCAATAGTTCATCCAATTGAGTTCTGAGCTCTTTCATTTCTGTAGGCGCTAGACGATAAGGAGCTCGTGCTATAGGTGCTGATCCTGGGAGAATGTCTATCCTGAACTCTACTTGTCTCCCAGGAGGTAATTCATCAGGAAAAACATCAGGATACTCAGAGATAATCGGAATATCTTCAATTTTAGGCTTAGGATCATTCACAGTCACTTGTGCCATATAAATGACACATCCACTTTTCATACACTGCGCTAACTTGAGAATAGACACATTGCCAGGCAATCCATAATATGTATCTCCTTGAATAGTGACGGATTCGCCAGAAGGGGTTTTGATAATAATTAGCTTTTTATCACAGGCAATTTGGGCTTGGTTATACGACAACCAATCCATGCCTAAAACTATATCAAACCCAGCCAATTTCATTGGCAAGAGGGAAAGCGGGATAGAATGATTCTTGATGGATATAGAGCATCCATCAAGAAGAGTTGAAGCTGTTTCTAAGGTACCGTCGGCAAGCTCTACCTCATATTTTATGTCTAGAGTCTTAATAGGAAAATTCAACAACTTACAAAACTTATGGTCTACAAAAGACTTATCAGCACCGGAATCAAATAAGACTCTAGCATAATTGTTATTGATGAGGAAGGTACCTGTTATGACGTTCTCGTCATTCACCGCTTCCCTCGTTTGCATCTGGAAAACTCTCGCGTTGTTTTTCTTTGCCTCCTCGGGCTTCTTTGCATTCTTGGGGCAATTGGTTTTGATGTGCCCCTTTTCATTGCAACCATAGCAGGTTGCATCCTTTATATTTCGGCACTCAACAGATTTGTGCCCCTTCTTCTTGCAGATCCCACATGGTTTGGCTTGTGGGTCTTGGTTGCACTTCCCAAAGTGCCTTTTGTTGCAAGTTTTACACCTGGGCTTGTCATTCGACTGCCCCTTCTTGGAACTAGAGTTCCCTTTGCCCTTTTTGTTTGACTGAGGAGACTTGTCTTCCTCTCTTTTTCTCTTCCCTTCATCGGTACCCTTCTTCGCCCTAGCTCTCACAACATCCTGAGTGAGGGATAAAGATAGATCCACAACAGATCTATAAGTGGTTGGCTTAGAGGCCTTAACATTCCCTTTCACTTCAGGAGCCAAACCACCAATGAAATGCGCTATGCGTTTGGGTTCAGGAGTGACTAAATATGGCACCAGCCTTGACATTGAATTGAAATTGGTCACATAGGATCTACAATCTAGATCCTTTATTACCAGGGTGAGGAAATCAGTCTCTATCCTCTCGACTTCATGCTGAGGGCAATAGGTTTCCTTAACCAAATCAACAAACTTGTTCCATGACAGATTGTATAAAGGAACCTTCCCGGTGGCTTGCACTAATGCTTTCAACCAAGTGAGGGCATCGCCCTTGAAGGATTGTGATACAAACTTCACTATATCCTCTTTAGCACATCCGCTGATGTCTACTACAGTCTCCATCTCATCTAACCATTTCATGCAATCGATTGTACCTTTTTCTCCTGTGAAATCTCTCGGTTTACAGGAGACAAAGTACTTGTAGGTACAACCCTTGGTGTACCTGGGAGTTGGTTCTAGGATAACCTGCCTCTTTGGATCACTACCCTGGTTAGATGAGTGCTGAGACTCACTTTTCTTATGGGTAAGGGGTTGAGAATGGGATCTCGAATGAGTTTGAGACCTAATAATACTAGGCTCTTTAAACTTAGCATCTACTTCTTGAGAAACTGCTGCGGTGATCATTGCTTGCAGTTCGGCACCAGTGATATTAATCCTGGTGTTGTTGCCTTCTGTAGGATGACTGTTTGCTTCATCTGAGCCAGCCATTTCTGAATACTATACCAAACATAAATGATATATTTAATTTACATATTTGATCATCGTATTGATGAGTAGATGGTCATGGTATTATTAAACCATATAGACCATAAAAATAATAATACTCAAAGAGATAATCATATTTTACAAAGTTTGTCTCGAAGGACATTTAAATAGCTTAGGAAGCTTGTCACAGGGACGATTTAAAATATAACCAACGATCCTTTGGATCAGTGATCATTTAAGGGTCGAACAAAGTTCATCGCCTTTCTGACAAGAAGTTTATAAATAGAACTTTCATTGTCATTATTACACCTTTGCTTATAAGCATGCATCTCTAATGGATGTTGTGGTGTATACATCATATTGATGTTTATTAGCCATGATTCGTACTGATCATACAGGCCATACAAAAGTGACTTGGAAAACCCAAGCACATTTAGGAAGCTTGTGTGGTTTCTCGTACCGCACCGCTAGGAATGTTAATATGTTTTCAGATGTTAACAGAAAGTCCTTATCTTAAAAAGGTTGTACCATTATAGCCATCTAATATTTTGGCTAGGTTATACCTCTAAGAGTTTCTTAGGCGGATTAAATAAATTTGAAATGAAGTAGCATAATATAGTAAAATACATATTTAAAATCAAAATAACTTCATTAAAATCACAAAACGATTACAACGTTGCCCGAAAAGGGACTTGAGAAAAACAACACAATCTGCCCTCGCAGGGGCTAATGAAAACACTGCCCACGCAGGGGCTACTGAAACTGAAATAAGTCCACACAGGGACTTGGTACACGAAAACAAAATAAACGTCCTCGCAGGGACTTTATTACATGACAAACAAAACAACCCAACATCACCCTATTTCTTCTTTCCCTTGAGAAGGTTCATAAGACCCTTGACAAAACCATTGTGCTTCTTCTTGTTTTCATGAGCCACATGCTCAACCCTGTCTAACCTCTCTAGGATCTCTTGAGTTTGCTGTTGCTGAACAGGAGGAGGTTGTTGGTATGATGGGTATTGATAATCCTGCCCTAGGTATCCAGTTGGATAAACTGGAGGGTAAGAGGAAGAAGGGTAAAGATGATGGTATTGTGCAGCAGTAAGGTACGGATCCTAAGTCCCATAGTCGGATGGGTATCCAGACTGATTATACTCAGATGATCCTGGGTATGTTGGGATCGGATTGTCGAAACCCAACGGTGGCTGAAGTGGAGCGTGTGAAACTGGCGGAAGGTTTACTTCCGTCACCGTGCATGATGATCCACCCAACTGAGGGTCCTCTGGAATAGGAGGATATGAGCTTGAGCCACGAGGAGATGCAAACCGAGGTCCCCCACGTACGGACATTCTAGCATTTCTCCTTCGCCTTGGAGGCTCGGGAGGCTGTTGAGGTGGATCCTCAACTGGCAAGGGTGGTGGGGTAACAGCTCAAAGCTGTGGTTCATCCAAGGGAGGTTGGACTGGGGAGTTATGGTATGAAGGTGTGAAGAACCAATCATACTGACCATCCTCTCCTGGAATGAGTCAGGCCCATTATACGGTGATCCCTGAAATGGGGAACCGCTTGAGATACTTATTGGGTGGCCTGGTGTTCCTGTTTGCAAATCTGGGTCCGGGTCGTCATCCATCTCCATTTCCTGAGAAAAGTGATCCTCAGGTCCCAAAGGGTTGTAGCCCAAGAAGTCATTAACATAGGCGTTGGGATTGAATTGTGAAGGTTAGTAAGTGGAATCTGAATGATGAAAAGGATGTGATTGGAAAGAGTGGTGCGATTGGTTTGAATGATGAGTTCCTTGCGAAAGAGGAGAATGATGTGGTTCGATGGGAATAGGCAACCCAAAATAAGGAGGGTCAGACGGTGAGGATCCCAGCGAGACAGAATGTCTTGCTGGTTCAGGGTTATGGCTCCAATTATCCCTCGAGTCGGAGCCGGAAAGCGAGTCGGATGGTGTACGCCTGTGGGAGGGTCCCGTGCTGCTAGACGGTCCTCCACGCATGGGTCCTTTGCCTCGTCCTCTTAGTCTTGGTGGCATTCTTCTCAGTGGAAATCTGTCAAAACAAATAATTATAATAAAACAATAAAAGGAAAGTTAAGAGTAAAATCCTAGGTCATTTGCCTAGACTCGAGAGTCTAAGGAATGTGCTTATTGTGTCATTGAGATTAAACACAAAAGGTTAGTGTTTAATTCACTCAATGTTGGCTCTGATACCAACTTGTCACACCCCGATATTTCCACATTACCGGTGGGCCCGGCGGGGAGTATCGTGACGTAGTTGATATCATCATAGTCAATACACACAATATAATAGCACAACAGAAGGCTTGGTGAATAAACTATTACAAACCATATTGTCTGAGTGTTCGAGTTTATGAATGTACAGACTGGAATGTAATAAGATCCACAGGCGGATCATAAATGTACAAAGAAACAAAAATAACAGACTGCAGGCATCTTATGGATTTGCAAGATCCTCTATTGATACCCTTTAGCTCCAGCCTATTTCGAGAGGTGCCTGTCAGATCAGTCTTTAAGAAAATACGTCAGTTTACACTGGTAAATACAATTAACTGACTCTTTTGAAAATATTTAAGAAAATTGATTTAGGTGCACATGGCGTAAATCTTTTATAACTTAGGACAATTATTTAAATATAATCTTGTATACATATTTACATGTTTATCTTACAATTGGGGCCGGTTGGAAGCCGGTCGTGATTAACCGACTCACCACTTATAGAACCCACAAAGGAGTTATCCCCAACATGTGGGTTTATATTTTAGCATTTGCATCTGTCAGGTGTATGCCTACACCTCGTGCATAGGTCGTGGCCATTTTCAATTGAAATGAGCCGAGGATATCCAGGACACGGTCGAATTAACCCCCAATGTTTATGTTATCAAAAAGACAGATTAAAACGGGTTACGTAAATTTATCAATCACAATCCGATTAAATGATTTCATACCCGACCAAGTGGTATTATTATAATACCATATCCCAAGCCCGTATAAGGGAAAATAAGTTAAAAGTATTTACCTGATGCTAGCAGTAAAAATCTTAAGGCTTTTCAAAGGCACCTTCTACCGGAAGCTATTTAATCTGTATAGAAGGTTTATTAACCTATTAGGATGCTAACGGGTCTTTAATTAAGTCAAGGACTTAGACCGGCTAGCTAGAAAGAAGCCTTACGATTCTAAATGCTCGATTAAGCGGAGACCGGAATAGAATGAGATTTAGACCCGACAAGCTTGGATACTTTTATAATATGGGTAAACTAAACACATTCTGGAATTTGAGAATTTATTGATAAGGTTAAGCCCGTTTCGACTATTTTATGTAAACTAGTCACATAAGCCGATCCGAACGCGTAAACGCGTAACAGGTAACCAATTAAATTATATACAGGTCTTAATCATTATTATGCTCAAAATATGTTAATACATCAGTAAGATGTTAACATATATGCCCAAAAAGTAATTTAAACCCAAATAAGTCCCATAAGGGAATTTTGGTAATTTTAATGCCCATAAAAGAGTTTAATTGTACAACTGAGTTTCAGGTCTGATTAAATCAGTAAAAACATGAATTTTTATAAGTTATAACAGTAGGATACTTTATATATGTGAAAATTATCTTATATAGCCAAACTATGTCCCGTAGGGGTATTTTGGTAATTTTTACATAGGCTTTAAAGGTCAAAATAGACTTCTGAGTTTAAAAAATTTGACTTACTGTTTAATTATATAAACTAACTTAAAACATCAGTGGGTAATAAGTTTTATATATCAAATATAGTTTTAACCCATACTAGGTGCTTAAAATGCTTAAAAGTCGGTTTAAAAGGGGTATTCGGGTTTAAATAGGAAATCTGAGTTTTTGATCAGTTTATAAAGTTCAAAATACTTTATTTATCATATGAAATCAGTAGCAAAAGATTTGACACTAAAAAGTTATGTAAAACTCATTTTATGCATGAAAAGGGTAAAACCGATATTTACCGAAATCAAGCTATAATCCTATGTTATGCTCAGCCTAAAAATAATTAAAAATCTTTAAAAATCCCAAAATATTATTTTACATCAGTAGGTGTAAAGTTTGGTGTCAAAAATCGGGTTTAAATAGGCTTCATACTAATTACGCCATTTAAATAACAAAAAGTTCCTTAATTACGCTATTGAGCATAACTTCAATTCTAGACCACAAACTGAAGTCAAATTTTCGGGACATGTCTAAATATCAGTAGCAAAGGTGTTAGTCCAATCACATTGTTAAAATCCTCAGTTGTATGTAAAAAGGGCGTTTATTATTAAGCATAATTACGACCAAGTGCATATAATTCAAACCACTAGTCACCATGCAATATAACTCCAGGGGGTTATACTACTAAGTAATGTGGTCCTAATGGAAGCTTAAAACATGGGAGAATTAAGCTTAAACGGGTCAGAACTGAAAGTCAAAGCAAAAGTCAAGCTTTTGCGACTTTCGGTTATAAACTGACCTTAGACTATTAATTGTCGGGTTAGGACTGATAAAACATGTTTTAATAATTATTACCAAGTCATTAGAATGTAAAAATATAATTTAGAACCTATGGTTTATTAATTAGAATCATTTTTGTAATTTCTGTCCAGTTTGACTTTTTGTCAAACTACTTTGACCCGACAATTGACCAGTCAAACGAGATAATTAGGAGGTGCCCTCTTAAGGGTTAATCACCTACACTAATGTGGTTCTATAACCACTTTCAATTTGACCAGTGGTTAAGCCACATGTAATCAAAATGAAAGTCAAACTAAATTTACGATAAGTTTGACTTTAGAGTAATTAAGCTAAATTAAATGACTAAACAAGAAATTAGAGGCTTACTTAAGGTCCTAGCAAACTTTTCTACACTTGATAATCCTCTTCTTACTGATGGAAGCTCCAGAGCAAGTCCTTTTGAAGCTGTTTCAAATAATGTGCCAAGAACACATGAGCTATGGTCCTTTATATAGCAATGTCCAAGAGTTTAGATCACTTCCAGGAGTAATTGGAGGCCCTGGGATCACCCCAGGTGTCCTAGCTACTGATATAAACCGACTTACAGCTCCCTAGGTCGTTACAACCTAGACTAAGGCAGTGGAACAGGCAAACCCGTACCTGTCACCATTTTTCTGATCTGGGCGTGCTGAGGCGGGCCGCGTAAGACTTAAGGGTGTCTTACGCGGACTGCGTGGACATGTTAAACCGGGAAAACAATTTGAAAGCTGGCAGTTTCAGTCCCTGCTCGTTTTTAATCCTTTTTAACTTTATCTTTGGCATCCAAGGTCCTTATAGTTAACTTGTTGAGGCTCAAGGGTGAATGAACTAACTTCGTTAGGCTCCGGTTCGTTAAATACCTCTATGAAAGCTAGTTTCATCAAGTTGACACTTTTGGCCCAAAGTCTTTAAAACATGCTTAACGTTACCGAAACCACGTGAAATTTATACTACTTATTCTCAAGAGTATATTTGAATGTTTCAAAGCCTCGGTTTCGTTAAAAGGTCACTCAGAGGTCAGAATCGACATGTTGACACGTTTAACCCTTTTAATTAAAAATCTTTCGATTATTTTCATAAACGGCTTCTCATATCAAATCATTCACTTGTTTAAGAATATCTTCATCATGTAAGGTCATTCAGAGGCACAAGTTTGGCATGTTGACACTTTGAGTCCCTGTGGTTTCATAGTTTCGTTGTTCGACAACTTTGGTCCTTCAAACTCAATCTTTCGCACCTTTAGAGTTTAGGATACGTGTCTATATATAATTGGACACGTTTTTACGTGGTGTTACAACAGACGCATCGAGCCATCCTTTTTCTTCACAAACAGGATTGGTGCTCCCCAAGGAGATGAGCTAGGTCTAATAAATCCTTTGGCTAACAAATCATCCAGTTGAGTTCTCAACTCTTTCATTTCAGTTGGTGCCAATCTGTAAGGTGCTCTTGCAACAGGTGCTGCTCCAGGAATAATGTCAATCCTGAATTCCACTTGCCTATCTGGGGGTAAACCAGGTAGTTCTTCAGGGAATATTTCTGGATATTCAGAGATAATGGGTATGTCTTCGATCTTAGGCTTTGGTTCATCAATGGTTACTTGTGCCATGTAGATAACACAACCCTTCGTCCAACACCTTGATGCCTTGAGCATGGACACTTTCTCAGGCATTCCGTACTTAGTATCTCCTTGAATTGTCAGAGGCTCGCCATGAGGAGTTATGACAACTACTTGCTTCTTTGCACAAACAATATGGGCTTGGTTGCGAGACAACCAACCCATGCCTATTACTATATCGAAACCAGCTAACTTCAAAGGAAGTAAGGATAATGGAAAAGAGTGGTTCCTAAAGGATATGAAACACCCATCTAACACGGTTGAGGCGGTTTCTAAGGTACCATCAGCTAATTCCACCTCATATTTCACGCTTAGGGTTTTAACAGGTAAATTCAGCAACTTACAAAACTTATTATCTACAAATGACTTATCCACCCCTGAATCAAATAATACCCTCGCATAAACGTCATTTATAAGAAAGGTACCTGTTATCACGTTATCATCCTGCACTACCTCATTGGCATCCATTCTGAAGACCCTAGCGTTGGTCTTTTTACCTTCTTCTGGTTTCTTGGCATATTTTGGGCAGTTTGACTTAATGTGCCCTTTCTCGTTGCAGTTGTAGCAGGTCGCATCCTTCAACTTTTTGCAATCTAAGGTCTTGTGTTCCTTGGATTCGCAGATCCCACACCCAAAAGTCCTTGATTGTGTCTATGAGTTCGATTCCAATCTGCACTTTCCAAAGTGATGCTTCTGGCAAACTTTGCACCTGGGTTTCTCACCCAACTGTTGGTTACCCTTGTTGAACCCTGAACTCTTCTTGTTCTCATGGTTCCCCTTGTGTTTCTTGTCTGAACGACGTGAGTTATCATCCTCACGCTTTCTCTTACCTTCTTCAGAATTCTTTAGCGATTTCAATCAAACCGCATCTAAGGTAAGAGACAAAGATAGATCAGCTGCTGATCTAAAAGTAGCAGGTCTTGAAGCCTTAACACTGGCTAAACCCCCGATGAAGCCTTAACACTGGCTAAACCCCCGATAGATCAGCTTTGATTTCTGGGGCTAAACCCCCGATGAAGCGAGCAATCCTTTTGGGTTCTGGGGTCACAAGGTAAGGAACCAACCTTGACATTGTGTTGAAGCTTGTAAGATAGGCTTGGCAATCTAGGTTTCTCATGACCAACGATAAGAAATTTGACTCAATTCTTTCAACCTCATGCTGAGGGCAGTAATTCTCCTTAATAAGAGCAACAAGCTAATCCCATGTCAGATTATAGAGTGGGATCTTCCCAGCTGCTTGAATGAGAGACTTCCACCATGCTAATGCCTCTCCCTTGAACGATTGGGATACATACTTACATCCCTTTCAGCACAACCGCTGATATCGACCACAGTGTCCATCTCATCTAACCAAGTCATACAGTCAATTACCCCTTCTCCCCAGTGAAATCCCGGGGTTTGCAGGAAACAAAGTACTTATAAGTATAGGACTTGGTACGTGGTTCATCATCAAATACTATCCTCTTGGATGGAACGCTGTTTTGGTTTGAGGAATGTCGATCATCATCTTTCTTTGGCTCATCTTTCTTAGAGGGCGGCTTGCTGTGTGCCTCCGAATGAGTCTTAGGCTTGGAATGCGGTGCGGATAGGGTCATACTTCGAGTCCCGCTATATTCATTATACTGCCGCTCTATAGCTTTTGTAAAAACATTGTCTATTAACGCTTGCAGTTCTGCACCCGCTATGTTAATTCGGGCATTATTCTGATTCTCCCGTGGGTGACTATTGATCTCATCCGAATCAGCCATGTAGTTTGAACTGTTACATAAATTATTGACAATAATTTATTTGGGAGTTTATTATGGAATTGTCTTTTATGGCAATTCATTAACCATGGTAAACACAAACCATATTTGGTTAATTTGTTAATCATATTTATTTAGGATTTTTATTATAACTTATCCTAATTATAAAACAATAACAGTATTATTAGTGGCACAAAAGGCCTAGTCACAAGGACATTTTTAAATTATAAGCCATGATTTCAGAGAATCAAGGCATTCAGGTTTGAACACAGTTCATTACCTTTTCTTGACAGGGAGTTGTAGGCTACCACTGTCTTTAGTCTTACATGACAATGAGTATGGCCCGTAGGCACTACATCACTAATGGACATTTAATATAGGATCATTTAAATCCAAGATTTATAGATCATCAGGTTAGGTTAGGAATCTTAAAGAATCCTATTATAAGAATGACGTGTGTGATTTTAACGAACCACGTCTGCCAGGAGCGTTAACATGTTTTCAGATGTTAACAGGGATTTGAATCTTTTTAAATAGGTCTTGCCATCTTGGCCAAGCCTTATAATGACATGCAGGCTAGGTTATACCTTTAAGATTCTTATTTAATATTTAATAGGCAGATTATTTTTAAGAGGAATGGTTTTGATTTATTTCATGTATAATATAATTATGCATACAATAAAATAAAATTTTAAATTTAACATTCCATTAAACATTAAAAGGAGTACATATTGCCCTAAACGGGACTTTTAACAGAAATAACTTGCCCACGCAGGGGCTAAACTGTACAAACAAGTCCTCGCAGGGACTGATTACTAACATAGATGTCCACGCAGGGACTATAAAGACAAGTCCACGCAGGGACTAAGGAAAAACAAGTCCACGCAGGGACTAAGTACATAGATAAATGTCCACGCAGGGACTTGATTTAAATAAGGAAATACAACAATACATATAGAGATTCAAAGATCCCTCTTCTTCTTTCCTTTTAACAAGCCTGCCAGGCGCTTGAGAAATCCTCGGTTGTTCCTACGTTCTTCTTGAAATTCCCGTTCCACCCTGTTTAGTCTGTGGAGGATTTCCTCCTGTTCTGGTGTGGAAAACCGTGGTGGCTGTGGCTGGTGCTGAATCGGAGGTCGAACAGGTATTTGATACCCATGAGTTGGGTATCCCACTCCCCAGGGATCTCCATATGGTCCTTCTGGATGAAGGGCGTTGTAGTTTCCCGCAACGAGGTATGGGTCGGCTTCAACATAGTTATAGTTAGTGAGAGCCGGCTGCTCAAATGGATTATACGCCGTGGAACCGGCGTATGTAGGTATCGGGTTGTCAAAACCTGATGGTGGCGGCGCAATAGGTGCAGAATTCACCTCTGTAACTGGATTTGAAGGCCCGCCCATTTGTGGGTCTTCATGCAGTGGCGGATAGTGACTGCCACTTGAGTGATGGGGGGTGTGATGTGTGCGAAATGCAACATATAAATTACATCAATTGTGGCATAAAACTAACCCTTTTTTAGTACTAATGTTGGAAAAAGTGTGCTTTTGTCTTCCTTTTGTATTTTCAGGATTAAATGAGCTTAAATTAACAAAAGAAGCAAAAAGACAGCAAAATCTAACATAAATACAAGAAAAGGAACAAACGTGACATGCCCGACCCCACGACAGCATCTTCCCAAGCAAAACAAGAAGACAAAAAACTGAACACGCCCCGTGCTCAGCCAGCACGGGGGCGTGCCCAAGTGTCAGCAGAAAAGACAAAGTGGTAGAAGCTTCTATTGCCCACCACGGGGCCGTGCTCAGCGGGCACGGGGCCGTGGTCAACTATAAGATTCGCAGAATCCAGGCAAATCTTCATAGTACAGATATGCTTCTGCACAGGGGGTCGTGCCGAGCGGACACGGGGCCGTGGTCAACTAATAAAGACAAAAGCAATTAATGAAGAAAGAGAAGGATGTGGACACGGGGCCGTGCCCACTGGACACGGGGCCGTGCCCGAGCTTCTGTTCAGCCTATAAATAGGAGTGCTTGGCTCAAGCTCAAACCATCCCTTGGCACACCACATCTCTCACACTTCACCCACCACCCACCACCACCATAACACCATCATCCACCACCATCATCCATTGTCCATCATAGAGTGTGTGAGTCGTCTCGGGATCCAAGATTGATCGTAAGAGTTCTTGACAATCAAGGCCATGTTTGCCTAAGTCTCTTACATCACTTGGTGAAGACAAAGTGTCTAGTGTAATACTTTTTATTTTTAATCTTTTCTCACTTTTTAATTGGTTATGTATTAATGACTTTAATAACTAGTTTCTTATGTTGAAGGTGATTCTTCCTTATCGTTTGTCTGTGGTGTCTTGGCATTATTTTACTGTCTATATAAAATAAAAGATTTTCACCATTCATATCTCCACGGTCTATATGGAGGTATGTTGGCTACCTGGTCGGGGGTTAAGGGAACGGTTTGGTAAGAGTCTTGCCGTTGTTCAGCGTTTAGAGATCCTGCAAGGGACCTGGGTCAAATTTAGTAGGACCTCCTTCAATACTTAACGGTATTGGATGGCGGGGGTCCAAACTCTTTGATCCCCTCATAAG
This sequence comes from Helianthus tuberosus, assembly GCA_030545235.1. Taxonomy (NCBI): domain Eukaryota; kingdom Viridiplantae; phylum Streptophyta; class Magnoliopsida; order Asterales; family Asteraceae; genus Helianthus; species Helianthus tuberosus. The sequence goes on from CM060383.1 coordinate 72,367,092, forward strand.
TTAAACTACTATTAATACTATAACCCGGCTACTTAGGACTGTATCTTTGCTGACTCAGACTACTTAGCCAAGGGTAACGTCACCTTCAAAAGAGGGGCCTACCATAATTTGCATTAATAACTTAATTAATTATCTTTCAATAATCCGACCCTTTAGGATTGTATCCTTGCTGACTCAAACTACTGGGTTGAGGGTAACGTCACCTCTAAAAGAGGGGCCTACTACAATAACTAAGATAATCTCTTAAATAGTGCAAAAGTGCGGAAATAATCAAAGGTTACACTAAACACGAGTCGGAACCAAGTGATTTATCTTGTCTATATGTTTTTCTTTTATTTTTATTTTTCAGCATTTTAGTTAGTTTTTATTTTCTTAGTTTAAAACATTTTTCTAAACTTTTGATTTGATTAGACGTTGAGGATAAACCGGTACTAAAAGCTCTTGTGTCCTTGGATGACCTCGGTATCTTACCAACACTATACTACGCTCACGATGGGTGCACTTGCCCATATGTGTGTTTAGTGTTAGTAAATATCATGTTTTATAAATTTAAAACTTGGCTAAAGTAAGTGTAAAAGGGCTTAAAATATACTTAAACTTATATACACACTTCACACGCATCAAGTTTTTGTCGCCGTTGCCGGGGACACAAGGATTTTAAGAAAGTTAAGAATCAGCGGCCTAATCGTTTTTTCTTATTTTTCATTTTTTTAGGATTTTTCTTAGTTTTCAGCTTCTGCAGAACTCAGCACGGGCTGTGCCCGCTGAACACGCCCCGTGCTCAGTCATTGGAACTGGCAATCCTGTTTTAAGTCATACAGTAAGCTGAACACGGGGCCGTGCCTACTCAACACGCCCCCGTGCCCAAGATTCAGTTACTGAAAACAGAACCGTAAGATCCCGACGGTTGGTAAATTCTGACACAAACATGAGTGATACTGATACTTTTTACTTTCGACACTCTTATGGTACGTGGTGTCAATTATGTGGTGGTACCCATGAGGAATTAGAATGTTATTTTCTAAATTATAAGCCCCACTATATAGACCCATCGTTTCCTTGTATCCTTAAGAGGGGCGAAAGTAAAAATAATCCCTATCTCTCCCTCGAATGTTCCCAACCAGATTTTCTAGGAGAAATGCTTTTCGATGAATTATTTCAATTAGAAGATCTAATTCTTAATTGGTTAAAAAAACTTAGGATAGATTTCAATAATTTATCTCAAGATGATAACCAATAAGAAGTGTTGGAATCGCATTCAAACAACTTCGTTGTTTCCGACGATACTTCTAACTCTAGTGAGGACTTGAGCGATAGTCGTCCCTGTGTCGATTTTGCCGTGAAGGACTCCCCATCGACTTCGTTCGATGCATACATAGACCTGAGCGATTCGGAGTACACCTTCTTTAACGAGAGCCCGGAAAAGGGTTGGACTTGTCCACCTACATATAGCATAGGAATCACCCTCACCGACAACCTCTTGCGTTACCGTCTTAATCTAGAGCGATTAAGGTATCTTAGGCACTTTGGGGTTGTTCCATCCAGTAAGGAACCACCCGATCCGGAAAAGTTCCTTAAAAATAGACAAACTTCATAAACAGCCCTTCGACACGGGGCCGTGCCAAGGTCAACACGCCCCCGTGTCCACCAAAAGATTCCCTTCTGACTTTTTGTCAGAATACGGACAAAACGTGTCAGGATCTTACCTGCACACGGGGCCGTGTCCAGCCGACACGGGGCCGTGTCCAGCATGCTGTCGTTTTCTATAAATGCAGCCAAGAATCCTGCACATTTGGACCATCCAGGGACAAATATTTGAAAGGATTTTCTAACCTACCATCCTAGGTATGTTCTAAAAGAAGGTTCTAACAAACATCTTGTCCTTTCCTCTTTTATCCATTACCTTCTTCTTCATCTTTCTTGCAACAACACCTCCAGTAAAGCTTGATTCCAAGCTTTATGGTAATGTTTTTTTTAACTTTTGTTCAAGGAATCTTGTTAAAAATGAGTTACACAACATTTTTTTAATTTATTTTTGTTCAAAAATGCTTCATAAGTTGGGAAAATAATTTGAAACTCCAAGATTCCTTGTTCTAAAAAAACTGTAGAAAGTTGAACACGGGGCCGTGCTCATTGAGCACGGGGCCGTGTCCGCGGTACTGTTTCATTAAAACGAACTATTTTTGGTTTGTTTTCGTAGAATGTCTAGCCAAAACAGTGGAACCTCTTCTACGCACTCCAGAAACAGTCGAAGGGAAAGTAGGCCATCAATTGAAGCAACTCTCGTAAGATACGTGATGGCGTTACGTGAAGCCCTTGACGAAATGACTTCGGTAGAGGAGGTCCTAATAGACCATATAAATTATCTTTCGGTGGGGTTGGAAAACAGTTTTCAAGAAATAAACCTTTTGCACCAGAGGTTAAACATTCTTGTAACACCTCCCATGGAACCAATCCTCCCTCAAGAGGATTGGAACCTAGCACTTGGAATCCATAACCCTACCGGTTGGGACGACATTCCAGCGGAACCTCCTCTTGAAGATCTACAAGAAGTACCGGTGGAAATTGCACCTCCTCAAACCAATGCTAATGAGCCCGCTTTTCTTCTCCCTAGGGAGATAGAAGAATGGCTCGCCGACGTGTGAGAAACCCATAACCGGAGAAAGGAGTTTTTTTAGCCACATTTAACCGAGGGATTTATCTTCTCGGAAATTTTGCTAATAGAATAAGTAGTAGGCTAGAACTCCTTGGTTTAGATTTCTTGTGTTTCTTTGACCTAACTATCTAGTATTTTAATTTTAGGACTATTATGTAATTCTCTCTATGACTTAATGAATGATGGTTTTAGTTAATTTGGTGTTTGGATGGTGTTGAAATGAATAAAACACACTTGAGATGGCAAAGGATACAAGGGAAAACTTGAACCGGCACCCCATGCAGGAAAACAGAGCCATCCGACGATTTTCTTCGTTTACAGTAAGTTCGGCATGGGCCGTGTCCGCCCAACACGGCCCCGTGCAGCACAGTCTGCAGAAATACCCAGTTCAAGTAAACTGGACACGGGCCGTGCTCACCCAACACGCCCCCATGTCCAGACTTATGTTTCTCTTGATTTAATTCTGTTACTGGCACTTGAACACGGGGCCGTGTTCAGCGCCCAGTAACACAAAATTTTTGCTTTTTCACTTTTTTTTACACATTCAATTAACCTAAAAACTTATTTTTGGGACACATTGAGGACAATGTGTAATTTAAGTGTGGGGGGGGGGGGGGGGATACTAAAACCTTGAATCTTGCAAGTCCTAAATACAAGCCTTACACAAAACTCTATTGGAACCGCTAATCACCCAAAATTTTTTCAAAAATTTTCATTTTTTTACTTGTCTAGGTTTAACTTGGGAATTTCAAAATTCTAAAAAGGTTATATTTTTAAAAATTTACAACCGATAGCGTCGTGATAAAAAGAACCAACATAAGAAAATTATGAAAAGGCATGGCAAACTTAGTTAAAATTTGATTATATATACTTGATCACATAAAAACCCATTCCCACAAAAGTGAGTTTTGAGCCTTTATTGAGCATACAAATATATATCTTTAGATTAAATGCTCATTTTTCGTTTCTTGTGTGAATAGCCGCTTGGTTCTTACGACTCTAGAACTTGCCATGACGATACATTCCCGGTCCTTACCAACTTAAACCCGAGTAAATAAATGATGGAGGCATTAGGACTAACCCTTTTTATTTCTACACCATTATTTTTCTTTTTTTTTTACCACCTACCCAAAATCCCCCTAGTCAGCCCCTTTGAGCCTAAACCTTTTCATTTCATAACCCAAACCAAACACCCTTTCACCCACCAAAACCTTTTTCATTTTTAACCCTTTGTTTTAGTAACTAGCTCGGTTTTTCGTATGACTTTAAAAAAAAATGTGTGTTGATGATGAAGCAAAAGAAAATAAACAAACAAGTTCATCAAAAAAATAAATTTGTTTGAATAATAGCTTCATCAAATATAAAAGTTACAAAAATAAAAAAGTCTTACAAAACCGACGCTTGTTACGTTTTTAGCTTTTTCTACTAACCACTAACCCAACCACCTACCTTTAACCCAAGCCTAACCCTTCACCCAAAAAGTCCTCTTGATATTTACAAAGGTATATAGTTAAAAAGAAGGAGGATTGATTGCTTGGCAAGCTTATGGTAGGAGTAAGTTCCATGCCGCTCTCGAGTGATCCACTAAAATACATTTTCGGCCGAGTGTTGAGTGATCCCCGTGAGGTATGTGAACTTGTATATAAATAGAATTTTAAAGAGGCATGTTATGCCCTAATAAGTAATTTATCTTATGAAAAGTTTTAAATAAATCATGACGAATAGGATTGTAAATAAATAAAAATAAAACTTAATAAAGAATCTTGGAAATCCCGACACTCTATGACAAGCCCAAAAACTTTCTCTTCTACCCATTCCATTTGGGAGTGTAAAGCCATATTATAAAGAGTTTTGCTTGAGGACAAGCAAAGATTCAAGTGTGGGGGTATTTGATGTGTGCAAAATGCAACATATAAATTACATCAATTGTGGCATAAAAATAACCCTTTTTTAGTACTAATGTTGGAAAAAGTGTGCTTTTGTCTTCCTTTTGTATTTTCAGGATTAAATGAGCTTAAATTAACAAAAGAAGCAAAAAGACAGCAAAATCTAACATAAATACAAGAAAAGGAACAAACGTGACATGCCCGACCCCACGACAGCATCTTCCCAAGCAAAACAAGAAGACAAAAGACTGAACACGCCCCGTGCTCAGCCAGCACGGGGGCGTGCCCAAGTGTCAGCAGAAAAGACAAAGTGGTAGAAGCTTCTATTGCCCACCACGGGGCCGTGCTCAGCAGGCATGGGGCCGTGGTCAACTATAAGATTCGCAGAATCCAGGAAAATCTTCATAGTACATATATGCTTCTGCACACGGGGTCATGCCCAGCGGACACGGGGCCGTGGTCAACTAATAAAGACAAAAGCAATTAATGAAGAAAGAGAAGGATGTGGACACGGGGTCGTGCCCACTGGACACGGGGCCGTGCCCGAGCTTCTGTTCAGCCTATAAATAGGAGTGCTTGGCTCAAGCTCAAACCATCCCTTGGCACACCATCTCTCTCACACTTCACCCACCACCCACCACCACCATAACACCATCATCCACCACCATCATCCATTGTCCATCATAGAGTGTGTGAGTCGTCTCGGGATCCAAGATTGATCGTAAGAGTTCTTGACAATCAAGGCCATGTTTGCCTAAGTCTCTTACATCACTTGGTGAAGACAAAGTGTCTAGTGTAATACTTTTTATTTTTAATCTTTTCGCACTTTTTAATTGGTTATTTATTAATGACTTTAATAACTAGTTTCTTATGTTGAAGGTGATTCTTCCTTATCGTTTGTCCGTGGTGTCTTGGCATTATTTTACTGTCTATATAAAATAAAAGATTTTCACCATTCATATCTCCACGGTCTATATGGAGGTATGTTGGCTACCTGGTCGGGGGTTAAGGGAACGGTTTGGTAAGAGTCTTGCCGTTGTTCAGCGTTTAGAGATCCTGCAAGGGACCTGGGTCAAATTTAGTAGGACCTCCTTCAATACTTAACGGTATTGGATGGCGGGGGTCCAAACTCTTTGATCCCCTCATAAGTTAAACTACTATTAATACTATAACTCGGCTACTTAGGACTGTATCCTTGCTGACTCAGACTACTTAGCCGAGGGTAACGTCACCTTCAAAAGAGGGGCCTACCATAATTTTCATTAATAACATAATTAATTATCTTTTAATAATCCGACCCTTTAGGATTGCATCCTTGCTGACTCAAACTACTGGGTTGAGGGTAACGTCACCTCCAAAAGAGGGGCCTACTACAATAACTAAGATTATCTCTTAAATAGTGCAAAAGTGTGGAAATAATCAAAGGTTACACTAAACACGAGTCGGAACCAAGTGATTCATCTTGTCTATCTGTTTTTCTTTTATTTTTATTTTTCAGCATTTTAGTTAGTTTTTATTTTCTTAGTTTAAAACATTTTTCTAAACTTTTGATTTGATTAGACGTTGAGGATAAACCGGTACTAAAAGCTCTTGTGTCCTTGGACGACCTCGGTATCTTACCAACACTATACTACGCTCACGATGGGTGCACTTGCCCATATGTGTGTTTAGTGTTAGTAAATATCGTGTTTTATAAATTTAAAACTTGGCTAAAGTAAGTGTAAAAGGGCTTAAAATATACTTAAACTTATATACACACTTCACACGCATCAGGGTGCTAAAGTGAAAACCCCCTTCTCGTAGTGACATCCGTACGCCTGTTCTTCTATGCCTTGGTGGTTCTGGAGGTGCTTGATGAACTGGCGGTGGTGGTGGTGGTGGCGTGACTGCCACGAAACGCGAATCCTCGGAGGGATCCTGCTGCTGCTGATGAGGCGATGAATGGTGAGAAGGTGTAAAGTACCATTCATACTGGTTGAACCTTGCTTGGTAGCTGTCAGGACCACGGTAGGGTGATCCATGGAAGGATGATCCATCAGAGATCTCGATGGGGTGGTTGGGTGTCCCGGTTGCAGGCTCGACGGGATCCGTGTCCTCGTCCATGTCCATTGCTTGGTCTCCCGAAAAATGGTCTTCAGGTCCTAGTGGGTTAAAACCCACTGGTTCTTCAATATAGTTTGCCGGGTTGAACCGGCCCTGGAAGACAGGAGTAGGGTCACCAAAGGAACGGTGCGAAATGGACCGCTGCAACGGTAAGAAGGAGTGGCGTGAGTCTTCGGGCTCGTTCTCTGAATGCAGCCCAAAGGAATGGCGATAGGGAGGCATTGAGCTATGCGAGATAGATCGTCTAGCGGGCTCCAAATGGGTCCTCCAGTTTCCTTGAGGATCGGCACTCATGGTAGCCGAAGGAGTTCGCCGGTGTGAAGGCCCGGCTTTGTGATCATTGGGGGCGCTGATTGGCCCCTTACCTCTTCCCCCTCTTCGGAATCTCGGTGGCATATTTCCTATCAAAACAATTGAAAGAACAACAAGAAAAATATAAAGGACAAAATAAAACAAATTAGGATTTGTCCTAAGTTCTTTGTCTAAACTCGGAAGTCGAGGAATGTGCAAACAATGTCATTGAGATTAAACTCAAAAGGCTAGTGTTTAATTCACTCAATGTTGGCTCTGATACCAACCTGTCACACCCCGATATTTCCACGTATTACCGGTGGGCCCGGTGGGGAGTATCGTGACGTAGTTGATATCATCATTGTCAAACAACACAATATATAAATGCACAACGGAAGCAAAAGATAATAATCACATCACAAACCGAATAAATAGTAATATCAAAGTATCACAACGGTCTGTAAAGGATCAACAGGCGGATCAAAAGATAAATAAGATCATTGTTCAACAGACTTTAACATCTAGAGCTTGCAAGACTTGATTATTGATGCCTGGAGTAGCCAGCCTATTTTGTATAGTACCTGCACTTAACCTTTTTGAAAAATACGTCAATTTACACTGGTAAATACAATTAACCGACTCATTTTGAAAAGAGTTTATGAAAATGGATTGAATGCACAGGGCACAAGTAATCTTTTATAACTTGGGATAATTATTTAAAAATAAACTTGTATACAATTTTACATGTTTGTCGTCCATTTAGGACCCGGTTAGAAGAGCCGGTTTAACAAGATTAATAGACACACCACTGGGTATAATACCCACAAGAAGATACCCTTCTTGTGGACTACCCCTTTTTACATACGCAACTGTCAGGTGTATGCCTACACCCTGTGCTTAAGTCGTGGCCATTTCTTACGAATGAGCCGAGGATATCCAGGACACGGTCATTAACCCCCCAAAGGTATTGCATCAAACAAGACAGAATAAAACGGTTTATGCATCTTTTTAATCAATATTTGATTGTACGACTTCATACCCGACCAAACAGTATTATTATAATACCGTACCCCAAGCCCGTATAGGGAAAATAAGTTAAAAGTATTTACCTGAGCAAATATTCAAATTTATCTCAACCGAATTCATTCAGCAAGTGCGTGTAGCTTTTACTAGGCTCCTAATCTAGAACGAAGGTTTTAATAACCTATTAGATTCCTAACGGGTCTTAATTAAGCCTAAACTTAGACCGGTTAGTTTTAAAGGAAGATACGGTTCGAACGCATGATTAAGCGAAGACCGGAATAGAATGTGATTTAGACCCGACAAGTTTGAAGACTTGTATAATATGGGTAAACTAAACACATTCTGGATTTTGAGATAAAAATGATAAGGTTCGACCCGTTTCGGCTAATTTATGCAAACTAGTTACATAAACCGAACCGAACGCGAATAACGCATAACGGGTAACCGAATGAGTCACTAACAGGTTTCCTAACTTAATATGCTTTAAATATGTCGTGATATCAGTAGGATACCTTCCATTATGCCCAAAACGAGTTTAATCTCAATTTAAGCCCCGTAGGTGTATTTTGGTCATTTAAAAGATTATAAAAGGGATTAATTAAAATTCTGAGATTCGGGTCTGAATTAATCAGCAAAACAACTTAATTTAATAGGTTATATCAGTTGGTGATAAGTCTTATATGACAAAATGGTTTTAAACCCATACTAGGTGTTTAATACGCGTAAAAAGCCGTTTTAAGCGATTTCCGGGTTAAACAGGAAATCTGAGTTTTCTGATCAGGTTATAAAGTTCAAAATACTTCATTTATTATATAAAATCAGTAGCAATTGAATTGGTGTCAAAATATTAAGTAAAACTCATTTTACAAGCAAAAGGGTATAATCGGTAATTACCGAATTAAGGCAATAACCTTAGGTTATGATTGGTTTAAAAATAATTAAAAATCTTCAAAAATCCCAAAATGTTATATTATATCTGTGAGTAAAAGGTTTGGTGTCAAAAATTTGGTTTAGATAGGCTTTACGCTAATTACGCCGTTTAATTAATAAAAAGCTTTCTAATTACGCTATTGAGCATAACTCCTAATCTAGACCTCCAACTGATGTGAAATTTTAGGGACATGTTTATAAACCAGTAACAAAGATTATTGTCCTCTCACATTTCCAAAAATCTCGTTTTATGGTCAAAAGGGCATTATGGTCAACATTAAGCAATTAACGGAAACGTGTAAACGAATCGGACAATCAACGAACCAATCACAGAGGATTATACTATCATGTAACCCGGTCCTAATGAAGCTCTAAGGAAATTCTAATTCATGCTACTACGGGTCAGAACTGAAGTCAAAACAAAAGTCAAAGTTTTGCGACTTTCGGTTCCGAACCGAGCCTAAACAGAAAATTATCGGACCGAACATGCTTAGACATGTTCTTACATTAGTTACCAAGTTATATGAGTGGTAAAACAGGTTACATGTCTTCTACATTGCTAATTATGCGTTAATTTAAAAATTAAGATTCTGTTGACTTTTTATAAACAACTTTGACCCGACAATTGTCTTAGTTAGGACGGGAATCAGAGGGTGCCCTTTTAAGGGTTTAATGCCCACATAATTACCAACTTATAACTACCTTAAGTTTGACTAATCACTGGACCATTAGTGATTAATCAATAAGTCAAACCTTAGTTATGACGGTTTGACTTTTAAGCTAATAACTAAGCAAAACATGATTAGGGAAGTTTAAGGAAGCTTACCAAGGTCCTAATTACGACTAGAGATGCTTAGGGTCTGCACTTGTGCTCCAGAAGTCTTCAAAGTTGAGTTGAGAATGGATTATCAAAAGTTGCAAACATGAGGGTCCTTATATAGTGATTTTGGTTGCTCAAGATTGTGCAAAACAAGTCTACAATTGATCTATGATGCATCCCAAGTGTCCCTACACTCTAAAAACCAGTTTAGGCTGCCCATGGTATTGTAAACAAGTCACAAGAGTCGGTTAAACGGGCTGGACAGACACCTGCCCAAGTTTTCTGTATCTGGGCATGCCAGGCGGCCCACGTAAGGCTATGCCTGGGCTTACGCGGCCCGTGTGACTATCCTGAACCAGCCAAGCAAGTTTCAGCTTTTGCACTTTTAGTCCTTGGTCCTTCCAAAAGTTGTTTTAACTTCTTGTTTTGCACTTTGAGCCCTCTAAATTGATTTCCAATGGCTTCAAGACTTGTACCAACTTTGTTAAGTCCTTGGTTAACTTTTGATTACCCGAAAAGTCATAAATTTCAACGTTGACGCTTTTAACCCCTTGTATACGAATTTTATCATAACTTTCTCATACGATAACGAAACTTGGTGAAATTTTTGTCATGCATTCTAGTGAGCATAATTAATTGTTACAAAGCTTTGGGTTTGCTAAAAGGTCACTCAGAGGTATAACTTAAACATGTTGACACATTTAACCCCTGTAGTTTGTATTCTCTCACTTTCTTTCACAGTTAGCTTCGTATGATCCATGATTCATTCGTTTAAGGGTATAAACATCATGTAGGGTTATTGTAAGGTATATTTATCCATTGTTGACATTTCAAACCCTTATATTCACATACTTTCCTTGTTTGTCAACTTTAGTCCCTCTAGAGTATTCTTTCACTTGTTCAAAGCTTATGACACGTGTCAACACATTATTGGACATGAAATTTCGAGGTGTTACATATGCATATCCCAATATGATACCATTTAGAATAAGTTTGATATTCTTCTTCACTCTTCACGGTTGACAACTTGACATTGCAAACATCATGTATGCTCCTCTGCATCCAGTGCTATAGTAAATAAAAATCCGTTAAAATAAGCATTAACAATGTTCCGTGTTATAAAACGAATAAAAAATACTAAACTAATTAATAAAAAACATACCTTTATCCATTTCTTGGATTATATCTAGATCTTCTTCAGTAAAGAGACCCGAGATCGAAGTAGAACCATCCTGAAACTCTCCCGCTCGTGCTAAAATCAGACTCACACGCCCCGTTGACACTGGAATGGCGAATAAGTCTCTAGCCATTAAGGATAGAATTGGGAATCTCGGGCTATTAACTTTCCACCATTCTAACAGACTGAAGTTCTCTAAATCGTTTTCAAAAGATTCGCTTAAAAATTTATCTAATTCACCAACTTATTCAACTATTTGTGCTTGCATCTGTTCCCTTAGTTTGTTTCTTAAATGTGTTTTTTGTCGCAACCCCCGACCCCTAGCCCGGGAGCGGGCGGCCACGAGATCCAGATTAGTGGTATCAGTGTTTATTAATTTGGCAGCGGAAATTAACATTAGGATCGTAGTTAGGAAATAGTTTATCAGAGTTAAAATGCCACACTTTTATAAATAACAAATACATAGGAAAACCCAAGTTTCCATTACAATATGTTTATAGGGATAAACCCTAATTTATTGAAATAAAACTTCTTTCTTGTTTAGGTAACTTTTATAGCCACTTTTCCAAGCCTTCAGTGCTCTCCAGCTGGATTCTATTTGGCTTTCACATTTTGTTACCTGAAACGCGTTTTAAAAAGTTTTATCAGCAAGAAATACTGGCGAGTGTATCCCAGTTTGATCAAAACAGGATTTTATATCTTTACAGTATTGAGAGCGACTACAATGTTTATATCTACCCAATTACCACCCACAGTACTGTCAATCCTGACTTGTGGTCATGCTACTACTCACAGTGTAGTAACAAGTAATGTATACAAAACCCCAACATACTGACAATAATTGTAGAATACATAGACTCAATCACTGATAATTATACTTTAAAATAATTGAGGTTTTGTAGAAACAGTTTACAAAAATAAGATGTACTCACATTGCTGTTTTAGATAATACTACTGCTTTCTGGTGACTTCCTGGTTATAATCTATTAAAATTAAACAATGCACACGTGATAGTAAGATAACCCAATTTACATTAGCTATACCCCCGAGACAGAACTCCAACGACTGAGTCAGGTAGAGCCTTGACATGCGTTACTGAGGTCTAGATCAATCGGGCAGAGTAACTAATACGTAACCAGGGGTTATAATACTTACAACGAGGCAGAGCATCGCTTTTTAGGGGTATTATATCGAGCAACACTATTGCTATTATAGGGACAGAGGAAAGAAAAGAATTGAATGAGAGACAACTGAGGTCGAAGCCTCCTTATATAAGCTGGAAACATGGCGGCTCGCGGCCCGCGATGGCCTCTTATATCTTTCTTGCGACCCGCGAGGGTCTAGGCTTGGTCCTAGTTTTGGTTAGTCACCGGTATAGGGTTGCCGGTTGTAGTGCCACGTGGTGAAAACGGATGCAGCCTGGTGTCAATGACTCGTGGCCCGTGACGGCCTGGCTTGACTTGATCGCGCCCCGCGAGGACCTTGAATATTTGTTTGTATTTGATTTTTATAAAAATAAAGGTATATTAGGTCTGTTTTTCGCATACGGGGTGTATTGTAGGACGTATAGGAGTATTTTAATGTTTTTTGGGAGAGTTGTTATATCCACCCCACCTTGTTTTAGATCTTGTCTTCGAGGTCTACTGGAACATGTGTGGATATTTCCTTTGCATCTCTGATTCAAGCTCCCAAGTGTATTCTGGTCCTCTCTTGGAATCCCATTTGACTTTGACAAGAACTAATCACTTGTGTTTGAGATTCTTCATCTTTCTATCTTCAATTTGTAGTGGTTTCTCCACAAACTTAAGTTTCTCATTTACCTCTATGTCCTTAAGAGGTACTATTAAGGATTCATCTGCTAAGCACTTCTTGAGATTACATACATGAAATACATCATGTATTCCTATCATTTCCTCTGGCAGTTGTAGCTGGTAAGCTACTGGTCCTATTCTTCTAATAATCTCAAAAGGTCCAACATGCCTGGGGCTTAGCTTTCCCCTTTTTATAAATCTGAGCACTCCTTTCCATGGAGAAACTTTTAATAATACTTTATCTCCTACTTGAAATTCCAATGGTTTTCGTCTGTTATCAGCATAGCTCTTTTGTCGATCTCGGGCTGCTTTTAGTCTTTCCTTGACTTGAATAATCTTGTCCATTGTTTCTTGTACTATCTCTGGTCCAGATAGTTGTTTTTCTCCAATTTCTGCCCAACAGACTGGAGTTCGGCACTTTCCTCCATAAAGTGCTTCAAATGGTGCAACATTAATGCTAGTATGATAGCTGTTATTGTAGGAAAATTCTATTAATGGTAAATGATCGTCCCAATTTCCTCCAAAGTCAATTACACAAGCTTTAAGCATTCTTCCATTGTCTGAATTGTCCTTTCGCTTTGTCGTCTGTTTGAGGATGATAAGTTGTGCCTAGTTTTAACTTGGTTCCCATTGCTTTTTGGAAACTAGTCCAAAAATGAGAAGTAAAACGGCTATCTCTATAAAAAACAATAGATAAAGGAATTCCATGTAATGAAACTATTTCATTTACATATAACTTAGCTACTTGTTCCATACTAAAAGTTTCCTTCATCGTAAGAAATGAGCAGATTTGGTTAATCTGTCTACAATCACCCAGATTGCATCATTACCTTTTCGTGTCTTGGGTAATTTAGTAACAACGTCCATTGTTATCAATTCTCATTTCCATATTGGCATTTCTAGTTGCTGCAATAAACCTGAGGGTTTCTGATGTTCAGCTCTAACCTGTGAACATGTTAGACACTAGGCAACATAGGTTACTATATCCTTTTTCATTCCTATCCACCATAAATTCTTTCTTAAGTCTTGATACATTTTATCATTACCAGGATGTATCGTATACTTAGACTTATAGGCTTCTTCTAAAATTCGGTGGTGTAGGTTTCCTTGTTTGGGTATCCAGATTCTTTTCTTGTGGAATCTCCAAATTCCATTTGTTCCTTGTTCTAATTCCTTAATCATTCCTTTTAATTTTCCAGTATCGTTCTTGATTACTATTTCCTGCATTTCTCTAATTTGCTCATTTAAATCTATCTGGAGATTTAATTTGAGAGAACTTACTCGTCTTGGATTTTTATGGTACTTTCAAATTAAAGCACCAGCTACTACATTAGCCTTTCCTGCATGATACTGGATATCACAATCGTAATCACTGAGAATATCCATCCAGCGTCTCTGTCTTATATTTAACTTATTTTGCCCGAAAACATATCTTAGACTCTTATGATCGGTGAAAATAGTAAACTTGCTACCGTAAAGATAGTGTCTCCAAATTTTAAGGGTAAAAATTATGGCTCCTAACTCTAGATCATGGGTTGTATAATTCTCTTCATGATTCTTAAGTTGTCTAGAGACATAGGCTATAACTTTTTGACGTTGCATCAACACACATCCATAACCTAACTTAGATGCGCCACAATAGACTATAAAGTCTTTAGTTCCTTTTGGTAATGCGAGTATGGGTGCGTTGGTTAATCTTTGCTTAAGAATTCTAAAAGCTTTTTCCTGTTTTGGTCCCCATTCAAACTTAACTGATTTGTAATTCAGTTTTGTTAATGGAATATCTATTCTCGAAAAATCTTGGATAAACCGTCTATAATATCCTGCCAGTCCAAGAAAACTTCTCACCTCTGGTGTGCGTTAGGTGTAATATGTTTTTATTAATATTTTAAGCCCATTTTACGCATTAGTCAAGTTTTAAATTTATAAAACACGATATTCTACTAACACTAAACACACACATGGGCAAGTGCACCTATCATGAGCGTAGTATAGCGTTGGTAAGGTACCGAGGTCGTCCAAGGACACAAGAGCTTTTAATACTGGTTTATCCTAACCGTCTAATCAAACTAAAATTTTTGGAGAAGGTTTTAAACATGAAAAATAAAAACTAAAAATGCTTAAAATAAAAATAAAATAAAACAGATAAACAAGATGAATCACTTGGATCCGACTCGCCTTTAATGTATCCTTTGATGATTTCCGCACTTTTGCACTTTTTAATAGATTATCTTAGTTATAGTAGTAGGCCCCTCTTTTGAAGGTGACGTTACCCTCAACCCAGTGGTTTGAGTCAGCAAGGATACAATCCCAAAGGCTCGGAATATTGAAAGATAATTAATTAAGTTATTAATGCGAAAAGTGGTAGGCCCCTCTTTTGAAGGCGGCATTACCCTCGGCTAAGTGGTTTGAGTCAGCAGGGATACAATCCCAAATAGCCGGTTTAATGTATTAATAGTAGTTTACATATGAGGGGATCAAGCCATTCGCACCCCCGCCATCCAATACTAGTGGGTATTGAAGGAGGTCCTAGTAAGCTTGACCCAGGTCCTTGCAGGATCTATACACTGAACAAGGCAAGAACCTTACTAAACCATTCCCTTAACCCCCGACCAGGTAGCCAACATATCTCTATATAGACCGTAAAGATATGAATGGTGAAAATCTTTTACGTTATATAGACAGTAAAGTAATGCCAAGACCCCATGGACAAATGATAAAGAAGTTTCACCTTCAACATAAGAAACTAGTTATTAAAGTCATTAATACAAAACCAAATAAAAAGTGCGAAAAGATTAAAAATCAAAAGTAATACATTAAATGCTTGTCTTCACCAAGTGATGTAAGAGACTTAGCCAAACATGGCCTCTGATTGACAAGAACTCTTATGATCAATATTGGATCCCGAGACTACACACTCTAAGGTGGATGATGGATGATGGTGGTGGATGTGGGTGTTGTAGTGGTGGTGGAGTGGTGGCATAGTGGGAGAGAGGTGGTTTGCCAAGGGATGCCTTTGAAGTAAGCCAAGCACCCCTATTTATAGCCTGAACAGAAGCCCGGTCACAACTCCTTGTCTGCTGGACACGCCCCCATGGCCATCTCTTTTCTCTTCCTTCATTAATTGCAGTTGTCTATATTAGGCTCCACACGGCCCCGTGTTCGCTGGGTACGGCCCCGTGTGCAGAAGCGTATCTGTACTACAAAGATTTGCTAGATTCTGCGAATCTTAGCATTGACCACTCCCCGTGCTTAGTGGGCACGCCCCCGTCGTGGGCGATAGAAGCTTCTACAGCTTTGTCCTTTCTGTAGACACCTGACCACGCCCCCGTGCTCAGTGGGCACAGGGCCATGGTCAGCCTTCTGTTTCTTGTTTTTGTTTGGGAAGATTTTGTCGAGGGGTCGGGCATGCCACGTCTATTCCTTTTCTTTGTATTTATATTAGTTTTTGCTGCATATTTGTTCCTTTTGTTCATTTAAGCTCGTTTGGTCCTGAAAATACAAAAGGAAGACAAAAGCACACTTTTTCCAACATTAGTACTAAAAAGGGTTAGTTTTATGCCTCATTTGATGTAATTTATATGTTGCATTTTAGACACATCAAATACCCCCACACTTGAATCTTTGCTTGTCCTCAAGCAAAACTCTTTATTCTGTGGCTTACACACCTAAATGGAATGAGTATAAGAGAAGTTTTGGGCTTGTCTTGAGTGTCGGGAATCTAATATCTTTATTGGGTTTTATTTTTATATTATTTACAATCCTATTTGTTATGATCTATTTACAACGTTTCATAAGAGAAATTACTTATTTGGGCATAACATGACTCCTTAAAATTCCATTTATATACAAGTTCACATACCTCACGGGAGATCACTCAACACTCGGCCGAAAATGTATTTTTGTGAAACACTCGAGACCGGCATGGAACTTACTTCTACTATATGCTTGCCAAGCAATCAATCATCCTCCTTTTTAACTATGAACCTTTGTAAATGTCAAGAGGACTTGGTAAAGGGTTAGGCTTGGGCTAAAGGTAGGTGGTTTTGGTTAGTGGTTAGTAAAAAGGGCTAAAAGTGTAAAAAGCGTCGGTTGTCGTGAACACTTCTTTTTGGGCATTTATTCAAACTAACCATATTCAAACAAGATTTTTGAGAAACTTGTTTGGTTATTGCAAAAAAAAAATTGTCACAAGATAACCGAGATTTTTACTAAAACAAAAAGGGGCTTGAAAAGAAAAAGGTTTTGGTGGGTAAAGGGTGTTTGTTTTGTGGGTTTTGAAATGAAAGGTTTAGGCTCAAAGGGGTTAACTAGGGGGATTTTGGGTAGGTGATAAAAAAGATGAAAAATAATGGTTATGAAAAGAAAATGGGTTAGTCCTAATGCCACCATCATTTACTTACTTGGGTTCAAGTTGGTAAGGACCGGGAATGTATCGTCTTGGCAAGTTCTAGAGTCGTAAGAACCAAGCAGATATTCACACAAGAAACGAAAAATGAGCATTTAGTTTAAAGATATATACTTGTATGCTCAATAAAGGCTCAAAACTCACTTGTTGTGGGAATGGGTTTGTAATGTGATCAAGTATATATAATCAAATTTTAATTAGATTTGTCATGCCTTTTTCATAATTTTCTTATGTTGGTTCTTTTTATCACGACACTATCAGTTGTAAATTTGTAAAAATATAACCTTTTTAGAACTTGTTATTCCCGAATAAACCCAAGGCAAGTAAAAAAATGAAAATTTTGCTGATTCCAGGATCCGGTGAGTTTGACGAAGCTTCGGTCCCGAAACGACGTGTTCAGTGCGTTTATTACGACTAAGAAAGGAGTAGAAAATAGATACAACACCGATCAGTCACTTATAATCTGGTCTCTATTGATTATTCAACGTTTACAGCACCACGAGACCAGTTGGACAGCATGTCCCCTCTTGGAACCAAAAAGCTTGTCCAAATGGGAATCCCAAGTCCCTATTTATAGACATCACCTACACCATGTGTCCATCCGATCAGATTGCCATCCGATCGGATTGCCATCCAGCCGGATGGTCATCCGTCCTGATGGACCTTTACAATATAAAAACTGTGTTCAACTTTCTCTATTCTATACAATATTCAACACACGCTCTATCTAGCTATTCGCACAGTGGCAGATGTACGAAATATGCACCAACAGATTCCCCCTCGGATGTCACCGTTGAATCGTCTTTAAAACTTTGAGAACCTTGAGACGTGTTTGAATATTCTGCAATCTTCAACTTTTCTGCAACTTCTATCAAGTATCTTGAAATCTGACAATAGATTCCCCCTCGATTGATGATCCCGGTTTGCTTTTGCCAAAGTAAAGCATGAATTCCCCCTGGAATGAATCTTCAGGTCTTTTGCACAGTTTACGACTCTTCTCTGATTTGCTAAACTGCAATCTTCACGAACAATCACCAACTTGAAACTAATCAATGTAGCATCCTCTGTTTCAACTTTAACCGCATCCAAGCTCAGTTTTTTATATCACAAGTTAGCACCACGATCTTCGCATTTTGCCTGCTCGATCTAAGAATGTACAAAAACTCAACCGGCAAATGATAGAAACTTCAAATACCCCACTGGTTAATTTCAAATCCGTGATTCCCCATGAAGATCTGATATCCCGTTTACCGTGATCCACGTTAACGTACCATAAAAATAACAGATCCGTGTAAACGGTATTCTCCACAATCAGCAAATCTTCATTGGAAAAAAAATCATCTGATAATGTAATCCGATCTCTGAAGCATTCGCCCACAATCAGATTCATCTCCTCGGATAATCTAGATCCCGGAAGCTTTCACCCACGATCACTCTCGAATCTCTGAAGCATTCGTCCATGATCAGATATCAACACCTCGGGTCATCTTGATCTCAGAAGCTTTCACACACGATCAGATTCACATTCCCCCTAACAATCTGAAGTCGAAACTACCCGAATACAGTTGCAGTGTCACGAATTTCAAAAATGCCGAAATTTCAACATACGACATTGAAATTTTTATTCCCCCTCATTTTTGCAAATTCTGACGTCTCTATTACCGAATTCCCCCTCAAACTGAATTCTGTTTTTAATTCTCTTCTCCGAAAAACTTGACCAAACTAAAATATCACAATATTCGCCACAATTGTCAGTTTTTCGTCTTTGCGGATTTTACAATTTGGCCCATAAATAGGCAGATACCCTGAATGATAAACATTCTGCACCAGTATCATGACTACCCCACTAATTTCCACAATCCGTGATCGCATTATCAAATCTGTTCACTGAAGCCCCAGACGGTGTCCCCGAACAACCCAACTTGGTCGTTAAAATCCCGAAAAAATTATCATTCGCCAATTTTTTTCCGGAGACTCTCCTCATCGTTGGGTTCAAAAAGTACCTGTTTTTTAGGCATTTAATCATCTGGTCAAATGGCATGTGACAGATGGTCATCCGATCAGATTGTCATTCGATTGAAGGACAAAGTGGGCAAGCATGATATGATGGATCGGATGGTCATCCGATCGGATTGCCATCCGATCGGATTGCCATTCGATTGAAGACAAATAATCTTTCAAACACCCCATAGTGACATGGATCGAATGTTCGTCCGATCGGATTGCCATCCGATTGAAAGCGTATAAACCTTCAATAAGCCTTCAAGTAAGATAGTGATATGGATCGGATGGTCGTCCGATCGGATTGCCATCCAATCGGAAATGTTCTAACAGCTCAAGAACACTTCGAATCACGTTTTTTCGATCCAGAATCTTTATTTGTGTGAATTTCTTGATGAAACTTCACAAGATTACGCGCGAATCAATTCCGAACAGATTGATGTCTTCAATTCCAAAATCCGTCCGTGAACTGACCTTTATTTTGGTGATTTTCTCAGATACCACTGCTGATTCCCGGATACGGCGAGTTTGACGGAGCTTCTGTCCCGAAATGACATGTTCGGTGCGTTTATTACGACTAAGAAAGGAGTAGAAGATAGATACGACACCAATCAGTCACTTTTAATCTGGTCTCTATTGATTATTCAAAGTTTACAGCACCACGAGACCAGTTGGACAGCATGTCTCGTCTGGGAACCAAAAAGCTTGTCCAAATGGGAACCCCAAGTCCCTATTTATAGACATCACCTACACTATGTGTCCATCCGATCGGATTGCCATCCGGCCGGATGGTCATCCGTCCGGATGGACCTTTACAATATAAAAACCGTGTCCAACTTTCTCTATTCTATACAATATTCAACACACGCTCTATCTAGCTGTTGGGATTGAACCCTATCAGAGGAACAGATAATTAGAGCCAAAACTGGATCAGAGCAGTGGACCCTGAATAAGCAGATGTTTACATACAAGTCTCTCCCCTTGAAAGTAATTTCAACATCTGCTGACCTCCTATCTGCTGATCGTACAAACTGCTGACCTACAACTGCTGCTCAAGTAAAGATCTGATGAAAGACTAAAGCCCTGCTGATTCAATCTACTGCCTTGAGTCAAGCACTGCTGATCCGGACAAGTACTGCTGGGTTCACAGCAGTGGAAAGTTGCAGCAGCTGATCTATAGTCTGTCTTGTAAAGTAATGTAATAGCAGTAGTTAACATAGCAGTGTTTGTATAGATTAGAGGTTAGAGTTTGTTAGGAGGTTAGATGTCACTTTCATGGTGACGTCAGCTAAGATGCTCAGTGGTTTGCTAGTGCCTATAAATAGTTCAGTACTTTGTACTGTTCTATTAGCTCTGTTGCATCATCGTCTTCTTTCCACGAACAAACAACTGAGCTCTGGCTGAGGGGGAGTTTGCATTCATTCATCAATCATTGTAATCGATATTGAAATAAATTCAATCTTCCGATTCATTGTGAAAAGATGTTTGATCAAAGTATTACTCTCGTTTGATTGTATGCAAAGTTTGTTTTCATCATAATTCCGCTGCACACTCATCCATTTTCATTTTAATTTCAAACACAAAATACAATCAGAGACAAACTCAGATCCAAAAATTGGTATCAGAGCTTGGACAGTCAAATTTTATTTAACAATCATTTTGACATAAATAGTTCGGCTCATAACAGTTGATACTGATCGTTTGTTCGTTCGTTGAAAAACAAAGCAAGGATTAATCACCATTAAAGTTGATTTATCAGTGTCTGTAAAATAACAAGAATGACGTCACAATCTCAGGATGATAAAAACAACATCGGCTCTCTTTTTAAACCACCTATGCTAAAAAGAAATGAGTACAACATCTGGCAGAGGAGGATGGGTCACATCCTCGCTCAACAAAGCACAGGTTGTTGGAGGTCTGTTGTCTTTGGTCCCCATGTTCCCACAGTGCCAAGCGCTGAAGATGCTAAAAAGTTTGTTCCAAAACCAGTTGAAAATTATACCGAAACCGACTATCAAAAGTTCGAACTAGATGCTAAAGCGTTTAGCATCATAGCATCAGCGCTGCCCAATGAGATATATGCTGGACTGTTACACTGTAACAGTGCCAAAGAGTTATGGGACGCACTTAAGGAACAGTTTGGGGGAACCGAAGAAGTCATTTAAAACAATAGGGAAATCCTGAACCAACAGTATGAAACATTTTGTCATGTTAGAGGTGAATCACTGACGCAACAATTTGAGCGTTTCAGTTGTCTTATCAGTGAACTGAGGCTTGTTAATACCACTTTTACAAACTCAACTCAAAATAGCAGGTTCCTTAGGTCACTGCCAGAAAAATGGGACACCATAGCTTTTGTCACCCGAAACTC
Source organism: Helianthus tuberosus (assembly GCA_030545235.1). Taxonomy (NCBI): domain Eukaryota; kingdom Viridiplantae; phylum Streptophyta; class Magnoliopsida; order Asterales; family Asteraceae; genus Helianthus; species Helianthus tuberosus. Next base: position 72,388,569 of record CM060383.1, read on the forward strand.
ACCTGAGTTCAAGGATCTGACCTTGACCCAACTCCATGGTCGACTCCTGACCTACGAAAGGGAGTTGAACCAGAAAAGGAAGTTACAAGAGTCAGGAAAAACCATTGATGATTATACATTCGGTAACACTGCTCTTTTGGGTCAAGAAGAATCTGGGAGCAGTGGTAAGGATCAGGGTTTTGATCACTTCATTGACATAACTGCTGGTGCAAATTTTAACAACCCTGATCCTCACTCTGCAAGTTATGCATTCACTGCAAACGAAAATCAGATATCAGACAATCTAAGTTTTGAACTAAATGACTTACAGCATTTTGATCCCACTGACTTAGAGGAAATGGACATCCTGCACCAATTGGCTTTTCTAAGTGTTAGAACTAGCAAATTTTACAAAAGAACAGGGCAAAAATTCCCAGGTTTGCATGGGAACCTAAGGGTTGGGTTGGATAAATCGAAAATCAAGTGCTACAAGTGTAATAGGTTGGGACACTTCGCTAGGGAATGCAGGAGTCAAACTAGTGGTCCCATAATCACTCACCCTAGCTCAAATCCTAGACCTCAAAATCAAGGCACTGTGCATTATGCCCAGTATACCCCAGCAGCTCAAGTGAACACTGCTCACTATGCTGCTGCCCCTGTGCCAGTGCACTATGTCCAAACTACTGTTCCACAGATCCAATATGTTCAAACCCCTGTTCCCCAGGCACAAGTGCAGCCTGCACCTCAAACCACTGCTCCAGCAGCAGTACAACCAGATCAACAAAGTTTTTTCACTCAAGGGTTTGTTGAGTGGAGCAGTATGCCTGAAGACCTTAGTAATGAAAATTTTGCACTTTATGCTTCTAATGATTCTTCTCATAATGAATTTTGTTTGATGGCATTAGAGTCAATACAGGAGGGGGTTGAAACTGAAGAGGAGCAGCTGAGTATTGAAACAGTGGATGAGGTGACTGAAGCAGTGGTTACTGCTATGGCTGGTGAACTACTGCTGGAAGAAAGTTCAGGTACCCTGATTGAACCTATGACAGATCCATGGTCCGAAGAGGACAAAGAAGAAGAGAAGGAAGAAAAGGCTGGTGAAAAGAAGGTGAGAGCTGATGATGAAGAGAATCATCAATGTGATTGTGCAATGATGGCTGCTGCCAAGGTATCTCCTCAAGTTCTACAAAAACTATGTTCTGAAAATTGCATTATTGCTTTTGCTAACATCAAAGAGGTGAATGAAAACCTTCGGGATAAAATCTTAACTGATGAAGTCAAATTTGAAAGATCTTTAAAAGAACTTAAAAACAAATTGACTGAAAAGGAAAAAGAGATCAGCAGTCTGAAAGAAGAACAAAGCATAACCAAAACTCAACTCCAAACTATGGTAGAAAAATACCAAGTTTGCAAAAAGGAGTTAGAGTCCACCCAGATCACATGTGAGAGATGGGTGGAATCATGCAAAGGGTATGAGGTTATGCTTGAAAAAACAGATAAAAAGCAATGTGAAATTTGGTGTTGGTTATAGAAAACATGATGATGAAACCACTGCTTTTGCAAAATCTGTTCAAACCACTGATGTAACTACTGAGTTCATACCCACAAACAAGAATGGCCAAGAAGTGAAAATCACTGACAAACTTGGTAACAAAATCACACTTGACAGACCAATGGGATCCTCTACTTTTGAGGAACTTGAAGACTATCAGTTTAAACCAAAATGGTCTGATGAGTGTGATATTCTTGAAAATTTCAAGCCAATGAACTTTACATCAACTGATGGTGTTAAAGCTCCAAAAGCTAAAGTCATACCTCTCAAGGACATCCCAGCAGTGGTTAAAACCTCTGCTGCAAAGGAGTCTGAAAAGAGAAAGAAGAAAGAAAAAATTGATAACTTGTTTTGTGAATTCTGTGAGAAAAGGAATCATCTAACAAAAGATTGTTTCCACTTAAAAGCTTATGATTTAAATAGAACAAGTGTCATTGTTTCAGCTGAAAGTTGCATTGTTTGTGGTAAAACAAACCACAAAACTCAAGCATGTGTGTATCTCAAAAACTTTGATGTGAAAAAGAATGAGTACATTGCTAAAACATCCTTGAGTCCATCATCATCATCAACATCTGTCAAATTCACTAAGAAACAACAACTGTTTGTGCCAGTTCAAACAGCTGTCACAAAACAGCTGAACCAAACATCTGTCAAAAGAGATGTTCAGGTTACTGATGCACCCCCTGCCAATCAATTTAGAAAAGGCAAGGAAAAACAACCTTACCAAAGGATTCCACACGTTTATGAGACCTACAAAAGGCCCTCTAAAGCCAGAATGAACAAGCATCCTTTTGGTTACCAGCAGGTGATTGGTCAGGACCCACAACAGTGGTTAGAGAAACACTGTCCTAAAATAGTCCAAACCCCTGACCTAACCACTGTCCATCATTCTGCATCCATCCCAGACACTGTTGAGACCCCATCCAAAGCCCTGCTGGCTTTGGAGACCCTAATGAACTGATCCTTTTACTTCATGTGCAGGGAGTTTCTGCATGCTTTGATAGTCTTTGGTATGTAGATAGTGGAGGCTCCAGGCACATGACAGGATGTAAAGCCCACCTCAAAGACTTTAAAATCCATGGAGGGGGTGATATATCCTTTGGAAATAATAGTAAAGGGAAAGTTCTGGGGTTTGGTACAGTTCAGTCTGGAAATGTAAAATTTGAAAATGTCAAACTGATAGACAATCTAAAATTCAACCTTCTGAGTGTGTCCCAAATGAGTGACAAAGGGTTTGGGTCATTCTTCACAAAAGATTGTTGTAGGATTGTTGGACCAGAAATGCTCAAAAAGATTGAAGCAATAATCAAAACTGGTCAAACAAAACTTGTTGCTCAAAGAAGTGGCAATGTTTATGTTGTTGATATATCAAAAGAGTATCCCAGAGCTGATGCCTGTCTGTTCTCAGCTGCCTCTAACAAAGAGACAGAACTTTGGCACAGAAGGCTGGGGCACACAAATCTTAAGACAATCACTGAAATTTCAAAAAATGGGTTGGTGAGAGGCCTACCACAAAAATTGTTTTCATGTCCTGAACATTGCATTTCCTGTTTAAAAGGAAAACAGCATAAAAGTTCTTACAAGTCCATTGAAGAGTCCAAAACAACCCAGTGTTTGCAAATGCTACACATGGATTTGTTTGGCCCAGTTCAAGTCATGAGCCTCAAGAAGAAAAGATATTGTTTGGTTATTGTTGATGACTTTTCTAGGTTTACATGGACTTTCTTTTTACACTCAAAAGATGAGACTGCAGGCATTTTGCAAGACTTTGTGGCACAGGTTGAAAAGCAATTTGACCTTCCAGTGAAAAGCTTCAGGAGTGACAATGGCACAGAATTCAAAAATAAGGAGTTGGATGCCTTCTGTGTGAAGAAAGGGATTGTAAGGCAGTACAGAATCCCTAGAACACCAGAGCAAAATGGGGTTGTTGAAAGAAAGAACAGAACTTTAATTGAGGCTGCCAGAACTATGCTTGCAGATTCAGGTTTGCCATTAACTTTCTGGGCAGAGGCAGTAAACACTGCTTGCTATGTCTAGAACAGAGTTTTAATAAACCCCAGGCACAAAAAGACTGCTTATGAAATTCTGTATAAAATCAAACCACTGATCTCATATTTCAAGGTGTTTGGCCGCCCATGCTTTATTTTGAACTTAAAAGATTCCATTTCAAAATTTGCAGCCAAAATTGATTGTGGTTCTCATCTGGGATACTTAACCACTGCCAAGGCCTACAAAGTGTTCAATACACGGACCAAGGCAGTGGAGGAGACTTTGAATGTTAAGTTCAATGAACTTTCATCAATGAAAATCCCAGCAAATCCTGCAGATCTGTTTGATCTTGAAAAATTTACTTTTGAAAATACTGCTGTCAAGACTAACAGTGCAGATCAATCAGAGGATACAACACCAAACTATGGGTATGAAATCATCATCCCTCAAAGGTCTGCCACAAAGGGAAAAGCATCAGCTGTTCAAAACAGTTGTCAAAGCTCAACCACTGCTACCTCAACAGTTGTTGACCAAAGTAGCCCATCAACCACTGCTTCCACATCCTCAAACACTGCTGAAAAAAGTCCTCAAACAGTGGATAAAAGTCAGCAGTTGTCCACATCATTACCTCCCATTCCACCACCTTTTGAAGCCACTGCTGGATCATCAAAGTCCCCAGCAGTGGTTAGCTCAGATGATACACATTTGCAGCCTTCACCAACAAATGCCATCATACCATACCAAGGAGATTTAATCTTCTTGAGACCTCATCCACCTGATCAAATCATTGGCAACATCAATGAAGGGGTGCTCACAAGAAGCCAAACCCAAAACATTTGTCTTTTTGCTGGTTTTCTATCACTCCATCAGCCAGTCAAGTACCAAGAGGCACTGAAAGACAATAGCTGGGTAGAAGCCATGCAAGAGGAGCTCCAACAGTTTAAAAGACAACAAGTATGGGAGCTTGTACCACTGCCAGAAGAGGTTAGTCCCATTGGCACAAAGTGGGTCTTCAAGAACAAAACTGATGAAAGGGGTATTGTTGTCAAGAATAATGCCAGGCTTGTGGTTCAAGGTTACAGACAGGAAGAGGGGATTGATTATGATGAAACATTCGCCCCTGTTGCAAGATTGGAAGCCATTAGACTGTTCCTGGCCTTTGCTGTCAACCACAACATGAAGGTGTTTCAAATGGATATCAAAAGTGCTTTCCTCTATGGTACAATTCAAGAAGAGGTATATGTTTGTCAACCTCCAGGTTTTGAGGATCCATTTTATCCAGATCATGTCTACAGGCTAAACAAAGCCTTGTATGGCCTGAAACAAGCACCAAGGGCCTGGTATGAAACTCTTTCCAACTTCCTTCTCTCAAATGGTTTCAAAAGAGGTACCATTGATAAAACACTGTTTCTAAAATGGAGAGGGAAGGATTTAATGATTGTCCAGATTTATGTGGATGACATTATTTTTGGAAGCACATGTAACTCAATGTGTGAAGAGTTTAGAGAACTCATGACAACTGAGTTTGAAATGAGTGCAATGGGTGAGCTGCAATGCTTTCTTGGTCTCCAAGTTCAGCAAATGCAAAATGCAAAATGGAACTTTCATTCATCAAAGCAAATATGCTAAAGAACTTTTGACAAAATTTGATATGAATGATTGTAAACCATGCAGCACACCCATGGCAACAAATAAGCTTGTCATGTCTGATGAAAAGGATGAGCTGATTGACCAAACTTTATATAGAAGCATGATTGGGTCTTTATTGTACCTAACTGCATCTAGACCAGACATCATGTTTGCAACATGTGTCTGTGCAAGAAGTCAATCAGCTCCCAGAAAATCAAATCTCATTGCTGTAAAAAGGATATTCAGATACATAAAAGGTGCTCCCACACTTGGTATCTGGTATCCAGCTAATGGGAATATCAAGCTTTCAGGCTTTTCAGACAGTGACTTTGCTGGATGTAACACCACAAGGAAGTCCACATCAGGAGGGTGCCAGTTTCTAGGTGATTGCTTAGTTTCTTGGCAAAGCAAAAAGCAAGCAGCAGTTTCAATATCCACTGCTGAGGCTGAATACATTGCTGCTGCAAGCTGTACAGCCCAACTCCTGTGGCTTCAAAATCAGTTGCTGGATTTTGGTATCACTGCCTTAAAGACACCACTCATGTTGGACAGCCAGGCAGCAGAAAATATCATCAAAAATCCAGTTTCCCATTTAACCACCAAACACATCGACATCAGACATCACTTTGTGAGGGATTGCTATGAAAAAGGTTTGATTTCTCTGCATCATGTCCCAACTAAAGACCAGCTGGCAGATGTGCTCACAAAAGCACTTGATACAGCCACTTTTGAAAGCTTGGTCTCTAGAATTGGGATGCTAAACATGGAATAACAAGCAAAATCTTGTTTTTCTATGCATAAAAGCATCAAAATGTTTTCAGAAAATCAAAAATCCATCCTTAAAAATAGCTAAAAATGAAATTTTCATTAAAAATCCTTAAAAGTCTGCCATTAACCACTGATTGTTCAAAAGTCTGCTCTACTTCAAAAGCCTGTCCACTGCTGAAAGTCAACCCCTGTTCTCTCATTCCTTTGATAAACTCTGTTGTTTAAAAGCAGTGTCTTATCCACTGATATGCTATCCACTGATAGTGAAAATCATCCACTGCTTTCATCAGTCACTTTCATAAAAGTACTGTCCTTCACTTTCACCAGGGGTTGTCACGTGGGCAGTATATAGTGGTCAGACCTTTTGTAACGGCTGCCACGTCAGCATTCACTTTCTTCCCTATAAAAATCCCCCACTCACCACCAAAACAGGGTTTTACTATCGAATTGAATTCTTAAAAATTCTCTTCTCAAAGCAGTTTTTCATCTCATCTTTCACAAATTTCTTCGATCATTCTCTTCAAAAATGACAAAATCGAAGCCATCCACAAAACCCACTTCCAAATCATCATCGAAAACAGCCTCTCAAAAGGCAAACTCCACTGAAATCCCATATAAACCATCTCACAATCTCCTGGGTCTTCTCACAAAACCAGGAACCACCAATATTTTCGATTCCATCATTGACACCATGGCAAAATCAAAGTACAAAACTTTGTTCACCGTCGATGCACCAAAGGGAGTTTTGGAAGAATGCAACCCTTGAAAAACAAGGAGACATTGCAACCACCATACACTCTTCTATAAAGGGTAAAGTTGTCCAAATCATGCCACAATCCATTTCAGAGGTCTTTCAACTCAATGATCAGGAAGGTAAAATTTCTTTCACTAAAAACGAGTTACAAACTGACTTCATTGAAAGAGGGTATGAAGCCACAATGATGAAGAAACTTACCTTACAAAAAGGTTATTTTCCTTCTGCAACCAGATTTTTATTTCATACCCTCCTACTATGTGTTTCAAATAAAACCACTTCTTTCAATGAAATCCCTTTAAAGATTCAAAATCTGGGATATGCAATTCTTCAAGAAGAAAATTTTAACTATTCTCGGGAAATTTTTAAAGATTTGGTTAATAATGTTGAAACAAAATCATTCTTACTGTTTCCAAGGTTTTTAAGCTACTATTTTGAAAAGAAATTCAATAAGAATGATTTAGCTGCAATAAACCAAGGTGATTCCACTCAAATAAACAGTTTAACAACTGAAACTTTTTCAAGAATGTTAACACCTTGCAAAACACAAGCAGAGGTGCCTGAGCAGAATTTAGCAGTTACAACTGCTCCTCAGGTATCTGCTGCTGAGCCCACTGCTCAAGGTGATCAAAGTGGCATCACAACTGCTTTGAAACCCACACCTACAATCACCAAAAAGCCAAAAAGAAAAACTCAAAAAACCCCCAAAACCCATCAAAAAAGCAACTCTGGAGGATGAGATACCAGAGCTATTGCCTGTGACAACACAAATGTCACAAGAAACCACTGCTGCTACTTCCTCACAGCAGTTGGTACAAATATCTCAACCCATAACCGAAACTCCTCCTGATTCTTCACAAAAAGATCAGGTTGTACACATTGGGACACCACATCATGATGCTCTGGAAACACTCGTTTCCATCATCCACAGCTCAATTCCCGGAGCAAATCCTCTTTCTTCACCAAACATCACATCCACAATTCCCCCACCAACTAAACTTCTGTTGGATGCAATTGATTTGAACCAGGCACTAACCAGTCCTTCTCAATCACCTATCAATGAGAATATACCTCAACAACTGACTGGGTCTGATGTATCAATCTTTGCTAACCCACCAACACAACCTGAGGAGGTTAGACCCCTTGAGTTACAAGTAACTCTTGGTGGTAATCCAAGTGAAGCAGCCACTACAACTGTTGAACCCACTGGTTTACAGTTGGACAGTGGTTACATCAATAAGACTTCCTTGGAGGCAATTCCTTTTATAGCACCTCTGCCAACCACTAGTGGATTTATTTATCCAACTGGCAACATCAAAAGGTTGTCAAGTGTTGAAGGAAGAAGACCCCAGTACCAAGAAAAAAGGGGCATCAGTGGTTAATGTTTGGAGTATACTCCCTACCTCTACCACTGATAAAACCACTGCTAGTGGGAAATCAGATGATCCCATTAAATTGGGTGATGGTTTAAAGTACCAGAAATTGACGGATCGTGTTGAAAAACTTGATAACTCTGTTGCAGAACTCAAAGATATGCTAAAACAGTTGTTACAAGTACAAAAGGTACAATCAACTGTTGTTCCATCTCAAGCTCCTGCTCCACAACAGGCACCTGCTATAAATGAGCTCTGGAACTTATTTCAACCTTTTCTCCATCATCAAGCACAACTAGCAGATCAGCAACATGAAAAACATGTCCAACAGCTGAGAAATGCAATGGAGTCAAGGTTCAAGAACACTCAGGCTGATCTAAAGGCTCTCAAAACTCAGATCCTGCACACTACTGGCACTGCTCCTCCAACAGTTTTCTTCATTGATCAACTTCTCCCAGATAATGCCAAAAAGGGGGAGAAAATTCAGGAGTGGAAAAAGAAGGGAATAGAGGATGGTCTTTACATTGAACCAGAAAATGCAAACATGACCAAACAGATCCCTCTGCCAGATGGAAGCAAGAAAATTGATGTGACCACAAATGCACTGGCAGAAGCAGTTGCAAGTGTAAAAAGGGATAGAGAGGCCAAAAAGAAAGCCAGGGTGGATTATCCGGATCAGGGTACTTCAGGGTCAAAAGATGATGAAAATCTTGTTGATGAAAAGAAGAAGCCTCCAAGAAGAGTAAGGCTACCCAAATCCATTCCAACTAGACGTTCAAAGTCTGCTCCAAAACCACCACCTAAAACAGCTGTTATAACTCCTGTTGTATCAACTACAGTCGGTATTTCAGTGGTTTCAACATCTGCTCCCACTTCAACACTCACCACTTCAACACACACCAAATCCACTGCTTTATCACCATTACCACCAAAAACAAAATCACCTCCTGCCAAAAGGCAGAAGACAGTAGTTGTTACAACATCTGCTGTAATGACAACAGTGGTTGGAACACCAGTTGTTTCAACAACTGTTAGTCAATCACAAACCACTGCCACTACATCCACCACCACTGTTCCATCCAAAACATCATCAGCCCCTCCTTAAACAAAGAGGAGAAGGCTATTTCTCAAAGATGATGACACTTCACCACCACAAACATCTTCAAAATCTTCAGTTCTTGTCACAATACCAAAACTTGTTCCTCTCTCTTCAGTTCAAATGTACAAGCCCTTACCTCCTGCAGGTGTTCAATTTCCTCTTGAGCTAGCAGCTGTTAGAGAAGAAATAAAATCTTTTTATTATGAGGATGACTGATGCGTGCGAAGTGTTACTTATTTTAGGTGTATATTTTAAGCCCTTTTTAACACTTATTTTAGCCAAGTTTTAAATTTATAAAACACGATATTTCACTAACACTAAACACACATATGGGCAAGTGCACCCATCGTTGAGTGTAGTATAGCGTTGGTAAGATACCGAGGTCGTCCAAGGACACAAGAGCTTTTAGTACCGGTTTATCCTCAACGTCTAACCAAAATAAAAGTTTAGAAAAATGTTTTAAACTAAGAAAATTAAAAACTAACTAAAATGCTGAAAAAAAAAACAGATAGACAAGATGAATCACTTGGTTCCGACTCGTATCTAGTATAACCTTTGATTATTTCCGCACTTTTGCACATAATTAAGAGATTATCTTAGTTATTGTAGTAGGCCCCTCTTTTGAAGGTGACGTTACCCTCACCCCAGTAGTTTGAGTCAGCAGGGATACAATCCTAAAAGGGTGGATTATTGGAAGATAATGAATTAAGTTATTAATGCAGTATTGTGGTAGGCCCCGCTTTTGGCGGTGACGTTACCCTCGGCTAAGTAGTCTGAGTCAGCAGGGATACAGTCCTAAATAGCCGGGTTATAGTATTAATAGTAGTTAACTTATGAGGGGATCAAAGAGTTTGGACCCCCGCCATCCAATACTGTGAAGTATTGAAGGAGGTCCTACTAAATTTGACCCAGGTCCATTGCAGGACCTCTAAACGCTGAACAATGGCAAGACCTTTACCAAACCGTTCCCTTAACCCCCGACCAGGTAGCCAACATATCTCCATATAGACCGTGGAGATATGAATGGTGAAAATCCTTTATTTTATATAGACAGTAAAATAATGCCAAGACACCACGGACAAACGATAAGGAAAGATCACCTTCAACATAAGTAACTAGTTATTAAAGTCATTAATACAAAACCAAATAAAAAGTGCAAAAGATTATAAATAAAAAGTATTATACTAGACACTTTGTCTTCACCAAGTGATGTAAGAGACTTAGGCAAACATGGCCTTGATTGTCAAGAACTCTTACGATCAATCTTGGATCCCGAGACGACTCACACACTCTACGATGGACAATGGATGATGGTGGTGGATGATGGTGTTGTGATGGTGGTGGGTGGTGGATGAAGTGTGAGAGAGGTGGTGTGCCAAGGGATGAGATGAAATGAATCCAAGCACTCCTATTTATAGGCTGAACAGAGAGCTGGGCACGGCCCCGTGTCCGCTGGGCACGGCCCCGTGTCCGTCTGACAATCTCTCTCCTCATTAATTGTAATTCGCAATTACAATAAATGCGCCTGCTGTACTTTCGACACGCCCCCGTGTCCGCTGGGCACGGCCCCGTGGTGGGAAATAGAAGCTTCTATAGGTTTGTCTTTTCTGCTGCTTCTTGGGCACGGCCCCGTGCTGGCTGAGCACGGGGCGTGTTCAGTCTTCTGATTTCTCTACTTTGCTTTGGAAGGTGCCGTTGAGGGGTCGGGCAGTCCACTAATATTCCTTTTCTTGTATTTATGTTGGATTTAGCTGTCTTTTTGCTTCTTTTGCGTTTTTGAGCTCATTTAATCCTGAAAATACAAAAGGAAGACAAAAACACTCTTTTTCCAATATTAGTACTTAAAAAGGGTTAGTTTTATACCTTATTTGATGTAATTTATATGTTGCATTTTACACACATCAATGACCCTGTCAAAAGGAGTTTGCCATCAACAAAAGGATATCCCTGGCCTAAAAATGTTGATGAATATTTGGAAATCAAGGCCAAGCAAGCAGAGGATATCTCAAAAAGAAACATACAAGGGAAATCTGACAAAGAAATTTCAAGAAACTATCAATATCTGCTCACACAGGTCAGATCCCTAGAACAATTTGCAAAAAATGTCAGTCAACAAATTTCAGAAAGAGCAGTTGAAACTTTGAAGAAAGACTACATTGAAAGCATCATGGCTCACAAGAAGTACAAAGGAGAGAAATACATGTACAAAGAGTGGACTGTTCCTGAGCTTGAAAATGAAGCAGCAAGAATTCAAGACATGATAAAAAGGAAAGTCACTCACACTCCTCCTGACTGGGCAAAGTTTAGAAAGAATGTACCTGACAAACTGGTAGAACTGAAAAGAATGAAAGAAGAACTGGTTGCTGCTGAATATGGAAACAAAAAACAAGTTGCTAGATGGAAAGAAGATGTGGTCAGGATCACCTACAAAAGGTTGGAGGAACTAAGAAAGAAAGATCCAAATGTTCCTCAAAAGCCTGACTATCCTGAAGCAGAGGTTTCAAAAAGACCAACAAAGCTGCAACCCAGGAGAGCCACTGCCCCAACTGGTGCTGCCATCTATAAAAGAAGGAGCCAAAACCAGTCAAGTGCTGAAACCATTCAAGATCTAAAAGCTGGAAATGCTATTGTAAAAGCAGGCCTTAAATTGATGATAAAAGAAGATCTTGAATTGGAACAATCTGCAAGTACTGCTCAGTCAGTCATGGTTAGGCCAGCCTCACCAAATACCTCAACAAATAAACATCTCCCAAGAAACCCACCAGGCTCAAAAATACAAAAGTGGGAAACTGACAAACAGACCTGCGTATTGACTTTGCTCAGGTCTGGTGGAGAAGTGGAGAAAATATCAAGGGAACAAACTCTTGGCCTGAGTCTTGAAGATTTACAGGATCTCCTTGATCTTCCACTTAGCAGGGATGATGAAGACACAGATGCCCTAGACTTTGAATTACAATTTAAAGGTCAGATAAGGGAACTGTTGATGAGGCAATAAAGAATTCCACAATAATGAAGAGTTTTGGCATTATCTGTTCCAGGGGGAGATTGTTGGGATTGAACCCTATCAGAGGAACAGATAATTAGAGCCAAAACTGGATCAGAGCAGTGGACCCTGAATAAGCAGATGTTTACATACAAGTCTCTCCCCTTGAAAGTGATTTCAACATCTGCTGACCTCCTATCTGCTGATCATACAAACTGCTGACCTACAACTGCTGCTCAAGTAAAGATCTGATGAAAGACTAAAGCCCTGCTGATTCAATCTACTGCCTTGAGTCAAGCACTGCTGATCCGGACAAGTACTGCTGGGTTCACAGCAGTGGAAAGTTGCAGCAGCTGATCTATGGTATGTCTTGTAAAGTAATGTAATAGCAGTAGTTAACATAGCAGTGTTTGTATAGATCAGAGGTTAGAGTTTGTTAGGAGGTTAGATGTCACTTTCATGGTGACGTCAGCTAAGATGCTCAGTGGTTTGCTAGTGTCTATAAATAGTTCAGTACTTTGTACTGTTCTATTAGCTCTGTTGCATCATCGTCTTCTTTGCACGAATAAACAACTGAGCTCTGGCTGAGGGGGAGTTTGCATTCATTCATCAATCATTGTAATCGATATTGAAATAAATTCAATCTTCCGATTCATTGTGAAAAGATGTTTGATCAAAGTATTACTCTCGTTTGATTGTATGAAAAGTTTGTTTTCATCATAATTCCGCTGCACACTCATCCATTTTCATTTTAATTTCAAACACAAAATACAATCAGAGACAAACTCAGATCCAACACTAGCTATTCACACAGTGGTAGACGTACGAAATATGCACCAACAATTTTTGAAAAAAATTGGGGTGATTAGCGGTTCCAATAGAGTTTTGTGTAAGGCTTGTTATTAGGACTTGTAAGATTCAAGGTTTCAGCATCCCCCCCCCCCCACTTAAATTACACATTATCCTCAATGTGTCCCAAAAATAAGTTTTTAGGTTGATTAAAATGTGTAAAAGTGGGTTAAAAACAAGATTTTATGTTACTGGGCAGCTGAACACGGGGGGTGGTGGGCTGAGCATGGCCCGTGCTCAGTTACCTGTTAGAAAATTTTTCTGCAGAACCCTGAGCACGGGGGCGTGTTGGTTGGCCGCGACCCCATGCTGCACATGCAGAAATGATGGAAAAGTTGACGAAAGGCTTTGTTTTCATGCATGGGGTACGGTTTTAACGTCCCTTTGGCAATATCCACCTTTTCGAGTGTGATTTATTCCTAAAAAATAAGACTAAACTAGAAAACATAAAAGTTAAACTAATCTAAAACTAAGGATAGTTCCGCGGAATGCATCCATGGTGCGCCATGTTTATAAGGGTCCTTGGCTAGACCCATCTTATCTGGTGGTTCTGGCTCATCTTCAATTAGGGGGTCGTCATTTTCGATTGGATATTTCATTGATCGCTCAAGATCGACACATATTTTGAATGACCCTAATTGAATGGGTAAGTTGTTTGCTTCCGATTTTTCAAAGCTTCGTGGGTTTTCACAAAAAGGTCATCCCAACACAAGTGGAGCATCATCAAGGATGACGAAGTCGGTTGGGACTACCGTTTGGTTTGTTTGGACTAACACGTCTTCAACTACTCCCATTGATTTTTACAATTTTTTGATTAGATAGAAAAATGAGTATTTGAAGTGGAGAAAAATCACCAATACTTAATTTTTCTAAAATGTAGTTTGGCATTATATTAACACAAAGATCTTTATCAATTGTAATATTACTAATAAAGGAATTTTGAAAGAAACATGGAACCGGTGCAATGTTAATTTCAAATGGACCATCTTTTATTAGCGTAGTTTGATCATTTGTTAACTTAATGCTTACCATTTCGTCAATTTTAGTGTTAGTGTTTAACTCTTTTAAAAACTTAGCATGAGTAAGTACTAAACAATGGTTTTCGAAAGAAGGTGTTAAGAGATTAATTTCTTGAAAATTAGACTCTTTATGAAGATTAACGTTGTCGGACTCACCTTTTTCGTTGTTTAGTTCATGTGTCGGTTTTTCACTTACTTGTTCTTCCATTTTTACCTCTTCAACTATCACTTCTTTAGTACTAATTACCTCTTCCCTTGCGCGGGCTTCCTCTTCCCTTGCGCAGGCTTCTTTTATATAGCGCTCGATAGTTTTAAGGTGTTCTATTATCTTTTCGGCTACGCGTGAGATAGTTTGTGGTTCGTTAAAGTGAGTGGAATAAGGATCCTCAAAGCTTGAGTTCGGAAGTTCGATCCTTGGTTCCTCATAATACTCAGGTGGGTTGTTCACGCCATGGTTCCTCATAGTAAGTATATGTAGGTGAAGGCTCATAACTTGGTTCCTCAAAGTATGAGTATGAAGGCTCATACCTTGGTTTATCAAGATATGAGTATGAGGGAGAAGGTTTATACCTTGGCTCTTCATAGTATGTGTATGAAATGGTTGGCTCGTACCTGGGCTCCTCATAGTATGTGTACGAAGGGGATGGTTCAAAGAGGTCATAATATTGTACCGAATGAGGATTACCACAAATGGTACAATACTCTTCTTCATAATCATCCTCCTCATAGTGATAGTGTAATCTCCAGAGTATTGATCCATAAGAATCACTCAGCAGACCACAACAGAGCCTCGGGACCAGAAAAAAAAAACAGAAACAGAGGCTGAGCAAGGCCCCGTGTTCAATGAGCACGGCCCCGTGTTCAGGTTCTGTATCTGGGCGTTTTAAAAAATGTGACTGGTTTTGTACAGCACGGGGGCGTGTTCAGCACACGACCCCATGTTCAGACTCTGTATCTGGGAGTTTTGTAAAAATTATGCAGCACGTTCCGGTATTCAGTCTACTGTAATGCAAAAACTACCTAAAAATGTAAAAATGTGCGCGCAGTTAAAAAGGTTTTGAAAAACGATTAGGCCGTCGATTTTAAGCTTTCTTAAAATCCTTGTGTCCCCGACAAAGGCGCCAAAAATTTGGTGTGTGTTAGGTGTAATATGTTTTTATTAATATTTTAAACCCATTTTATGCATTAGTCAAGTTTTAAATTTATAAAACACGATATTCTACTAACACTAAACACACACATGGGCAAGTGCACCCATCGTGAGCGTAGTATAGCGTTGGTAAGATACCGAGGTCGTCCAATGACACAAGAACTTTTAATACCGGTTTATTCTCAACGTCTAATCAAACGAAAATTTTTGGAAAAGGTTTTAAACATGGAAAATAAAAACTAAAAATGCTGAAAATAAAATAAAACAGATAGACAAGATGAATCACTTGGATCCGACTCGCATTTAATGTATCCTTTGATGATTTCCGCACTTTTGCACTTTTTAAGAGATTATCTTAGTTATAGTAGTAGGCCCCTCTTTTGAATGTGACGTTACCCTCAACCCAGTGGTTTGAGTCAGCAAGGATACAATCCCAAAGGGTCGGAATATTGAAAGATAATTAATTAAGTTATTAATGCGAAAAGTGGTAGGCCCCTCTTTTGAAGGTGACATTACCCTCGGCTAAGTGGTTTGAGTCAGCAGGGATACAATCCCAAATAGCCGGTTTAATGTATTAATAGTAGTTTACATATGAGGGGATCAAGCCATTCGCACCCCAGCCATCCAATACCAGTGGGTATTGAAGGAGGTCCTAGTAAGCTTGACCCAGGTCCTTGCACGATCTATACACTGAACAAGGCAAGAACCTTACTAAACCATTCCCTTAACCCCCGACCAGGTAGCCAACATGTCTCTATATAGACCGTAGAGATATGAATGGTGAAAATCTTTTACTTTATATAGACAGTAAAGTAATGCCAAGACACCACGGACAAATGATAAAGAAGTTTCACCTTCAACATAAGAAACTAGTTATTAAAGTCATTAATATAAAACCAAATAAAAAGTGAAAAAAGACTAAAAATCGAAAGTAATACATAAAATGCTTGTCTCACTAAGTGATGTAAAAGACTTAGCCAAACATGGCCTCTAATTGACAAGAACTCTTACGATCAATCTTGGATCCCGAGACTACTACACACACTCTAAGGTGGATGATGAATGATGGTGGTGGATATGGGTGTTGTAGTGGTGGCAAAGTGGGAGAGAGGTGGTTTGCCAAGGGATGCTGATGTGTGTAAAATGCAACATATAAAATACATCAATTGAGGCATAAAACTAACCATTTTTTAGTACTAATGTTGGAAAAAGTGTGCTTTTGTCTTTCTTTTGTATTTTCAGGATTAAATGAGCGTTAATGATCAAAAGGAACAAATATATAGCAAAATCTAACATAAATACAAGAAAAGGAATAAACGTGGGATGCCCGACCCCTCGACAACATCTTCCCAAGCAAAAACAACAGAACAGAAGGCTGACCACGACCCCGTGCCCAGCGGACACGGGGATGTGGCCAGGTGTCTGCAGAAAAGGCAAAGTCATAGTACAGATATGCAGAATCCAAGCACGGGCCGTGGTCAACGCTAAGAATCACAGAATCCAAGCTCAACACGGGCTGTGGTCAACGCTAAGATTCGCATAATCCAAGCAAATCTTGATAGTACAAATACGCTTCTGCACATGTGGCCGTGCCCAGCGGACACGGGGGCGTGTGGAGCTAATGCAGACAAATTGCAATTAATGAAGAAAGAGAATAAGGATGGACACGGGGCCGTGTCCAGCGGACACGGGGCCGTGTCCGGGCTTCTGTGCAGGCTATAAATAGGGGTGCTTGGTTCACTTAAAAGGCATCCCTTGGCAAACCAACTCTCTACCACTTCACCCACACTCCACCACCATCACAACACCCACATCCTCCACCATCATCCATCATCCATCTAGAGTGTGTGTAGTAGTCTCGGGATCCAAGATTGATAGTAAGAGTTCTTGACAATCAAAGGCCATGTTTGCCTAAGTCTCTTACATCACTTAGTGAAGACAAACATTTAGTGTAATACTTTTGATTTTTAATCTTTTCGTACTTTTTATTTGGTTTTGTATTAATGACTTTAATAACTAGTTTCTTATGTTGAAGGTGAAACTTCCTTATCATTTGTTTGTGGTGTCTTGGCGTTATTTTACTGTCTATATAAAATAAAAGATTTACACCATTCATATCTCTATGGTCTATATAGAGATATGTTGGCTACCTGGTCATGGGGTTAAGGGAATGGTTTGGTGAGGTTCTTGCCTTGTTCAGTGTATAGATCCTGCAAGGACATGGGTCAAGCTTACTAGGGCCTCCTTCAATATCCACTGGTATTGGATGGCGGTGGTGCGAATGGCTTGATCCCATCATATGTAAATATTAATACATTAACCCGGCTACTTGGGATTGTATCCCTACTGACTCAAACCACTTAGCTGAGGGTAACGTCATCTTCAAAAGAGGGGCCTACCACATTACGCATTAATAACTTAATTAATTATCTTTCAATATTCCGACCCTTTAGGATTGTATCCTTGCTGACTCAAACTACTGGGTTGAGGGTAACGTCACCTTCAAAAGAGGGCCTACTACTATAACTAAGATAATCTCTTAAAAAGTACAAAAGTGCGGAAATCATCAAAGGTTACACTAAAGGCGAGTCGGATCCAAGTGATTCATCTTGTCTATATGTTTTTATTTTATTTTTATTTTCAGCATTTTTAGTTTTTAATTTTCATGTTCAAATCCTTTTCTAAACTTTTGATTTGATTAGACGTTGAGGATAAACCAGTACTAAAAGCTCTTGTGTCCTTGGAAGACCTCGGTATATTACCAACGCTATACTACGCTCACGATGGGTGCACTTGCCCATATGTGTGTTTAGTGTTAGTAGAATATCGTGTTTTATAAATTTAAAACTTGACTAAAGTGTTAAAAAGGGCTAAAAATATATAACGCTACACGTACATCAAGTTTTTGGCGCCGTTGCAGGGGACACAAGGATTTTAAGAAAGTTAGGAATCAACGGCCTAATCGTTTTTCTTATTTTTCTGTTTTTTTTAGGATTTTTCGTAATTTTTCAGCTTCTGCAGACTGCAGCACGGGGCCGTGCCTGGTCGGACACAGGGCCGTGCTTAGCATCCTTACTGGCAATTTTTATTTTCCGAGTTACAGAGAGTTGAACACGGGGCCTTGTTGGTGCAGCACGGGGCCGTGTCGAACTCCCCAGTAATAGGGATCCGGAAAACAATAACTGTAACCACGACCACGGGGCCGTGTTCAGCTGAGCACGGGGCCGTGGTGAGACTTCTGACCAACAATCTTTTTTGTTTTTATCACAGGACTTGGAACCTACGCGCCGCACCTGAACTTCCTACCCTGTGTATGAGCTCCAGTTCCAATAAAGACATAAAAGAACCTCTAGACGAACCCGAACGCTTTCTAAGAAAAAGACTTAAAGCTAAAACCCAAGAGAAAGTTTCGGGGGACCCACTTCCAATGGCGGACCAACGCACCCTGATGGATTACCTACGACCCACGGTAGGTAATCTCGGCGCCGCTATCAATGCACCGAATGTCGATGCCAACAACTTCGAACTTCGGCTGCATTTGATTCAATTGCTCCAAAACTCCGCAACTTTCCATGGGCTTGCGGACGAAGATCCCCATTTACATATTACCAACTTTTTGGAAATATGTGATACTTTTCGGATCAACGGAGCATCAAATGACGCCATACGCCTCCGAATGTTCCCATTTTCGCTAAAAGACCGAGCTAAGGCTTGGCTTAACACCCTCCCAGTTGGATCGGTAAACACCTGGGATGAACTAGCCCAAAAGTTTTTGTATAAGTATTTCCCTCCTTAAAAAACGACTAAATTAATGACTGAAATTAATACATACTCACAAGAGGACGTGGAATCCTTATATGAAACTTGGGAAAGGTTCAAGGAGCTACTAAGAAAGTGCCCTCATCATGGTCTTGCGGTATGGCAACAAGTATCTACTTTCTATAATGAGTTGTTGCCACACACAAGACAAACACTTGGCTCTAGCTCCGGGGAACTTCTAGGTAATCGTCGCCCAAATGAAATTTATAATCAAATTGAGGAAATTGCTCAAAACAATTTTCAGTGGCACACTCCCCGAGGCACAAAATCTATTGCCCCGGGTGCCCATAAGGTTGACGAAAGCACCTCTTTACAAGCCCAGATCGAGGCCCTCTCTTCAAAAATCAAAAAGTTAGAAATGGAAAAATCGGCCTCGGTTATGGCTTGTGAAGGGTGTGGTGGACCACATGAAAATTGGAGTTGTATGAAAGAAATGGATAATCAAACAGAAATGGTAAACTACATTGATAATAGACCTGGGCCGTCAGGTTCTCCAACGGGTACCTACAACCAAGGATGGCGTAACCACCCTAACCTTGGTTGGAGAGAACCCGACAATAGTAGTAACCAACAAAATAAAAACCAACGAACAAACTTTCAACAACCAAGAAATGAGTCACAAAATTTCTCTCAACAACAACAAGGGGAATGAGAGAGGCTTGAAGATACTATCTCACGCGTCATCTCTGAGACCGAAAAGAAAAAACTCGGATCGATTCCAACAGTTGGATTTGAACTATAGAAATCAACAAGCTAGTATTCAAAATATTGAAAAACAACTAAATCAACTAGCTTAAAATTTCTCTGAGAAACAACAAGGCATGTTACCCTGCAATACCGAAACCAACCTGAAAGCACAAGTACATCTCATCACATTAAGAAACCGTACCGTAGGTCCCGAGGAGGCTCCGTTGCCCCCATTCGAAAAGAGTCCATCCAATCAATTCGCAACTTCACCAACACCCCAAAAGGAAACGACTCCTCCACCAAATCACGAGCCCGCCAAGAATCCTGCGGTACCCTACCCCGGACGGTTACTTCGCCAAAAGACCGATGAGCAATTCACAAAATTCATAAACTTACTAAAACAATTGCATGCCAATATTCCATTTGAAGAAGTCCTTACTCAAATGCCTAAATATTCAAAATTTATGAGAGACTTTCTCACTCATAAAAGGAAAATTGAATCATTGTAATTAGTTAATTTAAGCGAAGAACGCTCCGGCTTGCTACTCAACAAACTCCCACAATAGAAGATCGATCCCGGAAGCTTCACCATCCCTTGTTTAATTGGGGGATCACCCATACGCAATGCACTAGCCGATCTTGGGGCTAGCATCAACCTCATGTCCGCATCAATGTTCGACCGACTCGGACTAGGGAAAACAAGCCCTACAAAGATGAGCATATAACTCGCTGATAGGTCCACTAAATATCTACAAGGTGTCGCCGAAAATCTATTGGTAAAAGTCAGAGACTTTGTCTTCTCGACCGACTTTGTTATACTAGATATGGAGGAAGATACCAAGGTACCGCTTATCTTAGGAAGGCCATTCCTAGCCACCGCCCACGCAATGGTGGATATGAATGGTGGGAAATTAACATTGAGGGTTGGGGACAAAGAGATGGGGTTCTGGGTTGGGAAAAGAGTAGAAGACGAGGACCCGATCAATTACATGAAGGTCATAGACTCAAGTTTGGATGATGCTCTCCGACGGTGTAACATGGGATGTAAAACATTCCACCTGGGTAACATATGACCGACTTTGGGTCTAGCCAAGGACCCTTATAAACATGGCGCACCACGGAGGCATTCCGCGGAACTATCCTTAGTTTTAACTTAGATTAATTTTTATGTTTTCTAGTTTAGTTTTACTTTTCAGGAATAAAAAACACTCGGAATGATGGAGGTTACTAAGGGAAACTTGAACCCACACCCCATGCACAAAAACAAAACATCCCGACAATTTTTCTTCATTATAGCAAGTTCAGCACGGGGCCGTGCTCAGCCCAACACGCCCCATGCCCAAGGCTCTGCAGAAAATGCCCAGTTCAGGTAACTGGACACGGGGCCGTGTTCACTGAACACGCCCACGTGCCCATCCATCTGTTAATTATGATACTGGCAATCTGAACATGGGGCCGTGCCCGGACCAACACGGGCCCGTGTCCAGACGCCCAGTAACATAAATTTTTGTTTTTAAACACCTTTTTACAAATTCAATCAATCTAAAAACTTATTTTTGGGACACATTGAGGACAATGTGTAATTTAAGTGTGGGGGGATGCTAAAACCTTGAATTTTGCAAGTCCTAATAACAAGCCTTACACAAAACTCTATTGGTATCGCCAACCACCCCAAATTTTTTCAAAAACTTTTCATTTTTTTACTTGTCTTAGTTTAATTTGGGAATAACAAGTTCTAAAAAGGTTATATTTCTACAAATTTACAACCGATAGCGTCGTGATAAAAAGAACCAACATAAGAAAATTATGAAACGGCATGACAAATCCAGTTAAAATTTGATTATATATACTTGATCACATTATAAACCCATTCCCACAAAAAGTGAGTTTTGATCCTTTGTTGAGCATAAACGCATACATCTTTAAATTAAATGCTCATTTTTTGTTTCTTGTGTGAATAGCCGCTTGGTTTCTTACGACTCTAGAACTTGCCATGACGATACATTCCCGATCCTTACCAACTTAAACCCAAGTAAGTAAATGATGGAGGCATTAGGACTAACCCGTTTTCTTTTCTACACCATTATTTTTCAGTTTTTTATCACCTACCCAAAGTCCCCCAAGTTAACCTCTTTGAGCCTAAACCTTTTTGTTTCCAAACCCACAAAACAAACACCCCTTACCCACCAAAACCCTTTTATTTAAACCCTTTATTTTAGTAAAAAGCTCGGTCTTCATATGACATCCCTTATAAAAAATGAAGTAACAATAAACAAACAAGTTCCTCAAAGAAAATTTGTTTGAAAATGCTTTGTTTGAATAAAAGTCACAAAAACAAAAAGTTTTACGACGACCGACGCTTTTTACGCTTTTCGCCCTTTTTACTAACCACTAACCCAAAACCACCTACCTTTAACCCAAGCCTAACCCTTCCCCAAGCCCTCTTGATATTTATAAAGATTTATAGTTAAAAAGGAGGAGGATTGATTGCTTGGCAAGCATATGGTAGAAATAAGTTCCATGACCGGTCTCGAGTGTTTCACAAAAATACATCTTCGGCCGAGTGTTGAGTGATCTCCCGTGAGGTATGTGAACTTGTATATAAATGGAATTTTAAAGAGGCATGTTATGCCTAGATAAGTAATTTCTATTATGAAACGTTATAAATAAATCATAATGAATAGGATTGTAAATAGCATAAAAATAAAACCCAATAAAGATCTTGGATTCCCAACACTCAAGACAAGCCCAAAACTTCTCTTCTACCCATTCCATTTGGGCGTGTAAGCCACATTATAAAGAGTTTTGCTTGAGGACAAACAAAGATTCAAGTGTGGGAGTATTTGATGTGTGTAAAATGCAACATAAAAAATATATCAATTGAGGCATAAAACTAACCCTTTTTTAGTACTAATGTTGGAAAAAGTGTGCTTTTGTTTTCCTTTTGTATTTTCAAGATTAAATGAGCGTAAATGAACAAAAGGAACAAATATGCAGCAAAATCTAACATAAATACAAGAAAAGGAATAAACGTGGCATGCCCGACCCCTCGACAGCATCTTCCCAAGCAAAAACAAGAGAACAGAAGGCTGACCACGGCCTCGTGCCCAACGGACACGGGGGCATGGCCAGGTGTCTGCAGAAAAGACAAAGTCATAGAATCTTCTATTCCCGACACGGGGGCGTGCCCAGCTCAACACGGGCCGTGGTCAACGCTAAGACTCACAGAATCCAAGCAAATCTTGATAGTACAGATACGCTTCTGCACACGGGGCCGTGCGCAGCGGACACGGGGGCGTGTGGAGCTAATGCAGACAAATTGCAATTAATGAAGAAAGAGAATAAGGATGGACACGGGGCCATGTCCGGGCTTCTGTGCAGGCTATAAATAGGGGTGCTTGGTTCACTTCAAAGGCATCCCTTGGCAAACCACCTCTCTACCACTTCACCCACACTCCACCACCATCACAACACCCACATCCACTACCATCATCCATCATCCATCTAGAGTGTGTGTAGTAGTCTCGGGATCCAAGATTGATAGTAAGAGTTCTTGACAATCAAAGGCCATGTTTACCAAAGTCTCTTACATCAATTGGTGAAGACAAGCATTTAGTGTAATACTTTTGATTTTTAATCTTTTCGCACTTTTTATTTGGTTTTGTATTAATGACTTTAATAACTAGTTTCTTATGTTGAAGGTGAAACTTCCTTATCATTTGTCCGTGGTGTCTTGGCGTTATTTTACTGTCTATATAAAATAAAAGATTTACACCATTCATATCTCTACGGTCTATATAGAGATATGTTGGCTACCTGGTCGGGGTTAAGGGAATGGTTTGGTAAGGTTCTTGCCTTGTTCAGTGTATAGATCCTGCAAGGACCTGGGTCAAGCTTACTAGGACCTCCTTCAATACCCACTGGTATTGGATGGCGGGGGTGCGAATGGCTTGATCCCCTCATATGTAAACTACTATTAATACATTAACCCGGCTACTTGGGATTGTATCCCTGCTGACTCATACCACTTAGCCGAGGGTAACATCACCTTCAAAAGAGGGGCCTACCACATTACGCATTAATAACTTAATTAATTATCTTTCAATATTCCGACCATTTAGGATTGTATCCTTGCTGACTCAAACTACTGGGTTGAGGGTAACGTCACCTTCAAAAGAGGGGCTTAATACTATAACTAAGATAATCTCTTAAAAAGTGCAAAAGTGCGGAAATCATCAAAGGTTACACTAAAGGCGAGTCGGATCCAAGTGATTCATCTTGTCTATCTGTTTTTATTTTATTTTTATTTTCAGCATTTTTAGTTTTTAATTTTCATGTTTAAAACCTTTTCTAAACTTTTGATTTGATTAGACGTTGAGGATAAACCGGTATTAAAAGCTCTTGTGTCCTTGGACGACCTCGGTATCTTACCAACGCTATACTACGCTCACGATGGGTGCGCTTGCCCATATGTGTGTTTAGTGTTAGTAGAATATCGTGTTTTATAAATTTAAAATTTGACTAAAGTGTTAAAAGGGCTAAAAATATATAACGCTACACGCACATCAGATGCCTTTGAAGTGAGCCAAGCACCCCTATTTATAGCCTAAACAGAAGCCCGACCACAACCCCGTGTCCGCTGGATACGCCCCCGTGGCCATCTCTTTTCTCTTCCTTCATTAATTGCAGTTGTCTGTATTAGGCTCCACACGGCCCCGTGTTCGCTGGGCACGGCCCCGTGTGCAGAAGCGTATCTGTACTACCAAGATTTACTAGATTCTATGAATCTTAGCGTTTACCACGCCCCGTGCTCAGTGGGCACGCCCTCGTGGTAGGCGATAGAAGCTTCTATAGCTTTTTCCTTTCTGCAGGCACCTAACCACGCCCCCGTGCTCAGTGGGCACGGGGCCGTGGTCAGCCTTCTGTTTCTTGTTTTTGCTTGGGAAGATGCGGTCGAGGGGTCGGGCATGCCATGTTTATTCCTTTTCTTTGTATTTATGTTAGTTTTTGCTGCATATTTGTTCCTTTTGTTCATTTAAGCTCGTTTGGTCCTGAAAATACAAAAGGAAGACAAAAGCACACTTTTTCCAACATTAGTACTAAAAAGGGTTAGTTTTATGCCTCATTTGATGTCATTTATATGTTGCATTTTACACACATCACCTCCGTCGGTGATTCAGGGACTTTCCACTTAGTAATCGCCTCGATCTTTGTGGGATCCACATGAATTCCTTCATGATTAACTAGATGTTTAAGAAATTGTACTTCTTGTAAACAAAATTCACATTTTGAGAATTTAGCATAAAGCTTCTCTTTTCTCAGCAAATTTAAAAGTATATACTAATGCTCTACATGATCTTCTTTACTCTTAGAGTAAATAAGAATATATAATCTATAAAGACAATTAAGAATTTATCCAGATATGGTTTGCATATTCTGCTCATCATGTCCGTAAATGCGGCTGGGGCATTGTTTAAACCAAATGGCATGACTGTAAATTCATAATGACCATACCTTGTTCTGAAAGCAGTTTTAGGAATGTCCTCTTCCTGTACTTTCAATTGATGATATCCTGAGCGTAAATCGATCTTAGAAAATAATCGAGCTCCTTGAAGTTGATCGAACAGATCATCGATTCTCGGTAGTGGGTACCAATTTTTAATCATAACCTTGTTTAATTCTCGGTAATCAATACACAGACGCATTGATCCGTCCTTTTTCTTGACAAACAAGATTGGTGCTCCCCATGGTGATGAACTAGGCTGTATGAAACCTTTCTCCAGAAGCTCGTGCAATTGTTTCTTCAGTTCTTGCATCTCTGCTGGTGCTAAACGTTAAGGTGCCTTGGCAATCGGTGCGGTCCCTGGTATTAGGTGAATTCTGAATTCAACCTCTCTATCTGGCGGTAATCCAGGTAACTCTTCTGGAAAAATATCTGAGAATTGAGATACTACGGGAATATCCTTCAATTATTTTCCTTTAGTGTTAATGATTATGGAAATCCTATACACTAGTGATCCTTTCCTTACATAGCTCGATGTTTTCATCACAGAGATGAATTTTGTGGACCTAGTTGGCTTATCTCCTTTAATTGTGATCTTTTCACCCTTTGGTGAACTTACTTGTACTGACTTTTGATCACATAGAATGTTGGGATGATTGGCATACTAACCAATCCATTCCTAATATGATATCAAATCCAGCCAGATTCATTGGATAAAGGTTAGCAATAAAATTATGGTTTAAAATTTCTGTTCTTGCTCCCTGCAAGATTTCAGTAATAGTAATGGATTCTCCATTTGCTGTTTCTACCAGACATTCTTGTTAAAGTTTAGTTAATGGTTGATTGAGAAGTTTGCAGAACCAAGTATTAATGAAACTTTGGTTTGCACCAGAGTCAAATAGTACTTTGGCAAAAATGTCATTAACTAAAAACGTACTGGCAATCACATCCGGAATCATCTTGGCTTCTTCAGCTTTCGGAACAAATGCTCTGGCGTTCTTAGTAGTTTTGTTGTTTGTTGCTGGAGCTAGTTTCGGACAGTTCGGTTTGATATGCCCAGTCTCTCCACAGTTGAAGCATAGCTTATTGCTGGGTTTCTTCATGCATTCTTCTTCCTTGTGTCCCAATATGTTGCAGAAGTTGCAGTATATTGAACATCTTCCTGAATGCTTCTTCTTGAAGTACTTACCATAAGTTGCAGAAGTAGAACCTGTACCTTTCCCACAGTTGGAATTACCCTAGCGAAATTCCTGGGTAAGTTTTTGGGCTAGGTTCTTTCTCTGGTTTGCGTACGTACTAATTCATCAGTCAATGTATTGGCTAGTTCTACGGCTTCTTCAATGGTTTGTGGTCTAGCTGCCGTGACTACGTGTCTGATTTCACTAATTAATCCCCAGATGTAACGGGAGATTAACACTGGTTCTGGTGAGGCTAGGGTTGGCACTATTCTAGCATATTCGAAGAATATGGTAGTGTAACCCTTGCAGTCTATTCCAGTCATTCTAAGGTTTAAGAACTTATTAGCGATTTGTTGTTTTTCATGAGGAGTACAAAATTTCCTTTCAACTATGTTCTTAAAGTCAGCCCATTCCATATTATAAATTTTATCACTTCCTCTAGACTGGAGAATAGTATTCCACCATTCTAAGGTTGCATTCTTAAAAAGATTAGAAGCAAACACAATCTTATCTTCCTTTGCACATTTGCTTATTTTTAAGACTGCTTATGTCTTTTCTATCCAATGTAGAGCTGCAACGGCTCCTTCATTGCCAGAGAATTCTATTGGTTTGCAGGACCAGAATTCTTTGTAAGAACAACCATATGACATGGTTCTTCTTCTTTTTGGAATAGGTAATTGAAGTAGTGGTCCATTGTCACGCTATGACTGGGTTCAGTAGGTGGTCGTTTACTTCCACTGTTTGTTTTATTATTTTCTGCTTCCTTAACAATCTTGATAATATATGGCATAGCGTCTATGATTCCTTGTGCTACTATATATTGAATGGCACTGTTATCTATTTGGTTTTCATTATTATCATTATTCTGGTTTTCCTAATTTACTTCGTCGTCCATCTGGATTATAAACATTTATCAGGTATTAATATCACAGAATAAGATTTAATGCAAACAATCAGGCAAACAACTTGATCAAAATCGTCGAGCATTGCGACTTTTACTCTTTTCATATATATATATATATATATTACAATCTACAACGGTAATTTAAGTACACTACTAGTTATATATCGATAGATATTAGGTTATCTATTTTAATGAATATTTTTTTCTACTACACACACACACACACACATATATATATATATGGTCGGGATTTAGAGAAAACGATAGAAAGTGTGAGAACGGTGAGAACGCTTAACGATCGTCTGATCAAAACAATCTATGGACTAGATTGGCGCGGTGGCGTTTTCGTAAATAACATCAATTTTATTACGTGGACGCTCTTCATTAATGGTAAAAGGGTCTTTTGACTACTCCACATAAAACGCCAAATCATGAAATAAAACGCCAAAAACAAAAATCACAGACCATTCTAAGTAAAACGCCAAACTTAATTATAGTAAAATCCCGCCTTAAAAAACCGCCAAAAAAATCCTATATATACAACATCTCAAACCTTCAGTTAAAAACACACACAAAAACCCAAACGCCATATTTCATATAACCCATTCGCCTTAGAAACGCCAAAAAACCCAAACATCAAATATCTTCAACCCCAAAAACGTTTTTTTGAAATTCAGTTTGGCTGTCAGTAAGATTTCGCTCAATGATATAGACAAAATCCTAAAGTGAGGAGATAGTCCATTTCATTGAGTAAAATCTCATTGACTTATCCTAAACTTCCATCAAATTTATAACGCCAAAACATACAAAAACATTATTGAGGTTTGTTGTCAATAAAGTTTAGCTGTATGGGGTGGACAACATTGTCAGTTATCTTTCTTAACCGAGGATTAACAATGTTGTCCATCTCATACAGCAAAACATTATTGATTTTAGCATGATCAAAACTTGAGGTTTAAGGTGATCTTATTTCTTGGCGTTCTTTTTATCGGTAAAACGCCAAAAAAGTTAAAAAATTAAACATCGTTGATTGTAAAAATTCAAGATTGTTGGCTGAAGGATATAAACTCAATAACATTTTGCTGCATGAGATTGACAAATATTCAAGAAAAAGATGCTGTTGTCCGACTGTGTGCTTCCAAACAGCAACACAAAAAACTAATTGAAAAACAAAAAAACAAAATGAATCATACGAAAGTCGAACCAGCCAGTTAACATGATTCAAAAAAGAGAAAGAAAGAGACTGGAGACAGAGAAGATTTGGAAGATCAATTGTTTATGTATTCTTTTTTTATTTTCATTTTCAGTTAATTGTTATATAATAAAAACGCCATATATAATAAAAATGCCAAAACAGCCAAAATGCTTGTTTAAAACGATATCATCCAGTTAAACGCCACCAAAAAACTGCCAAACTATAATAAAATTACTTTGAAAAATTATTAAAAAAAACACAAATAAAAAAATAAAAAGCAAACTTGAAAATTTAACTAGAAACAGTAAATACAAAATCATTAAATACTGAAGAATTAAAACGCCAAACTTGAAAAATGAGACGTGTTACAGACTTCAGAGATAAAGCTTATCAAAAACATTAATTACAAAACAGTAACTTAAAAGACAAAATACTTTATTATAATAATGCAACGCCTAATTTAGGCGCCAAAAAGACATCCTATAAAATGATACATCTCAGCAACTTCCATTTGATCAAACCAAAAAAACAAACGCCAAATACTACTAAATACCACCCACTGTAAAACGCCAACAAATAAACTGAATGAATTATTATCAGAGGGGAGTACCTCAGAAAAGATTTTGCTGCATGAGATGGACAAAATTTCAGGAAAAAAGATACTGATGCCAGTCATATGGCATTTTATATTTTTTGTTCTTGAAGAAGGTTTGGATGAGGAGAAGATGTCAATGACACTTAAGAGTGGGTTCACTATAAAGATGAAGATCCAGATAAAGAAAAAGTGAAAAACCCACTCACACGTCATAGATCTATGTCCCCAAACATCCACACAAAAAGACAGTTCAACAGACGAGCAGGCAAAAAAAATCAAACCCATGGGTTTGTTAAGTTTTACATAAAACGCCATATATTTGATGACAATTCTTGTACCATTAAAGAAGAGAGAGGCTGATGACACTGAAGATTGGGAAAAGAGATCCAATTAGGATTTTTAATTTATTTCCTTCCCTTGTATTTTTTTTTCCTGTGGTTGAAATATAATTTAACAATAGTAAAACGCCAAGATATCACAAACACCAAAATGTTTATAAAAATAACAGATCAATAGGCCAACTTGTTTAAACGCATTGGAAAACGCCATTCAAATAGATTTCCTACCCCCTGGGTTCCATTGGCATACGATGTGAATAACGCCATAAACGCCAAAATGTTGATACAATGGAACCATTAAAACGCCATTAATTATTGAATTTGGTTAACGCCAAAAATCTCAAAAACCAAAAATTAAAACAACATTGGGAAAAAGCGGAACATGAAAAGCAGAAGATGAAAGGACAAAAAAGCCCCTCCGCCCTTTTCTAAGCGGCATGACACGTGTTGGGCCAGGAAGCGTTCTCACCGTTTTCACACTTTTGATCGTTTTCTCCCGATCCCGTTTCTATATATATATATTATTATTATTATTATTATTAGGGGTCGTTCCTCCAAAACTGCATTTCTCGCTCGTCATATTTGCACACGAGTTTTTATCCTATTTGTTTTATACTCTTTCCTTCCTCCACTAATTCCTCACCAAATGTGCGGAGTTCCTGCACATTCTCTTCACTCATGGATGGAAATGGTGTGGGTACTGGGTCAGGGTACTGAGGTATAGGTTCTCCATATGGGTACGGGTTGTCTAACATATTCTGAATATACTGGTCGGCATTCCAATACGAATCTAAAGGATTAAGGTCGGTATACTGTGCTATGGGATTTGGTATCGGTTCTCCCTGTGGATAAAGTTCCTGATATCTCCTATGGTCATCTTCCCATGGATCATATGCTAAAGGATTAGGTGCTGGGATTCTAGGTATCTCGTTAGGGTCAAATGCTGGTATGGGTAATTGGTTTCCTTGGTTAAGTTCTATCTCCATTGGTTGGGTTGGGAATAGTGGCAATGGTTGTGGTGTAATTATTTGGTCTAGGTTTGGATCTGCTGCAGTGGTGGCTAGTATATGAAAGTTTGCCAACCGTCTATTAACTGCTTCTTGTGTTTTGGGCATTTACTTTCCTATTGGTTGCTGCCAACGCTCTTTGTTGTTGTAACTTTCTCATTCGCTTTCTCCTCTCATGTGCTCCCCTACTAAATCATCCTCTCTTTTTCGAAGGGAATGGTTCCTCGGATTGCGCCTTAAAGATGAAGATTCCTTCTTCTGTATCAGCAGAATACCCCGAAGGAGTAGGCTGTGATGAAGTTCCTTCACTTTTGGGAAAACTAGCTAGGTGACGATAGGCGTCAGACGTACCTTGCTCACTCATACTGTAAACTAATAGGTTTTCAAATAACACAAAACAATAATCTACATGTATACACATAATCACATAGATTATTTCCTAACATAACTGATAAAATCTTGGTGTCAGCAGAACACTTCTGTGGCTTAAATCAGTGGTTGTAGCTCTGATACCACTCTCTGTCGCAACCCCCGACCCCTACCCCAAGAGCGGGCGGCCGCGAGATCCAGATTAGTGGTATCGGTGTTTATTAATTTGGCAGCGGAAATTAACATCAGGACCGTAGTTAAGAAATAGTTTATCAGAGGTAAAATACCTCACTTTCATAAATAACAAATACATGGGAAAAACCCAAGTTTCCATTACAATATGTTTATAGGGATGAACCCTAATTTATTGAAATAAAACATCTTTCTTGTTTAGGTAACTTTTATAGCCACTTTTCCAAGCCTTCAGTGCTCTCCAGCTGGCTTCTATTTGGCTTTCACATTTTGTTACCTGAAACGCGTTTTAAAAAGTTTTATCAGCAAGAAAACTGGCGAGTGCATCCCAGTTTGATCAAAATAGGATTTTATATCTTAACAGTATTTAGAGCGATTGCAATGTTTATATCTACCCAATTACCACTCGCGGTACTGTCAATCCTGACTTGTGGTCATGCTACTACTCACAGTGTAGTAACAAGTAATGTATACAAAACCCTAACATACCGACAGTAATTGTAGAATACATAGACTTAATCACTAATAATTATACTTTAAAATAATTAAGGTTTTGTAAAAACAGTTTAAAAAACTAAGATGTACTCACATTGTTGTTTTAGATAATACTACTGCTTTCTGGTGACTTCCTGGTTATAATCTATTAAAATTAAACAATGCACACGTGTTAGTAAGATAACCCAATTTACATTAGCTATACCCCCCGAGACAGAACTCCAACGATTGAGTCAGGCAGAGCCTTGACATGCGTTACGGAGCTCTAGATCTATTGGGCAGAGTAACTAATACGTAACGCGGGTTATAATACTTACAACGAGGCAGAGCTTCGCTTTTTAGGGGTATTATATCGAGCAACACTATTGCTATTTTAGGGATAGACGAGAGAAAAGAATTGAACGAGAGACAACTGAGGTCGAAGCCTCCTTATAGGCTGGAAACATGGCGGCTCGCGGCCCGCGACGGCCTCTTCTATCTTTCTCACGGCCCGCGAGGGTCTAGGCTAGGTCCTATCCTTGGTTAGTCACCGGTATAGGGTTGCCGGGTTTAGTGCCACGTGGCGGAACCGGGGGCAGCCTGGTGTCACTAGCTCGCGGCCCGCGACGGCCTGGCTTGACCTGGTCGCGCCTTGCTAGGACCTTGAATATTTGTTTTTATTTGATTTTTATAAAAATAAAGATATGTTAGGTCCGTTTTTCGCATACAGAGTGTATTGTAGGACGTATAGGAGTATTTTAATGGTTTTTGGGAGAGTTGTTATAGTTTTTGTGTCATATCTTCAGGTTTTTTCCGTTTACCTAATACTACTGAATCTGAAGACACAATAGTTGTATTAGAAGCTTGGGAATGAATTCTAATGTACTCATTATATAATTTTTTCATAGAATCCATAACAAGTTTGAAATTCTGCTTTGCCAACTCTATTCCATAACGATCAATAAAAAGTAAATTCAAGTAGTGTGTTTTGTTCCTTGGGTCTAAAACTAGAGCAAAGTATAACAGTAAGTTAATCTTCTCTATGCTGCCAAAATATTTCTGAAACTTTGCATTCATTGCCATTGCAATCTGACAAAGAATATCATTGCCAATAGCCTCATCTAATATGGTACGAATTTGGTAGATCTCATCTATGCATGAATTTGATGTTACATAATGTGTCCTAGGACCCTCTTAGTAATATCAAAAAACGGTTTCAAAAAATGGCACAAATCTCTAACACTTTGCCAATCTTTAGGTTTAAGTTCTTCATGACCCGCTTTTTCAAGTTTGGTTCTAAAGACAGACTCCTCAATATCATATCTCTCAAATGTTTTCTCATAAGATTGTGTAACCTCCAACATAAGGTATGTGGAGTTCCATCTAGTTGCTACGTCTAAAAGTAGGCATTTCTCTGTATTGGCATTCACAAGCTTAGCGAAATTGTTGAATTTGTCAATCCTAGAAGGTTATTTTCTAATCCACCAAACCGCCCACCTAATTTTATCAACCGACTTATTAACCTTTTTAACCCCATCCTGAACCACTAGGTTTATAATATGTGCAACACATCTAATGTGTGTCCATTTAGCATTTAAAAGACACTTGGTGGAATTTCGGAAAACCCTTTTCAAAAAATCTATTGCAACATCATTAGCACTAGCATTATCAACTGAAACTGTTAAAATGTTTTCAATTTCCCATTCTTGTAAACATTTTTCAACTGCTTTCCCAATGTCAATCTTCTTGAGGACAAAAGGCCAAGACTTTGCTCCTTAACTTCCACTCGTTATCTATGAAGTGCGCAGTGAGAGACATGTAACAAGATTGTTCGCTAGAAGTCCATGTGTCTGTTGTCAAACAAATCCTCCGACATTATTTTTTATAAAATCACGGACTTTTGTTTTTTCTTCTTGAAACATGTTGTATATGTCTTTTGTAATGGTGGTTCTAGATGGCACTTTAAATTGTGGTTGACATAGGCTCATGAAATACCTAAAGCCCTTTCTTTCCACAAAACTAAACGGTAATTCATCATGTATTATCATATAGGCTAGACCCTTCCTAATGGTTTTTTGATCAAATTTCCAAGCGGTTATTTTATTCCCCCCCCCCCCAAATGCAATTTGTGTTTTTCCACTAGATTTTTTAGCTAGGTACGGGGCACATTTGGGAAAATGTATGCTAAGAGTGGAGGTACCTTGACTTGATGGACACTTGTACGTATTATTACAATGCATACATCTTGCTCTTTTAGCACCATTTTCATCTTTGTACTTTTCAAAATCATTCCACACAGCCGATCTTGGTCTGTAGACTTTAGGTTTATTGGCAACTCGTTCAGTTGTTTGTGGAATTTTATCTTTAGCCGAATCATGTGATCCTGACATCTGTAAAAATAAAAATAAAAAAAAACATTTAGATGATATATATGCTCAACATCAAAACATATAATCATTTAGGTATAATCATTAAAAAATTAACACCTTAAAACAACATACGTAAAACACCATTTTTACCATGTTAAACTCAATAAACACATGTACAACACCACTAAAGCTTTAATTACAAGTATATCCATTAAAAAGCTTTAGTTACAAGTATATCCATTAAAGAAAGTTAGTTCATATTGGTGTTGTTGACTCCAAAAAATAAATAGTTTCAATTATGATGAATTGTAAATATCATAATCAAATTGATATTTATTGGTTTTTTTCGCCTGCTACTCTAATTTTCTTTGATATATATACATAATACATCAACTAGACAACCACCCTCTATTCTATTTAACCTCTATTTTATTCACAAACGTGAATAACCTAACTATAATTAAGATTAAAACCTTGAATAATCATCTAGTTTAAAACGTGAATAACTTAAATATAATTTGATTTAAATGTACCTTGATTGCAAACTTGAAAGTAGTTGAGTGATTGGAAGTTGGAACAAGAATGACAATGAGATGGGATGAGTACGTCGCTGAGAAATGAGGAGTAGAGGATATTGAATTGAAGATATATGTTGTGATTTTAAACTTTTAAAAATTGGAGATATGGATGGAATTAGTGATTTAAAATTTTTAGAAGATATGGTTGGTTGCATCATGGAATAGGAAAGGATTATTAGTTCCTTTTAAAAGATAAGACTATATGTAGAAAATATACTAATTATTTTAAAGTTATTTCGGGTTTTACAGGTTAAACCGTTTACCCTTTATTCAACCCGTTAACCAATCCATAGAACTATATTCGGGTTCGGGTTTACAGTTATTCGGTTACTAGTTCTTTGGGTTTTGTCTACTTCGGGTTTGGGTGACTTCGGTTTTGGTTTCAGGTTTCGGTTAAAAAAGATAGCCCTAATTGTGGCTTAGCTAAAGTGATTGCAAGCATATTAATCCATATTAGTATATTTATTTGATAATAGTGAATTTGATTCCCAAGTTATTAACGATCATTGGAATAAGTGTTATTGTTGAGATGATCACTAAACGTCTACTATTGGTTACAAAGCCAATGATCATGAGAGGAGCAAAAGTTCATTTAGGTACATGTAATTTTATATATATTACCATCAATTCACATCAAGCCAATAAGTTATAGTTCTCCCCATACAGTTGGTTTTTGGTTAGGAACCAAAGATGTCTCATCAAAGATTTTGGTTGTGCGGCATATATTGAAACTCATCCACCACACCGCACAAAGATGGGACTTCTAAAAGTTTGAGAATATGTTGGGTATAAATAATCATCTATGATTGAATAATTAAAGCCATTAGTGAGAAATTTGTTTATGGCTCATTGGTTTTCACTTTAGTGAATGAATGTTCCCAACATTAGAGGGAGATAACAAGCAGTTGGAAAGTGAAAAGTGAAATGAATTATCATGTCATCTTAATCCTCAGACTATAAACTATGAACTAGAAGTTCAAAGGATAATTCATTTACCAATATTAAAGAACAAATTACCAGACAAGTTCACTGACCTAAATAGAGTGACTAAGTAAGTCGCATAATCAACTGCTTATGCTCCAGTCATATTTGTATCTCAAGAAGACAACCACATATTTTGTAATGAGTCTATTGCACGCCTAAAGTGTGGTAGACTAGTTGATTCCAATAATACAATTCATTGAAAATTGGAGCAAGTAATTAAGATGCTCAAGTCAAGGTTATAGTAATAAGATCTCCTGAAGAGATAATAGACATGAGATGAACCATCAGGTACCTGAAAATAAAGAGATCTCGATAAGTTGCATCATGTCTAATATATGTATGGAATCGAAATAAAAAAAATCGACGTCGTTATACTTTTGTATATAATGTAGCGCTTAAAATGATTAAATGATGAGGATCAAGATTTAAGATCTGCCTATGAATGAATATTAAGAAATGATTGGCCAAAATAGAAAGACGCAAATAAGGCAGAGTATAATTTCCTAATGAAATGGAAAGTTTTCTAACCAACTGAATATGTAAAGTATGTTGGATACAAATGGGTCTTTTATGCGAATCATGTGAAAATCAAATTAAATGAGATAAGACAAAATTGGTGGCACTATGATTATCGCAAAAACCATGATTGATTATAAAGAGACACATTCTCAAGTGGTGGATGCAATGACTTTCCAATACTTTACTCGTCTGGTAATATAAAGAGAGAATTGATATTCGTCTTATGAATGTTATGTATCACTTGATACTGAGGATTAAATTATGTAGGTCATGTAAAGTAAGTTCTCAAGAACAATGTGATCATTTATACATATTCGGATTTGAATAGGTTATCGTTATTTTACATGTTGTATATAATTGGAACTCCCGATGAGTTTCTAAAGCAATTGAGTGCTTAAAAGGTTAATTGACACATCTTAACGATGTAATACTTTGGCACCAAGAAACATAAATAGAAAACTTGTACCCGGTGATTGAGATATCTCAATAAATAGCGTACACGCATGGTACAATATGGATTTTGAAGATTAAAGCAAGTGCTCATGACATTTTTGCATATGATATAGATATCTATGTGTGAAATGGGAAAATTTATGTAGCAAAACTTCTAAAGAGTGAAAGCACATGCATATTTGGATAAGATGGAAAGAATTCCCTCATGGATTGATAATGCTAGAAGCATTAATGATGTCAAAACCTCAAGAATGTATTATATGAAGTTGACAAAATACGTATGGACTAAATGGTCGAGATGAGTGTTGTACAACTCGAGATATTCGGATAAAGAGGGATATAAGTTTGATTAAATTAGCCATGTTCTATCAACATTCTACTTTTAAAAGTTCACTATAATCGCAATTTACAGTAATGATGTCTAGACATCATCGAGCTTTTAGAGGGAGCATTTTTGAATGACCTTGGCATGGTCTAATTATTACTAGAACTGCAGTTCGAGTATATATGTAATTATATTTTACCAACCTCTCAAGTACATCTAGAAGATGATGTTTGGATATTTTAGTATGAACATAGTTGAACTTTAAAGGTTGTTAAGTCATTTGTTATAAGAAATCCCTATTATCATCTCCTACCAAAGTAGAGATTCTCATTATAGAAGTACCATCGTTAAATGCATAAGTGCACTAATATGTTTTGCTAGCTATGTATGGTTATAATATCTTTCACTTGAGCTTATTGTCATGATATAACCTTTGTCAACTGAAGAGACATTGGAATGAGTTCAAAGAAATATTTCAAGTATAACCAATATTTGATTATATTTTACTAACCCATCAAAACAAGTTTGGTTAGCCTTGTAGATGCAGGAATGTAACAAAACACATGTGACAACCCGTATTTTCAAGGTCTTTTCCTAATTTCTCTAACCTTCTGTTTTTCATTGTAATTATGTGTTCGTGTGTAAATTTAATGAATGTGTTGGCATATTTGAATGTTATAAGTGAAGTAATATAAGTTGTTAATGGTTAAGTGGTTATGTTTCACGATATTTAACCATACACGAACTCCGGGTCGCACACCCCTCCACAACCACTCACACTCGTGCATATCGATCCCGACCCAAACCCCTTTCACTTGTGTCTCGGTTCTTAGCTCAAACAGAGGCTAAAGTTGGGCCCGGCCCACAGGTGGAGCGCATACATGCACACATAATTTTGTGTGTATGGTTTCCATTATCATGCAACACAACAAAACTCTAACTTCTTCTCCTCTTCTCCTTTTTTGTGGTGATCGACGGCAGCCCCTACCCACCATTCAAAGCTTCATCTTTTGCTCTAGCACACTCTTCCATTCTACATCTCTTGGTTAGTATGTTGATCCTTGTGTTGATTGAGTTCCCTTGATTGATTCTTGGTTGTGGTTATACTTGTTGATTTATGTTGTCATGTATGAGAGCAAAGCATGATCTAGGGTTGTGCTAGCAATTGATGTGAATGTTACTTATGAGTAAATGTATGTTTAGATTATATAGATGATGTTGGTTAACTAGGATTCATAAAAATTGAATATAAGACTTCAGGGAATCATTGAAATAAATCGTGTAGTTTGATCTGATTTGAATGTGGGTTAGGATGTTAATCTCTATTAATGATTAAATGATGATTTTTTTGTTTATGTGGATCGAAGAACAAGTTGTAGAAAATGATGATTTTTGTAAGTTTTGATGATAAACTGATGTTATGATCCGGGTGTGCTCATGGTGTTTATTGAGTCGTTTTAGGTGATCATTGGTAATGATTTAGATCGTAATTAGGGTTCATATGAAACAATGGAAAGTTGTAGATACATGGAAAGTTTGTTGTGATCGTGTAAGCAGGAATGTGTAACTGATTTCCATGATTTAAGGCAACGTATAACGGGCACCGCACACCTACTGGCCGCACATTAATATGTCGCACACTTCAATAGGGTACACCCTAGACTGCATGACGTACAACCCCTGGATGCATGGCCGCACACTATGGTGAGGCCGCACACTCTTTTGTGGTCCCATAACATAGTGGGCCGCACATTCGTGTTAGACTGTTTAAATCCTTGGCCGCACACTTACTTG
This sequence comes from Helianthus tuberosus, assembly GCA_030545235.1. Classification (NCBI taxonomy): domain Eukaryota; kingdom Viridiplantae; phylum Streptophyta; class Magnoliopsida; order Asterales; family Asteraceae; genus Helianthus; species Helianthus tuberosus. The sequence goes on from CM060383.1 coordinate 72,426,996, forward strand.
CATCGGGCCAGGCACAGATTGTTCCTTCGGAAACTTTAACTGGTGACTTGATCTCCACCTACAATATTGTTCCTTCGGAAACTTTAACTGGTCAAGGAAAGAAGGAATATCATTTTCTTTTCAAAATGGAGGAGCAATATGTTATCCTTGTAGATCATAAAGGGATCGAAGGAAGGAAGCCACTGTGGCACTCTATTTGCTCTCCTCTGAAAGCTACCGGAAGACGGGAATGGCGAACACCGTGGCAACCACCACACCCCATTGAGACTGAACCAAACGCCACCGGAAGACGAGAGTGGCGACCGCCTTGGACCGAGCATTCCCTCCTTGAGGACAAGGACGTTTTTAGGGTGGGAGTATTGATACGTGCTTAATCCACACAAAGATGCCATGTCACACATGTTTAGGCCATTTATGCATTTGTTTTCTAGTACTGCATAATATTAGGAGTAGTTAAATTACTAAAGCATTTTCTATTATTGCAATTTGTAGGTCACGTATCCATGTTGATGTTAATGTTGCATGCATGTTCCTTGAAAGAGGGAGTAGTGGTAAGTTAGGATAGTTTTGCATATTTATTTCGATGTACTGCATAATAGAAAAAGAAGAGAAAATTGTTGCAAAACTAGTCTTGTTCTTTATCTTTGTTTTTGGAGCTTGACCCCCTATAAGGGTTATCTATCTTGGGAGTTTGTAGGTTTTCTCCGTAAACCTATCAGCCAAAATGCACAAACATCCATTTAAACCTTGATTCTTCCTCACTGTGTTATCTGAGCATAAATCTAGATTTAATCCAATGCCAAAATTCATATTCCACGATCCTACAGTATGTATTTTGTTCCCCAAATTAGGTTCTACAAACCAATGAACTAGGAAAACAAAAAAAATCATCAGGGAGAGTATATTTTTGTCGCAGGTTCTGAACGCGCGGATTCTTATCATTAGTTAGATGCTCACCAGAGAGGATTCTCGTCGTCGGATTCTGAACACGTGGTTCTGAACAAGATTGTTCTTATCGTCGGATTCTCGTCGCCGATTCTGAACAAGATGATTCTTATCACCAGTTTGGTGGTTTTCCGGTCGTGGGAGGGATGAGAGTCGTACCTCTAAGTCATGGGAGAGAATGAAAGGTTGTAGGGTTTTTTATTTTTAATGTTTAGAAGGCTATTTGTGTCATTTTGCTATAAGAAGGGGAAATATGTAATTTAACTTTTAGGTTGGGTAAATGTGTAATTAGAGTTTGAAATAGGGGGATATATGTAATAATCCCTGAAAATAAATGATTTTAAAAATGAATGACTTTAAAAAATGAATTGTTTTAAAAGCATATGATTTTAAAAAAGGATGAAAAATATAAACTATTTAATGAACGACTTTAAAAAAACTTCTTCAAAAACAAATAGTCTAAAAAGAAACGATTTTAAAAACGATAGACGGTTTTAAAAAGGTTAAAAAGCGACATTTATACAAAAAACTATTAAAGAAAATACGTATTTATTTGTATATTTAAAATACATTTTGTTAAATAAGAATCGCAAAATAACGAAATAAAAAAATTAAGTAATTGCACAAAAAAATATTAAAAGAAATTTATAACTTACTTAAACAGTCCCTAAGGTGTAAAAGGACTATACCACCCTTACACTTAATTGGAAAAAGTAACACAGTCCCTAAGGTGTAAAAGGACTATACCACCCTTACACTTAATTGGAAAAAGTAACAGATCGAGTTAGTGTTAGAGCCAAACCTATTATAAAATACAATCCTAAGGTCTGATATGTTAAAAGTTTCATTTTTAGACTAAAGAGATTAAATTGGTTAAATAACAAGGGCCAAAATAGTAATTTACTTTTTGTTTATACAAAACGACTAGCTACATGAATCATCTTTACTACCAAAGATGTAAAGCATAAAACGATAAAGGTATATGTTTTTATTTTCAATCTGTAAACTTTATTAACACAAGAACTGAACCAAGAGTCGAAAACCACCCCTACAAAGCAGGATCAGGAGCAACCTCAAAACCAACCAAAAACACAAAATACACTTTACATCAGATCAAAATTGTATCACTTTGACCATAGAATAGACTTGCTTTTTATTCATCTATTTTTGTACATTCCCCAATAACACATCTTCTATGACTTCGATGCAATTTCTTATTTCTCGCTTTCTATATCCGTCAACAACTCAACACGCTATGACCATTATCCCTTGAAACACCTCGTTCCCAACGATAAAGATAAAGATATACACGTCTAATATTTAATTCTGAAATATGATTTGATAAACAAAATATATATATGATGACATCAGTTTCTAATAAGTTAATACTCTGTGTGTTTTATTTATTACAACATATACATGCACACACTTTATTCACGGAACTTGCTTTTAAGCAACAACTATGACCAAATTATAGAAGAATTAAGTCACTTAATGATCACAAAGGTAGGCCTTACTAGAAAATTTTAATCTCTCTTTTCAAATGATTTTTCTCATGAAAACATAATGGACAAAATAAAAGCAAGGATACCATTCCTAACCAATTTAAAATTTTCAACTCTTAGGTTATGTTGACACGAAATTTTTAGAATACTTAATTGCTTAATCATTTGGCATTTGGAAATTAGCTTTCTTTAACCAAAAGGTATTTGTTTGAATTATAATATCTATAATTATATTCAAAAGAATAAAAATATGAATTATATTCAAACGAATAAAATCAGAAGTAGCGTTAAATAAAACTTTGGAGAACACCATGGACATGCTGAGCAATGTGTAGAGTTTTGTTATGTAGGTTGTAACTCCTTGGAGCCATCCAAAATCATAATGCTAATTTGTAAAAAATCCATAACAAACACCTATTTTGCAATTGAATTGCTATGCAGCTACAAGTTTCATAGCTAAATTATTTCGCTACAAAATTATATTTATGACAATTTCAGCTATAAAAATGGACATCATTTTAGCTACATATTTTGCTACAAAAATATTTTAGCTACATATTTTGCTAAAGATATGCGCATATAATGTATATATGTGTGGGCGCTCGGAGGGCAAAAGTGAAAGTGCACTAATTTTAACGTTATTTTACTAATTTCGTGAAAATAACGTTAAAAGAGGGGGATGGTTAATCATGCATCATGTAGTGGCGTTGATAGCCGAAAGACAAGGGGGTACATGCACTAATCGGCAGTTGTCTCAATTGCTGAGTGTTATGTGCCTTATGTCCAAGGCTTGATGCAAAACTACTATCGAGCTAGCCGGGGGTCTCACTGGAAGCAACCTCTCTATTACTACGGGGTAGAGGTAAGGCTGTCTACATCTTACCCTCCTCAGACCCTACCTTAGCTTTGCTATTGGTGGGATTTACTGAGTATGATGATGATGATGATTTTGCTAAAGATATTTGGTCAAGTCACCACCATGTCCCCAGATTGAGGCTGAATAATTTTTTGTTAAGTCTTTTAAACTTTATACGATTTTATAAATAAGAGAACGCACGTAAATAGAACAAGGTACGAGGCTAAACTAATGGACCTCGATTGTTTACGTCGTCAGTTTCTAGATAAATCAGTTTCTACTATGAACCATTTCCACTGATATTTCTACCATCCAAGGCAAATCCGAAGCAAATCTCAAAGGCTTCCAACTATTATAATCAATTGTTCACTCGTCATTGACGCAACTCGCTAACAGGGCAACGAGACCCCCACCAGGGGCTCAACCCCTTGTATGCCCGACAACGGGGAGTTGCCCCCTTGCAACCCCGAGGTTCATATATTCCAGAAGTCAAAATAGTCTTGGATAAGTGTGTACTCCGCATTTTTAACTTGTACATTTATTCAGACTTCATTTTGATCTTAACCAAATCCCAAATAAGTATTAGAATGACTTGTTAACATCAAAATCCAACATTAATGTGGAGTACTCCATTAATGTGTGAGTATATATATAAAATCACGGATTAGTTTTATGATTTCCCATTAGAAAAAAGAAAAAGAAAAATAGAAAAAAAAAAAAGCAAAACAAAGAAGTTTATATAAACAAAAAAAGTTTATATATACCTATATACACTACCCAAGAAACCCTAGGAAAAACCATGACCCCAGTCCCTTCTACCCCCACCCCCACCCCCACTTGTACTACTATTGTTACACGTAGAATAACAGTGAATAAGGAGTCAGTGATTCATTATATCGTTAATAATTGTCCACACAGTGGAAGTTTGATACAATTGGGGTGGGTGGGGGACAAACACATGATCCTAATATTCCAATGTGCATGTCCTGAGGCCAATTCTAATTCTTCAAATATATAGTTTATATGATACAATATAAAGTTGTATAATTATTCATGATTCGACAACTATGTTACTTGGTCCCGACAAAAATATTGCGCCTAAGTCAGCTCTTTCAACGAAGGCGGATCCATGTAAAAAGTTTTTCTGATGTGTTTATGTATGTATATATCATTTCATGTGACACAGTATATTTTCAACAATAGCACGCTCAATACAAAGATAATTTTAGGGATTTTATGTGATTATTATTGTACGTATTTCTTAATCTGGTTACTGGTGGCCGGTCATTCTCATGATGTACAACATAACATGACAAGCTCAGTATTTGTTTTCAAAATAGATGAAGGAATTTGATGGAAAATCAACAAAGGAAAAAGACACCTGATATAGTACTAGTGGCGGTCCGGTTTTGATCAAGATTTTATCCGTTTATATAGCGAGCGTATGATGGTCACCAAGGAATAATACTTGACCAAGTGACCGAGACAAAAGAAAAGGCTTGTGATGTATATTGGCTGTGAAATGATAATCTTGAATCTATTGTGATGGTGGTTAAGTTGCTATCGGCACAATCAATCATACGAGATGACAGGGAAGAATATATATTTATCGTCGAATTTTGAAAAAGTAACCTAACAAAAGTATGGTATATATAAAACTATAAGAGTGAATTGCAAGTTTTGTCCTTTATCTTTAGGCCATTTTGCAGTCGCTGTCCTTTATCTTTAAAGTTGACGAGTTTTGTCCTTTATGTTTCTAAATCCTACACGTTTTGTCCTTTAGGCCTAACCTGGTTAATTTTTTCAGTTAAATTTGATCATGTGCAAGGCACATGAGGGCAATTTTGTCATTTTACCTTCTAGGGACTAAATATGTATAATCTGTTATATATATGGGTTGTTGTGTATAAAACAAAACTCATCAAATCATCATCATCACAGCCTCTTAAACTCATCAGATCATCAGCATCATCTTCAACTTAAAAGATGAATTTAATCATCTTCCATATCCCTCTAAATAATATATGGTACAACCCACAAGCACCATTCTCAGGAACCACCTATCACCACCACGGCACCACCACTCAAGAACCACCTATCACCCTCGCAGAAGCACCGCCATCACACCACCTAACATCTACCACCGCCACCACTCTCAAGAACCACCTATCACCACCACGGCACCACCACCATCACCGATCACAACTAAACCCTAACCTACCACCACCACCTCTCTCTCTCTCTACCTGCAACCTACCACCACCACCTCTCTCTCTTTCCTCACTCTCTACCTGCAACCTGCCACCTCCACCTGCCGCCGACCACCTCAACCCCAAACATCTGAAAATACAACCCACCGCCATCTCTTTACCACCTGCAACCCACCTTCAGCACATATAAACCCTAGTCCCAAAACAGATCTAAAAAACGATCCCTAACCTACCACCACAACCTCTCTCTCTCTCTACCTGCAACCTACCACCACCACCTCTCTCTCTCCTCACTCTCTACCTGCAACCTGCCACCTCCACCTGCCGCCGACCACCTCAACCCCAAACATCTGAAAATACAACCCACCGCCATCTCTTTACCACCTGCAACCCACCCTCAGCACATATAAACCCTAGTCCCAAAACAGATCTAAAAAACGATCCCTAACCTACCACCACAACCTCTCTCTCTCTCTCTACCTGCAACCTACCACCACCACCTCTCTCTCCTCACTCTCTACCTGCAACCTGCCACCTCCACCTGCCGCCGACCACCTCAACCCCAAACATCTGAAAATACAACCCACCGCCATCTCTTTACCACCTGCAACCCACCCTCAGCACATATAAACCCTAGTCCCAAAACAGATCTAAAAAACGATGGGGGAGTTGGACCGATTTTACATATCAAAGCTTACCTGCCGCCGGAGTATGGAGGTCGGATCCGACATTTGTGGTGTGGGGGAGGTGTGATGGCGGCGGCGATGATGATGGCGGCGACGATGATGAAGGCGGCGACGATGATGAAGGCAGCGGTGTAGAGGTGATTGTTGGTGGTTAATGGTGGCGACAGAGAGAGAGGGGTAGAGAGAGAAGCAGGGGTTAAGAGAAGAGTTAGAGAGAGAGAGAGAGAGAGGTAGAGAGAGAAGCAGGTTTTTTAAGTTGAAGATGATGCTGATGATCTGATGAGTTTAAGAGGCTGTGATGATGATGATTTGATGAGTTTTGTTTTATACACAACAACCCATATATATAACAGATTATACATATTTAGTCCCTAGAAGGTAAAATGACAAAATTGCCCTCATGTGCCTTGCACATGATCAGATTTAACTGAAAAAATTAACCAGGTTAGGCCTAAAGGACAAAACGTGTAGGATTTAGAAACATAAAGGACAAAACTCGTCAACTTTAAAGATAAAGGACAGCGCCTGCAAAATGGCTTAAAGATAAAGGACAAAACTTGCAATTCACTCAAACTATAAATAAGGAACATACTTGTGCTTTTTTTGGGGGATTTTCAAAAAAAAAAAAAAATGAATTTCCTTTTCTAACTCTAAAGTTTCAGTTTTTGTCAATTTAAGTCTAAAGTTTCAATATCTTGTATTAATTTAATTTTTCACTTTTAATTCAAAAGTTTCTTTTTTTGCAGTTTAACCAGGTTGAAGAACTCGTTAATTGCTAGTTTACATAAATTGATAAGGTAGGAAAAGTGCGATGAAATTGGAAAGAGTGGTGGAGGATCTTCATTGGCTGGATTGTTATACATCATAGCTTTGAAGAATTGTATATTATTAGTAAAATTAAATAAATCGTTTGTTTATCCAAATGCTTTAATATTAAATTAATATAATAATAAAATAATGTGAGTAATTGAAGAGTAATCCTTGACTATTAGCATTTTGAAGAAAAAAGAACATAAAGTTCACTACATACTTTTCCGTAAAATTCCGTTGTCATTGGTATAAAAAAACATAAAGTTATATTTTTGAAGGGAAATTATAGTTTTTTTCTTAAATATGATTTTGTTTGAGAACAACAATATGTAAAGTTTTATTATTAAAAATACATGGTTCTACACTTCCACAGTTCCACCGTCATCTATGAAACTTGATTATTAACAAGTTTATAAACTCCACTATGGATAGTGATCAAATAAAAACACAGGTAAATCTTATTTATTAAGGAGAATAAGATAACTTAGAATACGATGACAGGTTTTCGAATTATTTAGAGTCAACGGACAATGAGCTTGTACCCACCCTTTGTTGTTCATTGCTGTTTTCTAAGACTAATATGTATTATCATGATATGAATCTTGAATAAATTCAAGTGAATATATGTGTATATATACACACTCACACACATGTATATATACGGAAGGGTTTTAAAGAAGTACAGAACCCTGTTTTAATGAGATAATATATAACGAAATAGATCATTCGTTTTCCAATCCTAAAACTATTAAAATATAAGAAAATAGTTGAAATGCAATTTTGTTCATCTCTCCTGAAATTCAGATATAAATATGAACAAATGTCGTTTGTTTATTTAATCTATCCACGTGTAGGTAAACGTTAAAAATCAAATCTATTATATATAATAAATGAAAGTTATTTGGGCCACGTGTCAACACCAGAGAGCCCCTAAATGCCTTTTTTTCCGCCCAACAGTGCCATCCCCTTTTCCTTATATAACCTCTCTTCTCACTTCTGATATTTCTTTACAAACGCCTAGGGTTCTTTCTCTCTGTATATTCAGGCGATTCAAATTCAAATTTCACAAACCTTAATCTTCTTCCAGACGCCACCATAAAATCATCTTTTGTTCATCGATTACTTCATCAAAAGGTTTGTTCTTCTTTTTTTTAGTTGAAATAGTTTCATGATTTCCTGTTATTTATACTAATCCTTTGTCTTTTGTGTCTTTTCATGTAACCATTGTTAGGGTTTCGTTCGAGAGTTAGATCAAGAGATGTGTCGCCGGCTAATGGTTCTCCATAATCATGGTATGTGTTTTTGTTTTTGATTTTTACTTAAGTTTTGTTATCTGAGTTGTTACTAAATGATTATTTTCAACGATCTGTTGCAGATGATAATGATGATGATTGTTCTACTGTCCTTTCCAGTATCATTGTTCCAACATCGTTTAAGGTATGTGTTTTTTGCTACTCCGATTTCCAAATTTTGAGTTTTTAATTATCAAGTGATATACTCTAATTGTCGCTTTATATTTCAGTCTAATCACATTTGTTTGAAATTCATACAATATGTTGCGTGTTATTATAGGTTTGTAATCAAAGAAGTTTAAAGTTTAATTAAACACAAAGAAAGATTATTAAATTTACAGTTAAAATAATTTTTTCTTATGAGTAAATGATGATTATAATTGACTTGTGCAGCAGATGATGATGACTTGTCCAAGAAAGGATCTGCTACTGTTGTAGTATACTAGAGCAATGGTCTTTCCTGCCTTTTTTGTATTAAAAGAAGCATAAAGTTTGGTTTAAACCACAGTTCTTTATAAACAAAGTTAAGGATTAAGTATATGAGGACAGGGCTCTTCTTCACCAGCTGAAGAAGTGTTTTCATATACTGCATCTTGGTCTGTTCACTAGAGATCAGCTTTCTATAAATCCTGATGTTAATGCATTGAGTCCTTCCATGGAGTTCATGTCGATTGTTGGAGATATACAATGATTGACTTTATGTACCTAGAGTTCGATTAACCAAAGGAAAACGACTGTTTAGTATCAGCAGTGGTTCGGCATCTACAACGGATTTAAATTTAGTATTTAATTATCAGTGGTTCTTATGTAACTTTAGTATTTAATTATCAGTGTTTCTTATGAGGTGTTTATATGTAACAGTATTTATCACAACTCGGTATTTGTTTGATCTGTATTATAAATACAACAGTTGTTTGATTTTTATACTATTAAATAAAAATGTAGCACACTTGGATGTTAAATAAGTTCCTCATTATGATTATTTGGATATAATGTTTTTGAAATTCGTCTTTTTTTTACAAAGAGATGTTTATGGGCAAATCTCTATTTATCGTCAAACATTTGTTTAACAGGAAATATGTTTTTATGTTCAAACATCTGTTTAAGGTCAAATATCTGTTTATCTCCAAACAACTGATATTGAAGGTGAAATATTTGTTTAAGGTCAAAGATATTTAAAATAGTAAAAAACGATAGTTTTCATTAATCCTTAAAAGTCTGTTGGAACCACTGTTTTGGTTCAAACATCTGATTGTTAAAGTCTGTTGGAACCACTGTTTTGGTTCAAACTTCTGATTGTTAAATGTTATCCACTGCTGAGAGACAACCTCCGTTTCTTTATGCTGAGAGACAACCTCCGTTTCCACTGATCGGAAGTTATAGCCACTGGTCACTTTTACATTTTTTACATCCACTGATTTGGACCATCAGCGGTTTCCCTAAAAAATAGTAACTACTCACATTTTTATTATTGATGTTGTTAATTAGTAATAGATTGAAATTATTAAATGAAAACTAGAATTGCAATCAAATTACCATTTTACCTGATCTTTACATTCCAATGACATAAGAGTTCCACCAAAATTATTTTCATGATAAAATTTAAAGTTAAATTAAAAAATAAAAAATAATCTTGATGACTATTTGTTCCAAATCAAATCAGTAATTAATGCTGATTTCTTGAGCTTTGGACATTTGATTAAGCAAATTTTGAATTTCAAATTGACGGTTATTATATCTTGATTAAAGTTTAAATAAAATTTAAAAAAGTCATGATGACATTTGTTTTCAAATCAAGTCAGTAGTTATTGATAATATCAGTAATTTTGAAATTCAAAATATTCAAAATGGTAATTTAAAATTTTCGTTCTCTTTTTTTTTTTTTCCTATTTTGCATATCATTTCTAATATTTAATTACTTTAATAAAGCAGCATATAAGAATATACACTACTTACGTTTGAAATTAAATCTGAAATTTCTGACGTACAACAGTGGATAACTACAACAGTGGTTCAGCATCAACTTTAGTTTTTCTATTGTTTATTTGTTTATGTTAGCAATGTTTATATGTAACAGTGTTTTCCGCATCAATGTTGTAAAGACTGATAGGTTGTTAGATGTCATCACCTCAGTGTTTTATATGTGACCATTTTTATGGCATCAGTGTTTATATTTAATTTATATTTAACAGTGTTTAGGACTGTTGTTTATACGTAATTCTATTTATCACATCAATTCAGTGGTTTGATCTGTACTATTAATTGAACAGTTGTTTCATCTTTATACTAATAAAATTCATATACACTTTGATTAATAGTAAGCTCCTCATCTTGATTGTTTGGGTATAGTATTACAATCAAATTATGAAATGAAAACTAGAATTACAATCAACTTACCATTGTACCTAATCTTTACATTCCAATTACCTACAAGAGTTCCACCAACATTATTTTCATGATAAAATTTAAATTTAAAATAAAAAATAAAAAATATTCTTGATGACTATTTGTTTCAAATCAAATCAGTAATTAATGCTGATTTCTTGAGCTTTGGACATTTGATTAAGCAAATTTTGAATTTCAAATTGACGGTTATTATATCTTGATTAAAGTTAAAATAGAATTTAAAAAACTCATTATGGCATTTGCTTTCAAATCAAGTCAGTAGTTACTGATAATGTCAGTAATTTTGAAATTTAAAATTTGCAAAATGGTAATTTAAAATTTTGGTTCTCTCTCTGTTTTTTTTTCTACTTTGCATGTCCTTTCTAATATTTAAGAGTTAATTACTTTGCATACCTTTGAAATTAAATCTGAAATTTATGACGTCCAACAACAGTGTCAAACTACAATAGTGGTTCAGCATCAACGTTTGTTTATTTGTTTATGTTAACAGTGTTTATATGCTACAGGAGTTCCGCATCAATTTTTTATAGACTGTTAGGTTGTTAGATGTCATCACCTCAGTATTTTATATGTAACCATTTTTATGGCATCAGTGTTTATATGTAACAGTGTTTCGGAACAGTTGTTTTTACTATGTAACAGTGTTTCGGAACAGTCCTCACTCCAGTGGTTTGATCTGTACTATTAATTGAACAGTTGTTTCATGTTTATACTAATAACATTCCTATACACTTTGATGTAACAGTATTTATCACATCATTTCAAATTGATGTTTATTATTTCTTAATTAAATTTAAAATAAAATATAGAAAAGTCATTATGACAATTGCTTTGAAATCAAGTCAGTAATTTTGAAATTTTGAAATGATAAATATACAAAATGGTAATTTAAAATTGACGTTCTTTCTGTTTTTTTTTTCTATTTTGCATATCATTTCTAATATTTTATTATTTTAATAAAGCAGCATATAGGGATATACACTCCCTACCTTTGAAATTACATTTGCCACTGCATTCAGTTAAAAATTTTATTGGATAATCGGTAACCTTGAATTCCAACCTTGATATTTTTTTTAAGAACATCCATGCTTATTGTATTATTAGCATATTACGTTTAGCAATACTTATTATTTACAAGATTCTTTTTTTTATGTACAGTCTTCAAATGGAGGTTGCAAAGGTTACCATGCTTAACGATCTTAATACATTCTCAAACAACTATTCGATTAGAGTTAAGATTGTTAGCATTTCGAAGAAGATGATGAATGATAACAAAAATGAAATATATCGTCTTGATATGATCTTCATGGATGAGATGGTACCGTATATAGTTGTCTTATCATTTTTTTGGACATATGAATATCCAAATTAGTATAACACCTTTTTTATTTAATCGGATGTTTCATATTCTTAGGGAACTATGATACAAGCCAGCTGTTTGCATAAAATGCTTGGAAAATTCAAAGACTTCCTTCAGTTGGATGAATGTCTTCTTATCACCAAACCTTCTCTTGCTACTAATAAGTCCTCTGCTAAATATACCAAGAGAAATGACAAAATATCACTTTATTTCTATACTTCTGTTGAGAAATGCTTTGACTGGTCTGGACCGAAATACCGTTTTAATTTCGTTAACCTCAAGGATGTTGTTAAAAATAAAATTGAAGTAAATACAGTTATTGGTATGTAAATCACTACATGATATATATCTATTGTTTTGTCTTATTGTTTTTTTTTTTATTGTTATCACTTCTTAATGCTGTTTTCTTTTAACAATATATTTTTGTTTATAGATTGGATTGGTTATGTGGATGTATGTTTCAATCTAGAGGATACGTCAAAGAAGGATGGGAGCAAGGGCAAGAGACTTAATCTTAGACTTGAAGATCTTGAGTGCGTTCTTTTTATTAAGTTGTTGCATTTTGACGTTTAAACCATTATAAGGTTGCTTGATGTTATTATGTTTTATGTTAATGTTTTTAGAGGCCAAAAGTGTCCGGTTACTTTGTGGGATGGTTTTGCTATTGACATGTTTGCTTACATGAATGATAAGAAAAGAGAGAAATATGTTGTTATCCTTTGTCATTTTGGTATGGTCAACCTTTACAAAGGTACAATTTAAACTTAATTAGTTTAATTTTTTTTATCTTTAGTAATTTAAACGTTGTATTTATTTATACATTTTAAATTTGACAGTATTTATATTGATCTACTCAAGTTTTTATTTTTAAATTCAGGCAAGCGTGGAGTTGCAAATGGGTTTGAGCTGAGCAGACTTTTTATTGACACTGACATTGAAGAGATTTCCTCTTTTAGGAAGAGGTATAGTTAGTAATATTCATATAAACATTGAATATTATTATTTTATACTTACATTTAATTTTTACGTTTTAATTTGATCGCATGAATCTGTTTAGGTATGTAGAGAAAATTTCAACTTCATCTTCATCAAATGAGCATGTTGGTTCAAATGTTATCTTAAGTGTTGAAGATGAGTTTCTTAGTAACCCTGATTTCATGCTTATTGGTTTCCTTGGAACGATATCAACGGTGTGTATTTTCTTATAAGTACTCTACATGCTGAGTTTTTTTATACTCTTTTCTAAGTGTTATTATTTTTGTTTGATATTGATAGACAAAGAAGGTTTTGATTCTTGCCACAATCACAGCTATATGCACTGATAAACTTTGGTATTACAATGGTTGTAACCACTGTAAGTCAGGTGTGGAGGAAAGATTTGTAACGAAAGAAAATGCGGATGGTTCATTTGATGTTGATCATGCAAAATCGTTGGTTTGTACAAATGATAAATGTGGAGGAGTCGACATCTATTCTATTCCGCGGTTTGAGATTACAGTTTTTTATTTCCTTATACTAAATACTAATATGAACGGTTCATATTAGTAATACTAATGTTTTCATTTGTTTTTAACTTTGATAGGTTCAAGATACCTATTAGGGTGCAAGACTCTTCCGGTACTGTGTCTTTGACACTGTTTGATTTCGAAGCTTACAAGATTCTTAACAAATCTGCAAAAGAGTTACTTACAATCCAAGATCAGGTAACAAATACATGCATTCAGTTGTTTGGCCATGTAGTTAATATAACTTAAAATTAATTTTTATAAAATTCTATGTTCTCAATTATGGAATCGTTCTTCTTATTGTAATTTATATTAATTTTGATAAAATCATAGGTTGTTAATTCTGGAGACATACCGAACCCATATCCTGAGATCTTTGACACATTGATTGGAAAGAGGTATGCTTTCATCATAAGTGTTAAAGACTATAACATTAAGCATCAGGTTGAAAACTATGGTATTTCAATGGCCACTAACGATGATGAGATCCTTGCTGCGCTTTCCGCCAAATTCACTCTTAACCAGGTTTAAATCTTCATTATGTGAATCTTTTAATTTTATAGTTATATCTTTTTGAAATAGATTTATACCATTGTGTGTATTTTATGTTATTGTGTATTATGTACTTAAAGCATGAGCAGTCCGAATCGTTGGATGTTCCAGATTCCTGCAGTTTGTCTACTCCTGTTGACCTTATGAAGGTAATATGAGAATTTGTTTATTTGTACTAAATTTTTTGAAACGTTAGTACTTACTGTCTTTTTATATCAGGATGAGATGTCATGCTGTGGTGACAATGTTACCCCTTTATCCCAACCACTGGTAGGCACTAAGAATCCCTCTTCAGATGAAACAAAACGTAAAATTCTTGAAGTGTTCGATGTGGATGATGCATTAGGTTGCTCCTCGACAAAGCGCCGCATCAGTGATGAACTGTGTCAGGATGAAGATGCTGGTGTTTCGACGCTTTTGATTCCAAAGATTGAAAAATAGTTTTTTCAGTATTTTCAGATACATTTACGTGTTGATTTCATATGCTGTTGCCATGTTGAACTTATGGTTTTCGTTTTGTTTCTTTTGGGTGTTTGGTGGGTTATGTTTTGGACTCATTGTGTGGTTTTGAATTCCTGAAAACTTATCTGCTTATTATACTGTTATGTTCTAATATTATAATGACTATGATCTTTCTTTGCATATTATTATCTATATTGTTAAATAAATATTGAGATTTCAAAGAATTCACGTTCATCTTCTACGGCAGCTAATTCAGTGCATCGAAATTTATATAGTAAGTGAAATTATTTCTTAACTCATGTTTCAGTTGTTAAGTAGCATCACTTAATCCTTAACTCATGTATCAGTTGTTAAGTAGCATCACTTAATCCTTAATCACGATTCTCTATCCACTGACTACTACATCAGCAGTTGTTAACGATTAGTAGTTCACTATCAGTTGTTAAGTACCCTTAGTGTTTTAATCACTAGCAGTGCTTACAAGTTTTTCATCAGCTGTTTCACTTAACAGAAGTTTCACATAAAAGTAGTTTTGCTTAACAGTAGTTTCACTTAACAGTATTTTGCTTTATTCATTTTAAATTCATGTTAAATTCATTATTACAATTAAAGCCAACATAAATGCACACTTGCATTATGTTAAACATACATAACGGACACAAAACGTCATACCTAGAAACATAGAAGGATATCCAACTTGGTAGACTTGACAGAACTTACAGACTCGAAAACAAAATATTGTAACATACAACGAGTTTTCAAATTTCTTTATAATGAAAACTCAAGGAGTGAATGGTGCACTTCGGAATGTAGCTGATAACCCCCTTTTTGGTGTAGCTCTTCGATTTTCCTTGAAATTCCCAAGCTTGGTATTTTCATATCTGCCACTGGGGTTATATTCATTCATATGCACCAAACAGCTTATGTTTTAGCAATTGATCGTTCTGTTCAATCACTTCCTTATGTGCATCGCACTAACTTCTAGGAGGTTGTCAAGTATTCTCGCCAATGTTTTCGTAGTTGGTGTTTTGTGTATCTTTACATCCGCAGCCATTCTGTACAATAAAAATATCCATAGTATGACGGCTGATACAGTACTTTCATAATGCATATAAGTATACATATATGATGAACCCAAGATGAGGAACCCAAAACTCAGTTGATCTGAAATGAAGAAAACACATTCAAATGACCAATACGATGAACCCAAAACATATAGTCTTTAACCAACTTTATATGAGAATCAAAACAACAACCATACCCAAATTTCAACATGAACAGCAGAGACTTAAGAAACTCAGATTTCAACATTAACAGCAGATACTTAAGAAACATGTCCCTGTTTTAATCGATTGTATATTTTAAACATTTCAAACAAACTATAACACAAAAACAATCTTAGATTAACGCCAAAAACCAAAAAAGCAGTATTAATAAACAGATAAAACCAAAAACATCACAAACAAACCTTTATAATAACCAAAACCCAAACCTCTGTTTTGATACCCGAGCCAAAAACCCACAATAATCAAACAATATTTTCCACAATAATCAAACAATATTTTCACACAAAAGCTGTTACTTTCATACAGTGGTGAAAATGAGATATCATCAAACATCAACTTACATAGGGTTACACAAGCATCTAACAAGAACAGAGGGTAAACCATAGTGTCGATCATGTTTTAGGTATGTGATTTTACCTTGGATTGTTATAACAACATATGGTTGGTGAGGAGATTCAATGAAGATGAAGATGATGATTGGTGTTCGGAGTAGAGATTTTCAGATATTTTTGAGAAGTGTGATCGGTCTTTAGGGTAATTAAAGGATATTTCACAATTGTCAAACAGTCAACATAGGGAAGTGTGAGGGAGGGACTCAAACTGTTATGAATTTATAAGATCAAGGGCTGAAAAAACAAAAAAATGAATTTAGGGGATCAAGTTGATGTTTCACACATATCACAGGGACGCAAATTGCATTTTTCTCTAAACATAAATATTACTTTTTTTCAACATATTTTATAAGTTTTGGGGTGATATCAGCAGATGTTAACCACTGCTCTTCCTTAACACTTAATCCTTAATCCCTGCTTCTGTATCTACTGTTTACTGCAGCAGCAGTTGTTAAAAATCTGTAGTTCACTATTATTGGTTAAGTACCATCAGTGTTTTAATCACTAGCAGTGCTTAAAAGTTTTCCATCAGCTGTTTGACTTAACTGTAGTTTGCATTATTAATTCTAAATTCATGGCTTCAAATTACTTTTCTTGGTAAACGAGTTATAGAAGCTCAAGTTATATCTGGTAGGAACTTTGGCACGAGAGTTTTTATTCTAAGGATTAATATGATCCCGTTTGACAAAAAAATACCTTTTCAATTTCAACAAAGACAATTTCCTTTATCAGTTTGTTTTGCTATGACAATTAACAAGTGTCAAGGACAAACGTTATCAAAGGTTGGTCTTTATTTGAAAGATCCTGTCTTCACTCATGGTCAGTTGTATGTTGCATTATCAAGGGTCAAGACCAGAGAAGGTGTTAAAATACTAATATTCGACGCTGTTGGAAAACCAACAAATAAGTAATGTTGTTTACAAAGAAGTTTTTACTAGGTTGTAATCATTGTGAGCAATGTTAAAACCCTGTTTCACCGAAGTCAAGCTACTTATATTAAAAGCTAATTATAATAGATAAAACATTGTTTGAGGAATGTTAAAACGCTGTTTGACCAAAGTCTGTTTGACCAAAGTCAAACTACTTTTGTTAAAAGCACAACCGTCAGTATTTCTTCATCATCATTACACATCAAACATCTATCATCTCTTTTTTCAAAAATCACTTCTCCCCAGTCATTTTCTAGGGTTTCAATTTTCTTTTCCTCCATCTTCTACACTTCAATCACCTGAGGTTTTATTATTTTTTCTTCAGCAACTGGTATGTACATTCCTATTGATGAACTTTATATTGTTTAATCTATGTTAATTTAAATCCTATCTTGCTATTAATACGATTTTAAATGTTTATTGCTATACATTCAATAAGGGTTTACTTATGTGTTTGAATTATCTGTTGAGAACATGTTAAAATAATTATTATTTGCAGAAAATTTTTAACTCATACTCTGTTTCTATTAGAAAACCCATCACGACAATTGCTTTCAAATCAGATCAGCAAACTACTGCCCATAGCCAAGAAAGTATAACTTAGCAGATATTTCCTTTGGCAAACATATACCATAGCAGTGGTTTTGAAATTGCCGGTAATTTCAAATTCAAAATGCCTTGGGATATATACTTTGCAATTAATGCACGTTAAGCAATCACTTCTCTCTTATGCTAAAGGCGTCTTATAGGTAAATGAATAGGTTAATTGTAAATATAATAACGTGTTTAATTTTATATTTTTCCCGTGTAAATGCATTAAAAGCCTAATAAGTGTCGCATGATATTCTTTCGTCTGACGATGTATTTAGTCATAGCCTTCTTCATTGGGTATATAAAATAGATTTGGCAGAGGTTTTGATCATTACCATTTTCATCTATCTACTCAATCATCTTCAAAAAATTTGTTGACGAGATTTTCACAAGGCTCTTTGCAGGATGGAAAAATTTGGGTTTCAAGTGATTGTTGACGAGATTTTCACAAGGCTTTCTGCAGAAGATATTTGCCGTTTCAAGTGTCTTTCCAAGAATTTTTATAGGGAATTGTCAAGTCATGCATTTCAGATGATGCATGCTCTCCAAAGTGGAGATTCAGTACAAAAGAAACTATTATCCTTTAAAGACACGTCAATTGTCATTGACAACGTAGTTGGTGGTAAGTTGGATGTTGTTAGTAGTAAAACCTTAAGTTTTCCTAACAATGTCCACTCTAGCTTCTTACGTATTCTATCTTCATTTAATGGGTTGTTGTTAGTTTCGAATGAAGGGATTTGCTGTCAGTTGATTCTTTGGAATCCAACTATCAGGCAGTATAAGGTTTTGTGTGATGACTACTTTAATTATAATCATCATCGAAACTCTGATACCGGTGGAACTTATTTTGATCAGTTCAATGATCTCAAAGTGCTGAACATCAGATGTTACCGTAATGTAACTGCTGCTCGTGTTTACTCACGACGTCGTGAGTCATGGACAACAATAAATTTCAGTATCGTAAACAATTATAGTTCAAGTCGTTATTCATGGTCTACAGGAGTTTATGATGATAAAACCATATATTTTATGGTTTCAAATTATTGGTATCCACTAGGTGAGAGGAACATCGTTTGTTTTGATGTTGTTAGTGAGACTTTCAGAATGCTTCACTTTCCTGAGAGTATTGTAGTCAATCCTTGCCAAGGGCATTTTTTTACCATTGCAAAGAGATTGCATTTGATTGTCATTGGAAAGTCTGCTGAGCTAACTGCTGATTTGCTCAGATATGAAGAAGAAGGCTGGAAGAAGATGTTTGTTTTCAATAATCCTCGTGTAGTTGGTTACGTAGATGCACGCCGAAGTACTAATATAATTGAAGACAACAAGTGGTTGATAACAAGCATCTGGGGGGATATGATTGAAGTTGATCTCACCAACGAACTTCTGAAATACCTCCAACATGTTGACAACTACAATGGTCCGAAAGGAGCTTTACTTATCGAAACTACTGTTTCACCAATAGATTAGGAATTAGAATCCTGTATTTTATTCAATGCTATTATCTGTTTTGACAATTGTATCTTTTATATAATTAGTTGTGTTAAAATTATTAATAATGTTTGTTATTAAAATTAAGTAAATGAATATCGATGTTTGAGAGTGTAAATTCTTGTAATATTGGCAAAGGTCGGTTTAGATGATCAAAGCTTTGTTATTGAGAACAGGTGTTTCAAAATTAAACAGTTGTTGATACATCTGTTGAATTGGGTCAATAGATGGATGAACTTTGTATGCTGTTTAACACTTGTACTTTTTATAAATATTTAGGTTTGAGAGTGTAAAAGCTTGTAATATTGGCAAATGTATGTTTAAATGATCAAAGCTCTGTTATTGGGAACAGATGTTTGAAAATAAAACAGTGGTTGATAAATCTGTTGACTTTGGTCAACAGATTGATGTCCACAGATGTTTGGAACTACTGTTCAGAAAACTGTGGTCGAAACCGCTGTTTGGTTAAAATAGTGGTTTAAAACCACTGTTGGGTTAAAACTGTTTGGTCTTTTAAGGCTTAAACTGTTTTGCCTTAAACAGATGTTAACAAGTTAAACATCTGTTAAGGCTTAAACAGATGTTTGGCCTTTTGTATCAGATGTTTCGACTTAAACAGTTGTTTGATCTTAAACACATGTTTGACCTTAAACAGATGTTTTGCCTTAAACAGATGTTCTTATTCTATATCAGATATTTGGACTTAAACAGATGTTTGACCTTCAACAGATGTTTGGCCATAAACAGATGTTTGGCCTTAAACCAAACATCTGTTTAAGCTCAACATCTGTTTGACTATTTGTCAATATCTTATTGACTTTTGGTTAACATCTGTTTCAAATTTGGTCAACATCTTATTTTGTAAAAGAGGTACAAAAACAAAGATTTTTTTGAAAATCCCAAATCACCCTATCATGTAAGTGCATTGATGTAAAAGTGGAAATTTAATTATTCATATGGTCCTGTTGTGGTTTTGTTTGTCCTCTAATATGAGTTCATGATCTAATCCGGTGATTTGAAGTCATTGTTGAATCGAATGAGATGGTTGATGTAATGCGGTCGTATTAATAACAAATAGTAATTAATTAATCTAAATAACTTTCCCGAGCCCGGGAAGCAATCCCGGGTAAAAACCTAGTAAATCGTATGCGCAAATTAGTTTAATGGGTTTTTAGTGTACTGAATGTACATATGTGAATGCAAGAAGTAAAAAAAAATCCTAAAAATACCAACCATTGATAAAATAAATATATAAACTATTTAACTTTTTTTCTTTTGTTCTGGCAATATTCTCATAGGTTGTACAAAAATTGACAGTTTTTATTTAAAAAAGTTTCCTAGCCAACTTACATAACATTTAGACCATGTGTAGTGGTAAATTGTTATAATACCCCCAACATGGGGCATTATCCGACACGTGTCATCCCAGTCAGCATGGGGCGTTATTGCAAAAGTGGCGTAGTGGGAATAATGCCTGATAATGCCCATTCCAATCATTAAAAAAAAAAAAGCAAAGAGATGGATGTTGATTGGCTAGTCAAAGTTGCATGGGGGTTCTCCAAAGTTGTCAGACACATGTGCCAAATTGATTGGTTAAACAAACATCTCCTCCAACTTGAATCAGCGTTATTATTAAAACGCCAAACTTCACTATTTTGATTTTTTTTTAAATAACGCCCCATGTAATGGTAGTGGGGGCGTTTTGGGGCTTTATTTTTCAATTTTTTTTAAAAATCACGCCCCACTACGGATGGTCTTAGAAGTGACTCAACGAATAATCAATGGTCTATGTCAGAAGCGCTTGCACTTCTTGATACCCCTACTGGTATGGATTTGCGTTTAGTCCTCTATTGGTTTCATGCTTGGGCAAAACTAGTGATCCATGATCATAAGCGATACACCAATACATAATGATTGGTCCATGGGGATCCGTGGCAAGTTGAACAAAAGACGGTTTCGAGCCTTTAGGCAGTTTTGTGTGACTAAGTCATTAACCCAATAAGTTCTTAAAGGGTGATTGAAGAATGATAGTTGAAACATCAAGTCAAACTAGTTGGAATAGATCTTTGTTTCGTGTAATGTTACATGACATAACATAACATAAGTTGTGTAGAGTGGCATGCGCATAAGTTCCAGATCAGGGCTGGGACAGGATCTGTAGGAAAGGGTAATGGACCAAACAACGAGAGGAATCATGTTCGAATGTGGTGGTCGAAGGGAGTTTCGAGGTCAAAGTGTTTTTGATGGAAGGGGATTGCATGTTGGGATCAGGTGTTTGTCGAGCGTTCTAGATGCAATTTTATAAGGGTGGTATCAGAGTAGTGATGCCCGAGGACGTACATGTGTTTGGTGGTTGGAGAAGGTGATGTACCAAGTGTTCGAACATCATATCTTCTCAGAAAAGTCTTAAACGCGTGGGTTCCTAATCATTCTTATGTATCGTTTAGGAATGTCTTAACGAATAATTAAAGGTGTGTGCTATAAGTAAACGCTGGTGCCCCATGATTCCAATGTTGGGGTCATTACCATGATGAATCCATGTCCATATGAAATCAGTGAACCACTATGATAAGTGAAACAAAATGGTTGGTCCTTCACTCCTTCTATGGCCTGAGGATGGCGCATAATGCTCATAGGATGAGTTTTCATATTAAGCTACCGAGTATTAGCACAACGCGGTTAACTTTTCTTCGTTGTTTTGTTTTCCCATTTTATCTTTTGGACATTTTGGGGATGATTCATGAATATAGGATGTTACCATATGAATAGTTACATTTAACGTTTTATCACATGTTCATATTTTGTTATCACCAAGATAAGGAGTGCATTCCACTATGTCTCACATGTCCACTTAGAATCTCCCCACTTTGATGATAAAAATATGCAATAGATTTGTTAAATACAACACACATTAACAATGTTGCATACCTACCTCTCTTTTTTATCAAAGCAAAACAAAAAAGATGATCTTTCAAAGATGTATTTCTACATTCTTCTCTCTTCTCGCTCACCTTTTACCTTTGTTTAAGCTAACTAAAGGTTGTTTCAATTGCCAAGCATCGATCATAAACTTTGGACTGCTAATATTTAAAGAGTGTCTATTATATTAGTTTCACTCTATAAAGAACTTCAACAAATCATAACCCAATATAAATCTTTGTAGTATCCGACAGGATCATTGTGACATAAGAAAAATCCAATTATTTATTGCTTTTAATGATTGTTATATAAAATTTAGATGCCTACTATATCCCATAGATTGTATAGGTGTGTTTTCTTTTAAACTGTGATTGTGTAAGAAGACATCTCCTAGTGGCAATCTTGGTTGGATTAGATTCGCTTAGGAATAGCATCATCACCTATGGCTTATAATCTATAGAATTTTATAGTTATGAAATTCATAAATATCTACTTGTATGCAGGTCTAAAATGTATTTATAAGATAAAAGATATTCGTTTAGTGAACGTATAATCAGGGGTGGATCCAATATGCAAAGACTGAGTTCTCAGAAACTCACACGGTTTAAAATTATTAGTGAGAACCTTTATATTTGATCATATGAAATTGAAGCATCTATAAAAAGGAACCCACTAAAAAAAATCTTGATCCGTCAGTGCATATAATTAACGTATTTTTATACAGTGAAATGCCAGTTTTACTCCTTTGAATTACATGTTGTTTTAAAAGATGTAGAGTTAGATGTAATTTTAATGATAAATATTCTATAAGAGATTAAAATAGAGAATTAAACATTGTTTTTTATTACATATTTTTAAGTAATTTATATTTTATGTTTGAGGGGTTATAAAACAGCATGGCCTTTGGGAAAGGGGGTTACTCATTTTATGGGTTTGTGGAAAGTACACAAGGCCACTTACCATCTATTTGCACTTTTAACACTTTTTCTCTAATTGGTAGCACTATGTCATCAAGTGGGTTTGGTCATTTGTTGTCAATAATTTAATAAATAGTTGCATAAGATTTTTAGTTAATAGTTAAAGTTTTAAATACAAATAAGACAAAACTTGACCTAAATTTGCTAATTTTTAGACCAAACGTAATTTTGTCTCTTAAAAGTGAAGTTTTTATATAGAGTAAACTGCCATTTTGGTCCCTGTGGTTTAGGCACTTTTGCCATTTTAGTCCAAATCTCAAACTTTTTAAATCTGGGTCCCCGTGGTTTGCATTTTGTTGCCATTTTGGTCCAAAAACGAAATCAGGTCAGATTTTCAAAAAAGAACCTGCTATTTTGTCTTTATGCTCAGGGGTGTTTTTGTCATTCTGGCTTTATTATAGAGTAATATTGATTAAAAATAATTAAACCCAAAAATCTGCCTCTCTCTCTAACACCCCTCTGCACTCTTTTTCTCTCTCTCTAACACCCCTCTGCCTCTCTCTTCTCTCTCTCTCTCTATCTCTTCTCTGAACTACCACCACCACCACCCCCACCACCGCATCATCCCCACCACCACCATCCCACTGCCGCCAACACCACCATCCCACTGCCATCATCTCTCTCTTCTCTCTCTCGAACACCACTGCCACCGAACTCCACCACCGCCGTCGTCCCTGCTGTAAAGGCTCCGACTACAACCGGCGTCCCTGAGTTTCAGATATGAGTTCGTGCCGATGGATCTGAAAAATTTTCAAGATCTGAATCGACTTGGGTTGATTTTCGACGAGTTTCGGTGTAATCGGATTGATTACGGTTCATTTTCGATGCTCTGTAAACAAGTGTGGTAGTGAAGTTGCAAGTTATCCATTGTTGTTTGTTTGCTTGAAGAGTATCAGTTGCAGAACTGATGTAATAGACATTGCAGCATTCTTGTTTGACTGGGCATTAAGAAGAAGAAGAGTGGATATGAATCTGGGTTGATGTTGTTGTTAATCGGCTTATTGTTTTCAATTGGTTTAATTTGATGGACTTGTGCAGACTTGGGATAAAGAAAGAGTGGAAGAGATGAGAGAGTAAAAGGGTTTGGGTCTGGGTCGAGAGAGAGAGAGGAGAGAGACAGATGACATTATGTTTAATCATAAATAGAAAAAAGGTTTAATCAATATTTAGTTATAATAATTCTAAAATGACAAAAATACCCCTGATGTAAGGACAAAACAGGGGGTTTTAATTTGGGGATTCTGGTCAAATTTCACTTTTGGACCAAAATGGCAACAAAATGCAAACCACGGTGAACCATATTTAAAAAGTTTGAGATTTGGACTAAAATGGCAAAAGTGTCCAAATCACAGGGACCAAAATGGCAGTTTTCTCTTTTATATATGATATTTTACTAGAAACAGTCTCTTTTTAGAATTATTTTAATTTTATTTTAAAGTTACTTCATGAATTGATCATGGATGGTGGAACTGATGAAAATAACAAATAACAAATGTTTGTGATGACTGAAAATAGGGTGGCAATTTCTGATAGGAGATAAATATGACTTTAGAAACAATTAAGTTTAAGGTATCATATCTAACATACTTAATAAACATTGTTTAGGTTGATTAAGTCATGTTTAGGTTAACTTAATAGTTTAACCTGTTTAACCAAGGAGGGCAATCCACCAATCATAATGTGACCCGTTTAAAACATTTATTACAACCTTAATTTCAATCAGTTTAGTAGTTTTACAACTTAATTATAACTTGTCAACATGTTTAACTCGTTAGATATATGGTGAAGGGGTATGGTACCAAATCTCGCACCAAGCTAGACACGAGTGATCATCACCCAGCTTGAGTACTCCCATCAATGAGGACTTATCTGCATCCGTGCAGGCACGCACGAACCCAATTGACTGTTCCAATCGGTCTAGTGATGAGAAGACTTACCTTATGAATGAAAACGGTTGTTTTCGTCACAACAAGGGATGTGGTCAAAACCGCGGCTACCGCACATAGCGATGCAGCTTGGAACCGCATCCTATCGTCGGCACAAGTGGGACTGATACTTTGACTTAAGTGTCCAAACCAGCAAGTGGCATTGACAACAGTCAGCTGTCCAACCCACATGTATGCAAAGGTAGCACACAGACTGAAAACCACAGCAGGACGTGGCATCACCCCAGGAAGCGTCCAACACTTCCGTGACCTGCACTTCTGACACACCTTCAAAGGGCTGTGCGTTGTCAGTCTAGCCACTCAATTACTCTCCTTCACTCTTCGGCTATAAATACTCATCCCGGACCAGGTTTGAGGTAAGGCTAATATGCTCTCTCTCACACTTACTACAAACACGCATTTGCTCTCAAGCAAATACTGATTCTCACGCCGGAGAGTGGTAACAAGGAGCAACCCCCACCCCATCCTCCTTGTTACGAGTCACGGTGTGTTTCCTTGTGCAGGAGACAGGTTAGTGGACGGTCCAGCCATCGACCTCGGAAAGAAGGGATTAACCCTACTTAACGAGACCAGTGAATTAACCTCCCCGGTTAACCACTGTTTCATCATTGGCGCCCACCGCTACTCTTAGCACTTTTTCCCATCTCTTCCTTCTCAAAGATCATGTAGGATCGTTAAAATCATCCTACGGGGGAAATCGCCGCCCCAACAAACGCAGGGCAGACGGGAAACACTCCCCCCAGCCAACCAATAGGCCACGTCGGCACATCAACACATGCGGGGAATCCCCCCCTGTTTGTGCCGGACTTTTCACAGTACGCACCAGTACTGCCACCAGGAGTAGATCTTCACTCCTGGTTCTTGCAACAACAGACTGCCCTAAATACAGCCTATGCCCAGGCTTGCGCAAGTATGCAAGCACCCGGAGGGCCCACACCAGCCCCATTCACACCCGCAGCCCGTATTTTACAATACGAGGAGCGAGCGCTAACACATCCCGCATCCCGGGATAGGCGCGAACCGCACGGACCTTCCTACGTAAGTGTTCGTCCGCTCAATGAAGAGGATTCCACATATGGGTCCTAGGCCAGAGCACTGGTGCGCGAGCGCCTTGGTCCGCATGGAGAACACCGACGAGAATCAGTTGCTCGCCGAGGGTCCGACATGCTTAGCCGTCTGGGACCGCATCCCAACAACGAGGGATACGACCGAACTGACCCAGATAACTACACATACCGCGGGGATTCCCAGACGGCTTACATCCAGTCTGGGGACTACAATTACTATACCCCCGCCCAACCTCGCACAACATATGATCGCGCCGCAAATCACGATCAGAGTTCGGTCTACAGACCAAAGTCCGCAGCTGGCATATCCAAGTTCACAAAAGAGATTGCCTTGGCCCCACTCGCGAGGGCCAAACTTCTGCCGACTGTGGACAAGTACAATGGTTTGTCGGATCCCGACGACCATATGAATGTTTTTTCTGGCGCCAGTATCATCGGCGGCTGGTCGGAACCCCTGTGGTGTCATTTATGTCGCAACCCCCGATCCCTTATCTGTCCCGGGAACGGGCGGACGCGAGCTCAGAGTTTGGTGGTATAAGTTATTTAATCTTGCAGCGGAATTTACATCAGGACCGTAGTTAGGAAATGTTTATCAGAGTAAAACCACCATATTTGATATTAGTAATCACTTGGGCAAAACCCAAGTTTCTTATTACTATACATTTATAGGAACAAACCCCATTTTATTGAATTTAAAACATCGTTTATTAGGTAACTTTTATAGCCACATTTTTCCCAAGCCTTCAGTGCTCTCCAAGGTTGGAGAACTCGCTAGTCGCTAGCGGGTCGGTGAGGTAGGGACTAGCGACTACTCGGGATTACTCGGGATTAATCGAGATTAATCGGATCGGACTTTTTATGTATAATTTTAAGTTTTTATACATATATACATATATTTTTATACGTAATTTTTTTAAGTGGACAAGTTTTGACCGGAATCTGGGAGGTTTTGGCAGGAATATGTGTTTTTTCCGATTTTTTCTGATTTTTTCCGATTTTTTTCCGATTTTTTTTGTTTTTTCCCGATTTTTTCCGATTTTTCCCGACCGACTAGTCGCGAATAGGGCCGACTAGGGCCGATTAGGGCCGACTAGGCCGACTAGCGATTTTTTCACTGATTAGTGAAAAATTACTCAGTAGAGGTCCGACTAGCGACTAGTCGCCGATTAATCGCCGACTAGTCGCGATTTTTGCAACACTAGTGCTCTCCAGCTGGCTTTTCACTAATTGGCTGTTCACATTGTGTTACCTGTAACGTGTTTTAAAAACATTTGTCAGTCGGAAATACTGGTGAGTGAATCCCAGATTAATCAAGAAACATTTTATCAATTAAAACAGTATTGAGAGCGATCACATTGTTTATTTCTACACAATTACTCCATCTAGTACTGTCAATCCACTGACTTGTGGGTCATATTACACATTGGCTAACTCATTGTCCAATGGTAACGTACTGTCATCCCCGACTTACTACTCACAGTGTAGTAAATTTTGTATACAAAACCCCAACATACCGGCAGTAATTGAAGAACTACAAAGACTCAATCACCGCTTAATCGCATTGTAAAACAATTAAGGTTTTGTAAAACATTCCAAAAAGGTTAACAAAAAGAGGATAACTCACATTGCTATCTTAGACTTCGCGTAAGGGTTTCCTGGATATAATCTATAATTTATACAAATGTACATTGGTTAGTATCAAAACCCTTTCAAAATATTAATGATACCTCCCCGAGACGGCATTCCAACAACTACGTCGGGCAGAACCACGACAGTTGTTACGGAACCCTAAATCAATCGTGCAGCGTATCTATTACGAAACTGGGGTTATAATACTTACAATGGAGCAGAACCTCGCTAATTAGGGGTATAATACCCGACTATTATAACTCTTCTACAGAAATTGAGATTGAGAATCGAATTGTGAACGACGGAAAGTGAAACCCGATGGCCTTCTTATATAGTGCTGATATCTCGTCCTCTCGCGGCCCGCGTAACACAAGGCTAAGCCTTACACGGCCCGCGTTGACTCCAGTCAACAGCATAGCTTAGCTGGGTCAGCTTGTAGGTCCGCCACGATGTCGACACGTGTCGGCCTCTGGTGTCTCCGCGTTTGATGATCTCACACGGCCCGCGTACACTTAAACGGGGTCTTACGTGGCCCGCTTTAACTAAAGAAATCAAAGGAATCCGGTATTCACCTTGATACCGCCCGCGTAAAGGGTTGAGGTGGGTCTACGCGGCCCGTCTCAACTTATATTTTCTTGTTTTTAATTTATTTTATATGTTATAACATATTTCGGGCTCGGTTTTCACATACGGAGTGTATTTAGAGACATATAAGGGTATTTTAAAATATACTAAGGTGTCGGAAATATTATGAGAGTGTCGGTTTTACCGAGGTTTGTTACATTCTCCCCACCTTGTTTTAGAGCTCGTCCTCGAGATCTACTGAAATAAATGCGGATATTTCCTTTACATTTCAGATTCAAGCTCCCATGTGTACTCAGGTCCTCTTTTAGAGTCCCACTTCACTTTGACTAGAACTAGTCTCTTATGCTTGAGATTCTTGACTTTCCTGTCTTCAATTTGTAGAGGCCTTTCTATAAACTTGAGTTGTTCATTTACCTCTATATCCTTAAGAGGTACTATCAGTGATTCATCAGCTAAACACTTCTTGAGATTAGATACATGAAACACATCATGTATTCCTGCCATTTCCTCTGGCAGTTGTAGCTGATAGGCTACAGGTCCTATTCTTCTAATAATTTCAAAAGGTCCAACATACCTGTGACTTAGCTTTCCCCGTTTGATGAATCTTACTATTCCTTTCCAAGGAGAGACCTTTAATAATACTTTATCTCCTACTTGAAATTCCAACGGTTTGCGTCGGTTATTGGCATAGCTCTTCTGTCGATCACGTGCTGTTTTCAGTCGTTCCTTGACTTGCATAATCTTGTCAGTTGTTTCTTGCACTATCTCAGGTCCAGATAGTTGCTTTTCCCCAATTTCTGCCCAACAGACTGGGGTTCGGCACTTTCGTCCATAAAGTGCTTCGAATGGTGCAGCATTGTACTTGTGTGATAACTATTATTATAAGAAAATTCTATCAAAGGTAAGTGATCGTCCCAATTACCTCCGAAATTGATTACACAAGCTCTAAGCATGTCTTCCATTGTCTGAATTGTCCTTTCGCTTTGTCCATCCGTTTGAGGATGATAAGCTGTGCTTAACTTTAACTTGGTTCCCATTGCCTTTTGGAAACTTGACCAAAAATGAGAGGTAAATCGGCTATCTCTATCAGAAACAATTGATAAAGGAATACCATGTAAAGAAACAATTTCATTTACATACAATTTAGATAATTGTTCCATACTAATTGTTTCCTTCATTGGTAGAAAATGGGCTGACTTGGTTAGCCTATCTATAATCACCCAGATTGTATCATTACCTTTCTTTGTTTTGGGTAATTTAGTAACAGAATCCATTGTTATCAATTCCCATTTCCACACCGGCATTTCTAATTGCTGTAACAAACCTGAGGGTTTCTGGTGTTCAGCTTTGACTTGTAAACATGTTAAACATTTAGAAACATAGGCTGCTATGTCCTTTTTCATTCCTATCCACCAGAAATTTTTCCTTAAATCCTGATACATTTTATCACTTCCTGGATGCATCGTATATTTAGACTTATGGGCCTCTTCTAGTATACGATGCCGTAGGTTTCCTAATTTAGGTATCCACATTCTCTTTTTATGGAATCTCCAAATTCCATCTGTTCCTTGTTCCAATTCTTTTAGCATACCTTTTAATTTTTCAGAATCATCCTTGATACTGATTCTTGTGCTTCTCTTATCTGATCATTTAAATCTACTTGCAGATTTAATTTAAGAGAACGTACCCTTTTTGGCTTTTCATGATACTTTCGGCTTAAAGCATCTGCCACTATATTTGCTTTTCCTTCATGATACTGGATATCACAATCATAATCACTAAGCAATTCCATCCAACGTCTTTGTCTCATATTCAATTCCTTTTGTTTGAAAACATACCTTAAACTCTTATGATCAGTGAAAATGGTAAACTTACTACCATAAAGGTAATGTCTCCAAATCTTAAGAGCAAAAATTATAGCTCCTAATTCTAGATCATGAGTTGAATAATTCTCTTCATTATTCTTAAGTTGTCTAGATGCGTAAGCTATAACCTTTTGGCGTTGCATCAATACACATCCATAACCTAACTTAGAAGCATCGCAATAGACTACAAAGTCTTCAGTTCCTTCTGGTAATGCTAGTATGGGTGTATGGGTTAATCTTTGCTTAAGAATTCTAAAGGCTTCTTCTTGTTTTACTCCCCATTCAAACTTAACAGATTTACAGGTTAGCTTAGTTAAGGAAATGGCTATTCTAGAAA
The DNA here is from genome assembly GCA_030545235.1 of Helianthus tuberosus. NCBI lineage: Eukaryota > Viridiplantae > Streptophyta > Magnoliopsida > Asterales > Asteraceae > Helianthus > Helianthus tuberosus. The sequence goes on from CM060383.1 coordinate 72,457,599, forward strand.
AATCTTGAATAAACCTTCTATAATAACCGGCCAATCCTAAGAAACTTCTAACCTCGGTTGGTGATGTGACAACCCGCACTAAACCAGGTATCCGTACGACTTAACTAATGATTAATTACTGCTTAATTACTGTGCTTGTTTGAACTAGCTGATAAACTGCTACTTGATATCTGATACATGTACTTACTTGCATCATACTTTACTTATCGTCACTACATTATTTACGTGCTGAACCCTAGTGACAACCATGATGCACAAAAAGCACAGTAGCACAATAGCGGATAACCTATTGAACATGCTGATATAGCCAGCATCAGGCAAACACTGCCTCTAAGGCCTGCAAGAGCCTGAAATGTTTTGCTACACTAGTAGTGAGTGTAGGGATATAAGGGTTGTGGAACTGCGTCTCTAGGAATAAGTCACTATGACTGGATGTGCCTAAAACGTACTCTAAGTACAAAACTCAGCACTTTACAAAATAATTCAGCTTTTAGCTAGCTAATAAAGTGCCAAAACATGAGAAAAATAACACTAGACACTTTACAAAGTGTCAGGAATGAGTAGTGTCACTAAAGAGAGTAATAACGACACTTTAAAGCTTTGTTAACGCTTTAACGGATTACTATCCAACCAAACAACCGGACTATACCCGGAACATGAAAAGATTGTTATTTTCACTATTTATATTTTTCTGAGCCAGTTAGGGTCCCTGATTACCCTAACACCCTTGTAACACACTATACGCAAGTAACCGAGTTAACTACTTAACTTAACCTAACTAATACTTACTATCTAGTTGGATTCGAACTAGGTACCCCCCCCCCCCTAACCAAAACCGTCCCCAAGGGGACATATCTTGTCCTTGCAAGATTTCCATAATCTAAGTTGCCTAATATCTACATGACACAAGAACCATTGGATAATAACTCTATAACCTTGCCTATAAGATCATCTAATTACACACATAATCATCCAAACTCAACACAACATTTCACAACTCTCTCTCTCCCTTCAAGCTTTCGGCCGAACATCCCCTACCCATCCATCAATTTTTCGGTTCTTGTTCATCACATTCCAAGTCCATACAAGTATCGAGGGTCGTATACTAGGAGCCTTGGAGCAAGCGGAACGCGAAGGACCTCGTTACTTTGCTTTTATCCACCACTTTTGCGCATAGATCCTTCCCTAGCCTTGAGCTAGAGGTATAATACTTAAAACTCGTATTTGAACTATTCTAAGGTGGTTAAAAGGATTTTTATCGGTTAAAACTCGGAATCTTACAAGTTGATGCATTAAAGTCTACTTAAAACACTAAAAATGGTGGTTAATAGCACATAAGTTGTGTAAATGTTGTAGTAATTGAAAGTGGTGATTATCTAGACCCGATCTATGTTGTGGTAGCTCGAATCATCGTTTAACCCGGTGTAGTCATGTTCTTGGATCATGACATAAGGCTATTTTAGAAGTAACAAGGGTTAAAAGGTGAAACTCTACCACACATGAAACATGAACTTGTGTAAAAATGTCTTACTTGTGTAAAAGTGTTTTGACTTGTACAATAGTGTTTAAAACTAGCAGATCTACGCATCTGCAAGTGGTATTTTCAAAGAACCACGTATCAAAGAAATCATGTATTTTAAAAGATGGATCTTACACTAACAAGCATGATTTTTATAAACCACAAGTGTGTAAACACTTGTGAAATGAAAAGGTCCGACAAAATAACAGTTTTTGTAAAAGATGACTGGAAGTTGTAAAGATGGATTTTCTCTAAAAACGAGGTTTTTACAAGATCAAATTACCTTATATGAAGATCTACTAAATTTAAGGGGTTTACACCACAGTTTTGGGAAAAACTGCAAGCTCATGTAATTTTTGGCAATTTACACATATGTTGATTTGTTGTTGTGCTGAAAGTTGTTCTGATCAAATAAAGAAAATTGTTGGGTTGAATTGTTAAAGAAAATGATACGCTTGAAAGCGTGGCCACCTCCAGTTACAGAGGAAACTCTGGCGAAATTTTTCTAACAACCTAACACTTAGAACTATTTACACTACAAGTGTTAGAATTATTTTTGACATGTTTTCGAAACATAAATTTCGCCATGACTCTATTTACTAAATATTCGGAGGTGGGATTTTCACAAAATTTAACGTGATAAATATATATATTTTCACACACCGTTTATGATTATTTTGTGAAAATACATAGATATTATTTTTAGAGTAAAAATAATATTTACGAACGTTAACGATCCCAAAATAATACGAACGCTTTCACCTTAAATATATAAGTTACACCGGTAATTATATTACCACTCGATTGTTAAAACGTAACTTACGCACTTACGGAAATATTTATGAACGCGTATTTTAACAACGTATTTTTGGAGAAAAATTATGTGAAATGATATAATTTGAACGCACATGTATTGAATCCCCCATCCTTGGGAAAGAGATTAACTACCAAGTATTTACAGAATGTAAACACGAAATAGTTGTCTAACTATTTCCCAAAGACTTAAACTATAAAGCTAAGGCACGGCCGTCCGTCTAATAGAAATTAGCACCTGTAGGTCGTCGCACAGCTGCGTGAGCAGGAGATACTTGGTAGAGACGCTTCACTGTGAGTTCATGTCCCCCTTTTCTCTAACTGTTTTCAGTTTTCTTAACTGCGGGGGTGAAATACATGTTACTTTGTTTACAAGTACTTTATACATGGTATGGTTAACATAAGGAGGTTTACTACTTAGATCATGTGAGTGGGTAGGCAGAAACACCGAGGGACGTAAGCGGTAGATCTATCTGGGTGTAGCGAGCCCAACTCTAGGCCCAACAGAACGGACCTCTAAGAGGCCCAACAGAACGGACCTTGAGTGACTTTGTGCCCGACGCGAAATCTGCTAGGTTAAGTCTTCCTACTTGCACTTCACACATGCTAATGGCCTTGCAAACCATTGGTGATCTCTTTTTCCTTACACTGCTACATACCAGGGAACTTTTATACTTACAAGTGTTTTACTTACTCACTTGCACATGAACTCGCTCAACATTATTGTTGATTTTTCAACTTACATGTATTTCAGGAAATTAAAGATCTGGCACGGTATGTTATGTTTTCCCGCTGCATAAGGGTTCCAAGGTCATCCCAGTTTAGGAAATGTGACTCTTTCCTGGACAAGTCACAGATCTTAGACTGCGTTTATTTCATATTAATGGTTATGTTGTTAAAGACAATGTTTTATGTTACGATGTTGTAAGTCTTCAAGACAATGGTATGTTACTCTGGTTTTAAAACTTAATCAAACGGATGATCTTGCATGATTTTAATTCATATAGCTTTGTTATGGTTAAGCTATGGTATTAAGAAGTCACACCAAAATTAACCACGCTTCCGCAAAGCCAGGGTGTGACAGCTTGGTATCAGAGCTCTGATCATAGCGAACTAGGATTCTTTCTCGAGTCTAGACTATGATCTCTAGGGCTCTCACGAAAACATTTTACTGCATACCACTTAAGTCCAGATCCAAAACTTTTTACAAACAAATGTTGAGCACATTTTATTATTTATAGGCTCAGCCTGGAGGGTTGAGGCTCGGTCTGGAGGATCGAGGCTTGGTCTAGGTGACCGAGGTAGTTGAGCACGTTGATTTATTTTAGGCTCAGCCTGGAGGGTTGAGGCTCGGTCTGGAGGATCGAGGCTCGGTCTAGGTGACCGAGGTAGTTGGGCACGTTGATTTATTATAGGCTCAGCCTGGAGGGCTGAGGCTCGGTCTGGAGGATCGAGGCTTGGTCTAGGTGACCAAGGTAGTTGGCTAGTGAGGCTAGGAAGAGTAGGCTCAGTCATGAAGGCTGAGGCTCGGTCAAGGGGACCGAGGCTCGATCTAAGAGGTCGAGGTGGAGGATAGAGCAGTCTTAAAGACTGGGAGAAATTGGCTAGTGAAACTAGGAGAATGATTTGAATGCTTACTGGGTGACTTATGTGAATATATGATTATATGATTGATTATTATACGTATATGCGTTTGTGTTACAAACATCATGCTTTCATCATATACTAGAAAGATGGACACTACGAATCCCATGGCCATAGTGTCAGACGACATAGTTTCATCGAAGCACGAGGTGTACATTTCCGATACTACCGGCACAGACAATGACGACTTTCAGCCCTTTTGCGCTGCCTGAAGTCGTAGCAGAGCCTACTGATGGCCATCTTGTTGGGAGTTTGCCACTCGCGGTGATCCCTGCTCCTGTGCCCCCTTGCCGCTTATCCTGTTGATGATATGCCCCCCCAACGTGGCCTCTGACGACGATAACGATCTATTGGAGGAGGACCCATTCGAGGGCAGGGCCCTATTGCTGCTGGTATTAGACTACTGCATGCGGACGCTCCTGTAAGGGAAACTTATGTCCATTCCCCTATCCCAGGCTCATTTGAGTTTCTGACATCCGCGTCTTCGCACATACAGGGAATGCAGCACCACTCACACGACGCCGACCCTGATATGGCATCATCAGCTGCACCGGATCCCGTCCACAGCTTTGAGTTTGATCACGATATTGAGGTTGATCCTGCTTTTCCACCTGGTTTTGATCCAGACCATGACCTTGAGTTCATACACTTAGACCAGCCCTTGGAGGATCCTGTAATCCCCTGTGTTGTTGATCCAGCTGATCTTGAGATGGAGTTTTTTATCCGGAGCAGGCCGTGGCCCCTGAGCCAGGCGCTGCTCCTGACCCCGCAGAGCATGACCCTGTTCATGCCAATGCACCTACTGTTGCTCCTTGATCGATCATCTGCTTAGACGAGAGAAAATTTGGGGTAACTGTGCAAGACAATTTATTATTACGGGGGCCCACGTAATAACGGTTTGTAGTGCACAGGAATCCTGGTGGACTCTGCGGGTCAAGCTAATGATAACCAATGCAGCAGGAAATAACTTAAACACGAATGACCAAGGCGATGTAGCCTCGAGTTCCTTCTATTACGAGCAACAAGCCAAATTGGCAAGCCTATGTGAAGGCTCAGAAATTTACTTCCCCACTCATACAGTGAGTATATTTGCGTGTGAAATTGGGTGATTACATGATGGCTTATGTTGCTATATACACCTCATAGACAATTGAAACGTTGTCTAACCCGCTTCGCACCACTTCGACAAAAGGGAATGTCACCCAGACGTGACACAAACACCAGTACGTTGCCAAGGACAGAAGCCGAGCTGCAAGAACGCATCTCACAGATAAATGCACGACATGAAGCCCTCCGCTCTAAGTACAACGATGGCATTACTGGAAATAACCCCCAACTGGCTGCACCTATAAACAGTTTCTGAACTGCAAGCCTTTGAACTTTGACGGAACAGGAGGCGCCGTTGCATTTGTTCGTTGGTCCGAAAAGACCGACTCCATTCTAAGAATGAGTAACTGTTCGCCCCAACAGAGTGTTACCTATATCTCGGGGATATTTCTAGATGGCACACTCTCTTAATGGAACCTCCAGGTTCAGACCCTTGGTACAAGATACTGCTAATGCACTGAGCTGGGACGAGCTCAAAGGAATGATGGAGAAGAAATACAATTCTAGGGCAGGAAACCAGAAGCGTGAGGTAGAGTTCCGGAATTGAAAATGGACAGACCAGAGATTCCTGAATACATCCAGCAATCTCACGACTTGTCTAGGGTCGTCCCTTACTTAGTCAAACCAGAGTTCAAAAGGATGGAACGATTCATTTGGACACTTGCACCCCAGATCAGGGGTATGGTTACTACCTCGAAGCCCACAACCATTGCAGAGGCTATCAATATGGGTGATCTATTTATAACATGAGAGGTTATGTGATTGATAACATGAGATGTTATGTGTTGATATTGTTGAATACATACGTATATTTTACTTGCTATGACCTGACCAACGTAAACCATCTTTTAGAAGATGCCGCCGAGACGTGAGACACACATGCCTACTAATGAGGCAGAACTCCAGCAAATTATCGCTGCTGCCATTGCACAATACGCCGCCTCTCAAGGAGGGACTAGTGGAAGCAACTCTGGCAACACTGGCAACAACAATAATCCACCTCATGGTAAAACCAAGTCATTTAGACATACCATGACCTAATTGGATATCCTTAGCAATGATGCTAATGCCAAACGTATATTATAACGTATGTGCAGGATGCACCTACAAGCAGTTCTTAGACTGCAAGCCCGTAAACTTTGATGGCACAGGAGGAGCTGTCGCCTTTGTTCCTTGGGCTGAGAAAACCGAATCTGTTCTTCGCATGAGCAAGTGCGCGCTGGATCAGCAAGTCACCTATATCTCAGGGCTGTTTCTAGATGGAGCCCTCTCTTGGTGGAATCTACAAGTACAGACACTAGGCGAAGCTGCTGCCTACGCGCTGACCTAGACCGAACTGAAAGAACTTATGCGCAAAAAGTACTGTTCCCGCGCAGAAATCCAGAGATTGGAGACCGAGTTTTGGCACTTGAAAATGGACGGTCCAAAGATCGCAGAGTACGTTCAAAGGTTCCATGACTTATCGCATGTGGTACCCTACATGGTCACTCCTGAGTTCAAGAGAATTGAACGTTTCATTTGGGGACTAGCTCCTTAAATCATAAGCATGGTAACCTCATCCAAGCCTGCGACCATTACTGAGGCGATTGATTTGAGTATGGCTCTCACAGAGGAGGCCATTCGCCTGAACAAGTTTGATGATGCTGAGCATAAGAAGAAAGAGACTCATGTCGAGTCGTCAGGAGGTAGCAAGCGGAAGTTCTCGAACTTCAAGCAGGGCGCCAGTGTGGTGGTTAAGAAAGGAGGGTCAGACACGCCAGCTCAGGTTACAGCTGGTAGAGAAAAGAAAGGAAAAGGGTATATGGGCACCCAGCCCAAATGCAACACCTGCCAGCGCCACCATTCTGGTCATTGCGGGCCAAAAATATGCGAAGCATGTGGGAAACGTGGCCACTCGAAGGACACTTGTTGGGCTAGTGCTGGCTGGGGAGGCCAGGGAGGATTTGAGAATAGGAATAATAATCGTGGTGGTAATCGCTCACAAGGAAACTATGGAGGAAACGGGAATCGAGGCAACTTTGCGAACCAAGCTGGCAATGCAAACCAAAACAACAACCAAGCTAGAAACGGAGGTGGAAACGGGCCAAGACTTGGATGCTATAACTGCGGTGATATCGGGCATTTTAAGAAGAACTGCCCAGAGATAAACCGAGCCCGTGGAAGAGTGTTCCAAATCGAAGCAAGGGAAGTGCGCCAGGACCCCAATGTTGTTACTGGTACGTTCCCTGTAAATCAACGCTATGCATCCGTTTTATTTGATACTGGTGCCGATTATAGCTTCGTGTCGTTAGAATTTAAGAATATGCTTGGGTTAGCCGCTAATAAGTTAGATATTCCCTACTCGATCGAATTGGCCAATGGGAAGTTAGTAGAAGCCAATGAAGTCATCAGAGGTTGTGTGATCGAATTAGGAGAACGTGAGTTTGCTTTAGATCTACTACCAGTTCAGTTGGGAAGCTTCGACGTGGTGGTAGGAATGGATTGGTTATCAGGCAACAAGGCTGAGATAGTTTGTCATGAAAAGGTTGTTCGTATCCCAACCGAAGATGGCGAAACAATTGTGGTTCACGGAGAGAAGCGTGAAACGCCATTGAGGATTATCAGCTGCTTGAAGGAAAGGAAGTGTTTGCAGAAAGGATGTGTTGCCTTCCTGGCACACATTGTGGATAAGAAGGCTGCTGAGCCAAGAATCGAAGACATACCTGTCGTGAGGGAATACCCAGAAGTCTTCCCAGAAGACTTACCTGGACTGCCACCTCAGAGGCAAGTAGAGTTTCACATCGATTTAGTTCCAGGCGCCGCGCCTGTGGCTAAGGCACCGTACAGACTTGCTCCGTCTGAGATGCAGGAACTGTCGACACAACTTCAAGAGTTGTTAGACAAGGGTTTTATCCGACCAAGCTTCTCGCCTTGGGGAGCTCCAGTCCTGTTTGTCAAAAAGAAGGACGGTAGTTTTCGAATGTGCATCGACTACCGGGAACTGAACAAGCTGACGATCAAGAATAGGTATCCTCTGCCAAGAATTGATGATCTGTTCGACCAACTTCAAGGTTCAAGCTTTTATTCAAAGATCGATCTTCGATCCGGATACCATCAGCTAAGGATACAAGAAGAGAGTATTCCGAAGACAGCCTTTAGAACTCGTTATGGACACTACGAGTTCCTCGTTATGCCATTTGGTTTGACAAACACACCTGCGGTATTCATGGATCTAATGAATAGAGTTTGCAAGCCGTACTTGGATAAGTTCGTGATTGTATTCATCGATGACATTTTAATTTATTCAAAGACGAAGGCTGAACACGAGCAGCATCTTAGAGCCATTCTAGAGCTGCTGAAGAAGGAACAGCTGTATGCCAAATTCTCTAAGTGCGAGTTTTGGCTACGAGAGGTGCAATTCCTTGGACACGTGGTAAATGGAGATTGAATCCACGTGGATCCAACCAAGATCGAGGCGATCAAGGATTGGGAAACGCCAAAGACGCCAACCGAGATTCGGCAGTTCTTGGGTTTGGCTGGCTATTATCGAAGATTCATTGATAATTTTTCAAAGATCGCTCAACCATTGACGCTCCTCACGCAGAAGGATAAGAAGTTTGATTGGGGAATCAAACAGGATGAAGCGTTTCAGATACTGAAGGATAAGCTTTGTAACGCGCCAATTTTAGCTCTACCAGAAGGTACTGATGATTTTGTGGTATACTGCGACGCATCGCGTCAAGGATTGGGTTGTGTGTTGATGCAACGCCAAAAGGTTATTGCTTACGCATCGCGTCAACTGAAAGTGCACGAAAAGAACTATACCACACACGATTTGGAGCTCGGTGCAGTGGTTTTTGCACTAAAGATCTGGAGACACTACCTTTATGGTACGAAGTGTACAATCTTTACAGATCACAAGAGCTTACAACATATATTCAACCAGAAAGAGTTGAATATGAGGCAAAGACGATGGGTTGAGTTGCTGAACGACTACGACTGCGAGATAAAGTATCATCCAGGGAAGGCGAATGTAGTCGCCGATGCCCTAAGTCGTAAAGAGAGAATCAAACCCATAAGGGTTAGAGCTTTGGAAATGATTATCCAAACCGATCTTTCCGTGCGCATTCGTGCCGCGCAAAAGGAAGCTCTCAAAGAAGGAAACCTTGAAGAAGAATATCTCCGTGGAATGGAGAAGCTACTGGTACCAAACGAGGAAGGAACGTTATGCTTCGAGAAAAGGATTTGGGTTCCTCTGTTTGGTGGTTTAAGGAAAGTTGTTTTTGATGAAGCTCACAAATCACGGTACTCTATCCATCCTGGAGCGGATAAAATGTACCAGGATCTCAAAGATTACTATTGGTGGCCTAGGATGAAAGGCGATGTTGCTGTTTACGTGAGCAAATGTTTAACGTGCGCTAAGGTTAAAGCGGAATACCAGAAGCCTTCAGGACTTCTGCAACAACCTGAGATTCCCAAGTGGAAATGGGAACAAATCTCCATGGATTTTATTACGAAATTGCCAAGAACGCCGAGAGGCCATGACACTATCTGGGTGATAGTGGATCGATTAACGAAGTCAGCACACTTCTTACCTATCAGGGAGAAGGATAACACTAGCAAATTGGCTGAAATTTACATGAGAGAGATCGTCGCGCGCCATGGAGTACCTCTCTCAATCATCTCTGATAGAGACGGAAGGTTTGTGTCAAGAATATGGCAATCCTTCCAAGAAGCCTTTGGCTCACAATTGAATCTGAGCACTGCGTTTCATCCGCAAACTGACGGCCAGAGCGAGCGAACGATACAGACTTTGGAAGACATGCTAAGGGCGTGTGTTATGGATTTGGGCGGTAGCTGGGATAAACATTTACCTTTGGTCGAATTTTCATACAACAACAGCTACCACACCAGTATTGGTGTCGCGGCATTCGAAGCCCTTTACGGACGCAAGTGCCGATCACCCCTATGCTGGGCTGACGCAGGTGATAGACAGCTTGCTGGTCCCGAGATCGTCCAAGAGACGACAGACAAGATCGCGCAGATTCTTAAACGCATCGAAGCAGCTCGCCACAGACAGAAGGCCTATGCGGATCCAAACCGGAAACATGTGGATTTCCAAGTTGGAGAAATGGTGTTATTGAAAGTTTCACCCTGGAAAGGGGTGGCACGCTTCGGAAAGCGTGGGAAATTAAATCTGCGCTACATTGGTCCCTTCCGAATTCTGGAAAGAATAGGACTAGTAGCATACAAGTTGGACCTACCTGCTGAACTAAATGGTGTTCACGATACATTTCATGTATCCAATCTAAAGAAAAGTCCAACTCAAGTTGACGTTGCCATTCCCACCGACGAGATTCATGTTGACGACACGCTCCACTTCGTTGAAGAACCTGTTGAGGTCACAGATTGGAAAGTTAACAAGACCCGCCGGAGCAGTGCCAAGCTCATCAAAGTTCGTTGGAATGCCAGACATGGTCCTGAATACACCTGGGAACGTGAGGACCGGATGAAAGAGAAATACCCCCACCTTTTTCCTAAGAACCCTACATCTACAAGCAGAACTTAAATTTCGGGACGAAATTTATTTAACGGGGGGAGAATGTGACAACCCGCACTAAACCAGGTATCCGTACGACTTAACTAATGATTAATTACTGCTTAATTACTGTGCTTGTTTGAACTAGCTGATAAACTGCTACTTGATATCTGATACATGTACTTACTTGCATCATACTTTACTTATCGTCACTACATTATTTACGTGTTGAACCCTAGTGACAACCATGATGCACAAAAAGCACAGTAGCACAATAGCGGATAACCTATTGAACATGCTGATATAACCAGCATCAGGCAAACACTGCCTCTAAGGCCTGCAAGAGCCTGAAATGCTTTGCTACACTAGTAGTGAGTGTAGGGATATAAGGGTTGTGGAACTGCGTCTCTAGGAATAAGTCACTATGACTGGATGTGCCTAAAACGTACTCTAAGTACAAAACTCAGCACTTTACAAAATAATTCAGCTTTTAGCTAGCTAATAAAGTGCCAAAACATGAGAAAAATAACACTAGACACTTTACAAAGTGTCAGGAATGAGTAGTGTCACTAAAGAGAGTAATAACGACACTTTAAAGCTTTGTTAACGCTTTAACGGATTACTATCCAACCAAACAACCGGACTATACCCGGAACATGAAAAGATTGTTATTTTCACTATTTATATTTTTCTGAGCCAGTTAGGGTCCCTGATTACCCTAACACCCTTGTAACACACTATACGCAAGTAACCGAGTTAACTACTTAACTTAACCTAACTAATACTTACTATCTAGTTGGATTCGAACTAGGTACCCCCCCCCCTAACCAAAACCGTCCCCAAGGGGACATATCTTGTCCTTGCAAGATTTCCATAATCTAAGTTGCCTAATATCTACATGACACAAGAACCATTGGATAATAACTCTATAACCTTGCCTATAAGATCATCTAATTACACACATAATCATCCAAACTCAACACAACATTTCACAACTCTCTCTCTCCCTTCAAGCTTTCGGCCGAACATCCCCTACCCATCCATCAATTTTTCGGTTCTTGTTCATCACATTCCAAGTCCATACAAGTATCGAGGGTCGTATACTAGGAGCCTTGGAGCAAGCGGAACGCGAAGGACCTCGTTACTTTGCTTTTATCCACCACTTTTGCGCATAGATCCTTCCCTAGCCTTGAGCTAGAGGTATAATACTTAAAACTCGTATTTGAACTATTCTAAGGTGGTTAAAAGGATTTTTATCGGTTAAAACTCGGAATCTTACAAGTTGATGCATTAAAGTCTACTTAAAACACTAAAAATGGTGGTTAATAGCACATAAGTTGTGTAAATGTTGTAGTAATTGAAAGTGGTGATTATCTAGACCCGATCTATGTTGTGGTAGCTCGAATCATCGTTTAACCCGGTGTAGTCATGTTCTTGGATCATGACATAAGGCTATTTTAGAAGTAACAAGGGTTAAAAGGTGAAACTCTACCACACATGAAACATGAACTTGTGTAAAAATGTCTTACTTGTGTAAAAGTGTTTTGACTTGTACAATAGTGTTTAAAACTAGCAGATCTACGCATCTGCAAGTGGTATTTTCAAAGAACCACGTATCAAAGAAATCATGTATTTTAAAAGATGGATCTTACACTAACAAGCATGATTTTTATAAACCACAAGTGTGTAAACACTTGTGAAATGAAAAGGTCCGACAAAATAACAGTTTTTGTAAAAGATGACTGGAAGTTGTAAAGATGGATTTTCTCTAAAAACGAGGTTTTTACAAGATCAAATTACCTTATATGAAGATCTACTAAATTTAAGGGGTTTACACCACAGTTTTGGGAAAAACTGCAAGCTCATGTAATTTTTGGCAATTTACACATATGTTGATTTGTTGTTGTGCTGAAAGTTGTTCTGATCAAATAAAGAAAATTGTTGGGTTGAATTGTTAAAGAAAATGATACGCTTGAAAGCGTGGCCACCTCCAGTTACAGAGGAAACTCTGGCGAAATTTTTCTAACAACCTAACACTTAGAACTATTTACACTACAAGTGTTAGAATTATTTTTGACATGTTTTCGAAACATAAATTTCGCCATGACTCTATTTACTAAATATTCGGAGGTGGGATTTTCACAAAATTTAACGTGATAAATATATATATTTTCACACACCGTTTATGATTATTTTGTGAAAATACATAGATATTATTTTTAGAGTAAAAATAATATTTACGAACGTTAACGATCCCAAAATAATACGAACGCTTTCACCATAAATATATAAGTTACACCGGTAATTATATTACCACTCGATTGTTAAAACGTAACTTACGCACTTACGGAAATATTTATGAACGCGTATTTTAACAACGTATTTTTGGAGAAAAATTATGTGAAATGATATAATTTGAACGCACATGTATTGAATCCCCCATCCTTGGGAAAGAGATTAACTACCAAGTATTTACAGAATGTAAACACGAAATAGTTGTCTAACTATTTCCCAAAGACTTAAACTATAAAGCTAAGGCACGGCCGTCCGTCTAATAGAAATTAGCACCTGTAGGTCGTCGCACAGCTGCGTGAGCAGGAGATACTTGGTAGAGACGCTTCACTGTGAGTTCATGTCCCCCTTTTCTCTAACTGTTTTCAGTTTTCTTAACTGCGGGGGTGAAATACATGTTACTTTGTTTACAAGTACTTTATACATGGTATGGTTAACGTAAGGAGGTTTACTACTTAGATCATGTGAGTGGGTAGGCAGAAACACCGAGGGACGTAAGCGGTAGATCTATCTGGGTGTAGCGAGCCCAACTCTAGGCCCAACAGAACGGACCTCTAAGAGGCCCAACAGAACGGACCTTGAGTGACTTTGTGCCCGACGCGAAATCTGCTAGGTTAAGTCTTCCTACTTGCACTTCACACATGCTAATGGCCTTGCAAACCATTGGTGATCTCTTTTTCCTTACACTGCTACATACCAGGGAACTTTTATACTTACAAGTGTTTTACTTACTCACTTGCACATGAACTCGCTCAACATTATTGTTGATTTTTCAACTTACATGTATTTCAGGAAATTAAAGATCTGGCACGGTATGTTATGTTTTCCTGCTGTATAAGGGTTCCAAGGTCATCCCAGTTTAGGAAATGTGACTCTTTCCTGGACAAGTCACAGATCTTAGACTGCGTTTATTTCATATTAATGGTTATGTTGTTAAAGACAATGTTTTATGTTACGATGTTGTAAGTCTTCAAGACAATGGTATGTTACTCTGGTTTTAAAACTTAATCAAACGGATGATCTTGCATGATTTTAATTCATATAGCTTTGTTATGGTTAAGCTATGGTATTAAGAAGTCACACCAAAATTAACCACGCTTCCGCAAATCCAGGGTGTGACAGGTGACTCAGGGGTTTTCCATTTAGTAATCGCCTCGATCTTTGTTGGATCTACATGGATTCCTTCATGGTTTACTAAATGTCCAAGGAATTGTACCTGTTCTAACCAAAACTCGCACTTTGAAAACTTAGCATAAAGCTTTTCCTTTCTTAGTAAACTCAAAAGTGCGTGCAAATGCTTTGCATGATCTTCTTTATTCTTAGAATAAATTAGAATATCATCTATGAAAACAATTATGAATTTATCCAAATATGGCTTACATATTCGGTTCATCATGTCCATAAATGCAGCTGGGGCATTGGTTAAACCAAATGGCATGACAGTAAATTCATAATGGCCATACCTTGTTCTAAAAGCGGTCTTAGGAATGTCCTCTTCCTGTCCCTTTAATTGATGATATCCTGACCTTAAATCGATTTTTGAGAAAAATCAAGCTCCTTGTAGTTGATCAAACAGATCATCGATTCTTGGTAATGGATACCGATTCTTAATCGTGACCTTGTTTAATTCACGATAGTCAATGCACATACGCATTGATCCGTCCTTCTTTTTAACAAACAATATTGGCGCTCCCCATGGCGACGAACTTGGCTGTATGAATCCTTTCTCCAACAATTCATCTAATTGTTTCTTTAATTCTTGCATTTCTGCAGGTGCCAAACGGTAAGGTGCTTTGGCAATTGGTGATGTTCCTGGTATTAAATGGATTCTGAATTCAACTTCTCTATCCGGAGGTTGCCCTGGCAATTCTTCTGGAAATACATCTGAAAACTGAGATACTACTGGAATATCTTTTAAATCCTTTCCTTTAGTGTTAGTGATTATGGAAATCAAATACACTATAGAACCTTTTCTCATAGAACTTGCAGTTTTTATCACAGAGATGAATTTTGTAGTTCTAGAAGGCTTATCTCCTTTAATTGTGATCGTTTTACCTTTTGGTGAATTTACTTGAATTAACTTTTGATCACATAAAATACTGGCTTTATTGGCTATTAACCAATCCATTCCTAAAACAACATCGAATCCTGCCAGATTCATGGGATAAAGATTTGCAATAAACTTCTGATTTAAAATTTCTATGCTTGCTCCCTGCAAGATTTCAGAAATTCTAACAGTTTCTCCATTGGCTGTCTCTACTAGGCATTCTAGTGGTAGTTTAGTTAATGACTGATTTAGAAATTTGTAAAATGATGTATTAATAAAACTTTGGTTTGCACCAGAGTCATATAATACTTTAGCAAAGACATCATTAACTAAAAACGTACCAGCTATGACATCTGCAATCATCTTGGCTTCATCTGCAGTCAGAACAAATGCTCTAGCATTTTTAGTATTCTTATTATCTGTGGCTGGAGCTAATCTTGGGCAGTTTGGCCTGATATGACCTTTTTCTCCACACTTGTAGCATAACTCATTACTGGATTTCATCCTGCAATTTTCTTCATTGTGTCCTGGCATCTTGCAATAATTGCAAAGAGTGGAGCATTTTCCCGAATGCTTTTTCCTGCATACCTTGCAGTATGGTGCAGAGGTAGAAACCATATTCCTACGATTGTAATTTCCCGAACGAAATTCTTGTGTGATCTTTTGGGTTAGATTCCTCCTTTGATCTTTTTCTTGGGTACGGACTAATTCATCTGTCAAGGTATTTGCTAGTTCTACCGCTTCTTCTATAGTTTGAGGTCTAGCTGCCTTGACTATGTGTCTAATCTCCCCAATTAATCCCCAAATATAACTGGAAATTAACACTGGTTCTGGTGAAGCAAGGGTTGGTACTATTCTAGCATATTCGAAGAATATTTTAGTATATCCCTTACTATCCACACCAGTCATCCTAAGGTTTAGAAATTTGTTTGCTATCTGTTCCTTTTCATTAGGAGGGCAGAATTTCCTTTCTACCTTGTCCTTAAATTCTTCCCATTCCATATTGTAGGTTCTATCACTTCCTTTTGTTTGGAGGATAGTGTTCTACCATTCTAGTTCTGCATTCTTAAACAGATTAGAATCAAACAATATTTTACCTTCTTCAGCACACTTACTTATCCTTAAGACTGCCTCAGTCTTTTCTATCCAGCGTAAGGTTGCAATGGCCCCTTTGTTGCCCGAGAATTCCATTGGTTTACAAGACCAGAATTCTTTATAAGAACAACCATAAGGCATGGTTCTTCTTCTTTTGGGAATAGGCATTTGAAGTACAGATCCATTGTTCACGCTGTTTTCTGGTTCAACTGGTCGCTTACTGCTATGCTTACTTTTATTATCAGCATCCTTAACAGTTTGAAGAATAATGGGCATTGCATCTATAATTCCTTGTGCTACTATGTGTTGGATAGCACTATTATCCACTTGATTGTTATTGTTATTGATGCTTGGATTCTCATTAACCACGTTAATGTTACTCTGAATATCGTTATTCAGATTTCCTTGATTTCCTTCGTCAGCCTTCTGAATTTTAAACATTTACCCCCATATTAATATCACAAAATAATAGGTAATGTAGTTAATCACATGACACGCATTTTTGCCAAAAGCGTCGATCATTGCGACTATACTCTTTTCATATACTATGCGTCTATTACACACTAGTACTGAAATAAAAATTACAATACTAATAGAAATAGAATCACACTAATAGTAATATGCATCCGTACACACATATTTTATTTTATTTTTATTTTATTATATTATTATTACTACCATTTCCTCCATTCTCACATTCACGGATATGGATTTATCCAAAAATCCATATTGCGCTCATCGTATTTCCATACGAGACGCTCTCCTACCTGACGCATTCTCTCACTGCTTTCTAAAATTTCCTCCCCAAAAGTCCTAAGTTCTTGGAAGTTTTCTGCACTCATTAGGGTGCAGGTTTTCGAACTGGGTTTGGAATCTGGGGTGCGGGTTCTTGATATGGGGGTGAAAGTGCCTGAAATCGGTAAGGATCTTCTAAGATCTCCCTAATATATTCATCATGGTAATAGGGATCTAAAGGGTCCATACCTGGATAGGCTTCTATGTTCTGTATGGGTGGGTTTTCATGAATAGGGTAACGTTGCACAAAGTCCCTATTATCGTCCCACCAGGGGTCGTAATTTGGATCTAGGGGGTTTGGTGCAGGTACCCTAGGGATTTCTTCTGGGTTAAAGTCATGCATCTCCACCTGGTTTTCATGATTTTCTATTTCCATGGGTTGGTTTGGGTTTTGTGGTTGTGGGGCTACTAATTGTTCCAGACTTGGGTCAGCATCAGTTGTAGCTAGGATATGGAAATTGGCTAGGCTTCTATTAAGCATATCCTGTGTATGGGCATCTGTTTTTCGCTTAGCGGCTGCTAAAACTCTTTGCTGTTGCAACTTTCGCATTCTTTTCCTACGAGCAAAAGCTTCCTTACTGAACCATCCTCTCCTTTTGTGAGGGAATGGCTCTTCCGATTGAGCTTTAAAGGCAAACATTCCTTTTTCCTGATCAGCAGTATACCCAGAGAGGGCAGGCTGTGAAGAGGTACCTTCACTCTTAGGTGAATCAGACAACTGACGACTCATGTCTGAGGGTCCTTGATCACTCATACTGTAAACTAACAAATAGTCAAATAACACATAACAAATAAATACAGTTATGCACATATTTCCATAATTTATTTCCTAACAAAATATAGAATTTAAGTGTCAGCAGAACACTCCTTTGGCTCAGACCAGTGGCTAGGCTCTGATACCACCTTCTGTCGCAACCCCCGATCCCTTATCTGTCCCGGGAACGGGCGGACGCGAGCTCAGAGTTTGGTGGTATCAGTTATTTAATCTTGCAGCGGAATTTACATCAGGACCGTAGTTAGGAAATGTTTATCAGAGTAAAACCACCATATTTGATATTAGTAATCACTTGGGTAAAACCCAAGTTTCTTATTACAATACATTTATAGGAACAAACCCCATTTTATTGAATTTAAAACATCGTTTATTAGGTAACTTTTATAGCCACATTTTTTCCAAGCCTTTGGTGCTCTCCAGCTGGCTTTTCACTAATTGGTTGTTCACATTGTGTTACCTGTAACGCGTTTTAAAAACATTTGTCAGTCGAAAATACTGGTGAGTGAATCCCAGTTTAATCAAGAAACATTTTATCAATTAAAACAATATTGAGAGCGATCACATTGTTTATTTCTACACAATTACTCCATCTAGTACTGTCAATCCACTGACTTATGGGTCATATTACACATTGGCTAACTCATTGTCCAATGGTAACGTACTGTCATCCCCGACTTACTACTCACAGTGTAGTAAATTTTGTATACAAAACCCCAACATACCGACAGTAATTGAAGAACTACAAAGACTCAATCACCGCTTAATCGCATTGTAAAACAATTAAGGTTTTGTAAAACATTCCAAAAAGGTTAACAAAAAGAGGATAACTCACATTGCTATCTTAGACTTCGCGTAAGGGTTTCCTGGATATAATCTATAATTTATACAAATGTACATTGGTTAGTATCATAACCCTTTGAAAATATTAATGATACCCTCCCCGAGACGGCATTCCAACAACTACGTCGGGCAGAACCACGACAGTTGTTACGGAACCCTAAATCAATCGGGCAGCGTATCTATTATGAAAGTGGGGTTATAATACTTACAATGGAGTAGAACCTCACTAATTAGGGGTATAATACCCGACTATTATAACTCTTCTACAGAAATTGAGATTGAGAATCGAATTGCGAACGACGGAAAGTGAAACTCGATGGCCTTCTTATATAGTGCTGATATCTCGTCCTCTCGCGGCCCGCGTAACACAAGGCTAAGCCTTACGCGGCCCGCGTTGACTCCAGTTAACAGCATAGCTTAGCTGGGTCAGCTTGTAGGTCTGCCACAATGTCAACACGTGTCGGCCTCTGGTGTCTCCGCGTTTGATGATCTCACACGACCCGCGTACACTTAAACTGGGTCTTACGCGGCCCGCTTTAACTAAAGAAATCAAAGGAATCCGGTATTCACCTTGATACCGCCTCAACTTATATTTTCTTGTTTTTAATTTATTTTATATGTTATAACATATTTCGGGCTCGGTTTTCACATACGGAGTGTATTTAGAGACATATAAGGGTATTTTAAAATATACTAGGGTGTCGGAAATATTATGAGAGTGTCGGTTTTACCGAGGTTTGTTACAATTTATTTGCCCAGACCCTCACAGGAATCGCGAGGGCCTGGTTTGATTCTTTGCCAGTGGGATCACTTGCCTCATTTGAGGACCTGTAAGAAAATTTTCTTGCCCATTTTAGCCAGCAGCGACGTCATGAGCGCGAACTAACAAACGTCATGAATATCTAGCGCGGAGAGAACGAAGGCTTGGAAGCCTTTGTTACTTGCTACAATAAGGAATGCCTCGAAATATGGGGGGTAATGGACCAACTGGCCCATGGTCATTTCGTCCGAGCGGTCAAAAATGATGAAATGATCATGACCATATGCGGCAAGGACGGCTTGCCAAAGAAATGGTCTCTAAGATGTACGCCCAAACAACACGGTCTCTAAGACCCATTACGGGCAAAGCTCGTCCTCCTCAGGCGGAAGGACAATCCTCCCGCTAAGAGCCCAGGCGCAACAACAACAAGCGCAACCGGAATTCGTGGAACCGCGACCACGATTTCAAGCCATACACTCTGCGTGGGTCCCAGCCCGATGCCATAGCAACAATAAATGCCCAGAGAGATCAAAGGGAAACAAAGAAAGAGCCTCGGGAACATAATTGGACCGAGCTCACAAAATCCCCAATTGAAGTTCTTCTCACAGAAGAACAATACCTGAAAGTTGCCCAACTGATGAAGTCCAAGAAAGGGCAGGATACCAGCCAGTACTGTGAATACCATAAGGATACTGGCCACACCACAAACAAAGGGCAGGATACCGACTGGAGATTGAGAGAGCCCTCAAACAGAGAAAACTGCAACACATGTTGCTCAATGCACCAAAGCAAACCAAGTGCATTACTCCTTACGATGAGGGCACCTCCAGTGGCAAGAAAGCCATGTATGTGGCAACCACCCACATGATCAGTGGGGGCCACCGACAGCCGTGCAAAGCGGCAAGGAGAGGGGAAGACAACTGGCGTGACGAACATGTCGTTTTCCCCTAAGTTCGAGGCGGACCCCGCGACAGGCGCGCCGTCATGATCACTGGCTACCTAGCACACTACTGCACTGAGCGTCTATTCATAGACCCCAGTAGCACCTCCGGCATAATATACGAACAGTGTTTCAACCAGTTCAATCAGGAGCATAAAGATCGGTTGCAGCCGGTGGATTACCCATTGGCCGGGTTTGCAGGGGAAACAGTGTTCCCCCTCGGCCAAATTACTTGATGCTCCTTACCAATGGTAAGCACACGCGGATGGAGGAGGTAAATTTCATGGTCTTACCCCACACCTCCCGATGCGCCTTACCAATGGTAAGCATAGGGCGACTTCAACATGATAACGTCCGTTCCCCACTCTGCTGTCGGTTTCTCAACCGAAACGGGGATCACAATCATTTATGCCCGCAGAGAAGTCATGATTGCGTCCGAGCAAAATGGCAGCAATCATGTTGAAGTCATGTCTATGGACGAGCTGCGTCCGATCAAAACGGCAAGACTGACCCCTAGCACTGAACCCGAGAAGTGAGTAGTTAATGCAAAGTACCCCGACCAAACGGTCACCTTGGGTCACGCCTTGTCCAACAATGTCAACGCGCGCCTGAAACAGCTACTCTTCAGGAATAAAGGCATATTCGCGTGGACTCCTTCAGATATGACAGGAGTCCCGCACGAAATAGCGCAACACTTCTTAAATACCTTACCAGGTATCAAGCCCGTGGTCCAGGCAAGACGCAACCTGTGACCGGCAAAAATAACGCAATGAACGAGCAGGTCAAGGAACTGCTCTCCGCAGGGATCCTGCGGGAAGTTAAATACCAAACCTGGTTGGCAAACCCGGTTATGGTAGAAAAAACAAGTGGGGGTTGGCGCATGTGCGTTGATTACAAAGACCTCAACCTGCCCCAAAGATTGCTACTCACTCCCAGAAATCGATGTAAAGGTCAACAATCTCGCACCGTTCCGATGGAAGTGTTTCCTCGATTGCTACAAAGGGTACCATCAGGTACCTATGGGAAATTATTGCTATACGAAGATGCCGTTTGGGTTGCGCAATGCAGACGCAACCTATCAAAAACTGATGAACGACACTTTTGGTGACGAAATCAGCAAGAGTGCCGAGATTTATATGGATGACCTTGTCGTCACGAGCATGGAAGAAGACACCATGCTCCAAAACATCGAGAGGACATTCCAAACTATGTGAAGCATTAACATGAAGCTCAATTCAGGGAAATGCTCGTTTGGAATGGAAGAAGGAAAATTCATGATCACTGGCCGCGCTAAATAGGTTTCTGGCCAATTGATGTGTGTAAAATGCAACATATAAATTATATCAAATGAGGCATAAAACTAATCCTTTTTAGTACTAATGTTGGAAAAAGTGTGCTTTTGTCTTCCTTTTGTATTTTCAGGGTTAAATGAGCTTAAATGAACAAAAGAAGCAAAAATGAAGCCAAATCTAACAATAATACAAGAAAAGGAATAAACGTGGCATGCCCGACCCCTCGACAGCATCTTCCCAAGCAAAAATAAGACATCAGAAGGCTGAACACGCCCCGTGCCCATCGGACACGGGGGCGTGCCCAAGTGTCTGCAGAAAAGACAAAGTTGTAGAAGCTTCTATTTCCCAACACGGGGGCGTGCCCAGCGGACACGGGGCCATGGTCAACGCTAAGATTCGCAGAATCCAAGCAAATCTTGATAGTACAGATACGCTTCTGCACACGGGGCCGTGCCCAGTGGACACGGGGGCGTGGTCAACTAATACAGACAAACTGCATTAAATGAAGAAAGAGAAAGTGGATGGACACGGGGCCGTGTCCGGGCTTCTGTGCAGGCTATAAATAGAGGTGCTTGGTTCATTTCAAAGGCATCCCTTGACAAACCACTTCTCTCCCACTTCACCTACACTCCAACACCATCACAACACCCACATCCACCACCATCATCCATCATCCATCATCCATCATAGAGTGTGTGTAGTAGTCTCGGGATCCAAGATTGATAGTAAGAGTTCTTGACAATCAAAGGCCATGTTTGCCTAAGTCTCTTACATCACTTGGTGAAGACAAGCATTTAGTGTAATACTTTTGTTTTTTAATCTTTTCGCACTTTTTATTTGGTTTTGTATTAATGACTTTAATAACTAGTTTCTTATGTTGAAGGTGAAACTTCCTTATCATTTGTCCGTGGTGTCTTGGCGTTATTTTACTGTCTATATAAAATAAAAGATTTACACCATTCATATCTCCACGGTCTATATGGAGATATGTTGGCTACCTGGTCGGGGGTTAAGGGAATGGTTTGGTAAGGTTCTTGCCTTGTTAAGTGTATAGATCCTGCAAGGACCTGGGTCAACCTTACTAGGACCTCCTTCAATACACACTGGTATTGGATGGCAGGGGTGCGAATGGCTTGATCCCCTCATATGTAAACTACTATTAATACATTAACCCGGCTACTTGGGATTGTATCCCTGTTGACTCAAACCACTTAGCCGAGGGTAACGTCACCTTCAAAAGAGGGCCTACCACATTACGCATTAACAACTTAATTAATTATCTTCCAATAATCCAACCCTTTAGGATTGTATCCTTGCTGACTCAAACTACTGGGTTGAGGGTAACGTCACCTTCAAAAGAGGGGCCTACTACTATAACTAAGATAATCTTTTAAAAAGTGCAAAAGTGCGGAAAACATCAAAGGTTACACTAAAGGCGAGTCGGATCCAAGCGATTCATCTTGTCTATCTGTTTTTATTTTTATTTTCAGCATTTTTAGTTTTTATTTTCATGTTTAAACCCCTTTTTCTAAATTTTTGATCTGATTAGACGTTGAGGATAAACCGGTACTAAAATCTCTTGTGTCCTTGGACGACCTCGGTATCTTACCAATGCTATACTACGCTCACGATGGGTGCACTTGCCCATATGTGTGTTTAGTGTTAGTAAAATATCGTGTTTTATAAATTTAAAACTTGACTAAAGTGTTAAAAAGGGCTTAAAATATACTTAAAAATATATCACACCTAACGCACATCAAGTTTTTGGCACCGTTGCCGGGGACACAAGGATTTTAAGAAAGTTAGGAATCAACGGCCTAATCGTTTTTCTTATTTTTCTGTTTTTTTAGGATTTTTCTTAGATTTTCAGCTTCTGCAGAGCTCAGAACGGGTCGTGCCCGCTGAACACGCCTCGTGCCCAATCTTTGGTACTGACAATCCTGTTTTAAGTCAGACAGTAGCTGAACACGGGGCCGTGCCCATTGAACACGCCTCGTGCCCAAGCTTTAGATACTGTAAACAGAGCCGTAAGATCCCGACGACTGGTACTTTCTGACGCAATCATGAGAGATACTGATAATCTTTACCTTCACTCCTCTTATGGTACGTGGTGTCAATTATGTGGCGGAAATCATGAAGATTTAAAATGTTATTTTTTAGATTATACTCCCTACTATATAGACCCATTTTTTTCCTGTAGCCTTAAGAAGGGTGAAAGTAAAAATAATCCCTATCTTTCCCTCGAATACTCTCAATCGTCCCTTCTAGATGAAATGCTTCTTAAAGAATTCTTTCAGCTAGAAGAACTAATTCTCCGATGGATAAAAGAACTTGAGATGGATATAACTAATTCATCCCAAGACGACATCCAAGGAGAATTATTGAGATCACATTCGGATAAAAACAACATCGTCGCTCCCGAAATCACCTCTAACTCTTGCGAAGACTTGAGCGATAGTCGTCCCTGTGTCGATTGTGCCGTTAAGGACTCCCCATCGACTTCCGTCGATGCATACACAGACCTGAGCGATTCGACATACACCTTTTTTAACGAGAGCCCGGATAAGGGTTGGACTTGTCCACCTACATTTAGCATAGGAATCACCCTTTCCGATAACCTTTTGCATTCTCGTCTAAATCTAGGGCAACTTAGGTATCTCAGGCACTTCGGTGATGTTCCATCCGGTAAGGAACCACCCGATCCAGAAAATTTCCTTAAAAATAGACAAATCTTCATAAACAGCCTCTAGGCACGGGGCCGTGTCCAGGTCAGCACGCCCCCGTGTCCACCAAAAGATTCCCGTCTGACTTTCGGTTAGAATACGGATAAAATGTGTGATAATCTTGTCTGCACACGGGGCAGTGTCCAGCCGACACGGGGCCGTGTCTAGCATGCTGTCGTTTTCTATAAATACAGCAAAGATTCTTGCACATTTGGACCATTCTAAAGACAGAGATTTGGTGGGATCTTCACACATACCATCCTAGGTATATTCTAAAGAGGGTTCTCAACAACCATCTTGTCTTTTCTACTTTTGTCCATTGTCTTTTTCTTCATTTTTACCTCAAACACCTCCATTAGAGCTTAAAATCACCATGGTTTCAAGCTTTATTGAGCTATTTGTTAGATTTTTATTCAAGGAATCTTGTAAAAAATAAGTTTTACAACACTGTTTTAAGCTATTTCTATTTAAAAATGCTTCAAAAGTCAGAAAAATAATTTAAAGCTCCAAGATTCCTTGTTCCAACAATCTGCAGAAAGTTGAACACGGGGCCGTGCTCAGCGAGCACGGGGCCGTGTTCGAGGTACTGTTTCACTAAAATGAACTCTTTTCAGTTTATTTTCGTAGAATGTCAAGCCAAAACAGTGGAACCTCTTCAGCACATTCCAGAAACAGTCGTAGGGAACGAAGGCCTTCAATCGAAGCAACTCTTGTACGCTATGTGATGGCACTACGAGAAGCTCTCGATGAAATGACATCCGTAGAAGAGGTCCTAATCGACCGTATAAATTATCTGACGGTGGGGCTGGAAAACAGTTTCCAAGAAATCAACCTCTTACACCAGAGGTTGAACATTCTTGTAACACCTCCCATGGAACCAATCCTTCCCCAAGAAGATTGGAACCTAGCACTTGGAGTCAATAACCCCATCGGGCTGGATGACATCCCCGCGGAACCCCTTCTTGACAATTTGCAAGAAGTTCTGGTGGAAGTTACACCCCCTCAAAATGATGATGCCAATGAGCCCGCCTTTTTCCTCCGTCGGGAGATAGAAGAATGGCTCACCGACGTGCGAGGGACCATGCCCGGAGGAGAAGTTCTTCAAGCCGCATTCAACCGAAAAAATTATCTTTTCGGAAATTTTGCTATTAAAATAAACTATAGGCTAGAACTTCTTTTCGGTTTTAGATTTCTTGTGTTTTCTGACCTACTCATTTAAGTTTTAGTTTATGTTTTTATTAGGACCTTATTGTAATTCTCTCTATTTAATGAATGATGGTATTCAAAACTATTTGGTGTTTGGATGATGTTGTAATGGGTAAAACACACTTGGATGGTGAAGGATACTAAGGGAGACTTGAACCAACACCCCATGCACAAAAATAGAGCCTCCCGAACATTTTTATTCATTACAGCAAGTTCAGCACGGGCCGTGCCCAGCCAACACGGCCCCGTGCTCAAGGGTCTGCAGAAAAACGCCCAGTTCAGGTAACTGGACACGGGGCGTGTTCGTTGAACACGCCCCCGTGCCCAGCCTTCTGTTACATTTTGTTACTTCCTATTACTGGCAGTCTGAACACAGGGTCGTGCCCGGATACCACGGCCCGTGTCCAGGTGCCCAGTAACAGAAAATTTTTGTTTAACACACCTTTTTACACATTCAATCAACCTAAAAACTTATTTTTGGGACACATTAAGGACAATGTGTAATTTAAGTGTGGGGGGGGGGGGATGCTAAAACCTTGAATTTTGCAAGTCCTAATTACAAACCTTACACAAAACTCTATTGGAACCGCTAAACACCCCAAATTTTTTCAAAAATTTTTCATTTTTTTACTTGTCTTGGTTTAAATTGGAAATAACAAGTTCTAAAAATGTTATATTTTTACAAATTTACAACCGATAGCGTCGTGATAAAAAGAACCAGCATAAGAAAATTATGAAACGGCATGACAAATCTAGTTAAAATTTGATTATATATATACTTGATCACATTAAAAACTCATTCCCACAAAAAGTGAGTTTTGAGCCTTTATTGAGCATACAAATACACATCTTTAAACTAAATGCTCATTTTTCGTTTCTTGTGTGAATAGCCGCTTGGTTTCTTATGACTCTAGAACTTGCCATGACAATACATTCCCGGTCCTTACCAACTTAAACCCAAGTAAGTAAATGGTGGAGGCATTAGGACTAACCCCTTTTTTATTTCAACACCATTAGTTTTTTCTTTTTACCACCTACCCAAAATCCCTCTAGTTAACCCCTTTGAGCCTAAACCTTTTCATTTCTAAACCCAAAACAAACACCCTTTACCCACCAAAACCATTTTTCATTTTAAACCATTTATTTTAGTAAAAAGCTCGGTTTTCATGTGACATTCCTTATAAAAAAAATGATGATAAAGTCAAGCAACAAACAAACAAGTTTATAAAAAAGAAACTTTGTTTGAAAAATGCTTCATTGGAATTAAAAGTCACAAAAATAAAAAGTTTTACAAAAAACCGATGCTTTTTACGCCTTTCGCCCTTTTCTACTAACCACTAACCCAAAACCACCTACCTTAACCCAAGCCTAACCCTTCCCCAAAGTCCTCTTTATATTTACAAAGGTGTATAGTTAAAAAGGAGGAGGATTGATTGCTTGGCAAGCATATGGTAGAAGTAAGTTCCATGCCGGTCCCGAGTGTTTCACAAAAATACATCTTCGGCCGAGTGTTGAGTGATCTCCCGTGAGGTATGTGAACTTGTATATAAATGGAATTTTAAAGAGGCATGTTATGCCCAAATAAGTAATTTCTCTTATGTAATGTTCTAAATAAATCATAACGAATAAGATTATAAATAACATAGAAATAAAACCTAATAAAGATCTTGGAATCCCGACACTCAAGACAAGCCCAAAACCTTCTCTTCTACCCATTACATTTGGGTGTGCAAGCCACATTATAAAGAGTTTTGCTTGACGACAAGCAAAGATTCAAGTGTGGGGGTATTTGATGTGTGTAAAATGCAACATATAAATTACATCAAATGAGGCATAAAACTAATCCTTTTTTAGTATTAATGTTGGAAAAAGAATGCTTTTGTCTTCCTTTTGTATTTCCAGGGTTAAATGAGCTTAAATGAACAAAATAAGCAAAAATGCAGCCAAATCTAACAATAATACAAGAAAAGGAATAAACATGGCATGCCCGACCCTTCGACAACATCTTCCCAAGCAAAAACAAGACATCAGAAGGCTGAACACACCCCGTGCCCAAGCGTCTGCAGAAAAGACAGTTGTAGAAGCTTCTATTTCCCAACACAGGGGGCGTGCCCAACGGACACGGGGCCATGGTCAACGCTAAGATTCGCAGAATCAAGCAAATCTTGATAGTACAGATACGCTTCTGCACACGGGGCCATGCCCAATGGACACGGGGCGTGGTCAACTAATACAGACAAACTGCATTAAATGAAGAAAGAGAAAGTGGATGGATAGGGGGCCGTGTCCGGGCTTCTGTGAAGGCTATAAATAGGGGTGCTTGGTTCATTTCAAAGGCATCCCTTGACAAACCACCTCTCTCCCACTTCACCCACACTCCACCACCATCACAACACCCACATCCACCACCATCATCCATCATCCATCAAAGAGTGTGTGTAGTAGTCTTGGGATCCAAGATTAATAGTAAGAGTTCTTGACAATCAAAGGCCATGTTTGCCTAAGTCTCTTACATCACTTGGTGAAGACAAGCATTTAGTGTAATACTTTTGTTTTTTAATCTTTTCGCACTTTTTATTTGGTTTTGTATTAATGACTTTAATAACTAGTTTCTTATGTTGAAGGTGAAACTTCCTTATCATTTGTCCGTGGTGTCTTGGCGTTATTTTACTGTCTATATAAAATAAAAGATTTACACCATTCATATATCCACGGTCTATATGGAGATATGTTGGCTACCTGGTCGAGGGTTAAGGGAATGGTTTGGTAAGGTTCTTGCCTTGTTCAGTGTATAGATCCTGCAAGGAACTGGGTCGCTTACTAGGACCTCCTTCAATACCCACTGGTATTGGATGGCGGGGGTGCGAATGACTTGATCCCCTCATATGTAAACTACTATTAATACATTAACCCGGCTACTTGGGATTGTATCCCTGCTGACTCAAACCATTTAGCCGAGGGTAACGTCACCTTCAAAAAAGGGTCCTACCACATTACGCATTAATAAGTTAATTAATTATCTTCCAATAATCCAACCCTTTAGGATTGTATCCTTGCTGACTCAAACTACTGGGTTGAGGGTAACGTCACCTTCAAAAAAGGGGCCTACTACTATAACTAAGATAATCTCTTAAAAAGTGCAAAAGTGCGGAAAACACCAAAGGTTACACTAAAGGCGAGTCGGATCCAAGTGTTTCAACTTGTCTATCTGTTTTTATTTTTATTTTCAGCATTTTTAGTTTTTATTTTCATGTTTAAAACCCTTTTTCTAAATTTTTGATTTAATTAGACGTTGAGGATAAACCGGTACTAAAAGCTCTTGTGTCCTCGGACGACCTCGGTATCTTACCAACGCTATACTACGCTCACGATGGGTGCACTTGCCCATATGTGTGTTTAGTGTTAGTAAAATATCGTGTTTTATAAATTTAAAACTTGACTAGAGTGTTAAAAAGGGCTTAAAAATATACTTAAATATATATCACACCTAACGCACATCACCAATCACGCGGAAAAATCCTATCCCTTAAATCTGACGATCTAATTTTTTTTTTCAACTTCATCTTTATAGTCTTTAAAAGTTGTAAGAGATTCAGATTTTTCCTTAATAAGATACAAGTAAATGTAACGAGAATAATCATCAATGAAAGTGATAAATGAAGTATGTCCAGTGATATCAGCGATTTGGTAAGGACCGCTAATATCAGTGTGAATGAGTTCTAATAAATTAGAGCTCCTAGTGGCACCTTTCTTATTCGCTAATGTCATTTTACCTTTAAGTCATTTGACAGATGTTCCAAAATCAGTGAAATCGAGAGGAGGTAAGACTTCATCCTTTACGAGTCGATTTAATCGTTCTCTTGAGATGCGGCCTAAACGTTGATGCTACAACATGGATGAAGTCTCTAAGTCTCGTTTTTGTTTCATCTTTGTGAGTGATTCATTAATATTATATGACAACAAAGATTTGGAAAAATTATCATCTAGCTCTAATCTATAGAGACCACCATCCAGAATGTGACACCTGTGCCTCTGCGACCATCAAACGAATACCAAACCAATGAAATATTGTATTTCATACTTGGGATTTGTACAAATATGTGTATCTTTTGCACATATCAATTCTTGTTCGATTTCAAGCTTTAAATCGCATTCTGGAAGGTTATACGCGCACTGATACGCAAATATAACCAGTTTAATGCAACGAACACTCTGGAATAGTGAAATAGGCTTAACATACCTTAAATAACCTTTACATAACTTAGAAATAAGTTTTGGAGGGTTTGGTGTGGCGAAATCAAGTATAATCGCTTACAGGGACTAATTTCGACAAACTGCGAAAGTATGACGATTCATACTAGAACAGACATTCCAGAACATGACCATAAGTTAAACATGCCATAAATATCCTTTACATAGCTTAGAAATAGGCTTTGAGGGGTTCGGTGTGCTAAAATAAACTTTTGGGTCATTCAGGGACTAAAAGCGTCAAAAAGTGCATAAGTTTGTATTTTCGCGCATAACTTACGTTCTGAATACATCTGGACATCCAAAAATTTATGTAAGCACTAAAATATTTTATTTTAGTGTTTGGCATAAGAAAAATCCATTCGTCGCGCAAATTGGACCGTTTTTGCGTCCGTTACGACTTTCGTCGTAATTAACCGAACAACGCAACCGTACGGCCAAACGAACCGACATCCGAGATATTTTTGAACACATTTCAAGTTCCCTATACTTTAACTTCATTTTAGAGCTTTGAAATGGGGTTAACGGGGCTTAAACGTGTCAAAAATGCATCAAATAGCAAGTTTGGACGCACAGGGGCCTGTTCTGCCAAAATATGAAAGTATCAGACCTGCAAGGTCCTTACGGACCGTATGGTTCTGGGTCATACGGTTCGTAAGCAGGTCCCAGATCAGTAAAACTTGTTTTACAACCTGTTAACAGTTGTTATGCACCCATAACACCCTTGCACATGGCATTTCCTGAGAATAGGGGCCATTTTGATGTACCATGGTATTGTAAACAAGTGTAAGGTTGAGATCAAAGCTCGGATATCGATAAACGATCTTAACGGCTCTCCAAAAACTATAAATACCCCATCCCATTCACTTGCAAACCCACTTGATTTCTAAGATTTCTCTAAGTTGGGGTGTTTCATCACCTCATACCTGAGAATACTTGGAAAATCAATCTTACGGGGACCCTTTGTAAGTATTCATTCGTTCTTTTTATGCGTTTTAGCGTTAAAGTCAAACTGTGTTTGACTTTCTGCATTGACCAGTTTATGGTCAATGCGAAGTTCGGTTGAACTTCATAACGTGAGCGTAATCACGATGGTTATAGTCCCTAGTGACTATACCTACTGATTACCACGTTATCTAGGCTCCGTGACGAGTCGTAGTTTCAGCCAAAATGCGTATTCTTGCGTATTTTGTAACCAAACTACTTTTGGGTATCAAAACCGTTTGTTTTGATACCAAACCTGTTTTCTAAACTTGTTAAACACGTTTTAACGTGTTTAGCTCGTCACTTTTAGTTTTGTGCTTGTCTAGGGTCGTAAAGGTAAGCGATCTAATCAATCGCTTATACTTTCGAACCCGACCCATTTGGTCGATCATTAAGATCCGACCAAACACCTTAGGTGACCATAGTATATAGGGAATAAACTTTCGAGGTTATACCTTATGGTCACGACGTTTAGTTAGTTGTATGATAGGTAGTTTATATGCCTTAGGTAAATTACCAAAATGCCCTTTTTACGCCAAAATTCATTTTAAGCATATGTAACATAACTTTTGGTATCTAAACTGATTTGGCAACAATATTAAACATGTTAAGGCATATTTTACTTGTCATAGGACTAGTTAGGCAATCCGAACGCGTTTTACGCGAACGGCGCGTTAAAGTAGCATAAGCTACCTAAATGGGTCGTAACGGGTCAGAAGCACTTAGGTTAGGTTTCGTTTTAGAATGTAGACTTTGTTGAACCATACTACATGAGTTCTAATGCTCATTTGGTTTACGAAACCACATTTTATCCGATCCTCCGATTTAGGTCCGTTTATTAACATAGTTACCTATATTAGGTGCCGTTTGATTCTGTGATCTTCTAGCATTGCTTGGTGGTTATCTAAAGACTATTAAGCAATTTCAAGTGAGTACATAGACCCCTCTTTTACTGTTTTCAAACTGTTTTGGGGTGAAACACATGTGCCTACTTGTTACTTTCGTGCTTTCCTGTTTTCACATCATATACTTGCTATGTTCATTAGTACATTTATAGTACATGATTTACATTACATTGTTTTGCTATGTATGCTTACTTAGCATACTTAGTACATTGTTTTACTTTACATTTCTGCTATGTATGTTGACTGAGCATGCTAGCACATTGATTTATATGACTTTTCTGCTTTGTATGTTAACTTAGCATACTTAGTACATTGTTTTACATTACATTTTGTTGCATATGCTCATCCAGCATATGAACATATTATATTACATTTTGAACCATTTGTAACTATTTGACTATGTGAACCGTTGTAACCATTTGACTATATGAACCGTTGTAACCATTTGACTATGTTAACCGTTGTAACCATTTGAGTATGTGAACCGTTTGTAACTGTTGAACCGTGTGAACCGTATTTGACCATACATAACCATTTCTACAATTGTTAAACATTACATTTTGGTGGTTATTTGGGTAAGTGATTTAAGTAACGAGGCGACGTGTAATACGATAAAAACATGGTGGATACGCCGCTGGTACTTCCTATATATAAGTGCTTTTATGGTATTACATATCATGGCGTTATTTAAACCATTTCAGTTTAGACATATTACATCGACAATACAATCTTCACATAAACATCGTTTTACAAATGATTTAACTTATACAAACTCATTTTACATGGTTATTCACTTAACCATACATTATTCTCTTATACATATATATCATTTGGTTTATTTATCACTTTTCAAATGATTTATGAAAGGAAATACTCAACAAGATTCATGGCTACTTTTATTAAACAGTTTCTTTAAACTTACAAGTCGTGAATCCTATTTTCACAAAACCTATGTATCTCACAGGCATTTTTATGCTGACATACCTATTTTCACATGTGTTTTCAGGAGCTATTGCATAAGATGATTGAGACACACTTAAGCGGACCTGTGCCTTAGTAACTTAAAACCAAGCAAGAACTAGTTAAATTATGTTATGTACTCTTTGTTTCTTGTTTAAGACCAATGTTGCAGAAATCGGCCTAGGCGGCCGATTAATCGGCGCCTAGGCGCTAGTCGGTGGGTTACTGCCTAAATTTAAGCTAGTCGGTCAAAAAATCAGTTATGGTCAAAATCGGTCAAAGTCGGTAAAAGTCGGACAAAATCGGTAAAAATCGGTCAAAATCGGACTAATCGGGCCCATGTTTTTTGACCCAAAAAACCCAATTTTTGAAACCTGGCCCATTGTTTAAAGCCCAAATTTTAGTTATAAACCTATTTTAATATTTAATTTTAGGTATTTTAACATTTAACCCCCTCTATCTTTCACTAGTTTACATATGGTTCCTAAACTTTTAAATTTATTAATAAAAAGTATAAAGTTATTTCCTAAACTTGTAAATTTATTAATAAAAAGTATAAAGTTATCTATCTATATATATATATATATATATATATATATATATATATATATATAAATATGTAAAATTATACTTAAAAAGTCCAATCCCGATTAATCCCGATTAATCCCTAGGCGGTACCTCACCGCCCGACTAGCGCCTAGCGCCTTCTACAACATTGTTTAAGACAATGTAACTCTCTTGTTTGATAAATAAAACGTAACTTAAATTTCCATGGTTGTGAAACAATTAATTCTGTTACAACACTCCCCGACGTTTCCGCCACGTTTTGTTGTTTTACGTGGTCGGGGTGTGACACAGAATGTCGGTACCATAAACAACGGAATCGTAGAGAATAGAGAGTTTGTGATGACCATGGGAAACAATAAAACCGTCCTTGTCTAACTCTGGTCTTGATACAAGGTTCCGAGTTACCTCAGGAACATATAAGGTATCATAAAGTTTAATGCATTAACCAGTTTTCATAAATAATTGTAATGTTCCTATGGCCTTCACTTCTAATTCTCGATCATCCCCAACTTTAAGTGTTCTTTGGTTTCTTCCCAGCTTCCGGATTGAAAGGAATCCCTGAGTAGAATTGGTTACATGAACCACAGAACAAGAATCAAACCACCAAGAATTAGCAGGAAGATTTAAATTATAGGACTCAACATGAAAAAATCGTTACCTTTCTTAGCCAGCCACTCCTTAAAGTCAGGGCATTTCTTCTGCTTATGTCCTGTCTTTTTACAGAACTTGCAATAGGGCTTGCCTAAGGAGTTCTTAGAGCTGGAAGGTGCACTAGTATTAGGATTGGGCCTTTGGACTTTGGAAGCATCCCTTCTTGGATGATTGTTCTTCCTATTCTTACAGTTGGAGGTGGTGAAGTTTGCAACATCAGTAGTGTGATCCATCTTCATACGCTCTTCCTCATGCACGCACATGGCGATCAGCTCACTCATCATCCATTTGTCCTTCTGAGTGTTGTAATTGATCTTGAATGCTTCATAGAACGAAGGAAGCGAAGTGATGAGAAGTGAACGAGAAAACCATCACTGATTGCCATGTCTATCCCTTTCAACTTATTGGCCATGTCATTCATCATCATGATGTGTTCGCGAATGCCGCTCCTCCCAACATACTTAGTTGTCACCATCTTGAGGATTAGACTACTGGCATGTGCTTTAGACGTTCCCTTGAATTGCTCCTCCACAGAAGGCAAGTAGGTTTTAGCATCTTCTAAATCAGGAATGGCTCTTCTAATCGCATTGCTAATGGACTGCTTCATAAACATGAGAGACATGCGGTTACACCTAGTCCACTTTTCATGAATCATATGCTCAACAGCAGTACTTTGAGGAGTAAGGTCCGCTGGCTTATCCTCTCTTAAAGCATAATCGAAATCCAGCAATCCAAGTGTAAGCATGAGAGAGTCCTTCCATGCAGAAAAGTTATCACCAGTCAAAGGTGGAATCCCGTAATTGGGTGCTAATAGTGGAAATAAGATGAGTAAGTTATACTAAGAAAGAAGTCTTAATGTGATCTAAGGACATGTTATACTAAGGCCGTGTCACAGCCCCCGACTCCACCCTGGGAGCGGGAGCCGCGAGCCAGTCAGATGGTATAGGTATTTATTAATTTGGCAGCGAAAAGTTTCATCAGGACCGTAGTTAGGAAATATTTTTATCAGAGTTAAACACCAAAACGTTTAAAATGAATAAATGGGACAAAACCCGAGTTTTACGGATAATATATTTATAGTAAACAAGTGGAACAAAACCCGATTTTCATTTGTAATATATTTACAGGGATAAACCTGAATTATTGAAAATAATTCTCCTTTTTATTTAGGTAACTTTTATAGCCACTTTTCTAAGCCTTCAGTGCTCTCCAGGTGGCTTTTATTGGTTTACACTAAGTTACCTATAACACGTGTTTAAAAGATTTTATCAGCAAGAAATACTGGTGAGTGCATCCCAGTTTAATCAAAATAGTTTTAATACTTTAACAGAATTGAGGGCAACCCGCAATTACATTTGCTTAATCTAATCAATTACCCAAAGTACTGTCAACCCGACTTGTGGGTCATATTACTCGTTGGCTAACTCGTTGTCCAATGGTAACGTCTCACAAATTTTGTATACAAAACCCCAACATACCGATAGTAATTGTAGACTTACAAATACTCAATTACTATTAAATATAATTTAAAACAATTGAGGTTTTGTTAAAAATAGTTTACGAAAAGCAGATGAACTCACATTTGTAGATTTAGGTACTTCTACAGGCTTCCTTGTAATATTATAGCTTCCTGATAATATTATAGCTTCCTGTTGTTTCTCCTGGTTATTATTTATTTAAACAATGCACATGTGTTAGTAAAATAACCCAAATTATATTATCCGTACAACTCGAGACCGAACTCCAATGACTGAGTCAGGCAAGGCCTTGACATGCATTACGGAGTCCTAAATCAATCAGGTGTATACACGAGACAGAATTCCAACGACTGAGTCGGGCAGAGCCGACATGCATTACGGAATCCTAGATCAATCATGTAGGGTAATAGTAGGGTTATAATACTTACAACGAGGCAGAGCTTCGCTTCTTAGGGGGTATTATTTCCCTAGAGTTTTAGTTATTTATAGAGTTGAAAGAGAAATAGAAAACTGAACAATTTGCAAATGCCGACTTCTGCCCCTTATATAGCTGGTCGACCAGTCTGTCACGCCCCGTGACAGACTCTTCTCCGTGAGGGCCTTAAAGGTGGTTTAGGGTTTACTGAGTCACCGGGTGATGTCGACACGTGTCCTGACACGTGGCATTTAGAGTGTCTGCCAAGCAACAGGCTGTCGCGCCCCGCGACGGCTTTGTCTTCGTCTGTCGCGGCCCGCGAGCGAAGGGAAAATCTTGTTTTCTTCGATTTTTACGGGTCCGTTTTTCATATACGGGATTTATTTGGGAGCATTTTAGGGTCACGTTACGAGTTCTAGGAGAGTTGTTACAGGCAGGCATAAATAATGACCATTTTAATTATGAAGCTGTGATATTGTCTATTACTAACATCTAAATAATAGACTTAGTTAAAATTCTACTTAAATGAAGACAAATCAGCTTTGGCCAGAAGTGTAATCAGTTTAAGCATGTGTGCAAAGTGATCATGACAAATTAGCTTTGGCCAGAAATGAGACAATCACTTTAGTTATGCACTTTTTGAGTATGCTATACATGAATGAATTAAATCAGCTTTGGCCAGATATTAAGACATTCACGTTTGTAATGCATACTCAACATGGCTTTTATAATACATGAACAATAAATAGATGTATCAAATCAGCTTTGGCCCGAAGTGATACATCAGAAGCTCACCCAAGTTAAGCCATTTTGGTTTTGTAAAACATTATCTGATTCTGATTAATTAATTAAGTATTTACAAAACCAATCATTTAATAGCAAACCACCTGTTAGCGTGGATCATTTAGTTTATATTAACAGCCTAATAAAGTAATAGAATTTCGAATAAATCTTGACATTTTATGAACACGCGTGATTTCGAATAAATTATGTCTCGGATTCATCCGAGACGAATGATTCCGAATCATCTCGGACCGTCCGAGATGGATGGGTTCGAATGATTTTGGATGTGTCCGTGATGTGTGCAAAATGCAACATATAAATTACATCAAATGTGGCATAAAACTAACCCTTTTTTAGTACTAATGTTGGAAAAAGTGTGTTTTTGTCTTCCTTTTGTATTTTCAGGATTAAATGAGCTCAAATGAACAAAATAAGCAAAAAGGCAGCTAAATCTAACATAAATACAAGAAAAGGAATAAACGTGGCATGCCTGACCCCTGACAGCATCTTCCCAAGCAAAAACAAGAGAACAGAAGGCTGAACACGCCCCGTGCTCAATGAGCACGAGGGCGTGCCTAAGTGTCTGCAGAAAAGACAAAGTTGTAGAAGCTTCTATCACCCACCACGGGGATGTGCCCAGCGGACACGGGGCCGTGGTCAACTCTAAGATTCGCAGAATCTGGGGAAATCTTGATAGTACAGATACGTTTCTGCACACGGGGTCGTGCCCAGCGGATACGGGGGCGTGGTCAACTAATGCAGACAAACTGCAATTAATGAAGAAAGAGAAGGAGGGTGGACACGGGGCCGTGCCCGAGCTGCTGTTCAGGCTATAAATAGGGGTGCTTGGCTCATTTGCAAACCATCCCTTGGCACACCACCTCTCTCACACTTCACCTACCCACCACCACCATCACAACACCATCATCCACCACCATCATCCATCATCCATCATAGAGTGTGTGAGTCATCTCGGGATCCAAGATTGATCGTAAGAGTTCTTGACAATCAAAGGCCATGTTTGCCTAAGTCTCTTACATCACTTGGTGAAGACAAGTGTCTAGTGTAATACTTTTTATTTTTAATCTTTTCATACTTTTTATTTGGTTATGTATTAATGACTTTAATAACTAGTTTCTTATGTTGAAGGTGATTCTTCCTTATCGTTTGTCTGTGGTGTCTTGGCATTATTTTATTGTCTATATAAAATAAAAGATTATCACCATTCATATCTCCACGGTCTATATGGAGGTATGTTGGCTACCTGGTTGGGGGTTAAGGGAATAGTTTGGTAAGAGTCTTGCCTTGTTCAGTGTATAGATCCTGCAAGGACCTGGGTCAAATTTAGTAGGACCTCCTTCGATACCCACCGGTATTGGATGGCTGGGATCCAAACTCTTTGATCCCCTCATATGTAAGCTATTATTAAAACTTTAACCTGATTATTTAGGACTTTATCCCTGCTGACTCAGACTACTTAGCCGAGGGTAACGTCACCTTCAAAAGAGGGGCCTACCACATTATGCATTAATAACTTAATTAATTATCTTTAAATAATCCGACCCTTTAGGATTGTATCCTTGCTGACTCGAACTACTGGATTGAGGGTAACGTCACCTTCAAAAGAGGGGTCTACTACAATAACTAAGATAATCTCTTAAAAGGTGCAAAAGTGCGGAAATAATCAAAGGTTACACTACACACGAGTCGGATCCAAGTGATTCATCTTGTCTATCTGTTTTTAATTTATTTTATTTTTCAGCATTTTAGTTAGTTTTAGTTTTCTTGTTTAAAAACTTTTTTTCTAACTTTTGATTTGATTAGACGTTGAGGATAAACCGGTACTAAAAGCTCTTTTGTCCTTGGACGACCTCGGTATCTTACCAACAATATACCACGCTCACAATGGGTGCACTTGCCCATATGTGTGTTTAGTGTTAGTAAATATCGTGTTTTATAAATTTAAAAATTGGCTAAAAAGTGTAAAAGGGCTTAAATTATACATTAAAAACCTATCACACCTAACGCACATCAAGTTTTTGGCGCCGTTGCCGGGGACACAAGGATTTTAAGAAAGTTTAAAACCTACGGCCTAATCAATTTTTCAAAACCTTTTTAAAATTGCGCGCATTTTTACATTTTTTAGTAGTTTTTGCATTACAGTAGACTGAACCCGGGGTCGTGTTCACTAAACACTAGGCCGTGCTGCATATTTTTTTTTACAAACTCCCAGATACAGAACCTGAACACGGGGCCGTGCTCAGCCTCTGTTTTTGTTTTTATTTTTGTTTTCTAGTCCCGAGACTCTGTTGTGGTCTGCTGAGTGATTCTTATGGATCAATACTCATGAGATTACAACTACCACTATGAGGAGGATGATTATAAAGAAGAGTATTGTACCATTTGTGGTAATCCTCATTCGGTACAATATTGTGACCTCTTTGAACCATTCCCTTCGTACACATACTATGAGGAACCTAGGTACGAGCCAACCACTTCATATGCATACTATGAAGAGTCGAGGTATGAACCTTCTCCTTCATATATGTACTACGAAGAACCAAGGTATGAACCTTCTCCCTCATACTCATATCTTGATGAACCAAGGTATGAGCCATCTTACTCATACTTTGAGGAGCCAAGTTATGAGCCTTCACCTTCATATACTTACTATGAGGAACCATGGCGTGAACAACCCACCTCATATGAGTATTATGAAGAACCAAGTTACGATCCTTATCCATCATATACTTACAATGAGGAACAATGGTATGAACCATCTACCTCACATGAGTACTATGAGCAACCAAGGATCGAACTTCCGGATTCAAGCTTTGAAAATCCCGATCCTTACTCTATCGCCGACGTGACCGATAGGATATTAGAACACCTTAAAACTATCGAGCGTTATATAAAAGAATCTCGCGCAAGGGAAGAGGAGTCCCGCACAAGAGAGGAATTAAATAAAGAAGAGATAGTTGAAAATGTAAAAATGGAAGAACAAATAAGTGAAAAACCGGCACATGAGTTAAACAACGAAAAAGGTGAGTCCGACAACGTTAAAATTCAAGAAGAGTCTAATTTTGAAGAAATTAATCTCTTGTCACCTTCCTTTGAAAATCATTGTTTAGTACCCACTCATGCTAAGTTTTTAAAAGAGTTAAACACTAACACTAAAATTGACGAAACGGTAAGCATTAAGTTCACTAATGATCAAACCTCGCTAATAGAAGAAGACCCATTTGAAATCAACATTACATCGGTTCCATGTTTTTTTTTTCAAAATTCATTTATTAGTAATATCACAATTGATAAAGATCTTTGTGTTAACATAAAGCCAAACTACATTTTCAAAAAATTAAGTATTGGTGATTTTTCTCCACTTCAAATACCCATTTTTCTATCCAGTCGGAAAATAATAAAATCAATCGGTGTAGTTGAGGATGTCTTGGTTCAAACAAATCAAATGGTAATCCCAACCAACTTTGTCATCCTTGATGACGCTCCTCTAGTGTTGGGACGACCCTTTGTAAAGACCCACAAAGCTTTGATTAATCGGAAGAAAAACAACTTACCCATTCAATTAGGGGCCTTCAAAAGGCGTGTCGATCTTGAACGATCAATGAAATATCCAATCGGCAATGACGACCCCCTAATTGAAGATGAGCCAGAACCACCCGATAAGGAGGGTCTAGCCAAGGACCCTTATAAACGTGGCACACCACGGAGGCATTCCGCGGAACTATCCTTAGTTTTAGATTAGTTTAACTTTTATGTTTTCTAGTTTAGTTTTAATTTTCAGGAATAAAGCACACTCGAAATGGTGGAGGTTACTAAGGGAAACTTGAACCCACACCCCATGCACAAAAACAGAGCCTCCCGACAATTTTTCTTCATTACAGCAAGTTTACCACGGGGCCGTGCTCACCCCCAACACGCCCCGTGCCCGAGGTTCTGCAGAAAATGCCCAGTTCAGGTAACTGGACATGGGGCCGTGCTCACTGAACACACCCCCGTGCCCAGCCTTCTGTTT
Source organism: Helianthus tuberosus (assembly GCA_030545235.1). Lineage (NCBI taxonomy): Eukaryota > Viridiplantae > Streptophyta > Magnoliopsida > Asterales > Asteraceae > Helianthus > Helianthus tuberosus. The sequence goes on from CM060383.1 coordinate 72,497,989, forward strand.
AAATTTGATACTAGCAGTCTGACCATGGGGTCGTGCTCAGCCAACACACCCCGTGTTCAGCTACCCAGTAACATAAAATCTTGTTTTTAACCCACTTTTACACATTTTAATCAACCGAAAAACTTATTTTTGGGACACATTGAGGACAATGTGTAATTTAAGTGAGGGGGGATACTAAAACCTTGAATCTTGCAAGTCCTTAAAACAAGTCTTACACAAAACTCTATTGGAACCGCTAATCACCCCAAATCTTTTCAAAACTTTTCATTTTTTTTTACTCGTCTTGGTTTAATTTGGGAATAACAAGTTCTAAAAATGTTATATTTTTACAAATTTACAACCGATCGCGTCGTGATAAAAAAAAACCAACATAAGAAAATTATGAAACGGCATGACAAATCTAGTTAAAATTTGATTATATATACTTGATCAGCTTTGCTATAGGTGGGATATACTGAGTACGATGATGATGATGATGATACTTGATCACATTAAAAACTCATTCCCACAAAAAGTGAGTTTTGAGCCTTTATTGAGCATACAAATACACATCTTTAGATTAAATGCTCATCTTTCGTTTCTTGTGTGAATAGCCGCTTGGTTTCTTACGACTCTAGAACTTGCCATGACGATACATTTCCGGTCCTTACCAACTTAACCCCGAGTAAGTAAATGATGGAGGCATTAGGACTAACCATTTTTATTTCTACACCATTATTTTTTCTTTTTTTTTACCACCTACCCAAAATCCCCCTAGTTAACCCCTTTCAGCCTAAACCTTTTCATTTCTTAACCCAAAACAAACACCCTTTTACCCACCAAAACTTTCCTTTTTTATATTTTTTTAACCCTTTGTTTTAGTAACAAGCTCGGTTTTTCTCAAGTCTTTCTTGTGAAAAAAAAAAATAACAATGATGATGAAGCAAAAAGAAGTAAACAAACAAGTTTATCAAAAAGAACTTTGTTTTAAAAAAAGTGCTTCATCAAAAATAAAAAGTTACAAAAAAAAAATAATAACAAGTCTTACGAAAACCAACGCTTTTTACGCCTTTCGCCCTTTTACTAACCACTAACCCAACCACCTACCTTTAACCCAAGCCTAACCCTTCACCCAAAAAGTCATCTTGATATTTACAAAGGTGTATATTTAAAAAGGAGGAGGATTGATTGCTTGGCAAGCTTATGGTAGGAGTAAGTTCCATGCCGCTCTCGAGTGATTCACTAAAAAACATTTTCGGCCGAGTGTTGAGTGATCCCTGTGAGGTATGTGAACTTGTATATAAGTGGAATTTTAAAAAGGCATGTTATTCCCTAATAAGTAATTTATCTTCTGTAATGTTTTAAATAAATCATGACGAATAGGATTGTAAATAAATAAAAGTAAAACTTAATAAAGAATCTTGGAAATCCCGACACTCTATGACAAGCCCAAAAACCTTCTCTTCTACCCATTCCATTTGGGAGTGTAAAGCCACATTATAAAGAGTTTTGCTTGAGGACAAGCAAAGATTCAAGTGTGGAGGTATTTGATGTGTGCAAAATGCAACATATAAATTACATCAAATGTGGCATAAAACTAACCCTTTTTAGTACTAATGTTGGAAAAAGTGTGTTTTTGTCTTCCTTTTGTATTTTCAGGATTAAATGAGCTCAAATGAACAAAAGAAGCAAAAAGGCAGCTAAATCTAACATAAATACAAGAAAAGGAATAAACGTGGCATGCCCGACCCCCAACAGCATCTTCCCAAGCAAAAACAAGAGAACAGAAGGCCGAACACGCCCCGTGCTCAATGAGCACGGGGGCGTGCCCAAGTGTCTGCAGAAAAGACAAAGTTATAGAAGCTTCTATCACCCACCACGGGGGGCGTGCCCAGCGGACACAAGGCCGTGGTCAACTCTAAGATTCGCAGAATCTGGGGAAATCTTGATAGTACAGATACGCTTCTGCACACGGGGTAGTGCCCAGCGGACACGGGGCGTGGTCAACTAATGCAGACAAACTGCAATTAATGAAGAAAGAGAAGGAGGGTGGACACGGGGCCGTGCCCGAGCTGCTATTCAGGCTATAAATAGGGGTGCTTGGCTCATTTGCAAACCATCCCTTGGCACACCACCTCTCTCACACTTCACCCACCCACCACCACCATCACAACACCATCATCTGTGACAACCCTCACCAAACCAGGTATCCGTACAAATTAATTAATATTAAATTGCTGCTTAATTACTGTGCTTACTTGAAACTGTGCTTAAACTGCTTACTGATTTCTGATACATACATACTTATGCATCACATTTTATACTGTCACACTATTATTTATACACTAACACCAGTGACAACCTTGATGCACAAAAAGCACAGTGAGCACACTATACGGGATACCCAGTAAACATGCTGACATAACCAGCATCAGGCAGACACTGCCTCTAAGGCTAGTATGAGCCGGGAATACATTGCTACACTGGTAGTGAGTGTAGGGCGGTGAGGATTGTAGAACTGCGTCACTAGGTGAGATTTATAGTGACCGGGTGTGCCTAAAACGTACTTTAAATACAAAATTCTGCGCTTTATTATAAAACTCAGCATTTTAAATTTCTAATACAGTGCAAAAACATTGCAGAACGGTCCCGTATATTTTCCTAAGTACCGGGAATAATTTATGTTACAAAATATATACATAAAGGACCTTTTGCGGTATAATTAAACATTTTAACGGAACGGTACTTAACCGTATAACCGGACATTACCCGGGGCACTAAAATTTTGTCAAATACTTTATTTTATTATTTATGGCTAGTCATGATCCCCGTATGCCATAACACCCGCCTAAAATAAATCAACTAACACATATCACATTACTTACACTTATACACTTTAGTCACAATATTTACATAATACCCCCCCCCCCCCCCAACGAATTTATTTCCCCAAGTGGGACCCCACATGTCATAACATCATACTCCCTATCTTCTTGCTTGGATTCAATGATCTAGTATTAAGTGTTTTGCTTGTCTATCTATCCAAGATATGTGAAGAATAAATAAAAGTAAGGTCCCTTATAAATGTACATCACTTCACAAGATTTTTGCAACCCATTTTCACCTAGCTCTCTCTCTCTATTCGGTTCTACTACAACCGAATCCACCACCACACTCCAACATTCATCACTTTCTTCATTTACTCATACCATTCAAGCTTTGAAGATCAAACATGGAAGGTGCAACTTGAAGGCATTGCAAGGGAGCATTGTTCTTGCTTGGTTCTACATCTTTTCTCATCATTTTTACACAAGATTCTTCCCTAGCTAGAGGCTAGTAGTGAGTTTCTTCATACTTGATCTCATCTTGTTCGAAAATTATGGCATTTAACATGTAGTATTGTTGTTTAAATCACTAGATTGCAAGAATATTAGAAAAATATGAAACATAAGTATGAACATAAAAATCTACGTAAAGGTTTACTTGTGTATGATTTATAAAGTGGAATCTCGTCGGGTTAAGGGTTGGATAACACATACTTGATATTTAAAAGTCGTTTTCTTGTTTAACCCGCTAATCGGACACTTATAACGCGATTTAATAACATCGAAATCACAAAACAGCATGCTGAGTCACTGTTTCAGCCGCCTTTAACAGGCTGTAAACGGACCTTAAAAACTCGAAAAACGGAATTTCAAAAGCCTAAATCGTGTCATTTCAAAAAACGAAGAAAATGGCGCTGGAATCGTATTTTTCTGATGTCGGTTACTATTTTAAAAATCTGTTTCCGTGACAGCAGCTAAGGCTGTTTGTTACTGCAGAAAATTGGGCTGTGTGTTTTCGATCACAACTTAAAACCTGAACCGAACCAGCCCCTGAAACTTTTATCAAAGATGAACACAGATGTATTTGTGACCCTCGAACTGGATTTTCGACAAACGGACTTACGAGGAATTTTTGGCGAATTATTCTGTAAACTGTGATCAGAATGTAACAAATCTGATCACAGTTCGGTAAACGATTTTCTATAAATTTTTGGTAATGATTTAGACCCCGAAATTTTTACACAATAATTTGTGGGTCGGTTATGACGTTCCACAAAAATTTGGGAATTTTTGGAATAAGTTAAGTAATTTATTTACACGTCCGAAAACAGTCCAGTTTTCACAAATTGAAACTGAATCGACAAGGGTAGTATTTTGCGTGTTAAAACGTAATGGTTGATTGTTGATGATTATGAGTTGATTTCAAAAAGAAAATGATGTGCGTATTAGCACGGACACTCCCGTTTTTAGGGGAAGTTCTGGCGAATTTTTCTAAAAATACCAAGACTTAGAAAAATTATTTTTCTATCGTGTATGTGAAACTTTATATCTCATAATTAAACCTCGCCTTGAGTTTTGACATAAAACTTTAAAGTGTTGGATAGGAGACTTGTAAATGTATTTTTTTTTAATACGTTAAGTCACCAAATACATAATACCTGTACGAATACCCCATCCTTGGGAAGGAATCTATTTATACGTTAACCAAGAAATTTAAACACGAAATAGTTGTCTAACTATTTCCCCAAGAACATTAAGACCCTAAGCTAAGGCACGTCCGCTCGTCTAATAGATATTAGCACGTTGTAGGTTGTCGTGCTGCAGACTGAGTTGATTTGCTGTTATTCGAGGACGCAT